>CM035142.1:73009935-74221602 GCA_020205605.1 Panax ginseng | reverse complement strand
CAAGGATGGCATTTCCTAGTCGTCTTCATAGTTGTCACGGCGTCACGGCGAGTCATGGCGGTAGCCGACTGCCTGGACGCCTAGGCGACAAGGCAACCGCCATGGCATTCGTATGGCGACAAGTCGTTTACAATGTTTAATTTATATATTATTTATATTACTTGACAAGTATATTGACAATAAAATTTCATATACAATAAAACTCAAAACATAACACTATGGAATAACATTAAAAGAACAATTATGTAAATACTTAGTAATAACAATCCAAAATAAAATACAATCAAATAAAAAATATAAGACAAAATTGATAAAAAAATAACAAACCATTCATCAAAATATCAGTTCAGTTTATGGTTTAATAAACTGGTTAGAACTTGCAACTTTAATATATAATATAAATTTATTATATAATATATATATATATATAAATTTATTTATAAATATTATATATATATATAAATTTATTATACTATATTATATTATATATATAAATTTATATATATATATATTATGACTCTTAAATTAAAGTTGTCTCTTTATTTGTTCCATAAGAGAAAGGAGAAAGAAGATAAAGTTCTTTATTTATTCAAACCTTCAAAAAAAAACAGAAAAAGTGAAGGAGAGAAACTGACAGTAAGAAACAGAGTAACAAGAAAAGCATAGCAAAGAAGAATAAGAAAAACATGTGTGTGAGAGAAGGCTGAGTTGACTCGCTAATAGTCTGTGATGGTGGTTTCTGGTGGTTGGTCGCCGATGGAGTCGCGAAGAAGTCAAGCTGCGATGGGTCTCCTTGCTGTGAATCGATGGGTCTCCTCACCAACCACCACAGTTGAAGCAACACATGGGCCATGGCCATATCATGCGACTTCAACTACTCTAAAACCTACATTTTTACCATAAACCTTCACATATGCAAGTTACTTACTCTCGCACCGAAGACATTTTCCCAATAGAAACATTGGGTAAACAACAAGAAATGTGATCCATAGTTGTAACCAAAGATTTCGGACAGAAAACTAGAAGTTCTAATATGTGTCTAACATATTAAGCAGCAGACAGACCCTCAATCCACAAGAAAATTACTTGCAAGATCTCTATAGGATATGTACTTTACATTTGTAAAGATAAGGATGCAAAATACTGTGGCATCCATTTATTTTGGCGGCTTTTCTAGTCATCGCCTTCTTTTGTATGCTATATCTAATGGATCAAAGTTTCTTCTTATATCTAAAAAATAAGCTATCAATGCATCAAATGGTCAGTTTAGAGTTCGCAGACATGGACCAGCAACTACTGCTCAAACCATGAGGTTCACGACCCTCTTACCCACTCAAGACATAAGCAAGCAAAAAAAAGCTAAAGTAAAGAAATATAAGATGTAAAGAATGTAGAAATAGCAAGCTAAACTTGAAGGTATTTTTTCAAGCTATAGAAAGGTATATGAGAAATCATAAAACATATTCAAAATCCAAAGAAAATCAGGAACTCTTGATTTCAGACTGAAACTTATACTCGAGCAAATGTTAATGTTAAATGAAGTTTTCACTGAATATTCACATAACCTACAAACATTTATGTTTTCTAGCTATCATTCATAAATTATAGACATCTTCAATATAACAGACCTTTTTAAATGTTGAGTCAAGCAACATCGACCACTCTGTTGGGTGTGATAAATGTAAATGACACTTACCTCATCAATGTTATTGATGCCTCCATTGATCGTAAACCTTAGGTCTGGGAAGTCACGCAAGAGCGCATAATAGAACTCATATCTGCATTATAATTATCAATTTTATACATTATGAATGGTAGAAGACATGCTCTGAACTAAAAAGTACCACTTAAAGACATACTTCAAGGGAGGAATTTTTCTATTATCAGCAGGACTGATTCCATTCAGCAATGCCTTTCGGGAGTGTATGATGAAATGCCTAGTTGGTGATCGAGAAGAAACTTTATAAATAAAATCACCTGCATAAAAAAAGAAGAAAAGCAAATGAATGAGCAACCCCGACAGCTGCTGCATCTTGGATCCCATGGAAAAGTAAGATAATCATAGAAAAAACAAAGGCTCAGTTCAATTTTTTCTTTAAAAGAAAAAAAAACATTTTAGCACTGTTTAAAGTAGTTTTAAGATTAGTAAAAGAGCTAAGGTTTTTTTTTGCATGAGAAGATTCAAACCTTATGGAATGTTACAGGTGTGATTCCACTTATCTGAAAGTCGGGTTTTATAAATTTTGCAGTTAAAAGTTTAATGACCATAACAGGGTTTGGTGCTTCAGTTACAAGTGAGCATCTATAACTTCAAAAAATTTACCGAAATATACCAAGTTCTTCACAATTACGTTGCTTCATCTGGTGACTTTAACTTGGATAAATTGACAAAGAAAGTTGTGAAAAGAACCTTACAGAGCTCATTGTATGAGTCATGATTATCAACACCAATCCGGCATTTAACACTCACAGGAACATCAGAGTTGGCAGAAATCACTGACATTGCCTCAGCAACAAACTTTCCTTATAAAAACCACACTTTCTGTATCAGAGCCATTGACAAGAAAAAACTCATTCCCAAAGATCAGCAACTAAATATCATAGCAAATTCAGTTGTTCGAACCTTCGGATCAAGCATAAGGCTTGCACCAAAACACCCATGTCCAGCTACCTTTGGGCTAGGACATCCACAACTGGTACACGAAAATGTCTCAGTTTACTGGTTAAAAGAAGAAAGAATCAAAAAGATGTTTAGGAAAACAGAGACACGAACTTGAAGTTAATCTCGTCATAGCCATAAGGATTTGCAAGTTGTGTGGCTTTTGCGAGGATTTCCAAATTATTTCCTCCAATTTGAAGCACTATTGGATGTTGCTCTGGTGTATATGCCAAGAATTTGTCCTGTTAATTACAAAGAGTGTATTCAAAGTGAAGGATCTCTAATACTGAGCTATGAGATTCCCCATAATCCCACTTATTGAAATATAACCATTTTACTGATAGCACGTAAGAACAGGGAAGTACTCTCTCAGTCCCATTTTATAATGCAAGAGTTTAGTGGCCCAAACCTAAATAAAATGGCATTTTGAGTGTTAAAAGATTATAACTTTCCAACTTTGCCCTTATTAAATTTAGAGTCATATATCAAACTTGGGACTGGAGTGTTTGTATTGGGATATATGCAACTGAAAAAAAAAGTATGATTATCTTAGCTATATTTCTTGGAAAACTAATTGAGGGACCCATGATCTTTACAGGTTAAGTTCATTTGAGAAGAGGTTTGTAGTAGACTAGCAAATGGGAACACATCATTATCAAACAGCCCATAATCGGACTCACTAATCTGTATATATAACGTAATTGTCAGCGAATAGGGCTTGTGAGTCCTCCCACACCCTTAAGCAAATAATTGGTGTCAAAGAGCTAAGGACCAAAGACCAGACAAATGCCTTGATCAAGAGGGGGAAGATTGCCTTCCAGATATAAGAGGTATGGAAATCCATAAAGAGGACAACTAAAAATTTATTTATTATTTAATAAAGTAAGAAGACAGTGACAAATTGAAAAATTAAAAAAATGATTTACAAGAGAAGAAAATTGAAGAAATAAAAAATCCACAATAGAACAGGTGACAACAAATCCTTAGCTTCTTATCATTAAACATGTAAAAAAGGTGAAAGTTCCAAAAAAATAAAAACCCTTTATGAGAAAGAAATTAGCTATCCTAACTTCAAACCTTCTCATGCCATCATTGATTAAAGCAGCCACTTGACCATATGGCTTCAGCCTTGTCTCCACCCAGACCAAGTTGATTAAGAACCCAACCCTATGCAGTATATGTTTAAAATCATCAAAGATTAACATATATTCTTCACAATATCACTATAGATTCCTTGACAGTTTATTGTGTATGAACACATATTTATGTATTCCCAATTATTAGAACTTGTTCTATCGCCAGATGAAGTAGTTCATAGCAACTTAATTTCTCAATTATTTCATGAAGTTAGAGCAATCTCGTTTAATATTGATTGGTAATTTCAAAAGTAGTCAGGCCACACACATTATGGCAATAGCCCACAAAAATTTATAAAAAAAATATTCTATGTAATCAACTTTTTATGAAGTCACTTTTAACAAGTTACCACCCCCTCCAACATTAATAAATAAGTAAATAAATCTTGCATCTATTACCAAATTTTCACTCTGAAATATTATTGTTCCTGCAGCAATCATTTCTGTATAGAGCCATGCATGTTTTGAAATAAGACGAGCCAAAGTCCTATAATGATTGTCTGTCCACTCCATCATTGGAGCAACACTGAGAGTAAAGTAATAAGAATTAGTACAGATCATAAAATCATTAAACTTCGTATTAATTGTCATCCTCAAGACACACCTGAACCAATGAGGAGGATTCCGCTGCACAACAATCGCAGGTTTTGTATGCTGATGATGCTTCTGATGGTAAGCATATAGTCTCCTTGATTTAGTTCCACAAATTATATTTGCTGACAATCTGGCATGGTTTTTTAGGATAACAGAGTGGATAGGAGAAAAAGAAGCAAACAAAATATGTCCTGCACACTTCATCCCCTAATCAAACTGTAGCCTGCACTTTGGTGTACCTATCCAATGGATGAAAACTAACATCACACAAGAGGACATCACTTCTTAATATATAGAGAGAATAAAAATATGCCTGTATGACCACCATCTTCATGCCTAAAAACTATCAAGCCAAATTAGAAAGTGGATGCTGCTTATAATACACAATGACACAATACAAAATGACTCAACATTTCTCAATAAAGTAAGAAGAAAAAAAATGTTTCGATAATCCATTTAAGTACGGAAAATTTTATACATTCATAATGAAGATTTATGTCTAATGGTTACGAGTCCTGCTATGTATGCGATAAATTTAGGCCGAATTACAATCACAAAATTTATCAATATATGGGATTGGAAGGAATTATAGGAGGGCCCAACTTATTACACATCCACTTATCCACGTAACAATCAAAAAGTCGACGTAAACATACACAATATATATCATTTTCCAATGGTTATCTCCCCCTCTCAAGCATATACTTCTAGTAACAAATTTAATAATAACAATTTTTTACAAGTATTTTTCTAAATAACGAACATAATTGCCATATTTAAGATTGAATGTTACTGATCACTCAGTAACGAGAGTCTAGAAGTGTTAGAATATTGTCAGAGATGAAGTGACTTATTTTGCACTATAGACGTATTGAAAAAGTGCTAAAAATGCATCCAAAACATCACTATCCCTTTGCTAACCTGGAATTTTTCCATTGGAACCATGCTTCCTAGGTGGTTGATTATTTACCTTTTAGCCACACAACAGCACTATCAATAGCCTAATTCCGAGCTTTGTGCTTGTCTTATCACACAAACACAAACTTTGGTCAAATTACATCTAAACGATCCAAGTATCCCTAGCTTACATCTCAACCGTTTGAGTTTCATAACTTTTTTATACATACTCCCTTCCTTTTTTTCTTTTTACCAGTTTTAGGTTATGGTCTTATGGATACCCATCAACAACTCATCTCAATTAGCAGTTAAAAAGCAATCCAAGGAAATAAAAGCCTTGAATGTGATAGGTTTTTCTTAGAGACACAAAGTAATGGGTACCTTTTATTAAGTGCTGCTCCTTGGCTTTATAGCCTTACAAAACTAACAGACCGAAAAAGACTAGCTCCACTTAAGCACAAACTTTGCTTAGTGGTTTATTGAAATACAACAACTACTGAAAGATAATAACAAATACTTAATACTCGGTCAATGCTGCAAACACGTGTAAGGTCATTTAGCTCATTAATCCCTCCCTTGAACTTGACCCTTTGTTTCAGCAAGTTCACATTGTGATCCTGCAACCATTCCCAGACTGTCCCTGTGACGTTGGAAGGCTTCCAATTTGAGTGGTTTGGTCATAAGATCAGCCACTTGTTCTTTGGTTCCAATATACTGCATTTCGACAGCTCCTTCTTTGGTGAGGTCCCTCAAAAAATGAAATCGTACTCTGATGTACTTTGATCTTCCATGTAATACTGGATTTCTTGACAATTTGATGGTTGATGTATTGTCACACATTAGGATGATCCCCTCAGATTGTTGCCATCCCAACTCTTCCAACACTCTTCTCATCCATAAAGCTTGGCACGCACAGGCTACTGCAGCTACAAACTCGGCTTCTGTCGTCAACAAAGTGACAATTGGCTGCTTCTTTGAAGACCATGCCACAACTCCATCTCCCATGGTGAAAACATACCCTGAAGTGCTCTTACTGTCTTCTGAGTCACCTGCATAATCACTATCCGTGTATGCAAGCAACTCGTTTGATCCTCCTCTTCTGTAGAATATCCCATAATCAGTTGTTCCCTTCAAGTACCTCATAGCTCTCTTTGTTGCTTCATAATGCAAGATAGTGGGACATGACATGAAGCGACTGATGAGACTTACAATATACATGAGGTCGGGACGGGTTGCTGTGAGGTACATAAGGCTGCCCACTAATTGCTTGAACATCGTGTCATTCACTCTTTCGCCACCTTCATCTCGAGTAAGCTTTTGTCCTGGCACAATGGGATTGCTGACTTGGTTGTATTCCTCCATTCCAAATTGTTTGAATACTTCTGAGGCATATTTCTGCTGACATATGAAGATACCTGAGGGCAGTTGAGATACCTCGATGCCTAGGAAGAACCGCATTCTCCCTAAGTCAGTCATGTCGAATTCCTTCATCATGGAGCACTTGAATTCTCGTAGCATATTCTCATTGTTGCTTGTATATAGAAGATCATCAACGTATACACTGACGATGAGGATGTTGTCTTTCACCTTTTTGATGAAAAGAGTGTGCTCACTAGGGCTGTTTTCAAAACCTTCATTGATGAAATATCCTTCGATTCGACTGAACCAAGCCCTGGGGGCCTGTTTCAAACCATAAAGAGCCTTCTGCAGTTTATAAACCATTAACTGCTCCTCACCTTTCTTCTCATACCCCTTTGGTTATTCCACAAAGACTTCCTCTTGTAGCTCGCCATAGAGGAAGGCTGATTTCACGTCTAATTGATAAACCGTCCAACCCCTTTGAGCTGCTACAGCCAAGATCATCCTGACTGTGTCTAATCTTGCCACAGGTGCGTAGACCTCTGTGTAATCGATCCCATATTGTTGAGCATACCCTTTCACCACAAGACGGGCTTTGTACTTGTTGACTTCACCTTGCTCATTGTACTTTGTTTTGAATACCCATTTGACCCCTATTGTTTTGGCACCAAGGGGTCGATGTACCAGCTTCCAAGTATGATTTCTCTCTATGGCTCTTATTTCTTCGTCCATTGCTTGTCTCCACTTGGGGCTCTTCACGGCTTCCTCAAAACTGGTGTGGTCTGTGGTGGTGATGAGAGCCATATTGAGTAGATGTGACTCATCTTCATCTGATATACCCTCCCCTGATGTGTAGTCTGCTGCCCATGTGGGTGCTCTACATACTTTCTCCTCCCTCCTCATTGCGGGCAGGATCGCCAGGCAAAGCAATGGTGTCTCTGTGGATTGTTTCTTCAATAGCACTGGTGTCTCCTTGGGTTGTTTCATCCGAATCTGACAGACCATCTTCTACTGGTGTTGCTGGTTGGTCTGTACTAAGGTCCTCCCATTCAAGCTCCATATCTTGCTCAGTTGCATAACTTGCATCCCAATCCCACTGGCGATCCTCTTCAAATATAACATCTCGACTAGAGATGATTTTCTTTGCTATGGGATCATACAACCTGTAACCCTTTGATTCCAAACTCATTCCAAGAAGAACACAACTGACACTCTTATCATCAAGCTTGATTCTCTTGGCATTGGGTATGTGTACGTGCCCCACACATCCAAATACTCTGAAGTGTTCCACCGAAGGTTTGACTCCACTCCAAGCTTCTTCAGGAGTTTTATCCTTTACTGCTAGTGTAGGTGATCGGTTGAGAACATGATTGACCCACTGGACTGCCTCTGGCCAGAAGGTTTTGGGGATCTTCTTGTCAGCTAGGATGGCCCTTACCAAGTTCATTATCGTGCGATTTTTCCGCTCAGCCATGCCGTTTTGCTGCAGAGTGTAAGCCATAGTAAGCTGTCTCTTGATGCCTTGTTCTTTGCAGAACACTTTGAATTTTGTGGACTTGTATTCTCCCCTCGTTCGTTTCTAAGACATTTGATTGACAAACCACATTCTTTTTCTACCAAGGCTTTAAATAGCTTGAATTGATAAAAGGTCTCAGACTTTTCTAGTAAAAAATAAATCCAAGTCTTGCGAGTGTAATCGTCAATAAATGTCAAAGAGATACCTCTTTTGGCTGTTTGAGGCTGGTGTGACTGGACCACAGATGTCTGAGTGGATGAGTTGCAACCTTTCTGTTGCCCTCCATGTACTTTTCTTGGGAAAAGGTGCTCTGTGCTTCTTTCCCTTCATACAAGCTTCGCATGTCACCTTGCTGGTGGCTATGACTGGCAGCCCTACTACCATCTTCCTGTAACTGAGTGTCCTCAACCCCTTATAACTGAGGTGTCCATACCTCTGATGCCAGAGTACGGCACAATCCGAGCTGCTGGTCTGGAGACACTTAGTTGCTTCATTTTTTGAACAAGGTTCAACAAACAGAGCGAACATCCTATTCTTGCTCATTTTGGATTCTGCTATCATTCCACGTGTGGGATGAAACACACTGCATACATCTTTTTTGAACAGAACGTGAAGATTTCTTTCCAAGAGTTGGCCAACACTTAACAAATTGTTTTTCAACTCAGGAACATAGTAAACATCTCCTATCACATAGTTAATTCCATTGAGTCTCAACTTTACCTCCCCTTTTCCAACAACTTCTAACTTGGCATTGTTCCCTAGTTTGACATTATGAGTAAATGTTGTATCCAAACTAGTGAACATACCTTTGTCACCACACATGTGATTGGAGCATCCTGAGTCTATGAACCATGTGTCCTTCTTCTCAGCTTCAGGCAATTGTTGTGTCATCAGGCCCAGCTCGTTTTGGTCAGTTTGTGCCA
Source organism: Panax ginseng (assembly GCA_020205605.1). Lineage (NCBI taxonomy): Eukaryota > Viridiplantae > Streptophyta > Magnoliopsida > Apiales > Araliaceae > Panax > Panax ginseng. The sequence continues at coordinate 74,212,518 of CM035142.1, read as the reverse complement.
TCAAAAGTACATCTTCTTCTTCTTCAAATTCTGCAAAATTTACTTCCTTGTTCCACTTTGGGCATTCATATTGAAAATGTCCCAGCTGGTGACATTTGTAGCATTCAACAGTTTCTTTGCTAAAGGTTGTTCTTCCTCTTCCTCGACTTCTGCCTCTTGGGGAACCTCCTCTGGGAGACCCTCGCCCCCTGTTTCTGAAGCCATGTCGTTCTTCAACCTTCAGTGCCTGGTCCTCTTCATCCAACGAAAGCCTCTGAAATTTCTGCTCATGTACCATTAAGGAGGACTGTAATTCATCGACAGACATCTCAGTATCCCTGGATTCTTCGATGGATACCACCACGTAGGTGAATTTCTCCGTCAGCGTTCGCAGAATTTTCTCTACGATCTTGGAGTCTGGCATTACCTCTCCATTGCTCCTCATCTTGTTCGATACTGCCATTACTCTTGCGAAGTAATCAGCGATGGTTTCATCTCTATTCATTGCCAGCACCTCGAAATCTCTCCGCAATGCATTCAAGAGAGAACGCTTTACCTTAGCACTTCCTCCAAACTTGCTCTTCATCGAGTCCCACACAATTTTGGATGTTCGGCGATCCAAAATTTGTTCAAACACTGATCTGTCTATTGCTTGGAACAGATAGTGCTTGACCTGGTGGTCTTGCATCTTCTTCTCTTCGAGCTGTTTCTGTTGAGCCATGGACAACTCAGTACCTTTAGGAGGCTCTTTAAATCCAGTTTCGACCAAACTCCAGAGACCCTTTGCTCGAAGCAGGTTCTCCATTAACTCGCTCCAATGGTCATAGTGACCGTCGAAGTGTGGGATCTTTGTTAGGGTTTTCTCATCTGCCATGGTACTTAAGATAACTCAAGGGAAAAGAACTGCTCTTTTTCTTCTCTCTCTTAGCCCCTCCCACTTTTAATGGTGAACTGCTCTTTTTCTTCTCTCTCTTAGGCCCTCTCACTTTTAATGGCTCTGATACCATATGATAGGTTTTTCTTAGAGACACAAAGTAATGGGTACCTTTTATTAAGTGCTGCTCCTTGGCTTTATAGCCTTACAAAACTAACAGACCGAAAAAGACTAGCTCCACTTAAGCACAAACTTTGCTTAGTGGTTTATTGAAATACAACAACTACTGAAAGATAATAACAAATACTTAATACTCGGTCAATGCTGCAAACACGTGTAAGGTCATTTAGCTCATCAGAATGCACTACAATCAATATTTTGAACAATGTAAAGTTGCATGCTCAATTCAATTTACAAAAAGTTCAGTCTCACAATAATATGCGTACCCAATAGCCCCCAAAAAATGATGAAAAATACATACCTAGATGGATATAGACATATAGATCTTGTACGTGCGAAGACAGAGAAAGAAAGATTAGGGTTTTACCTGAGGAAAGAGGTCTTTGACGCCGGTAGAAAGGTTTGTCGCAATCCCGGCCTTCAAATTTGGGGGGACTGAACTGAACCAACCAGATAACATATTTTCTTTGCAGAAAGGGATGAAGAACATTGGGTTTAAATTTTTCATGTCTCCTCACTGCTAAAAATATAGTAATTATTGAAAAGGTAAAAATGGAGCTACACAACGGCTGTGTAACTTTTAAAGTTATACGATCTACGATTGTAAAGTATAGAGTGAATTCTACGATCGATCGTAGACTCTGTGTACCTCTATATTCTCCTTATTGAAAAATTGATTTATTTGTCCACTAATAACCGTAAATTGCGACTACCATCGAGTTTGAAAACTGTAAAATAAAAAAATTAATTACGTAATTATAAAAAAATTATGGCTAATTACAATTATGGCATGCACCGATATATATTGGATAAAATTATTAAGGTACTTCATAATATTACAAATCTCTTTCACAGAGTTACTTTTAATACTTATTTACCTAACTATCAACAAAAAAAATCTATACATAAAGTTGCATTATATTTATATATTTTATATATCATTTTCCAAGATAAAATACTAATGTGTAGATTTTATTTATTATCCATAGGGTGTGCAAAGAAGCCAAAATTTCATAGGGTGTGCAAAGAAGTAGTGGCGAAGCCACATAGGAAGGTGTGAGCTCAATTAACCCACTGAAAACAAATTATTTTATAATATATAATAAATTTAGAAGAAATTTAAGTGTAATAAATAAATTGACCCCACTGATTAAACTTTATAAATTTTATAATATACATGGTCAAATTGAATTTTTTTTTATAACTTTCTCAATTCCATATTAATTCTACTTCTTGATGTATGGATCTTCCTCTAATATTTTTAAAATAAATAATAATCTAATTTATATTATTTTTATAACATAAGAAATTTAAATATTTATTAACGACGTATTAGGAATCAATAAGGTGTGTGTGTGTGTGTATGTGTGTGTGTGACGCCCCCAAAATAGGTATACAACACCCATTTTGAGTCGCCAAATACATGGTACAGAAAGCAAACTATAACTTCAATAATACAATTGTCGTGCAAAATACGACAACACATACTGTGAGTTTAAATACAAATATTGTCTTCTAGACAATACACACTCAAATAAGTTCTCATTACAATTATTCAAACACTATTTTACAGAAAATAGTGAGGACTGCTAAAACATCTTTCTAGAACCATCACTCCATACCCCGACTAGATCCTGCTATGTTCTCACATTCTCAGAAGAAAATGGAACAAAAAGGAAAAGGGTGAGCTCAACTAGCCCAGTAAAGAATATTATGACTAAGATAATATACAACCAATTATCATTAGTCTTCAACAGGAAAAAATCTGATAAAATATAATAGACAACAAGTTTTAGATCAACAACTGCAGAGGAAACAACAATCCATTAGAAGAGTCAAGTAGAGAATGAGTTCTACTTTCTTCTAAGATTTAAAAGTTCATAATCAATATTTTATCCCTGTAATAACAATCAATATACATCTTTAATCAAATATTCATCTTTGCACTACAGACCAAAGATATTCATTTGTATCACTAGTTGGTCATGTTCATCTCAACACATGTTCATCTTTGCACTACGAGCCAAAGATATTCATCAGTTAATCATTCATCTTTGCACTACAGGCTAAAGATATTTAGTAACATCGTCATTTTTAAGACTGAGGATGATGAAAAATATTTTAAAGAAAACGAATCCAGTGAGACAGAAGGACAAATATTAGGGATTCGTATTACAGTTTATCCAAGATCAATAATACTCCATAATAACCAATTTTGAAGCAGGATTCAAAAATAAAGATCAAAACATGGATACAATCAAATATAGTAACCATAATAGACATCTTGGACAAAAAAAAAATTTCATTTTTCTAATGAATAGGTCAGATTCGTGAATAAAGTGCCAGACACGTGAATAATAAACCCCACACAAAAGTTCCAAATTTGATAAAAAGTTCGGACCAATATTTTAAGATAATGATATCGAAAGAAATAATATCATTTACTTAATAAAAATAGCATCTCTTAAAAAATAACAGATTTACGATCGGAATATCTGAGAAAAGTCAAGAAAACTTGTAATTAATAAGAACTCTCAAAGTATCTCACAAAAAATATTTCGATAATATAGAGAAAGAAAACTTGTTTCGGTGTGATTTTCAATTCTAACTTAAGTTACTTATTTATAGGAAAATGCTAGAACGCTAAAAGGAGACTAAAATAATAAAATAATAATATTTCTTTTCTTTTCTTCTACGCACCAACCATGGAAAAATCAAAGCTAGCCATCTTGGAAAATTTCCAGCAGCCCACATGTTTTAAAAACAAAAGTGGGTCCCACCCATAATTTTAATAAAAATATTTAATTTTCAAAATTTTAATAATTCATAGAAAATAAATCGTTTATCAGAAAAATACAAATTTTATTTCCATTCCACACGAAATCGAATTCCCTACAACTTTTTAGCTTTGAGTTTTTCCAAATTCCAAACAAAAAATATCCAAAATCCACAAACGGATGATTTTTAATACCTCCACACCGACAAAATACTGATAAAACACATCAGCTTTAATTCCTCCATTTATAACCACATAAAATAAATAAATCCATCATTTATATCCACATCAAATAAATATTCCCTTATCATATAAATCAATAATTAACTATTCACAAATAATATTATAGAATCACAATTATGACAACCAGACCGTTCCCAGGAAAGAGGGGGCTTTCCAATAAAGATTTTCCTTACTGGCGCGCAATTAGGTAACCAAACCTCTCCTTGACAGAACTTTCTAGACATTGCCAATAATGCTATCTAATAATATTATTCAAATAATATGAATTATTGATCCGATAATGGGAAATATCAGGTAATGACAATTATTGAAACAACAATAATATAAAATATCAACGCAAAGAATTATTGAATCAATAAAATAAAATATTGAATAAATAATTATCAAAAATTATTCGAGTAAAGTGCTTTTACGTAAGAATCAATAATTCAACAATACGCATGCAATACCATGTTCTCATCGTGCAACCACGCCAGACATCAGTATTTTAACCACCGTGTAATCCAACAGTGTTAATTGCGGTAATAATTACGGTAGTTATTTATAAAAACTCAAACTTGTCATTTTCTTCATCCGACGCTTATTCATTATGGGACCCACAAATGGTTGCGCCACATACTAATATTCCCGACAACAAGAATATTTCACGACCAAAACGAATATTCCCCGACAACAATGAATATTTTATAACCACTTGCTTATTTTGCAAAATTTGCACATTTCCCCCATAACCAAAGTATTATATCAAATTATCACCTTATTATTCACAATAATAAATAGAGGAAATCGATTTTATTCATAATAAGTTGGGGTCTTACAACCTCTCCTCCTTATGAAATTTCGTCCCTCAAAATTGACGACGCACTGTGTGTTTCAAAAGGTGAGGTACCTCGCTTTCATTTCCGATTCCAACTCCTGTGTCATTTCCTCAATAGCATGGTTCCTCCACAAAACCTTAACTTGTGGTATAACCTTGGTGTGTAGGATATGCTCTTTCCTATCCAAGATCTTAACAGTACCCTCTTCGTAGACGTTAAATCTTTGGCTATCTCGTCTGGTTCTAACGATAATAATATGGTTCGTGTCTTTCACATATTTACTGAAGCATATATATGTGAAAAACATTATGAACACGAGACATACTTGGAGGTAATGCGAGTCTATAGGCCACATTTCCTATTCGGTCAAGAATCTCAAATGGATCAATAAATCGTGGATTGAGCTTTTCTCTATTCCCAAATCTTGTAACTCCCTTCCATGGAGCAATACGTAACAGTACATGATCTCCAATATTAAATTCTACATCCTTTCGATGAAGATCCGCATAACTCTTTTGTTGATCTTGTGAGGTTTGAATACGTTGTAGAATCATTTGGATCTTTTCTGTAGTCATGCGTACCAATTCCGGTCCCAACAAAGTTGCTTCACCCACCTCGTCCCAGCATACTAGGGAACGACATTTTCATCCATACAATGCTTCGAATGGAGCCATGCCTATACTTGCTTGATAACTGTTGTTGTAGGAGAATTCCACCAATGACAAGTACTTATCCCAACTCCCTTTGAAGTCTAGGACACATAGTCTTAATAGATCTTCAAGAGTTTGAATAGTCCTCTCCGATTGTCCGTCTGGTTTGAGGATGGTATCTTTAATCGAATCATAAATTCGTGCCCATAGCTTTCTGCAAGCTAACCCAAAATCTTGAAGTGAATCTTGGGTCACGATCCGAAACTATAGATACTGGCATGCCATGCAATCTCATAATCTCATTCACGTACATACGAGCAAGGCGTTTAAGGGAATAAGTCTCACGTATTTATGCCTTGAGAAACTTTGGGAAGACCTGTAACGAAATCCATGGTAATGTGTTCCCACTTCCATTTCGGAATCTCAAGTGGTTGCAATGGACCCTTTGGCACTTGATGCTTCGCCTTTACACGTTGACAGGTTAAACACCTCGAGGTAAACTCCGCGATCTCTCTCTTCATATTGTTCCACCAAAATGTGTGTCGAATATCATGATACATTTTGGTACTCCCAGGATGGATTGCAAACGGTGTGTTGTGTGCCTCCATCATGATTCTATGCTTCAATTCAGAGTCGTTAGGAACACAAAGTCTGGAGTTGACTCTAAGTATTCCTTCTTCATCGATTCTTGCTTCCGGAATAGAACCTTCTTGCACTTTCTTCTTCATACGCATCAGCCCCAGGTCTGTAGCTTGAGCAACTTTAATTTTATCGATTAAAGTTGGTTCTACTCGTATATTCGTCATCATTGTGTGGGTCCCTGGAGTCTTTAACTCAATCTCCATCTTTTGTAAATCGTACAAAAATGGGTCTTTGTGTTAACAACATCGCACTCGTACCCGCTTACGATCTTCTACTCAATGCGTCAGCTGCTACATTTGCTTTTCCTGGATGGTATTGAATGGTATGATCGTAATCTTTCAACCGCTCGAGCCAACGTCGTTGCCGTATGTTGAGTTCCTTTTGGGTGAAGAAGTATTTGAGGCTTTTATGATCTGTATAGATCTCCACTTTCTCCCCATACAGGTAGTGTCTCCAGATTTTCAATGCGAAAACGACTGCTGCATACTCTAGATCATGAGTAGGATAATTCCTCTCATATTCTTTGAGTTATCATGAGGCATAGGCTATGACTTTCCCATGTTGCATGAGAACACATACTAACCCTTTGCCTGAAGCATCGATGTATATAACAAATCCATCCCGAACGGATGGTATTGCTGTAACAAAAGTGAAATGAGTCTCCTCTTGAGCTATTGGAAACTCTTCTCGCATTCTTCGCTTCCTCCATACTTAATTTTGTATCTTTAAAAGTCGGTGAGTTAATGGGGTAGCGATTCGAGAAAATCCTTCCACGAATCTCCGATAATAACCAGCTAAGCCCAGAAAGCTACGCACTTTGGTCACCGACTTCGGTTGCTCCCAACTTTGTATTGTTTCAATCTTCGTCGGGTCAACAGATACTCCATGTTTTGACACCACATGCCCAAGGAATGCTACTTCCTCAAGCCAGAACTCACATTTCTTTACCTTGGCATACAACTTGTTTTCACGAAGCCTTTCAAGTATTAGCTTCAAATGGTGCTCATGATCTTCACGGCTTTTGGATATATGAGGATGTCATCAATAAAGACAACAACGAACTGATCCAAATATTCCTTGTATACTCTGTTCATCATATCCATGAAAGCAGCAGGAGCATTAGTCAATCCAAAAGACATGACTAAGAATTCATAATGCCCGTACCGAGTTCTGAAGGCAGTCTTTGGAATATCCTCAGATTTAATCTTCAGCTGATGATATCCAGAACGAAGGTCGATCTTTGAAAAGAATTGTGCTCCTTGTAACTGGTCAAACAGGTCATCAATGCGAGGTAGCGGATACCTATTCTTGATGGTGACATGGTTCAATTCTCGGTAGTCAATACAAAGTCGCATACTCCCGTCTTTCTTCTTTACAAATAAAACAGGAGAACCTCAAGGAGATGTACTAGGATGAATGAAACCGATGTCTAATACATGTAGTTGGACTTTTAACTCCTGAAGTTCAATAGGAGCCATTCGATATGGGGTTTTAGAAATGGGCTTTGTACCCGGTTCAAGATCAATAAAGAATTCAACATCACGTTCTGGGGGTAGACCGGGAAGTTCTTTAGGAAATACATCAGGAAATTCTCTAACAACAGAAATATTATTCAAATCTGACTTATCTTTATTCAAATCCATAACATGGGCTAAGAAAGCTTGACATCCGTTTTTTAATAAACGAATAGCTTTATGGCTTGATATGAAAGTGACTGATTTTAGTGGTTTAGTTGTTTGAATTAGTATGATGATAGGTTGGTTAGAATATGAAAACTAACAACCACGAAAATAATCAATTTTTGCATGATGAGTAGTTAACCAATCAATTCCTAAAATCACATCAAAAACAAGTATCTTTAAAGAGATAAGATCCACAGGTAATGTGATGGTGCCAACTTGGATTAAGCAAGATTAATAAACAGTGGACGTAACGAAAGTTTCTCCTAACGGAGTCTCCATTGATAAATCAAAGTCTAATTTCTCCGGAGTCAAGTTTAAATGTTGAGCACATGCAGGAGAGATAAAAGAATGGGAATGGGTAGAACCGGTATCTAGTAAGGTATAAACTTCGCAAGAATTCAAGATTAGCTTACCCGTGATCACCTCGTTCGGGTTCCTCACATTTTGGCGACCACGATAAACGCTCTTCCAGAACCGGCCGATTTCGACTTATCCGGATGACTTTTGGAGTCACCATCCCTCACGAACTTGGTTTTGCTATAGAACACTCTCGAGCTATATGGCCCTCCTTTCCACAGCTTATAACATACCTTGGATTGTCGTAAGGCGGTTTGGTGATATGTCCTCTTTCCCAGATTTGTAACAAACGACCAGGTGCTCGTTTCTCCTCCCCAGAAGCAGATTGATGTTTGTCTTTGACGTCTTCACGTTATCATTGTTGTACCTTCTCTTTTTGAAATCTCCTCCCAACTCGCTCCTTCTATTATCACAGCCACGTTTACCACCCGAGTGGTTACCGCTTTTGTCCGAATGTTTTCCTCCCTGCTGGTTTTCATTGTTCCGATGACCGCTGCCACCGGTATGACCCTGGTTGTGTTCCCTTGGTTGAACATACTCATTATCTCGCTCTAATAATTGAGCCCTATTTACAACATCTGAATATAAAGAAAATTTATGAGAGAGAAGATATTGTCGAATCTCGGGTTTTAGGCCTCTCAGAAACATCCTCGTCATTCTTTCCTCATTCTCGACCAAATGAGGTGCAAACCTGGATAACTCTGCAAACTTCGCATCGTAGTGGGACACCGTCATTGTGACGCCCCCAAAATAGGTATACATCACCTATTCTGAGTCGCCAAATACATTGTACAGAATACAAATACAATCTTAAATATACAACATGAGCTGTGAGTTTTAATACAAATATTGTCTTCTAGACAATATTCAAACTCAAAATAAGTCCTCAATACATTTATTATCACACTATTTCATAGAATAGTGAGGACTACTAATGTTATCATCCGACCGTCACCCGCTCCTCGACTAGTCCTCGCTTACGTTATCATTTCCTAAAGAGAACAATGAAAGTAAAAGGGTGAGCTCAACTAGCCCAGTAAGAAATATTATGACTAAGATAATGCAGAATAAATTATCGTTAGCCTTCAATAGTGTTAAACTGATACAATATAACAAACATCAAGTTTAATGCGGTGAACAAGCAATCCATTAAAAGAGTCAAGTAGAGAATAAAATCTACTATCTTTTATGATTTAAAAGGTTTTCATCACTTTTATCACCGGTACTCAAATTTTAATAAATAATCAACATCACCCCCGTGACTACGGCCAAGGATATTCTTTAGTATCACGACCACAATTATCCATGCACTACAGGCCAAGAATATTTGTGTATTCATTAATGGTCATGATCATGCCAACAACTGTCCATCAATGCACTACGGGCCAATGAGGACTTTTACCACATCATTTGTAACATTACGGTCATGATTACATCGAATAATCCCTGGTCATAATCATACCAAGTCCATCTATGCACTACAGGCCACAGATGACTTTCAAAAAATATAAATATGAGGATGATGACAATGATATAAGAATTCAATAAAACAAGTTCAAGAATTAATTTGTCCAAGAACCAATAACGTCCAAATTGTCAACATGATACTGCTTTGTAGAGTAAAATTCAAGAATGCTCAGAAGAATATTTCCATGAAAAGATACTGGATGAAGCGCAAATATCAAGGATATTCCACTAATTTCATGGAGTATAGAAGTCAAAATTTTAACCAACTGAGTATAATAAAGAATTGAATAACAAAAAAAATCACCATGAATGCGGTACTTTGCATAGACAGGTTATTCCAATGAATACTAAATAACGGAACGTGTCAAAGTAAAATGACCATCAAGCGGGATGTTCCAATAGAATAATAAAGAATGGAATAGCAAATGTAAATCACCATGCATGCAGATTGAATAGGCAAAGTTATTCCAGCAGTAATACTAATAAGGCGGAATCAGTCCCACAGAAACGCATGCAGAACAAGATATTCCAATAGAATAATAATAAAGATTTTAACCAGTCCAAATAGAAACGCATGAGATGGATATTCCAAATGAGTAATAATAAAGATTTTAATAATAGAAGAATGTCATCAAGTATAGGTAGCTGGCAGATATCAAAAGTTATTCCAATGAATAATTAAGAATGGAATAATGAAGTTCTCTTCATGAATACAAAAGAAATAATAATCCCTACGAGTACAACAAATAATATTCCCTACCTTAAGAAGAAAAGTATCGCATATATAAGTAGTGAAGTATCGTAATACTTTCTTCTTTCTCTCTATAGTTTATCTCTCAGAGTTTCAAAGTGAATTCGTAAGAAAATAATGAAGGAATGAGCTTCTATTTATAGAAAAATGGACCCGTATAAGAACTAACTCATGAACGGTCCAAATTGATTTACTTTAATCTCGACGGTCCATATTTAAAGCAAAATCTTTTAAATGAAATATAATATATTCTATTTATAATCTAATAAAACGAATAACTTTATAAAAGATTTTACTATGCAAACACTATGCGCTTACACTATGCAAATACTATGCATAATAAAATATAATATATTCTAATTATTGTCTAATAAAATGTATAACTTTATAAAAGTATTCTCATTTTTATATAAAAAGATTTTACTATGCAAAATACTATCGCATACTATGCAAGCACTATGCAAACACTATGCATAATAAAATATAATATATTCTAATTATTGTCTAATAAAACAGATAACTTTATAAAAGTATTCTGTTTTATATAAAAAGATTTTCTGTATTATTACATTAATAACACCAACTAAACTGAGTGACTTATCACGTAAGCATCAATAATTAATACCAGTGTTATTACGCAACCACGCGCCCACGCCAGACATTGCATTTTTTAACACCGAGTGTTTCAACGATTAACTGTAGAACTTCCGCGTTATTTTTTCATAAAGTATTTTTGTCTTTTTCTCAATCCGACAATAATTTCATTTGTAGGGTCCACCAATGATTGTCTTGGTTGTATTTAATATTCCCCGTTAAAACGAATATTCCCTGACCAATCCAATCGAATATTATATAACAACTTGCGTATGATTTTGCAAAATTTATAAATATTACCCACAACTATAACATTATATCAATTTCACTCCATAATATTCAAAAATAATATTTATAAAAAATTCATCTTTATTCAAAAAGTTGGGGTTTTACATTTGTACTTTTTTTTGTGTTGTTCATTCTAATTCTTTCTTTTATTTGTCATCATTTTATTTATTTATTTATTTATTTATTTTTACTAAGTATTTGTCATCATTTTTTCAAATGCAAGAATTAGTTAGAGGCTATCATGTTGAGGTGGAATGATTTAGCATGGATATTTAGCTCCATTTAATGTATATATAAATAATGTTATAGTTACATTTTTATATATTTTCTTCAGGACCAAATCAAATTGCATGTTTTATCTTATAGTAGAAATTATGTAGTGTTTGATCATGACACAATTAGCAACTGACACTGATTTTTTTTATAACAATACATATGTGTGATTGGGTTTAAGGTTATGTTTGTTTGCAAGTATTATATACTTGAGATATGACTATTAATCACAAGTGTTTTGTTTGTTTTCAAATTTAAACTTGACACTATTAATCTCGGGATTATAAAATGACTTAATAGTCTTGACATTATAATTATAATTCCGGGATTATAATTCTAGGATTAATTGTAATACCCGAAAAAAATAATATTAAATAATAAAAAATTATTTTATTTTAAAATATATTAATTGGACTTTGCCATTTATTTGGGTCAAACTAGTTATTTAATTTGTGTGGGCTAATAAATATTAATAAGTGATGGGTAAATTAATTTAGGGTTAATTACATATTCTATTATATTTTTAAAAATAATTACAACAATAGTGTACTCATAAAATATTTACACAATTAATACAATTTTATATTTATTTACAATATTAGTGCAATTAGGATTCCTTAATTTAGGGAATTAGTATGCAATTAAAATTCTTTAATTTAAGGATTAGTTATCCACATGGCTTCTTCTCTCTCTCCTCATCTAGAACAACTGCATACTAATTACAAGAACAGAACAACATCCACACTCCTACTCCTCCACCCTCCTCATCCACGCGCCGTCTCCCTCCGATGATTGGCCATCAACAAAATGCCTGAAACTTTAAAGAGCAAGGACAATATTGTCTTTTCCGCTACATTTAACCCTTTTGTCCTCTATGTACATCTGAATATCCTTATTTTCTCCGAAAAGCACCTTTATGTTCTGATCACTGAAGAAGTAAAGCTCATCTGCAAAACCCTAGTATTTTATCTGTTAGTTTGCTAATTATTGGTAATTAATTTGAACCCAACAACATTGAAGGTTATACATGTAAACACTTTTGATAAAGGAGCGTTCTTATTCTAGATTTAAGGGTTTATTTGTTCCCCATGGTTGATAAATCAGGGATTTTTTCAAGTGAGTCTTCATTCAGTTACCAGTATTTCTATTCTTGCAATTTGGTGAGAGGCACACAGCAAACGAGTTGGTGAGAGGCTTGCGCAGAAAATGATTTTGTGGCAGAGGCGCAGTTTATTTTTTATGAATATTTGGTTACCCATAAAAATTAAAATAGTTACCTTTGTATGAATGTTTGTGACGCCCCCAAAATTAGGTATACATCACCCATCTTGGGTCGTCAGATACATGGTACAAAATTCAAATACAACTTACTAATACAACTGTCGTGTACAATACGATAAAACATAAGCGTGAGTTTGAATACAATTATTGTCTACTAGAGATTATACAAACTCAAAATAAGTCCTCATTACAATTATTAACACACTATTTCACAGAATAGTAAGGACTACTAATGCTATCCCTCCGGACCGTCACTCCGCTCCTCGACTAGTCCCTCGCCACGTTCTCATTTCCTGAAGAGAATAAAGTGAAAGAAAGGTGAGCTCAACTAGCCTAGTAAGAAATATTATGACTAAGATAATGCAGAATAAATTATTGTTAGCCTTCAACAGTGTTAAACTGATAAAATATAACAACATCAAGTTTAACTGCAGCGGAACAAGCAATCCATTAAAAGAGTCAAGTAGAGAATAAAATCTACTATCTTTTATGATTTAAAAGGTTTTTCATGACTTTTATCACGAGACTCAAATTTTAATAAATAATCCACATCATCGAATCACCCCTGCACTACGGCCAAGGATATTCTTTAGTATCACGACCACAAATTATCCATGCACTACAGCCAAGGACATTCGTGTATTCATTAATGGTCATGATCATGCTAACAACTATCCATCAATGCACTACACGCCAATGATAACTTTTACCACATCATTTGTAACATTACTATTCATGATTACAATCGAATAATCCTTGGTCATAATCATACCAAGTCCATCTATGCACTTTCATGGACCACAGATGACTTTCAACATAATATAAACATGAGGATGATGACAATGATATAAGAATTCAATAAAACAAGTTCAAGAATTAATTTATCCAGAACTAATAATGTCCAAATTATCAACATGATAATCGCTTTGTAGAGTAAAATTCAAGAATGATCGGAAGAATATTTCCATGAAAAGATATGGATGAAGCGCAAATATCAAGGATATTCTACTAATTTCATGGAGTATAGAAGTCAAAACTTTAATCAACCGAGTATAATAAAGAATGAAATAACAAAAGAAATCACCAAGCATGCAGATTGTGATGCATAGGCAGAGTTATTCCAACAGAATAATAATAATCGGAACCGTGTCGCAAAAATTTGCACTTGCGGGATGTTCCAACAATGAATAATAAAAGGCGGAACCAGTCCGGTAAAACACATGCATGTGATGTTCCAATGTAATAATAATAAAGAGCGGAACTGAGTTCGGTGTAAAACACATGCATGTGATGTTCCAATGTAATAATAATAAAGATAGAACCAGTCAGGTGTAAAACACACGCATGTGATGTTCCAACGAGAATAATAGAAGAATGTCACCAAGTATAGGGTAAACCAGCAGATACAAAGTTATTCTAATGAGAATAATAAGCAATGGAATAACAACAGTTCTCTTCATGAATAAGAAAGAATAACACCCCTTACATTAGTAGGAGATTGAATCTGCGCAGAGTGTAGTAATGTAATACTCTTCTTCTTTCTCTCTTATTCTCTATACTTTCTCTCTATAGCTTGAATGAATTAGTGAAAATAATGAAGCACTAGGCCTCTATTTATAGAAGATTTCTAGCTTAGCACTTGAAATGTGAAAAGGCAAGTGGCTTGACAATTTAATTGGTGATGTGAAAAGAAAAGTGGTTTGACCTTTGTAATGTGAAACGACAATTGGCTCTCGGCCGTGTAATATGAAACGACAAGTGGTTTGACTTCCGTAAAGGTAATTACTATCGACGAAGGTAATTACTATTGAATGTAAGGTAATTACTATTGACGAAGAGACTCTTAGATGATGACATATGCCCCCCCATAAAATAACCAAACTTACCACAAATGTCTCATAATAGACTCTTTATATACATCAAGGATTGAATAAATATTACAACAAATCATTTTATTTTTAATCAACACATATTTAATCTTTCAACAATTATTAATCATTTATAACTTGTCGTCTCAATTATTGATTTAATAATATAACATATTATACTGATTATATTTGTGATAATAATTGAATCAATAATATAAGAGATATGATGCAAATAATTATCGTATCAATAATTGAGTATAATGAGTGACTTCTCACGTAAGCATCAATAATCAATACTGCGTAGCTACTATGCAACTACGCCAGACATTCTTTTACTTTTACTAAGGGTAGTTCAACGGTTTTAACGGTAACACCTCACCAAGTTATTTTCATAAAGTATTTTTGTCGTTTTCTCAATCCGACAATAATTCCATTGTGGGGTCCACCAATGATTGTCGCCGTATGAATATTCCCCGACAAAAAGAATATTCCCCGACCAAACGAATATTTTATAACAACTTGCTTACTTTGCAAAATTTATAAATATTACCCACAACTATAACATTATATCAAATTTACTCCATAATATTCAAAAATAATATTTATAGAAAATTCATCTTTATTTATAAAAGTTGGGGTCTTACAATGTTTAGCTACCAACTGCACCATATTCATAATAATTTTATTTGTAAAATGTTATTTATAAGTTGGTAGCCAAACCTTCATAAAAAGGTAACCAATTCACATCCACACCTGCAGTTTGTTGGTAGCCGAACCTTCAGACCAAGGTAACCAATTCAGTTTTATTAAGTTACCAATTTCGTTTGAATGTGATACAGTTGGTAGCCAACCATTCATACAAAGATAACCATTTTAGTATTTATGAGTAACAAAATAGTCATAAAAAAAATTTCAGAACAGATCTTACATCAACAGTTATATTGATATATTTAGTTTTATCAATGATATGAATATATACATTATAGATAACGTTTTTACAAGGGCGTGGTTCATTTTTATGTATGGACTTTATTCTATCATGTGTGCTTTATTTTGTATGTTTTACTTACATCTAGTTTATTTGTATATCGTTAATTAGTTGATGGAGGGAACTTTGTTGGTTGCATGTTGGTCATGTTTTTTTCTTGGGTCCTCTTTCTTATTGGACCTGCTGCAGTTGTCTGGCTATTTAGCATATGGTGATTGTGAATAGTTGCTAATTCTGTTACATTGGCTGCAGGATGTGAAAAAGTCTTTCATATATCAGTACGCAAATCAAGTATTGGAGAGAAATCTGAAGTTATTTTAGAGAATGGAATATGCATATTCAGATCTGCTACACATACACCATGAACGAGCTAGATGAAATTTCTTAGTTACAAAGGAGAGAGAAAATATGGAAAGGGAGATGAAGATTTGAATTTGAATTTGTTTTTGTTGTTAAATCCCAAATATTTGAATTTGAATTATTAATTATTGCAGTTATTTCTCCTTGATTTTAGGTTTCCTTATTAATGTGAATTGTACTATTTTTGTTATATGGGTCCTAATTACACTCTTTTTGTAATTATTTTGTTGATGCACTAATGGTGTAATTACTTTCTAATTATTATATATTTCTGTAAAGAACCCATTAATTTAGTACAATTTGGGCCTTAAAAATTAATTGGGTTTAATTTATATGTGGATAATAAATCCTATTAGAACTAGGAGAATTAATAAAATATTGATAATAAATAACTAAAACACAAACCCTATTGTATACTCAAGCCATTATTCGTCTGAAAGGAAAAAAAAGAAGAAGTTGTCGCCTAACAAGAGAAAGAGGTGATTGTCAAACATTATTAACTTACGGAAGAAATAAAAGCAGGTGCCTTTCTTTCTATTACTTTTTTTGTATAGCAATGACTATTGGGAGTTTTATTCTTCTAATTTTGAAAATTTGAAATTAAGAAATTGGGATACAGATGTGTAAAAATCTTATACATGTATGAATTCTGGAAGTAAATAGTTGGATTGATTTCACTGTATATGCATGATTACCTATTGCACAATATTACAATAGGATAAAGACCATGTGTTGATTTATGGTAATAAAAAAAGAAGTTATTCACTTAAATAATATCTAATTTTATTAACAGTATTTGATACTTCAGTAGCTTGTTTGGGAAGATGTGTGAGGATTATATATATAAATAAATATATCATGTTTATATATATATCATGCACATTGGTTGCCTGCAACACTGCTGCAGGTGTTGATTTCATTATATATATATATTATATATATATATATATATTATTTTAATAAGTGTTTGGCCATGAAACTTATAAATCGGAATTGGAAAATTAAATTGAAATTATGTATATTAATTTAAATTAATAAATTTTGCAGACATAGTTATAAAAGTTTTTAATAATAAATTTAATAGTATTATATTATTAATGATTGGATTGTAATAAAATCTTATTAAATTATTTAGATTGAACAGAGAGAGTCTAAACGAGTTTTTGGAATATACTTTGGGTATTACATTGCTTAATTGAGGTACGGATTCCGTACTCTTTCAGCGATACTCTTGTTAAATTTGATTTGTTCGTTTGTTTCCTTATTTCGAATTATGTTATGATTTCACATAATTGTTTCCTGTGAAATAAATATATTAGTTTCATTTTGGAGTTGATACACATGACTCGTATTTGTACTATTTGAATTAAGATATCATGTTTAGTATTTATTTTTGATAATTGTAGAGCGGTACATGTTGCTACCTTCTTTTTGAGACCTTGTGACTATAATTTGATTTGGTTCAACATGTACATATAGAACCTTTTTGTTGGTATTATGTAGCATGTGTTGTGACATAGTATTTTGTTAGAATATACCGTAAGGTATACCTGAGCTATAACCACCTGTGGGGGTACCACAGGCATGTCGTCTTGGCACGAGAGGCATGACACTTTCCGTGGCGGTTTGATTAGTCCACTGCATCTCCGTTTTGGGCTCCGGAGGAAGTGGGCCATTTGGTGTTTTGTTGTGGGAGGCGTATGGGTTAACCCTAATTTTTTGTTATGCGGATTTGGGATGTTGTGCCAAACACACCTATCCGATTTGTATACATTTGGATTCGCGGTCCAATGTGTGATTTGTCTGTGTGACATTATTTTGGTTGCCTGTGTGGCATCATTTGACTTGCCTGTGTGGCATCATTTGACTTGCATGTGTGGTATTATTTTGACTTGCCTGTGTGGCATTGCTTTGACTTTCCTGTGTGGCAATGTATATTTTTGAACTCACTCGGTATGAAATAAAACTCAACCATTTGATTCAGCCTATTATTTTATTGTATTAGTTTTGTTTGTTTCTGTTCAATTCAATTCATTGAGTTAGTTACTTCAATTCGTTATTTCTTTATTCTTCTATTGGTTTCGTCAATTCTATTGATTCAGATATATTCCATTAAGATCTTTGGAGAATATATTTTCGTTAGTATTTATACATAAGGCTTTGTTCAGTATTTTGTCTCAGTTGTTTTCGTATATCAGTTGTATATCTTTTGTATATATGTATCCGTACTGGGAAATTGGCTCATGCTGTGTTTTTCTTCCGGCAGGTTTGCAGGGGTTATTCAGGGCTAGTGTGATGAGAGAGTTGTCTTTGACCATCTAGGTTGTTTCGAATTTTGGTTTTGGTTATTTTGACTCTATTTGGAGAATTGTATTTAGTACTTCATTGATGGATATCACTATTAATATTTTGAAGTTATTAGTGCTCTGTTTACTCATTTTGAGGTTTGTTGTGCTTTGCACGTGACCTCCCTTTCCTTTTTGGGAAGGGGGTGTTACATTAATAGTCCCATGATTATATTCCCAAAATTATAATTTTTACAAACAAATATAACCTAAAACTCACTTAAAATATTTAAATTTATTGACTATTGTACGAATTTTACTTGTTATTAAACATTTGCAAAATCTAACCAAAGGGGGCTTATATATATATAGGGAAATGATCCATAGCAAGTATTTGCTATGGATAAAAATTGGGCAAATAGCATCATAACCATCCATTCTAATAATTAAAGTATGATTAAATATGGAAATTGGTCGACGCTTGGATGAAGTAGCAGTAGGGAGAAAATTTAAAGCCCGTCTGCTAGACCAAATAGCGGATGCAAAAAAAAATTCCATAAGCAAATCTGCAGTGCGAAGTACCCATCCTTAGAACCTTACACAGACTCACACCGCAATGTACAATCCTCGCTTAAATGAGTTCATACACACAGACCAATTTAAGCATAACAAAAACTTTCTCGATCGCAACAACCAAACTCTAATACAAGAAATGAAAATCATAACTAAATATCTTTCTAAGACCAAAATATTAGTTCAATCAAACAAAATAGTAAATAAAAAGCTAACAAATGCGTGTCGACCACAAAACAACTGATTGGCGTGGACCAACAAAGAATTAAAGAACAAGGCTTAATTATAAAGAAGTATGTCTCTATCATTATCTCCAAGACTCCATCTTTATGACAACACCCAACTAGCTCGAGATAAAAACAAAGCCTCAAGAATCAATCGCCTTAAAACCCCAAAGAACATAACCAAAAAGAATTCCACAAAACAAGGAAATAACCAAAAAAAATGGAAGAAAAATAGATAAATCAGCAAACAAATTGACACCCACATGAAATCACGGTGATTTAAGGAATCAAACTAGCATGAGGTTTCATAGAGGAATCGTACTATCGCAGCATGAGGGTTTGTCGATTATTTATTTGGGATTACTGATCTGCTGCGATTTGAAGTTATTCGCTATTCGGATCTTTGGAAAATACTATTTGGGATTATAGAGCTATTTGGGATTCACGTGTGGGAGAAGAAGAAGTCCCTTGACGGATGGTACGATTTAAAGTTAACCCAAAGCTGTTGCAATGTTATTGGCTTCGTAATACATCCGTTTGGCTTGGGGATAATTTTGGGATTTAATTTTTTTTTTTGCATCCGCTACTTGGTCTAATGGACGGGCTTTAGAATTTTCTCCTCCCGCTACTTAAATTCTGGCGTCGACCAATTTCCATATTTAATCTGCGCCCTTAATTATTGGAATGGATAGTTATATCTTTATTTACCCAATTTTTATCCATAGCAAATACTTGCTATGGATCATTTCCCATATATATATATATATATATATATATATATATATATAGAATGAATATTTTCCTCATCATTTCTCCATCTATATCCACATAGAATGAATATTTTCCTCATCATATAAATTAATAATTAATTATTCACAAATAATATTACAGAATCACAATATTGACAACCAGACAGTTTCAAGGAAAGAGGGGGCTTTCCAATAAGAATTTCTCCTTACTAGCGCGCAATTAGGTGACCAAACCTCTCCTTAGATAGAACTTTCTAGACATTGCCAATAATGTTATCTAATAATATTGTTCAGATAATATGAATTATTGCTTCGATAATGGAAAATACTGCGTAGTGACAATTATTGAAACAACAGTAATATATAATATCAATGCAACAATTATTGAATCAATAAAATAAAATCTTTGAGCATAATTATCGTAACAATTATTGAGTAGTGCCTTTCTTACGTAAGAATCAATAATTGGTGCAATATCGCAGTTATTATTGCAACAACGCGTATTCTTGTGTTTTAACCAACGGGTATTCCAACAAGATAACCAGTAATAACCACGTAGTTATTTATAAATAACTTATATTTGTCATTTTCTTCATCCAATCGCTTTCAGTTATGGGGCCACATAAAGGTCGGCGCCGCCGTCATCGAATATTTCGACGGTAAGAATATTCCACGACCAAACGAATATTCTCCGATAAAAATGAATATTTTATAACCACTTGTTTATTTAAAATATTTGCGCGTTTTACCCATAACTAATGACATTAGTCAAATCAACCCTTACTATTTCAAAATAATAAATAGATGAAATTTAATTTCATTAATAATAAGTTGGGGTCTTACACATGTGTCCTTAGAATTTTTGTCTTATTGTCACAACATTGCTGGTTTTGGATTTTGGATGTGGAGATGGAGTATCTGAGGTTTCATAAGCTTTTTGGACTTAAGTTTCCTTAGTACCAGAGGAAATTTTTGAATTAATTAGGCTGAATATTTGTATTGCTTAATTTGTTGTTTCAATTGGGACAGAAATAATGGAATTTGAACCTGGGTTTACAAGTAAAACATAATTTTCCTTTTTTTTGGATCAAGTAAAACATAATTTTTCATTGCCTGGTAAAAAGATCTACACTAGGCAAAAGAATTTTCCTTTGTGCTTCCACAATCGTTCACCAATTAATGTTACAACATGTAAACCCATGTTTCCTCTACGC
Organism: Panax ginseng; assembly: GCA_020205605.1. Taxonomy (NCBI): domain Eukaryota; kingdom Viridiplantae; phylum Streptophyta; class Magnoliopsida; order Apiales; family Araliaceae; genus Panax; species Panax ginseng. The sequence goes on along the minus strand of CM035142.1, from coordinate 74,191,402 downwards.
TGAGACAATGAAACCTTTCACTAATTCTTTCCTAAGTTCGACACATTATATACAACCTACCCATTTAGATATAACCCAATAACGTGGGATACATAATGTGGATACTATTAATAACTAACAGTTATAGAAGAACCAGGCTCCATCCTATGTTCATGACCATATTGATCATTACAACTTATCGCCTTCCCTGCTCCACTCTAGCCTCATCAACTTCCTTGGCTTTGGCTGACTGCTGCTGCAGTCTGCGTCGAATGTTCTTGATGCCGGTGGCATCATCAATGATTTCTTTACAATGTTCACATTATAATGTTTTGACTCTATAATAGGGTACCTAAATGATTTGCTGGGAGATGAACTACTTGAACGAGGCATAGACCATTGTAGAGGTCCTTTTGCGGTGGTGGAGTTGTGGACGAGATCAACACTCTTTCCATTCAAAGACAGCTTAAGCTTCTTTGAAGGCCTCGTCTCGTTGGGTGTGTTGATAAGGTTGTCAGATTTCACTTTTGATTTTGGTATTGCAAATGTGTTTTCAAATTTCTCGTTTGGTTTGAAGTTGTGAGTTCTCATGCACTTCTGGGAAGGTCTTTTTTGCTATTTTATCGCTCCATTAACATTTTTCATTCAAGTCATCAAAACCCAAAATACTTAAACTCTTCATTCAATTCATCAAAATACATCAACATAACATCGAAGTATAGCACAAACAAAATACACATCCTTAAGGTCTCAACATCCTTAAGATCTACTACATCAACATCTACGTCTATCACAATCCACATTTTAACATCTCAAAATTCATCAACTCAATTTGCAAGTTCTTCAAAAACCATGAATGACAAAAATGCTTCTAGTATAGCTGTTCTCTGCAAAAGACCAAGTTTAATCTATGATTTAGTTAGGACAGATGGATGGAAGAACATAAAAATTTTCCTCTCATAAAAATAAGAAAAATAGATTGAAGAACATCTTACTTGTCAATAAAAAAACTTTCGAAGGTAAATCTTTAATAGGGTTCTCAACAATTTTGGGAATTCTACTCCCTCGTAAAGTCCTCCTTCCTCTGGAAATTTGTTTAGATCAAACCCCCAAAATCCATATTCATTCAAGTCAAAATCTAGTACAACTTTCTTCTTAAGATTTGTGTAAGCTTCCAATTGCTCCATCTCAGCAGTTTCTTTTAGGCTTCTGATTGCTCCATTTTTTAAAACAAGAGGAGACCTTTCTTATTCAAGATATTTTTTAGCAACCTGTAGAAATAGGTCAAAAAAAGAAGCAAAAATTATGTTCAGAAGTGATAATTATGCATAAAAAGAAGCAAAAAAGAAATTTTTCTTGCCTGTTTTAGATGATATGATAGCAAAATTGAGTTAAGTCATAAGAGGAAGCTTCTACTCTCCAGGACCCAAATAAAAGAAGGAAAACCCAAATTACAACCTTCCCCTTTTCCCACATATAACAGCAACAAAACTAACCCAAAAAACCATTTGGATCAAAAGAACGAAAAACCCATGAAGCAATTAAAATTTTCTACAGCTATATTACCTCTTTCTGAAACATCTCGAATTCATTAGATCTAAGAGAACCATCGCAACTTAAATGATACAATCATGTCACCTCCTTTGCATCTTCACAGGACGCCAAGGTCTTCCATCACTTATGTAAGTTCTCCGTAGTCACCGTTCTTTGCCAAGAAGGAAAAATAGAAGATTCCTTTTAGAAGCACTCGCTCAAGCACGTTCAGAAGCATTCTTCTGGGTTTAAAACTAGGAGCAAAGGGAGGAAACGAAGAGTCAAAAGTAATGGAGGAGGTAACCAGGTCAGTAGTTGGAAGAAGGAAAACGTGTATCTAAGTAAAATTAGGATCGCAAGACACAATAAATACCATTGGCTGCATAAGGGCATATATGAGAAAATATTGTAAAAATTGTATTGGAGTTCTAACACATCACTTATTTTGGGAAAAAATATTAAGCCTAAAAAATCACTTATTGTGGGACGGAGGTAGTAGATTCCAAACTTATGCGAGTGAGAGCTCATAAAAATATCAAATTTTACATGTGGAAATATCAATTTCGTATCCTTGTTATTTTTAAGCTTGAGAGAAGACAGTTAGCTACAGCCTACAAGCATGATTGCTATATAAAGTCATACGATGTCTCTCAAGAAGAGACCAACCATAACTTTGAAAAATGCATATAAAGATATTAACACGGAATGCCTCAAGCCTATATATAGCAGTCTCAATGAGTTTAGTTATTCGAGGTCTCAATATTGCACGAATGAAAGACGTGATATACAAGTATCTTACATTTGGATTGAGAGAATGGAATAGAAGAAAAAATTAAATAAAAATAATGTATTTGATGATTATTTTGGAGGATAAATAATTCCAATAGATTGAAATATCATTCCATTCTTTCGCTTTTTTGCTTTTTTATTCCATGTGGAGAAGGTGAAATAAAATTCATTCCAATAGAATAAATATATGTGATAACTTTGTCATTATATGACAACACCCACTGCAACCAACAATCAAACATATAGTTAAAATATCTTAACAACCAAACATATACTTAAAATACTTTAAAATCATTTCATTACATACTCCATTCTATTCCTTGATCCAAACTCAACAATAAAGATTATATCGCACTATTGTTTCTCACCTTTGTGCCCATGAAGGATAATTTTGTTCAATCCTTCATTATTTTTTCTTTATTGAACAAATATTCAAATGATTAACAGTAGTGTTAGGGAATAGGAATCGACTCCATGCCATGATCCTGAGGATAATTGGATAAACAAGGTCCGATCCCCGCATCAAATTTCAAGACCAATTACACTCCAGGTTAACGACAATGTCCAAACCACAATAGATAAAAGGGTCAGTGTCCACAACTAACCAAACTCTTGGAAGATTAGTCTTGACAAAATTAGACTCTCATTCAAAGATATTCAACTATATTTGGGCTTATCCGAAAATAACAGACATCTTACCTAAATATCAGCTATAAATACTACTAGGGGACCTCTGGTATATTTTTACGTATACACATTGTTAGAGTATTCACAATAGTTTACTTATCTCTATCCCTACTCTGCAATGTCATTGGGTCATTATGCAGGATAAAGATTCAATTTTTTCACTATGTACCCAATAAGTTCCTTATATTGATTACTTAATTAATGAAATTTGAAAATTTAAAGTTTCAACAGTCAAAACATGTTTTGACCATTGTAACTATTTAACCTTTGTATTGACTTTATGCGTTAGAGTTTATGATAAATGTAATATACTACAACATCTTGTTTTTAATTATAAAATCGCTATTAATTTATTAATCTTTTTTGAAATAAGTATATTATATTTTTAAATTTAAAATTAATATAAATTTAATCAATACATATTATAACTTATTTAGAAAAAAATACTATTACTTATAAAATTTATTATTTTTATAATTTTAGCAAAATTATTAAGTTTGAGAATGCATCAAATTGACTTATAAAAATTAATAATAATCTTATAATTTATAAAAGAGAGTATAATTTATCAATTGTATTCCTTCGTAAAATAACTTTTATTTTATTTTAAATTTTAAGTAATTTATGGAGTGAGTATTGAATGGATTGAGGCTTTGCAAATGTATAAAAGATCAATATTAACTTTTAAAAGTTAATTTGTGATATTTTAAATTTAAAATTAATATGATTTATTTAAAATTTTCAAAATAATAAAATTTATAATTAATAGTACTTTTATAATATTTATAATTATATGGATATAAATTAAATACATTTATATCAATTTTAAATTTGATTACGTTTGAAATTAATTTTAAAAAAATAAGTCAATATTAATTTTATAATTTGAAAATGAAGTAGTAAAAAAGTCATGTGACAATAATGTTAAGATGTGTATAATTGATAAGTTGTCCACTTAAATGAGGGTGTAAAATGTCATTTTGCATATATAGAGAACGGTCTTTTGACACTCTCACTCTAGAGAGTAAAATCCTATATAGAGATTAAAATAGAGAGTTAAATAAGGATAATAAAACTGTTGGATAATAATTTGTTTTTTTATTCTTCAAAGTTGGGGATAGAGAATTTATTGGGGAAACTGTTGTGAATGCTCTTAGACTTTAACCTCTTATTGTTGTCACTACCCTAGTTAAGTCTAAGTGACTAGTTAAGTCTTATTCTTAGACTTAACTAAGGTTGTAAATGAATCGAACTACCCACGAGTCTGGTTCGACTTAACTAAGCCTAGCTCGAGTCCAAATCGAACTCGTTAACGAGTTGAGCCCGAACAAACTCCTACGCCCGTTAAGTTAAATGAGTCGAGTTTAAATTGTGTATATGCGCTTTGAGCTTGGCTTGTTTAGGCTAAGCTTGAGGCCCACTCATTTGAGCTTTGACTCATTTAATTTTTTTAAAATATAGAATATATAATACAAAAATTGAAAAATAATTAAATTAAATTTCCAATTATGTTTGTATTTGTTGTAATTTTATTCTAATTATATTACTTACCCATAAGTTATAACCCAAATATATATAGACATTTATTCAAAATCAAAAATTTTATTGTCTCGTGAATTTTTAAATTTATCAAGTCAATTTTAGTATTTTTAACAATCATACAGTTCATACTTAAATATCTTAATCTGAACTAATATGATAATATAGGCAAGAAAACTACAAATAAATGAAATAATCATTTAGTGTATGAATAATTGAGTATCCTCAATTGTAAAATTATAAACAATTATCATTTCACGATTTCTTTATTACTAAATGAAAAATTAAATAAATGTAATCATATTATATATGTATTTAGTATATAACGTGTTACCTAAAAGAAAAAGAATGCAATTTGATAGTATATTGCTTCATCCTCAATTGACCTATCATATATTTTGCCAAAAGAATACTTCCATCTCCAAGTTTCACTTAGATGCAACTTCTTTCTTTTTGATTTTGGTATCACAATCTAATATTATATCACTATTACTAGTTTAAACACTAACAACTAAACAATTTAAATATATTTTGTTAGGAATTGTTAAGTCATGCATATTTAAATTTGATGATATGATTATAATATATAATTGTTCAGTAGTTTTTGTAAAGTCCTTATCTGAGAAATATATGTACAATGACTTAGAAATAGAACGATCAAACTTGTTAGGTTAATCATTTGAATTAATTTAATGAATATGTAATAGAATCAAATCGATAGTATAATATTGTTAAACGATCGTAAAGCTACTCTGTCATTTTGTTTAGTTAATATTGTTAGCAGAGTAACATAGATATTAAGTAGAAAGCAACAACTGAGTAAGAGTAAAGCTAAAAATAAACAACAAAGATCATAGAGCTGTCTTCGACATCGTAGTGTTACAGAAGTATTCGGAGAATAAAGAGAAGTCTGCAAGGTCTGCTCAAGAATCATAGAATGCTTCTCTTGGTAGGCTATTCATAGAGCATATCATAGAGTATGACGTAGAGATCAGACTTTATGTTCCTCATCACTCTACAATCAACCATGTTCGTAGAGCATGTCAGAACTGTCTTTAGACTAACAAATTCAAAGAGTCTCAGAACGAAGATTCCAAGATGTTACTCACCATCATCAAATTCAGATTAGAAGATCAAAGAGTGGTTAGTTTAAACCGCTAGATTGAATATGTAACACCACTAACATGTGGTAGGTGAGACTATAGTCTGATTGACTTTTCCAGGGCTAAAAATAAGTCTAGTATCTAGTCTATAAGTTAACATCAGAGAACCATCTAGAGCAAAGCATTAAATGCACTGACGTGAACTCTCTAACGGGCTAATTTTAGAAGTTTATAAAGGAGTATGGGAAGTTATCGTTTAGCACTCCAAAATTAAACCTCACTTTACTCTACGAATGCAACCTAACTCAGTACAACAAGTAAGGGTCAAACCCACATAGAATGATCTTGTTTTTAATCTATTCTAATATTTCTAACAATAAATAAAGATGGGGAGGGGGGGGGGGGGTTTGAGTTTGAATTAACTAACTCAAAATAAATAGAATCAAATTAATAAGATTAACCAATAAATTAAAAGTTTCAGTTCTGCAGTTTAGTCTTACCTTTTTATAGTTAACAGGATAATCAAGTTTAACATTATTCTTTCCATCAATGAAATAATAACCCTAGATAACAACAATCTTTGTTACCCGAAATCCCTCTTAGGGTGTAAATCTAATCTGATTGCCCCACTATACCCCTAACTCTTATATAACCCATAACTATCGATTCTAGATTTAATATAACAACAACATTAATAATCAAGGATTAGGTTATTCAAGAAACAATCACAACAATCATGATTATTTAACTTGTCTTCTAAGAATCATAGTAATACTCAAAAGCTTAACCACAATCATATATTACTAACTTCTACATGTGATCGAATCTGATATCATTTGTTTAATACTATACCTTAATCTAGCAGATGATAATAGCTTGATCAACTTAGCGGCCATTATTAAATCAATCAAAATAGATATCATTCAAATAGTTAAAATAGATTACCAATAATAAATTACATATTAGAAGGAATAAATAATGTAACTTAATCAAACCATTATTGTAAATAAAGTTCAACATCCCACGAGGCTGAATAAGAAAACTTGAAACGACATCTTCTAATAAAACTACGAATCAGTAAAAGTATGTATGTGTATGCGTGTAATGTTGTTTTATCGATTACAAGTGAAGGAATTTATAGGTAAATTCTCTAAAACCTTAGAAAAATTCTTATCAACTTTACTTGAAGAAAATCTCAACAAATGTAGTTTCGTTATCAACCTCAAACTTAGTTTCCATAGCAAACTCTACTTCCTTGACCAACTATAGCTTCCATATCAGATCATAACTCTAATTTCGAATCCTATTACAAATTAAACTCCTCTACTCTAGCACCTCAGATCCGACCTAGATCCATATCCATAAGTCGACCGACAAACGTAGCGTGAAATATCTGAACAACAAACGTAGAGTCATAGATTATAGGGTGACCAATCGTAAAATGAAACAGTTAGTCGTAGAGTGAATTTCTTTTACGCAAGCGATTTTGCCTAAATCCACGAATTTGAAGATGGAAATGACCTCAATCGGGGAACCCTTGAGTAACATTGTATGGAGCATGAAATTTCCTTTCCAAAAACATATTATAATAGGCAATTGGATAAACGATGTGAAAGTTACTTTAGTTTTTTGAACCGACTCTTTTACCCATTTTAAGTAGAGTAACTTCCTTTGTGATCGTAGATTTCCAAGCTAAGCGAGCGTGAAGCGTCCACAACTTTGATTGTAGAGTGATTTCACAATCGTTGAGTAACTCCATACCGGCTCAACACTATGAACATAGAGTTCTTCACTTTATGATAAAAAGCGGCGTCCACCATGTTAGGCTTGCTAGAAGCGAGCATGCAATCAAATCACATAAAATAGCGGAAGCGATGTAAACCGCAGTTTAATTTTTTTTTCTTATAAACCATAACCAAGATCATTCTTGTCCTTTGATTATCAATCAATAAATAGTAGAAGAAGCGAAATTATACCCTTGAAGATCAGAGCTTCCTCAAGTACAAGTTTAACTCCTAATCCTTCGTGCTTTCTCCTTGACTACTGTGGGTTTGGTTCCTTCCTTTGATCGATGTAAACAAACAAAGCGTTTGGCCTCTGAGGTGATCCACCAAAGAAGAAAAAGAATCAAGAAGAAGGTGTATTGGCTCTAACCCTAGTTTTCTATCTGTATAGAAAAAGGGGCATACTCTCCAACTATTGGAATCACGTATCTCACACACACTGATATCTAATATAAGACCCCTCTTATAAAGATATCAGTTAACCTATTTTAATATTATTTAATTAATTAAACTCCTTTAATTAATTAGGCTCCCTAATCTAATTAGTGATAATTAATTAAACTCCTTTAATTAATTTGTCTCCTAATCTTATTAGGAATAAATGAGAGTACTAATATTAAATTAATTCCCAAACTCCTTTAGAAATTAAAATAATAATAATTGTAATAATATTAATAAGACTCCTCTTATTAATTTATATTTAATATTTCTAAAATATTAAATATTAAATATTAAGTTATTTAATTTATTCTATCACCATAGATTAAATTAAATATACTTAACATATTATTACGATTATGCCATTAACTTCTTAAATAATTATTCTTCCTTTTATGGTGTGACCCTTTAGGTTCTCCATATTAAACCGGTTGTGAATAAACCAATTAGAACAATTCTAATCTTATTTAAATAAATAAATTAAACTATTAATTAATTTAAATAAATAATATTTATTCTACAATAGGGATAAACCTCCCTAGAGATCAACGACTTTCCAGATAATATAGATTTTAACATTAATTATAAAAGAACCTTTGAGTATATAGTTACCGTACAATTCAATCCTTCTACTATACAATGCCCCAATTAAATATAAGACATGAAATTACTGTCAAGTCTTATTTTATTTAATTATATGTATATCGATTCCTAAATGTACAACTCCTAATGAATGCAAATTAGAAACTACTTTCTAATTTCATTCCACCTTGACCAAGGATTCCTGGGTTGTCATTTATCGAATCACATATGACATTTCTCTTCATTTACTAGAAGTGGTAGATTCTTTATTAATTATTCATTATCTCCATATATAATTCATTATACCCAAGCATACCCTTTGATATACCCTGTGGGTCTTAAGAAATAAGTCAAAGTACACTACAAAAAATGGGGCTTTAGCAACAACCGATTTTCGTTGCTAAAGGTGACAAATTTCGTTGCTAAAGGGTTTTGTGGCGACTTTCTTTGTCGTTGCGTCTTTCATCACTTAATGAGGCGTTACTAATTGTTCATGAATGAGCGTATTTTTTCGTTGCCAAAAGTAATACATTTTTCAACGAAATTTGGCTTTCGTCTGAGACATCGATCCTTTAGCAACAAAAAGTATTGTTGCGAGAATAATTAAAATTTCGTTGCTAAAAACCCATTTAGATTTGCAAAAGCACGCTAATTGGCTTGCGAAATGAACTCTCTTCAGTTTGGAGCGACCATGCATTTTCATTGCAATTGATCGTAAAGTATGAAAATTGTTGCTTAAGCTTGCTTTCGTTGCGGAATGTAAACTTTTAGTAACAATTTTCGATTCTTGATTATATTATTTGCAACGACATTATCTTTGAATCAAGAACGAAAATATTTGTCTTTGGTTATTTTTCAATAGTAACGAAAGTCATCGATTAAGCAAGCGACACTATATGTTGTCGTTTCTTTATATGTGCATCGAAAGTTAATATGAAATTTGCAACGATAAAAAATATTGCCTTTTATCTTAGTATTAGCAACAATATCCTCACCATTGTTATTAGGTTAATTTTTTTTTGCCAAATATTATATTTTTAATGCCATTAGCAATGATTTTTTTTTGCTAAATGTATAAAAATTATGCATGGCGCCTACAATAGGTATACATCACCTATTTACGAGTCTCCAAATACATGGTACAAAATACAAATACAATCTTAAATATACAACATGAGCTGTGAGTTTTAATACAAATATTGTCTTCTAGACAGTATTCAAACTCAAAATAAGTCCTCAATACATTTATTAACACACTATTTCATAGAATAGTGAGGACTACTAATGCTATCATTTGGACCGTCACTCCGTTCCCCGACTAGTCCCTGCTACGTTCTCATTTCCTGAAGAGAACAATGAAAGTAAAAGGGTGAGCTCAACTAGCCCAGTAAGAAATATTATGACTAAGATAATGAAAAATAAATTATCCTTAGCCTTCAACAGTGTTAAACTGATACAATATAACCAACATCAAGTTTAACTGCAGCGGAACAAGCAATCCATTAAAAGAGTCAAGTAAAGAATAAAATCTACAATCTTCTATGATTTAAAGGCTTTTCATCACTTTTATCATTTGAGACTCGACGACAATAAATAATCCACATCTTCCCTGCACTACGGCCAAGGATATTCATTAGTATCACAACCACAAATTATCCATGTACTACGGGCCAATGATATTCGTGTATTCATCAATGGTCATGATCATGCCAACCACTGTCCATCAATGCACTACGGGCCAATGAGGACTTTTATCACATCATTTGTAACATTACGGTTATGATTATACCGATTAATCCCTGGTCATAAGCATACCAAGTCCATCTATGCACTACAGGCCACAGATGACTTTCAACATAATATAAACATGAGGATGATGACAATGATATACGAATTCAATAAAACAAGTTCAAGAATTAATTTATCCAAGAACTAATAACGTCCAAATTGTCAACATGATACTTCTTTGTAGCGTAAAATTCAAGAATGCTCAGAAGAATATTTCCATGAAAAGATCTTTGGATGAAGCGCAAATATCAAGGATATTCCACTAATTTCATGGAGTATAGAAGTCAAAACTTTAACCAATTTGAGTATAATAAAGAATGGAATAACAAAAGAAATCACCATGCATGCGATAAAGCCAGCAGATGCAGACGAGGTTATTCAGCGAATAATAAATAATAGAACCAGGTCGTGCGTAAACAAACAGACAGGATATTCCAACAGAATAATAAATAACGGAACCAGGTCATGCGTAAAGTACAAACATGATGTTCCAACAGAATAATAAATAACGGAACCAGGTCATGCGTAAAGCACAGACAAGATGTTCCAACAGAATAATAAAGAATGGAGTAACAGAAGAATTTCACCATATATGCGGTACTTCGCATAGACAGGTTATTCCAACATAATACTAAAGAATGAAATAACAGAAGTTCTCTTCATGAAGATGAAAGAAAGAAATAATACCCCTTACCTTTAAAAGAAGAGTACTGGATATAGGAGTAGTGAAGTAGCAGAATACTTTTCTTCTTTCTCTCTATAGTTTCAGTGAATTCGTAAGAAATAATGAAGGAATGAGCTTCAATTTATAGGAGAATGGAAAGGTATTATTTGAATTTTTCGAATCATGGATCAACAATTAATATTAGGACTATTAAATTCACGGGCAAGAAAAATTACGGCGTTTCCTTTTCTTTTCAACTTAATAATATAATAATCAATAAAATATATATATATATATATATATATATATATATATATATATATATATTAACACATGTTGACTTTTAACAAAAACCAACACCTCAACTTTTCATCGAATTCTTCTTACGGACCAAACAATTGAAAAGTCACGGATGAACTAATTTGCATACTTCTCAATTCGTTTTGCAACTTGCAAAGCGGTATATATATATATATATAAACCCACTCACATGTATATATATATATATATTATAATCATACACATGCAAATTATATAATCCTCCACCTATTATACACATTTTCCCTCCCAAGCAATGCAATCTCCCCTCCCCCACTCAAAGACATCAACATCACAAGTGGCCTCATATAAACTAAATAACTTTTTCTGGAGATTATTTTGAAAAATGATTAAGCTGGGGTCCAATAAATAAGCAAAATTTATAACAAATATTTCATAAAATCACCTCAATATTTTTAACAACATTTATCATCATTATTATAATTCACAATATTAATCGACCAGGTCATTCCCAGGAAAGGTGGGGCTTTCCAATAAGAATTTCTCCCTATTGGCGCGCAATTAGGTGACCAAACCTCTCCTTGACAGAACTTCTAGACATCGTTAATATTGCAAATAATAATACTAATAACTCTGTTATCTCAATTATTGATTTAATAATATATAAAATATTAAGCAGATGATAATGTGACAATAATTAAATAAAAAGAAAAGTGGTGCTTCTCACGTAAGCATCAATAATCAATCTGAGTGTGCTCTTATGCGACTCACAGCAATTATTGTACTTTTACTACAAGGTAGTTCAATGGTTTTAATGGTAAAGCCGTTATTTTCATAAAATATTTTTTTGTCGTTTTTCTCAATCCGACAATAATTCCGTTGTGGGGTCCACTAATGATTGTCTTAGTTATACGAATATTCCTGTTAAAAGCGAATATTCCCCAGGCCAATCGAATATTATATAATAACTTGCGTACTTTTGCAAAATTTATAAATATTACTCACAACTATAACATTATATCAAATTCATTCCATAATATTCAAAATGATATTTATAGAAAATTCATCTTTATTCATAAAAGTTGGGGTCTTACTGACCTCCCTTCTTGAAATTTTGCCCTCGAAATTAAGTGCGTACACGGTATGTCGAAGAGGTAAGGATACCTTGATTTCATCTCGATTCTAACTCTTAAGTCATTTCCTCAACATCGTGGTTCTTCACTGAAACTTTGGCTTGAGGTATAACCTTGGAGCGTAGAACATGTTCCTTCTTATCCAAGATTTTAACAGGAACCTCTTCATACGTTAAATCTTCTGCTATTTCATCTTGTTCTAACTCAATAATGTGGTGCGGGTCTTTCACATATTTACGTAACATAGATATGTGAAAAACGTTATGAACACGAGACATACTTGGCGTTAAAGCTAGTCTATAGGCCACAGTTCCTACTCAATCGAGGATTAAAAATGGGCTAATGAATCGAGGATTAAGCTTTCCTCTCTTTCCAAATCTCGTAACTCCTTTCCATGGAGCAACACGTAACAACACATGATCTCCAATATCGAATTTCACGTTCTTTCGATGAAGATCAGCATAACTCTTTTGTCGATCTTGTGAGGTTTTTATACGTTGTCGGATCGTTTGAATCTTTTAAAAGTAGTCATACGTACCAACTCCGGTCCCAACAACGTTGCTTCACCCACCTCATCCCAAACATCTTTGGAGAAGCGACACTTTCTTCCGCCTGGCGCCTCGAATGGAGCCATGCCAATACTTTCTTGATAAGCTGTTGTTGTAGGAAAACTCCACCAATGGTAAGAACTTGTCCCAACTTCCCTTGAAGTCGAGGACACGAGTCTTAATAGATATTCAAGAGTTTGAATAGTCCTCTCCATTGCCCGTCCAAATGCGAGGATGATATGCCGAAGCTAAATCAGTAAATCCGTGCCCATAGCTTTACTGCAAACTAACCCAAAATCATGAAGTAAATCTTGGGTCTCGATCGGAAACTATGGATCTTGGCATACCATGCGATCTTACAATCTCATTTATGTATATCTGAGCAAGGCGTTCGAGTGTATAAGTTTCTCGTATAGGTAAGAAAAAAGCGAGACTTGGTCAATCTATAAACAATGACCCAAATTGCATCTATGCCTTGAGAAACCTTGGGAAGACCGATGCTTGAAATCCATGGTAATGTGCTCCCACTTCCATTCTGGAATTTCAAGTGGTTGCAATGGACCTTTTGGTACTTGATGCTCCGCATTGACTCGTTGACATGTTAAACACCTTGAGATAAACTCCGCTATCTCTCTCTTCATATTGCTCCACCAAAATGTATGTCGAAGATCATGATACATTTTGGTACTCCCAGGATGGATTGCAAATGGTGTGTTGTGCGCCTCCATCATAATTTTATACTTCAAGTCGAAATCGTTAGGAACACAAAGTCTGGAGTTGACTCAAAGTATTCCTTCTTCATCGATTCTTGCTTCCAGAATAGCACCTTCTTGCACTTTCTTCTTCATACGCATCAGCTCCAAGTCTGTAATTTGAGCAGCTTTAACTTTATCGATTAAAGTCGGTTCTACTCGTATATTCGCAATCATCACATGGGTCCCTGAAGTCTTTAACTCTATCTCCATCCTTTTCAAGTCACACAAAATGGGCCTTTGCGTTGACAATATCACACTCGTACCCGCATATGAACTTCTACTTAATGCGTCAGCTACCACGTTCGCTTTTCTAGGATGGTATTGAATAGTATGATCATAATCTTTTAACAGTTCAAGCCAACGTTGTTGCCGCATGTTGAGTTCCTTTTGGGTGAAGAATTATTTGAGGCTTTTATGATCCGTAAATATCTCCACTTTCTCCTCATACAAGTAATGCCTCCAAATTTTAAGTGCGAAGACAACAGCTGCCAACTCTAGATCATGAGTAGGATAATTTCTCTCATATTCTTTGAGTTGCCGAGAGGCATAGGCTATGACTTTCCCATTCTGAATGAGAACACATCCTAACCCTTTGCCCAATGCATCACTGTAGATGACAAATCCCTCCGAGCTAGATGGTATTGTCAGAACAGGTGCTGAAATGAGTCTCCTCTTGAGTTCTTGAAAACTCTTCTCACATTCCACGCTCCAACCTAATTTTATATCTTTCCGAGTCAGCTGAGTTAATGGAGTAGCGATTTGAGAAAACCCTTCCACGAATCTCCGATAATAATTTGACTAATCCGAGAAAGCTACGTGCTGATCAGCGATTTAGGTTGCTCCCGACTTTGAATAAGCTTCAATCTTTGTCGGGTCAGCAGATATTCCATGACTTGATACTACGTGCCTAAGGAATGCTACTTCCTCAAGCCCGAACTTCGCATTTCTTTAACTTGGCATAAAGCTTGTTTCACGAAGCTTTGGAATATCGACCTCAAGTGTTGCTCATGATCTTCACGGCTTTTGGAATATATGAGGATTCCATCAATAAAAGGCGACCACAAAATGATCCAAATATTCCTTGAATACTCGGTTCATCATATCCATGAAGGCGGCAAAGAGCATTAGTCGATCAAAAGACATGACTAGGAATTCATAATGCCCGTCTGAGGTTACGAAAGCCATCTTTGGAATGTCATCGGTTCTAATATTCAATTGGTGATATCGAGCGAAGATCAATCTTTGAAAAGAATTTGGCGCCTTGCAACTGGTCAAACAGGTCATTAATACGTGGCAATGGGTACCTATTTTTAATGGTGACATGATTCAACTCCTGATAATCAATACAAAGTCGCATACTCCCATCTTTCTTCTTCACGAATAGAACAGGAGCACCCCAAGGAGAAGTATTAGGACGAATGAAACCGATGTCTAAAAATTCCTGCAGTTGGGTCTTTAACACCTGAAGTTCAATAGGAGCCATTCGATATGGGGCTTTGGAAATAGGTTTTGTACCAGGTTCAAGGTCGATACAAAATTCAATTTCACGCTCTAGGGGTAGGCCAGGAAGTTCTTCAGGGAATACGTTAGGAAATTTATTAACAATAGAAATATCATTCAAAACTGACGTATTTTTGTTTAGATCTGTGACATGAGCTAAGAAATCTTGACATTCGTTTTTCAATAAACGAATAGCTATATGGCTTGAGATGACAGTGATTGATTTTAATGGTTTGGTTGCTTGAATTCGCATAATAGGTTGGTTAGGAATATGAAAGCTAACAAAATTACGAAAACAATCAATTTTTGCATGATGAGTAGATAACCAATCAATTCCTAGAATTACGTCAAATGCAAGTATTTTCAATGAAATAAGAGCGACATGTAATGTGAGGGTACCGATTTGAACCAAACAAGACTTATAAACAGTGGATGTAATGAAGGTTTCTCCCAATGGAGTTTCAACATAGAAGTCAAAGTCCAATTTCTCTGGAGTCAAATTTAAACGTTGAGCGCAAGTAGGAGAAATAAAAGAATGGGTAGAACCGGTATCAAATAAGGTATATACTTAGCTAGAGTTTATGATAAGCTTACTGTGATGACCTCGTTCGGGTTTCTTGCTTTACGAGAGGTCACGACAAAAGCTCTCTCCTTGAACTCTAGGTTTTGTCTTATACGGACTGACCTTTGATGCATCCATCCAATTTGGACTTGACTTTTTGGTGCATGAAAAAATCAGGTTAGGTGACATTCTCTTCCACAATTATAACATGCTTTGGGCGACATCGGCGGTTTGGTGATGTGTCCCTCCCTCCACATTTGAAGCATATGATGGGTGGTCGTTCTCCTTCCTTAACAAGCGGGTGTTGGTCTTTGGCGTCTTTCCATCATTGTTGAATCTCCTCTTCTTGAAATGTCCATTCTTATTGTCTTGGCCATGATTACCACCAAAGTGGTTACCATTTACGGCATGTTGATTCCCTCTCCGTTTGTTGTCAAGCCGATGGTGCTACCCTTTGGTATTATCATTTTGACAATTTGCTTTCTCTTGGTTGAGTTGACTCGTTATCGCGCTCCAATAAGCGAGCCCTATTTACAACATCGAATACAAACACGGTTTATGAGAAATTAGATATTGGCGTATCTCGGGTTTCAAACCTCTTAGAAACATCGCGTCATTCTCTCCTCATTATCAACCAAGTGAGGCCTTAAGCCGGGATAACTTCGGCAAACTTAGTTTCGTCTTTGCGACACGGTCATATTGTTACTGCTCCAACTTGATGAACTCTACCTCTTTCACGTGGCCGAATACTTTCGGGAAAGTACTTGTCGTTGAATAGTTCTTGGAACTTCTCCCAAGACATCTTCAATGCGGCGAGGTTGAGTCGCTTTACAGATTCCACCGGTGAGTCGCCTCTCCTCGCAACATAAAAGGTGGCAAAGAAACTTTTTCTCCTCGGAGCATCCCAAGATATCAAATATCTTGGTGATACGCTTTATCCACGTCTCGCCTTAAGTGGTTTTGGCTCTCCAATAAACTCGGTGGTCCGGCTCCTTGAAGCTGTTTAGCGGTGACCATCGAGAGTTGCTAGTGTTTCCACCGTATATTTGGCCGGAGAGTCTCTCTTGCTGATGTTCTCAATTGCGAGAAAAGTCCTAAACATTTAAATGCGTTCGCCATTTGGTTTGGTGTTGTTGTTTCACACGAGGATTATTTCCTTCACGATGCACATTATCACAGGTGTTGATTTGTGGTGACTCAAGCGGTCTCTCTGTGCTCCATTGCTATTCTCAACATTCTCGGATGTCATTTTCAAATCTTGCCAAAAAACAAGGGTTAATTGACATGTAACATAATATCCTTATACTACGTGATGACCAATTAAATACCAAATAAACTTAGGTAGGTCATACTAGCGAAGAATTCCCCATCTCTCCCTCCTAGTTCTAGTCTCAAATCTTAGCCATGGATCATATCCCTAAGCTTTGATACCAATTGTGGCCGCCCCAAAATAGGTATACATCACCTATTACAAAATAGGTGTGCAAATACATGGTACAAAATACAAATACAATCTTAAATATACTGACATGAGTACATGTGAGTTTTAATACAAATATTGTCTTCTAGGCGGTATTCAAACTCAAAATAAGTCCTCAATACATTTATTAACACACTATTTCATAGAATAGTGAGGGACTACTAATGCTATCATGCGGATAGTCACTCAGTTCCCCGACTAGTCCTGCTACGTTCTCATTTCACAAGAGAACAATGAAAGTAAAAGGTGAGCTCAACTAGCCCGAGAAGAAATATTATGACTAAGATAATGAAAAATAAATTATCGTTAGCCTTCAACAGTGTTAAACTGATACAATATAACCAACATCAAGTTTAACTGCAGCGGAACAAGCAATCCATTAAAAGAGTCAAGTAAAGAATAAAATCTACTATCTTCTATGATTTAAAAGGCTTTTCATCACTTTTGTCGCTGAGACTCAGCTTAATAAATAATCCACATCTTCCCTGCACTACGACCAAGGATATTCATTAGTATCACAACCACAAATTATCCATGTACTACGGGACAAGGATATTCGTGTATTCATCAATGGTTATGATCATGCCAACCATTGTCCATCAATGCACTACGGGCCAATGAGGACTTTTATCACATCATTTGTAACATTACGGTTATGATTATCTGGAATTAATCCACAGTCATAAGTATACCAAGTCCATCTATGCCTACTACGAGGCCACAGATGACTTTTTCAACATAATATAAACATGAGGATGATGACAATGATATCTGAATTTAATAAAACAAGTTCTAAATTAATTTATCCGAGGAACTAATAACGTTCAAATTGTCAACATGATACTTCTTTGTAGAGTAAAATTCAAGAATGCTCGGAAGAATATTTCCATGAAAAGATCTTTGGATGAAGCGAAAATATCAAGGATATTCCACTAATTTCATGGAGTATAGAAGTCAAAACTTTAACCAACTACATTATAATAAAGAATGGAATAACAAAAGAAATCACCATGCATGCGATGAGCCCTTGCAGACAAGTTATTCAGAATAATAAATAATAGAACGAGGTCATGCGTAAAGCGCTTTGAGCAGGATATTCCAACAGAATAATAAATAACGGAACCAGGTCATGCGTAAAGCACAGACAGAATGTTCCAACAGAATAACAACAGAATAATAAATAACGGAACCAGGTCATGCGTAAAGCACAAACATGATGTTCCAACAGAATAATAAAGAATGGAGTAACAGAAGAATTTCATCATGTATGCGGTACTTCGCATAAACAGGTTATTCCAACATAATACTATAGAATGGAATAACAGAAGTTCTCTTCATGAAGAAAAAGAAAGAAATAATACCCTTACCTTTAAAGAAAAGTCTTGGATATAGGAGTAGTGAAGTAGCAGAATACTTTTCTTCTTTATCTCTATAGTTTCTCTCTCTAGAGTTTCAGTGAATTCGTAAAAAATAATGAAAGAATGAGCTTCTATTTATAGGAGAATGAAAAGGTACTATTTAAATTTTTCGAATCACGGATCAACAGTTAATATTCGGTCGATTAAATTCACGGGCAAGAAAAATTTTGACGTTTCCATTTCTTTTTCAACTTAATAATATAATAATCAATAAAATATAATATATATATATATTAACACATGTTGACTTTTAACAAAAACCAACACCTCCAACTTTTCATCTGAATTCTTCTCACGGACCAAACAATTGGAAAGTCACGGATGAACTAATTTGCATACTTCTCAATTCTTTTTTTGCAACTATATATAGCAATATATATATATATATATATAATATATATATAATCATATACATATATAATTATATAATCCTCCACCCATTATACACATTTTCCCTCCGACAATGCAATCTCCCCCCTCCCCACTCAAGACATCAACATCACAAGTGGCCTCATATAAACTAAATAAGTTTTTTACCGATTATTTTGAAAAATGATTAACTGGGGGTCCAATAAATAAGCAAAATTTATAACAAATATTTCATAAAATCACCTCAATATTTTTAACAACATTTATCATCATTATTATAATTCACAATATTAATCGATCAGGTCGTTCCCAGGAAAGAGGGGGCTTTCCAATAAGAATTTCTCCCTATTGGCGCGAAATTAGGTGACCAAACCTCTCCTTGACAGAACTTCTAGACATCGTTAATATTGCAAATAATATTAATAACTCTGTTATCTCAATTTTTGATTTAATAATATATAAAATATTAAGCAGATGATACTGTGACAATAATTGAATAAAACTGAGTGGCTTCTCACGTAAGCATCAATAATCAATACCGTGTGCTACTATGCAACCACCAGCGTATTCTTATACTTTAACTTTGGGTATTTCAACAGTTAACGGTAAAACTTCCGCCTTTATTTTTATAAAGTATTTTTGTCGTTTTCTCAATCCGACAATAATTCCGTTGTGGGGTCCACCAATGATTGTGTCGTTGTACGAATATTCCATGTTAAAACGAATATTCCCTGTTAAAACGAATATTCCCCGACCAATCGAATATTATATAATAACTTGCGTACTTTGCAAAATTTATAAATATTACCCACAACTATAACATTATATCAAATTCATTCCATAATATTCAAAAATGATATTTATAGAAAATTCATCTTTATTCATAAAAGTTGGGGTTTTACATTGTTGCTATATTAAAACTTGTTCAATGTTTTGGTAACGAATTATATTGTTGCCAAATCAAAATTTGACATTATTTTTGTGTACCTGGCTGGCTCAATGTCCCCATAGCAAATAATGGCAAAAATAAAAAAAACTAAAATTTTATTAACTTAATAAAATCATCCACTACATAATCATTCATTATCTTAACATTAACCATCTAAAGCTACCACAGTTCTTCAATCAAAGTATATATCTATATATATAGAGAGAGTACACTTCATAATTTTTTCCCTTGTCTTTCGTAAACGTACCACGAAAATTTGATACCCAATATTGTAAGGCAGGTCGTAGAAGCAGTCTGTTTGCACATATTTAAAAATAATAGCAAGTCAGGAAAATGAAGCAAATAGGTCACTAGAGGCACTTAGTGCCAAAATCAATACATAAAGACAATAATGTTGTATTATTTTCTTACTAATCAAGGGACATGGAAGAAGGTAATACCCTTTTTATTGACTACCAAATTAATATCTAAATCAAATATCTTGAAGAAGACAAGCATGTGCTTCGTGAACCTCCTCCTGGTGGGTATACATTGACACACGGATCAAGATAATAATTGGTGCTCATAAATAATGCTACAAGTGAACAGACAATTTACAGGCTTATAATGATGACAATACAACCTTTTACTTTCTTATATAGAATGAAACCTCATCCTTCCTTAAGTCTCCTGTTATTCATTTAAAATAATTACTTTATTTCTATCACAAGCTTATTATCAACATTACTTATAGTAATAAGAAAATAGTCTAATATAAAAAAATTCTCAAAATCTATTATATGTAGACATGGTCACAAGTGTCCTATAATATGTCAACCTTTAAAGACCGAGATAGTGGGATTAAAAAACTGGGTATATGTGAAAAATATGTTTTTTAAACCGATAAATGTAGTTTTGTCTTGAGAGAGACTTTCCTCGACTTCAAACTAGACTTGTTAAATGAAGAGATATGGCCAAGATTAGCGTTACGCATAAAAAGACAATTGAAATATGTTTACAATGATAATGTTTGATTAATTTTCTTCTTGACTTATTAGTTAAAGTTTCAAAATTCTACCTTTTTACAACTTTGACAACCTTACATAAAGCGCATAGCGACAACAATCGAGAGCATGAAAAGGCTGCTGCGAGACATCAAATACCTACAGTTGCTCCCACACTAGATGCCCACGAAAAATCATGGCAACAAAAAAGGGTTAAAATAAGTGCTTATAATATTTTAAGAAACTAAATTGATCCATTACAACACGGGCTAGACCAAAAGGAGCATTTTAGAATTTAAATCTCAGGGACAAAAGAATTACCAATCCTCGAATCTACCCATTTATTGGTATGAAGAGATGGGCATATACTCAAAAAAGTCAAATTAGTTACCTTTGGAGAAAATGGGTTCCAAAAGGTAGTAGAAAAGAATGAGAAATGAAAGTCGGAGAAAATTGAAAGTGATTAAAAAAGAAGTTAAAAAGCAATTACCTAATCTGACAATTGCTTTGAAAAAGCGAGCATTTAGAAAAACTCTAGTCCAAGAGCTAGTAGTCTAGCAGCCTTAGGAAAGTAAGGAGGACAAGAAAAATCACAAGCGATGAACAACTATTTAAAAAAGCCAAAAGAATCGATCATCCTACAAGAAATTATGAAATCACACATAAAATATCACAATATTGCAAATCTGATCAAAATTCAAAAGAAAATGAAGAAATGAAATGGAGAAAACACAAATCTTACAAAAGAAGTTGCATAAAATTGACAAAAACCCAGAATTTAAGTGGAATACCAAAAAAAACAGATCATAACGTAATTTAGAGCAAGAAAATCTGTAATCAAAGCAACCAAGTAACCAACAACAAACAACAAGACCAATCACATTAATAATGAGTTTGTGAGCATGAAATTTGTGCTATAGAATCCCAACTGGATCAAAACTAGTTAAAAAAATTTGTAATAATACATATCTATAATTTTGGCAAAATACATCAACATAACATCGAAGTATAGCACAAACAAAATACACATCCTTAAGGTCTCAACATCCTTAAGATCTACTACATCAACATCTACGTCTATCACAATCCACATTTTAACATCTCAAAATTCATCAACTTAATTTGCAAGTTCTTCAAAAACCATGAATGACAAAAATACTTCTAGTATAGCTGTTCTCTGCAAAAGACCAAGTTTAATCTATGATTTAGTTAGGACAGATGGATGGAAGAACAAAAAAATTTTCCTCTCATAAAAATAAGAAAAATAGATTGAAGAACATCTTACTTGTCGATAAAAAAACTTTGAAGAAGGTAAATCTTTAATAGGGTTCTCAACAATTGCAGAATTCTACTCCCTCGTAAAGTCCTCCTTCCTACGGAAATTTGTTTAGATCAAACCCCAAAATCCATATTCATTCAAGTCAAAATCTAGTACAACTTTCTTCTTAAGATTTTGTAAGCTTCAATTGCTCCATCTCAGCAGTTTCTTTTAGGAACGATTGCTCCATTTTTTAAAACAAGAGGAGACCTTTCTTATTCAAGATATTTTTTAGCAACTTTGTAGAAATAGGTCAAAAAAAAAGCAAAAATTATGTTGAAGTGATAATTATGCATAAAAAGAAGCAAAAAGAAATTTTTATTACATTTTAGATGATATGATAGCAAAATTGAGTTAAGTCATAAGAGGAAGCTTACTACTCTCCGGGACCCAAATAAAGAAGGAAAACCCAAATTACAACCTTCCTCTTTTCCCATATATATGACAACAAAACTAACTGAAAAACCATTTGGATCAAAAGAGCGAAAAACCTATGAAGCAATTAAAATTTTCTCTGACTATATTACCTCTTTTACGAAACATCTCGAATTCATTAGATCTAAGAGAACCATCATAACTTAAATGATACAATCATGTCACCTCCTTTGCATCTTCCACAGGAACGCCAAGGTCTTCCATCACTTATGTAAGTTCCTCCGTGATCACCGTTCTTGCTAAGAAGGAAAAATAGAAGATTCCTTTTAGAAGCACTCTCTCGAAACACGTTCGGAAGCATTCTTACGGGTTTAAAACTAGGAGCAAGGGAGAAGCGAAGAGTCGAGAATAATGGAGGGAGGTAACCGGTTCGTTAGTTGGAAGAAGGAAAAGCGTGTATCTAAGTAAAATTAGGATCATGAGCCTTGATAAATACCATTGGCTGCATAAGGGCATATATGAGAAAATATTGTAAAAATTGTATTGGAGTTCTAACACATCACTTATTTTGGGAAAAAATATTAAGCCTAAAAAATCACTTATTGTGGGACGGAGGTAGTAGATTCCAAACTTATGCGAGTGAGAGCTCATAAAAATATCAAATTTTACATGTGGAAATATCAATTTCATTATCCTTGTTATTTTAAGCTTGAGAGAAGGCAGGTTAGCTCTGACTTCTACAAGCATGATTGCTATATAAAGTCATATGATGTCTCTCAAGAAGAGACCAACCATAAGTTTGAAAAATGCATATAAAGATATTAACGCAGAATGCCTCAAGCCTATATATAGCAGTCTCAATGAGTTTAGTTATTCGAGGTCTCAATATTGCACGAATGAAAGACGTGATATACAAGTATCTTACATTTGGATTGAGAGAATGGAATAGAAGAAAAAATTAAATAAAAATAATGTATTTGATGATTATTTTGGAGGATAAATAATTCCAATAGATTGAAATATCATTCCATTCTTTCGCTTTTTTGCTTTTTTATTCCATGTGGAGAAGGTGAAATAAAATTCATTCGATAGAATAAATATATGTGATAACTTTGTCATTATATGACAACACCCACTGCAACCAACAATCAAACATATAGTTAAAATATCTTAACAACCAAACATATACTTAAAATACTTTAAAATCATTTCATTCTGTACTCCATTCTATTCCTTCAATCCAAACTCAACAATAAAGATTATATCGCTTTTATTGTTTCTCACCTTTGTGCCCATGAAGGATAATTTTGTTCAATCCTTCATTATTTTTTCTTTATTGAACAAATATTCAAATGATTAACAGTGAGTGTTGGGAATAGAATCGACTCCATGCCATGATCACGAGGATAATTGGATAAACAAGGTCCGATCCCCGCATCAAATTTCAAGACCAATTACACTCTAGGTTAACGACAATGTCCAAACCACAATAGATAAAAGGGTCAGTGTCCACAACTAACCAAACTCTTGGAAGATTAGTCTTGACAAAATTAGACTCTCATTCAAAGATATTCAACTATATTTGGGCTTATCCGAAAATAACAGACATCTTACCTAAATATCAGCTATAAATACTACTAGGGGACCTCTGGTATATTTTTACGTATACACATTGTTAGAGTATTCACAATAGTTTACTTATCTCTATCCCTACTCTGCAATGTCATTGGGTCATTATGCAGGATAAAGATTCAATTTTTTCACTATGTACCCAATAAGTTCCTTATATTGATTACTTAATTAATGAAATTTGAAATTTTAAAGTTTCAACAGTCAAAACATGTTTTGACCATTGTAACTATTTAACCTTTGTATTGACTTTATGCGTTAGAGTTTATGATAAATGTAATATACTACAACATCTTGTTTTTAATTATAAAATCGCTATTAATTTATTAATCTTTTTTGAAATAAGTATATTATATTTTTAAATTTAAAATTAATATAAATTTAATCAATACATATTATAACTTATTTAGAAAAAAATACTATTACTTATAAAATTTATTATTTTTATAATTCTTAGCAAAATTATTAAGTTTGAGAATGCATCAAATTGACTTATAAAAATTAATAATAATCTTATAATTTATAAAAGAGAGTATAATTTATCAATTGTATTCCTTTGTAAAATAACTTTTATTTTATTTTAAATTTTAAGTAATTTATGGAGTGAGTATTGAATGGATTGGAGTACGCAAATGTATAAAAGATCAATATTAACTTTTTAAAAGTTAATTTGTGATATTTTAAATTTAAAATTAATATGATTTATTTAAAATTTTCAAAATAATAAAATTTATAATTAATAGTACTTTTATAATATTTATAATTATATGGATATAAATTAAATACATTTATATTAATTTTAAATTTGATTACGTTTGAAATTAATTTTAAAAAAATAAGTCAATATTAATTTTATAATTTGAAAATGAAGTAGTAAAAAAGTCATGTGACAATAATGTTAAGATGTGTATAATTGATAAGTTGTCCACTTAAATGAGGGTGTAAAATGTCATTTTGCATATATAGAGAACGGTCTTTTGACACTCTCACTCTAGAGAGTAAAATCCTATATAGAGATTAAAATAGAGAGTTAAATAAGGATAATAAAACTGTTGGATAATAATTTGTTTTTTTATTCTTCAAAGTTGAGATAGAGAATTTATTGGGGGAAGCTGTTGTGAATGCTCTTAGACTTTAACCTCTTATTGTTGTCACTACCCTAGTTAAGTCTAAGTGACTAGTTAAGTCTTATTCTTAGACTTAACTAAGGTTGTAAATGAATCGAACTACCCACGAGTCTGGTTCGACTTAACTAAGCCTAGCTCGAGTCCAAATCGAACTCGTTAACGAGTTGAGCCCGAACAAACTCCTACGCCCGTTAAGTTAAATGAGTCGAGTTTAAATTGTGTTATGTCTGCTTTGAGCTTGGCTTGTTTAGGCTAAGCTTGAGACCGACTCATTTGAGCCTGACTCATTTAATTTTTTTCTAAAATATAGAATATATAATACAAAAAATTGAAAAATAATTAAATTAAATTTCCAATTATGTTTGTATTTGTTGTAATTTTATTCTAATTATATTACTTACCCATAAGTTATAACACAAATATATATAGACATATATTCAAAATCAAAAATTTTATTGTCTCGTGAATTTTTAAATTTATCAAGTCAATTTTAGTATTTTTAACAATCATACAGTTCATACTTAAATATCTTAATCTGAACTAATATGATAATATAGGCAAGAAAACTACAAATAAATGAAATAATCATTTAGTGTATGAATAATTGAGTATCCTCAATTGTAACATTATAAACAATTATCATTTCACGATTTCTTTATTACTAAATGAAAAATTAAATAAATGTAATCATATTATATATGTATTTAGTATATAACGTGTTACCTAAAAGAAAAAGAATGCAATTTGATAGTATATTGCTTCATCCTCAATTGACCTATCATATATTTTGCCAAAAGAATACTTCCATCTCCAAGTTTCACTTAGATGCAACTTCTTTCTTTTTGATTTTGGTATCACAATCTAATATTATATCACTATTACTAGTTTAAACACTAACAACTAAACAATTTAAATATATTTTGTTAGGAATTGTTAAGTAAATGCATATTTAAATTTGATGATATGATTATAATATATAATTGTTCAGTAGTTTTTGTAAAGTCCTTATCTGAGAAATATATGTACAATGACTTAGAAATAGAACGATCAAACTTGTTAGGTTAATCATTTGAATTGATTTAATGAATATGTAATAGAATCAAATCGATAGTATAATATTGTTAAGCGATCGTAAAAGCTTACTCGTCATTTTGTTTAGTTAATATTGTTAGCAGAGTAACATAGATATTTAGTAGAGCAACAAGCGAGTAAGAGTAAAGCTAAAATAAACAACAAAGATCATAGAGTTTGTCTTCGACATCGTAGTGTTCTGAAGTGATATTCTTGAGAATAAAGAGAAGTCTGCAAAGCGCTCAAGAATCATAGAATGCTTCTCTTGGTAGGCTATTCATAGAGCATATCATAGAGTATGGCGTAGAGATCGGACTTTATGTTCCTCATCACTCTACAATCAACCATGTTAAGTAGAGCATGTCAGAACCATCTTTAGACTAACAAATTGAGAGAGTCTCGTAAGCGAAGATTCCAAGATGTTACTCACCATCATCAAATTGATTAGAAGATCAAGAGTGGTTAGTTTAAACCGCTAGATTGAATATGTAACACCACTAACATGTGGTAGGTGAGACTATAAAATCACGATTGACTTTGCCGGGGCTAAAAAATAAGTCTAGTATCTAGTCTATAAGTTAACATCGGAGAACCATCTAGAGCAAAGCATTAAATGCACGTGAACGTGAACTCTAGCAGGCTAATTTTGAGGAAGTTTATAAAGGAGTATGGGAAGTTATCATTTAGCACTCCAAAATTAAACCTCACTTTACTCTACGAATGCAACCTAACTCAGTACAACAAGTAAGGGTCAAACCCACATAGAATGATCTTGTTTTTAATCTATTCTAATGTTTCTAACAATAAATAAAGATGGGAGGGGGGAGGGTTTGAGTTTGAATTAACTAACTCAAAATAAATAGAATCAAATTAATAAGATTAACCAATAAATTAAAAGTTTCAGTTCTGCAGTTTAGTCTTACCTTTTTATAGTTAACAGGATAATCAAGTTTAACATTATTCTTTCCATCAATGAAATAATAACCCTAGATAACAACAATCTTTGTTACCCGAAATCCCTCTTAGGGTGTAAATCTAATGCAACAGTTTCCCCACTATACCCTAACTCTTATATAACCCATAACTATCAGTCTAGATTTAATATAACAACAACATTAATAATCAAGGGATTAGGTTATTCCAAGCAACAATCACACAATCGCAAATTATTTAACTTGTCTTCTAAGAATCATAGTAATACTCAAAAGCTTGACCACAATCATATATTACTAACTTCTACATGTGATCAGATACAATATCATTTGTTTAATACTATACCTTAATCTAGCAGATGATAATAGCTTGATCAACTTAACTGGCCATTATTAAATCAATCAAAATAGATATCATTCAAATAGTTAAAATAGATTACCAATAATAAATTACATATTAGAAGGAATAAATAATGTAACTTAATCAAACCATTATTGTAAATAAAGTTCAACATCCCTGAGAACTGAATAAGAAAACTTAGCTTGACATGCTTCTAATAAAACTCTGAATCTGTAAAAGTATGTATATGTGTCTGTGTAATGTTGTTTTATCTGATTACACGTGAAGGAATTTATAGGTAAATTCTCTAAAACCTTAGAAGAATTCTTATCCAACTTTACTTCAGAAAATCTCAACAAATGTAGTTTCGTTATCAACCTCAAACTTAGTTTCCATAGCAAACTCTACTTCCTTGACCAACTATAGCTTCCATATCAGATCATAACTCTAATTTCGAATCCTATTACAAATTAAACTCCTCTACTCTAGCACCTCAGATCCGACCTAGATCCATATCCATAAGTCGACCGACAAACGTAGCGTGAAATATCTGAACAACAAACGTAGAGTCATAGATTATAGGGTGACCAATCGTAAAATGAAACAGTTAGTCGTAGAGTGAATTTCTTTCTGCAAACAGCCTGCCTAAATCCACGAATTTGAAGATGGAAATGACCTCAATCGGGGAACCATTGAGTAACACTGTATGGAGCATGAAATTTCCTTTCCAAAAACATATTATAATAGGCAATTGGATAAACGATGTGAAAGTTCTGCCCGTTTTTTCGAACCAGCTCTTTTACCCATTTTCGTAGAGTAACTTCACTGTGATCGTAGATTTCCAAGCTAGACGAACGTAGAGCGTCCACAACCTGATTGTAGAGTGATTTCACAATCGTTGAGTAACTCCATACCAGCTCCAACACTATGAACATAGAGTTCTTCACTTTATGATCGTAAAACAGCGTCCACCATGTTAGGCTTGCTAGAAACGAGAGCATGGAATCAAATCACATAAAATAGCGGAAGCGATGTAAACACGGATTTAAATTTTTTTTTCTTATAAACCATAACCAAGATCATTCTTGTCCTTTGATTATCAATCAATAAATAGTAGAAGAAGCAGAATTATACCCTTGAAGATCCGAGCTTCCTCAAGTACAAGTTTAACTCCTAATCCTTCGTGCTCTCCTTGACTACGCAGGTTTGGTTCCTTCCTTTGATCAATGTCAGCAACCAAGCGTTTGGCCTCTAGAGGTGATCCACCAAAGAAGAAAAAGAATCAAGAAGAAGGTGTATTGGCTCTAACCCTAGTTTTCTATCTGTATAGAAAAAGGGGCATACTCTCCAACTATTGGAATCACGTATCTCACACACACTGATATCTAATATAAGACCCCTCTTATAAAGATATCAGTTAACCTATTTTAATATTATTTAATTAATTAAACTCCTTTAATTAATTAGGCTCCCTAATCTAATTAGTGATAATTAATTAAACTCCTTTAATTAATTTGTCTCCTAATCTTATTAGGAATAAATGAGAGTACTAATATTAAATTAATTCCCAAACTCCTTTAGAAATTAAAATAATAATAATTGTAATAATATTAATAAGACTCCTCTTATTAATTTATATTTAATATTTCTAAAATATTAAATATTAAATATTAAGTTATTTAATTTATTCTATCACCATAGATTAAATTAAATATACTTAACATATTATTACGATTATGCCATTAACTTCTTAAATAATTATTCTTCCTTTTATGGTGTGACCCTTTAGGTTCTCCATATTAAACCGGTTGTGAATAAACCAATTAGAACAATTCTAATCTTATTTAAATAAATAAATTAAACTATTAATTAATTTAAATAAATAATATTTATTCTACAATAGGGATAAACCTCCCTAGAGATCAACGACTTTTCAGATAATATAGATTTTAACATTAATTATAAAAGAACCTTTGAGTATATAGTTACCGTACAATTCAATCCTTCCACCATACAATGCCCCAATTAAATATAAGACATGAAATTACTGTCAAGTCTTATTTTATTTAATTATATGTATATCGATTCCTAAATGCACAACTCCTAATGAATGCAAATTAGAAACTACTTTCTAATTTCATTCCACCTTGACTAAGAATTCCTGGGTTGTCATTTATCGAATCACATATGACATTTCTCTTCTTTTACTAGAAGTGGTAGATTCTTTATTGATTATTCATTATCTCCATATATAATTCATTATACCTAAGCATACCCTTTGATATACCCTGTGGGTCTTAAGAAATAAGTCAAAGTACACTACAAAAAATGGGGCTTTAGCAACAACCGATTTTCGTTGCTAAAGGTGCCAAATTTCGTTGCTAAAGGGTTTTGGCAACGACTTTACTGTCGTTGCGTCTTTCATTGCGCAAGGAGCGTTACTAATTGTTCCGCAACGAACGTATTTTTTTCGTTACCAAAAGTAATACATTTTTCAACAAAAAGTATTGTTGCAGAATAATTAAAATTTCGTTGCTAAAAACCCCATTTCGTTGCAAAAGCCTGCTAATTGGCAACGAAATGAACTCTTTTGGTTTGGAACGACCATGCATTTTTCGTTGCAATTGATACGTAAAGTATGAAAATTGTTGCTTAAGCTTGCTTTTCGATTTCATGAATGTAACTTTTTGCTTTAGCGATTTTCGTTCTTTGATTATATTATTTGGCAACGACATTATGTTGAATCAACAACGAAATATTTATCACTGGTTATTTTTCAATAGCAACGAAAGTCATCGATTAGCAACGACATTATATGTTGTCGTTTCTTTATATGTGCAACGAAAGTTGATATGAAATTTGCAATGATAAAAAATATTGCCTTTTATCTTAGTATTAGCAACAATATCCTCTCCATTGTTATTAGGTTAATTTTTCGTTGCCAAATATTATATTTTTAATGCCATTAGCAATGATTTTTTTTTGCTAAATGTATAAAAAATTGTCTGTGACGCCCCCACAATAGGTATACATCACCTATTCTGAGTCGCCAAATACATGGTACAAAATACAAATACAATCTTAAATATACAACATGAAATGTGAGTTTTAATACAAATATTGTCTTCAGATAAAGATTCAAACTCAAAATAAGTCCTCAATACATTTATTAACACACTATTTCATGTAGAATAGTGAGGACTACTAATGCTATCGTCTCGACCGTCACTCCGCTTCCCAACTAGTCCCCTCGCTTACGCTCTCATTTCTCAAGAGAACAATGAAAGTAAAAGGTGAGCTCAACTAGCCCAAAGAAGAAATACTATGACTAAGATAATGCGTAATAAATTATCATTAGCCTTCAACAATGTTAAACCGATACAATATAACCAACATCAAGTTTAATCTGCAATGAACAAGCAATCCATTAAAAGAGTCAAGTAGAGAATAAAATCTACTATCTTCTATGATTTAAAAAGCTTTTCATCACTTTTATCGATGAGACTCAGCTTAATATATAATCCACATCTTCCCTGCACTACGGCCAAGGATATTCATTAGTATCACAACCACAAATTATCCATGTACTACGGGCCAATGATATTCGTGTATTCATCAATGGTCATGATCATGCCAACCATCATCCATCAATGCACTACGGCCAATGAGGACTTTTATCACATCATTTGTAACATTACGGTTATGATTATACCGATTAATCCTCGTCATAAGCATACCAAGTCCATCTATGCACCATAAAAGCCACAAATGACTTTCAACATAATATAAACATGAGGATGATGACAATGATATACTGAATTCAATAAAACAAGTTCAAGAATTAATTTATCCAAGAACTAATAACGCCCAAATTGTCAACATGATACTTTTCAGTAGCGTAAAATTCAAGAATGCTCGAAGAATATTTCCATGAAAAGATATTGGATGAAGTGCAAATATCAAGGATATTCCACTAATTTCATGGAGTATAGAAGTCAAAACTTTAACCAACCTGAGTATAATAAAGAATGGAATAACAAAAGAAATCACCATGCATGCGATAGACCAAGATGTATAAAGTTATTCCAATGTAATAATAAATAATAGAACTGTGTCGCATGCGTAAACAAATGCATGTGATATTCCAATGTAATAATAAATAACGGAACCAAAGTCATGCGTAAAGCACAAAAACATGATGTTCCAAATGTAATAATAAATAACAGAACTGTGTCATGCGTAAAAGCGCATATAAGATGTTCCAATGTAATAATAAAGAATGGAGTAACAGAAGAATTTCACCATATATGCAGATTGCCGCAGACAAAGTTATTCCAACATAATACTAAAGAATGGAATAACAGAAGTTCTCTTCATGAAGATGAAAGAAAGAAATAATACCCCTTACCTTTAAAAGAAGAGTACTGGATATAGGAGTAGTGAAGTAGTAGAATACTTTTCTTCTTTCTCTCTATAGTTTCAGTGAATTCGTAAGAAATAATGAAGGAATGAGCTTCTATTTATAGGAGAATGGAAAGGTATTATTTGAATTTTTCGAATCATGGATCAACAGTTAATATTCGGACTATTAAATTCACGGGCAAGAAAAATTCTGACGTTTCCTTTTCTTTTTCAACTTAATAATATAATAATCAATAAAATATAATATATATATATATATATATATATATATATATATATATATATATTAACACATGTTGACTTTTAACAAAAACCAACACCTCCAACTTTTCATCTGAATTCTTCTTACGGACCAAACAATTGGAAAGTCACGGATGAACTAATTTGCATACTTCTCAATTCGTTGCAACTTGCAAGTATATATATATATATATAAACCCACTCACATGTTATATATATATATATATTATAATCATACACATGCAAATTATATAATCCTCCACCCATTATACACATTTTCCCTCCCGACAATGCAATCTCCCCCCTCCCCCACTCAAGACATCAACATCACAAGTGGCCTCATATAAACTAAATAACTTTTTTACCGATTATTTTGAAAAATGATTAACTGGGGCCCCTATAAATAAGCAAAATTTATAACAAATATTTCATAAAATCACCTCAATATTTTTAACAACATTTATCATCATTATTATAATTCACAATATTAATCGATCTGTGTCATTCCTGTGAAAGATGGGGCTTTCAATAAGAATTTCTCCCTATCATGCGTAGCAATTAGGTGACCAAACCTCTCCTCGATGTAACTTCTGACATCGTTAATATTGCAAATAATAATACTAATAACTCTGTTATCTCAATTATTGATTTAATAATATATAAAATATTAAGCAGATGATAATGTGACAATAATTAAATAAAACTGAGTGGCTTCTCACGTAAGCATCAATAATCAATACCGTGTGCTACTATGCAACCACGCCAATTCATCGTGATTTTTTACTAATGAGTAGTTCAACAGCTTTTAATTCAGAAAGCCAAGTTATTTTCATAAAAATATTTTGTCATTTTTTTCAATCCGACAATAATTTCTTTGTAGGGTCCACTAATGATTGTACCGTTGTCACTAATATTCCCCGTAAAAATGAATATTCCCCACCAATCGAATATTATATAATAACTCATGTACTTTGCAAAATTTATAAATATTACTCACAACTATAACATTATATCAAATTCATTCCATAATATTCAAAATGATATTTATAGAAAATTCATCTTTATTCATAAAAGTTGGGGTCTTACAACCTCCCTTCTTATGAAATTTTGCCTCGAAATTAGTGGTACGCACTCGGTATGTCAAGAGGTAAGGATACCTTGATTTCATCTCAGATTCTAACTCCTAAGTCATTTCCTCAACATCGTGGTTCTTCCACAAAACGTTGGCTTGAGGTATAACCTTGGAGCGTAGAACATGTTCCTTCTTATCCAAGATTTTAACAGGAACCTCTTCATACGTTAAATCTTCTGCTATTTCATCATGTTCTAACTCAATAATGTGAAAGGGTCTTTCACATATTTACGTAACATAGATATGTGAAAACGTTATGAACACGAGACATACTTGGCGTTAAAGCTAGTCTATAGGCCACGCTCCTACTCAATCGAGGATTAAAATGGGCTAATGAATCGAGGATTGCTTTCCTCTCTTCCAAATCTCAGAACTCCTTTCCATGGAGCAACACACGTAACAACACATGATCTCCAATATCGAATTTCACGCTCTTTCGATGAAGATCAAGATAACTCTTTTGTCGATCTTGTGAGGTTTTTATACGTTGTTGTATCGTTTGAATCTTTTCCGTAGTCATACGTACTCAACTCCGGGCCCCAACAACGTTGTTTCACCCACCTCATCCCAAAGACATCGAGAACGACACTTTCTTCCATACAACGCCTCGAATGGAGCCATGCCAATACTTTCTTGATAACTGTTGTTGTAGGAAAACTCCACCAATGGTAAGAACTTGTCCCAACTTCCCTTGAAGTCAAGGACACAGAGTCTTAATAGATATTCAAGAGTTTGAATAGTCCTCTCCGACTGCCCGTCCGTCTGAGGATGATATGCCGAAGCTAAATCAGAATGCGCTCATAGCTTTTTCGCAAACTAACCCAAAATCATGAAGTAAATCTTGGGTCTCGATCAGAAACTATGGATACTGGCATACCATGCAGTCTTACAATCTCATTTATGTATATACGAGCAAGACGTTCGAGTGTATAAGTTTCTCGTATAGGTAAGAAATGAGCAGACTTGGTCAATCTATAAACAATGACCCAAATTGCATCTATGCCTTGAGAAACCTTGGGAAGACCAGTAACGAAATCCATGGTAATGTGCTCCCACTTCCATTCTGGAATTTCAAGTGGTTGCAATGGACCTTTTGGTACTTGATGCTCCGCATTGACTCGTTGACATGTTAAACACCTTGAGATAAACTCCGCTATCTCTCTCTTCATATTGCTCCACCAAAATGTATGTCGAAGATCATGATACATTTTGGTACTCCTGATGATGGATTGCAAATGGTGTGTTGTGCGCTCCATCATAATTTTATACTTCAAGTCGAAATCGTTAGGAACACAAAGTCCGGAGTTGACTCAAAGTATTCCTTCTTCATCGATTCTTGCTTCTGCAATAGCACCTTCTTGCACTTTCTTCTTCATACGATCACCCAAGTCCTGTAATTTGAGCAAACTTTAACTTTATCGATTAAAGTCTGTTCTACTCAGATATTCGCAATCATCACATGGGTCCCCAAGTCTTTAACTCTATCTCCATCCTTTCAAGTCACACAAAATGGGCCTTTGCGTTGACAATATCACACTGCATCGCAAGATATGAACTTCTACTTAATGCGCCGCCTACCACGCTCGCTTTTCTAGGATGGTATTGAATAGTATGATCATAATCTTTTATCAGTTCAAGCCAACGTTGTTGCCGCATGTTGAGTTCCTTTTGGTGAAGAATTATTCGAGGCTTTATGATCCGTAAATATCTCCACTTTCTCCTCATACAAGTAATGCCTCCAAATTTTAAGTGCGAAGATAACAAAATGCCAACTCTAGATCATGAGTAGGATAATTTCTCTCATATTCTTTGAGTTGCCGAGAGGCATAAAGCTATGACTTTCCCATTCGAATGAGAACACATCCTAACCCTTTGCCCAATGCATCATCAGAGATGACAAATCCTCCGAGCTAGATGGTATTGTCGTAACAAAAATGAAATGAGTCTCTCTCGAGTTCTTGAAAACTCTTCTCACATTCCACGCTCCAACCTAATTTTATATCTTTCCGAGTCAGCTGAGTTAATGGAGTAGCGATTTGAGAAAACCCTTCCACGAATCTCCGATAATAACCAGCTAATCCGAGAAAGCTACGATTTTCATTCATCGATTTAGGTTGTTCCGCCTTTGAATAGCTTCAATCTTTGTCGGGTCAACAGATATTCCATGACTTGATACTACGTGCCTAAGGAATGCTACTTCCTCAAGCCAGAACTCGCATTTCTTTAACTTGGCATAAAGCTTGTTTTTACGAAGCTTTTGGAATATCAGCCTCAAGTGTTGCTCATGATCTTCACGGCTTTTGGAATATATGAGGATTCCATCAATAAAGACGACCACAAAATGATCCAAATATTCCTTGAATACTCGGTTCATCATATCCATGAAGGCAGCAAGAGCATTAGTCAATCCAAAAGACATGACTAGAATTCATAATGCCCGCATCGAGTTTCGAAAGCCATCTTTGGAATGTCATCGGTTCTAATATTCAATTGGTGATATCCGTAACTAAGATCAATCTTTGAAAAGAATTTGGCGCCAGCAACGGGTCAAACAGTCATTAATACGTGGGCAATGGGTACCTATTTTTAATGGTGACATGATTCAACTCCCGATAATCAATACAAAGTCGATACTCCCATCTTTCTTCTTCACTTAATAGTAACAGAGCACCCCAAGGAGAAGTATTAGGATTTAATGAAACCGATGTCTAAAAATTCCTCGCATTGGGTCTTTAACACCAAGTTCAATAGAGCCATTCGACATGGGGCTTTGGAAATAGGTTTTGTACCAAAGTTCAAGGTCGATACAAAATTCAATTTCACGCCTAGGGTAGGCCAGAAGTTCTTCAGTGGAATACGTTAGAAATTTATTAACAATAGAAATATCATTCAAAACCGATTTATTTTTGTTTAGATCTCGTGATATGAAGCTAAGAAATCTTGACATTCGTTTTTCAATAAACGAATAGCTATATGGCTTGAGATGACAGTGATTGATTTTAATGGTTTGGTTGCTTGAATTCGCATAATAGGTTGGTTAGGAATATGAAAGCTAACAAAATTACGAAAACAATCAATTTTTGCATGATGAGTAGATAACCAATCAATTCCTAGAATTACGTCAAATGCAAGTATTTTCAATGAAATAAGAGCGACATGTAATGTGAGGGTACCGATTTGAACCAAACAAGACTTATAAACAGTGGATGTAATGAAGGTTTCTCCCAATGGAGTTTCAACATAGAAGTCAAAGTCCAATTTCTCTGGAGTCAAATTTAAACGTTGAGCGCAAGTAGGAGAAATAAAAGAATGGGTAGAACCGGTATCAAATAAGGTATATACTTCGCTAGAGTTTATGATAAGCTTACCCGTGATGACCTCGTTCGGGTTTCTTGCTTTCTGAGAGGTCACGACAAACGCTCTCCCTTGAACTACCGGTTTTGTCTTATCTGGGACGGCCTTTGATGCCTCCATCCCAGCTGGACTTGACTTTGGTGCATGAAAAAATCAGGTTAGGTGACATTCTCTTCCACAATTATAACATGCTTTGGACGACATCGAGCAGTTTGGACTGATGTGTCCCTCCCCTCCACATTTGAAGCATATGATAGGTGGTCGTTCTCCTTCCTTAACAACGGGTGTTGGTGCTGACGTCTTTCCATCATTGTTGAATCTCCTCTTCTTGAAATGTCCATTCTTATTGTCTTGGCCATGATTACCACCAAAGTGGTTACCATTTCTGGCATGTTGATTCCC
Source organism: Panax ginseng (assembly GCA_020205605.1). Lineage (NCBI taxonomy): Eukaryota > Viridiplantae > Streptophyta > Magnoliopsida > Apiales > Araliaceae > Panax > Panax ginseng. Next base: position 74,154,198 of record CM035142.1, on the reverse strand, counting down.
TCCACGTTTGTTGTCACCGCTTCGATGACTGCTACCACTGGTATTATCATTTTGACAGCTGCTTTCTTTTGGTTGAGTTGACTCGTTATCGCGCTCCAATAACTGAGCCCTATTTACAACATCTGAATACAAACACAGTTTATGAGAAATTAGATATCGACGATCTCTGGGTTTCAAACCTCTTAGAAACATCCGCGCCATTCTCTCCTCATTGTCAACCAAGTGAGACGCAAACCGGATAACTCAGCAAACTTAGTTTCGCATCGCAACACGCGGCCATATTGTTCTCGCTTCCAACTTGATGAACTCTACCTCTTTCACGTGATTTAATACTTTCGGGAAAGTACTTGTCGTTGAATAGTTCTTGGAACTTCTCCCAAGACATCTTCAATGCGGCAGGTTGAGTACGCTTTACCGATTCCCACCAGTAGTCCGCCTCTCCTCGCAACATAAAGGTGGCAAAGGAAACCTTTTTCTCCTCGGAGCATCCCAAGACATCAAATATCTTGGTGATCTGCTTTATCCACGTCTCTGCCTTAAGTGGTTTTGGCTCTCCAATAAACTCCGGTGGTCCCAGCTCCTTGAACTGTTTAGCGGTGACCATCTGAGAGTTGCTAGTGTTTCCACCTGTATTTTGGACAGGAGTCTCTCTTGCCTGATGTTCTACGAATTGCAGAAAGTCCTAAACATTTCGTCGTTCGCCATTTGGTCGGTGTTGTTGTTCACCTGAGGATTATTGCCTTCCTGATGCACATTATCCTGGGTGTTGATTTGTGGTGACTCAACGGTCTCCTGTGCTCCATTGCTATTCTCAACATTCTCGGATGTCATTTTCAAATATCGCCAAAAACAAGGGTTAATTGACATGTAACATAATATCCTTATACTCAATCCACCAATTAAATACCAAATAAACTTAGGTAGGTCATAGCGTAAGGAATTCCCCATCTCTCCCTCCTAGTTCTAGTCTCAAATCTTAGCCATGGATCATATCCCTAAGCTTTGATATTTAATCTGTGACGCCCCCAAAATAGGTATACATCACCTATTCTCGAAGTCGCCAAATACATGGTACAAAATACAAATACAATCTTAAATATATAACATGAAATGTGAGTTTTAATACAAATATTGTCTTCTACAAGATTCAAACTCAAAATAAGTCCTCAATACATTTATTAACACACTATTTCATAGAATAGTGAGGACTACTAATGCTATCATCTGGACCGTCACTCCGTTCCCCGACTAGTCCCTGCTACGTTCTCATTTCCTGAAGAGAACAATGAAAGTAAAAGGGTGAGCTCAACTAGCCCAGTAAGAAATATTATGACTAAGATAATGAAAAATAAATTATCGTTAGCCTTCAACAGTGTTAAACTGATACAATATAACCAACATCAAGTTTAACTGCAGCGGAACAAGCAATCCATTAAAAGAGTCAAGTAGAGAATAAAATCTACTATCTTCTATGATTTAAAAGGTTTTTCATCACTTTTGTCACGAGACTCAAATTTTAATAAATAATCCACATCTTCCCCGTGACTACTACCAAGGATATTCATTAGTATCACAACCACAAATTATCCATGTACTACGGACAAGGATATTCGTATATTCATCAATGGTTATGATCATGCCAACCATTGTCCATCAATGCACTACGGGCCAATGAGGACTTTTATCACATCATTTGTAACATTACGGTTATGATTATACCGATTAATCCCTGGTCATAAGCATACCAAGTCAATCTATGCACTACAGGCCACATATGACTTTCAACATAATATAAACATGAGGATGATGACAATGATATACGAATTTAATAAAACAAGTTCTAGAATTAATTTATCCAGGAACTAATAACGTCCAAATTGTCAACATGATACTTCTTTGTAGAGTAAAATTCAAGAATGCTCGTAAGATTATTTCCATGAAAAGATATTGGATGAAGCTTAAAATATCAAGGATATTCCACTAATTTCATGGAGTATATAAGTCAAAACTTTAACCAACTACGATAATAAAGAATGGAATAACAAAAGAAATCACCATGCATGCGATAGATCACATGCATAAGTTATTCCAATGTAATAATAAATAATAGAATTCAGTCGCAAGCGAAACGCACGCATGTGATATTCCAACAAAATAATAAATAATGGAACCAGTCATGAAAGCTACGCATAAAATGTTCCAATGTAATAACAATGTAATAATAAATAACGAAACCAAAGTCATGCAGAAAAAGCACAAACATGATGTTCCAAATGTAATAATAAAGAATGGAGTAATGTGAAGAATTTCATCATGTATGTATTGTGATCAGATAAAAAAGTTATTCCAACATAATACTATAGAATGGAATAATGTAAGTTCTCTTCATGAAGACGAAAAGAAAGAAATAATACCCTTACCTTTAAAAAAGAAGAGTAATCGGATATAGGAGTAGTGAAGTAGCAGAATATACTTTTCTTCTTTATCTCTATAGTTTCTCTCTCTCTAGTTTCAATGAATTCGTAGAAAAATAATGAAAGAATGAGCTTCTATTTATAGGAGAATGAAAAGGTACTATTTAAATTTTTCAATCACTTTGATCAACAAGCTTAATATTGATTCGATTAAATTCACGGGCAAGAAAAATTTTGACGCTTTCCATTTCTTTTTTCAACTTAATAATATAATAATCAATAAAATATAATATATATATATATTAACACATGTTGACTTTTAACAAAAACCAACACCTCCAACTTTTCATCTGAATTCTTCTCACGGACCAAACAATTGGAAAGTCACTGGATGAACTAATTTGCATACTTCTCAATTTTGCAACTTGCAAAATATATATATATATATATATATATATATATATATATATATATATATATATATAAATATATAATCATACACATGCAAATTATATAATCCTCCACCCATTATACACATTTTCCTCCCGACAATGCAATCTCCCTCCCCACTCAAGACATCAACATCACAAGTGGCCTCATATAAACTAAATAACTTTTTACCGATTATTTTGAAAATGATTAACTGGGGTCCAATAAATAAGCAAAATTTATAACAAATATTTCATAAAATCACCTCAATATTTTTAACAACATTTATCATCATTATTATAATTCACAATATTAATCGATCAGTCATTCCTGTGAAAGAGGGGCTTTCAATAAGAATTTCTCCCTATCGGGCGCGAAATTAGGTGACCAAACCTCTCCTCGATGTAACTTCTAGACATCGTTAATATTGCAAATAATATTAATAACTCTGTTATCTCAATTTTGATTTAATAATATATAAAATATTAAGCAGATGATATAACGTGACAATAATTGAATAAAACCGAGTGGCTTTCACGTAAGCATCAATAATCAATACCGTGGTGCTACTATGCAACCACGCCAGACATCGCACTTTTTAACACCGTGTATTTCAACAATTAACTGTAAAACTTCCGCCTTTATTTTTATAAAGTATTTTTGTCGTTTTCTCAATCCGAATAATAATTCCGCTAGGGTCCACCAATGATTGTGTCATCATTATCTGCATTTAATATTCCCCGTTAAAACGTAATATTCCCCTAACCAATCGAATATTATATAATAACTTCATGATTTTGCAAAATTTATAAATATTACCCACAACTATAACATTATATCAAATTCATTCCATAATATTCAAAAATGATATTTATAGAAAATTCATCTTTATTCATAAAAGTTGGGGTTTTACATTGTTGCTATATTAAAACTTGTTCAATGTTTTGGTAACGAATTATATTGTTGCCAAATCAAAATTTGACATTATTTTTGTGTACCTGGCTGGCTCAATGTCCCCATAGCAAATAATGGCAAAAATAAAAAAAACTAAAATTTTATTAACTTAATAAAATCATCCACTACATAATCATTCATTATCTTAACATTAACATCTAAAGCTACCACAGCTTCTTCAATCAAAGTATATATCTATATATATATAGAGAGAGTACACTTCATAATTTTGTCCCTTGTCTTTTCAGAACGCATACACTAAAAATTTGATACCCAATTGTAAAGCAAGGTGTAAAGTCAGAGAAGGATCTGTTTGCACATATTTAAAAAATAATAGCAAGTCGTGAAAATGAAGCAAATAGGTCACTAGAGGCACTTAGTGCCAAAATCAATACATAAAGACAATAATGTTGTATTATTTTCTTACTAATCAAGGGACATGGAAGAAGGTAATACCTTTTTATCGACTACCAAATTAATATCTAAATCAAATATCTTCAAGAAGACAAGCATGTGCTTCGTGAACCTCCTCCGGTGGGTATACATTGACACACCGGATCAAGATAATAATTGGTGCTCATAAATAATGCTACAAGTGAATGCATAATTTACAAAGCTTATAATGATGACAATACAACCTTTTACTTTCTTATATAGAATGAAACCTCATCCTTCCTTAAGTCTCCTGTTATTCATTTAAAATAATTACTTTATTTCTATCACAAGCTTATTATCAACATTACTTATAGTAATAAGAAAATAGTCTAATATAAAAAAATTCTCAAAATCTATTATATGTAGACATGGTCACAAGTGTCCTATAATATGTCAACCTTTAAAGACCGAGATAGTGGGATTAAAAAACTGGGCATATGTGAAAAATATGTTTTTTAAACCGATAAATGTAGTTTTGTCTTGAGAGAGACTTTCCTCAGCTTCAAACTAGACTTGTTAAATGAAGAGATATGGCCAAGATTACCGCGTTCTGCATAAAAGACAATTGAAATATGTTTACAATGATAATGTTTCAGATTAATTTTCTTCTTCGGCTTATTAGTTAAAGTTTCAAAATTCTACCTTTTACAACTTTGATAACCTTACATAAACCGCATAAAAAGAACAATCGAGAGCATGAAGAAGGTCTGCCGCAGACATACCGATACCTACAGCTTGCTCCCTACACTAGATGCCCCCTAAAAAATCATGGCAACAAAAAAGGGTTAAAATAAGTGCTTATAATATTTTAAGAAACTAAATTGATCCATTACAACACCAAAGCTAGACTAAAAGGAGCATTTGGGAATTTAAATCTCGAGGACAAAAGAATTACCAATCCTCAAATCTACCCATTTATTGGTATGAAGAGATGGGCATATACTCAAAAAGTCAAATTAGTTACACTGGAGAAAATGGGTTCCAAAAGGTAGTAGAAAAAGAATGAGAAATGAAAGTCGGAGAAAATTGAAAGTGATTAAAAAAAGAAGTTAAAAACTGTACCTAATACAAAGAATTGCTTTTGAAAAAGGTAGCATTTAGAAAACTCTAGTCCAAGAGCTAGTAGTCTAGCACCGGAAAGTAAGGAGGACAAGAAAAATCACAAACGATGAACAACTATTAAAAAAGCCAAAGAACTGATCATCCTACAAGAAATTACTGAAATCACACATAAAATATCACAATATTGCAAATACAATCAAAATTCAAAAGAAAATGAAGAAATGAAATGGAGAAAACACAAATCTTACAAAAGAAGTTGCATAAAATTGACAAAAACCCAGAATTTAAGTGGAATACCAAAAAAAACAGATCATAACGTAATTTAGAGCAAGAAAATCTGTAATCAAAGCAACCAAGTAACCAACAACAAACAACAAGACCAATCACATTAATAATGAGTTTGTGAGCATGAAATTTGTGCTATAGAATCCCAACTGGATCAAAACTAGTTAAAAAAATTTGTAATAATACATATCTATAATTTTGGCAAAATACATCAACATAACATCGAAGTATAGCACAAACAAAATACACATCCTTAAGGTCTCAACATCCTTAAGATCTACTACATCAACATCTACGTCTATCACAATCCACATTTTAACATCTCAAAATTCATCAACTTAATTTGCAAGTTCTTCAAAAACCATGAATGACAAAAATACTTCTAGTATAGCTGTTCTCTGCAAAAGACCAAGTTTAATCTATGATTTAGTTAGGACAGATGGATGGAAGAACAAAAAAATTTTCCTCTCATAAAAATAAGAAAAATAGATTGAAGAACATCTTACTTGTCAATAAAAAAACTTTCGAAGGTAAATCTTTAATAGGGTTCTCAACAATTCTGGGAATTCTACTCCCTCAGAAAGTCCTCCTTCCTCTCGAAATTTGTTTAGATCAAACCCCCAAAATCCATATTCATTCAAGTCAAAATCTAGTACAACTTTCTTCTTAAGATTTGTGTAAGCTTCCAATTGCTCCATCTCAACAGTTTCTTTTAGGCTTCTGATTGCTCCATTTTTTAAAACAAGAGGAGACCTTTCTTATTCAAGATATTTTTTAGCAACCTGTAGAAATAGGTCAAAAAAAGAAGCAAAAATTATGTTCAGAAGTGATAATTATGCATAAAAAGAAGCAAAAAAGAAATTTTTATTGCCTGTTTTAGATGATATGATAGCAAAATTGAGTTAAGTCATAAGAGGAAGCTTCTACTCTCCAGGACCCAAATAAAAGAAGGAAAACCCAAATTACAACCTTCCTCTTTTCCCACATATAACAGCAACAAAACTAACCCGAAAAACCATTTGGATCAAAAGAACGAAAAACCTATGAAGCAATTAAAATTTTCTACAGCTATATTACCTCTTTCTGAAACATCTCGAATTCATTAGATCTAAGAGAACCATCGCAACTTAAATGATACAATCATGTCACCTCCTTTGCATCTTCCCTGGGAACGCCAAGGTCTTCCATCACTTATGTAAGTTCCTCCGGCCGTCACCGTTCTTGCCAAGAAGGAAAAATAGAAGATTCCTTTTAGAAGCACTCTCTCAAGCACGTTCAGAAGCATTCTTCTGGGTTTAAAACTAGGAGCAAGGGGAGGAAACGAAGAGTCAAGAATAATGGAGGAGGTAACCAGGTCAGTAGTTGGAAGAAGGAAAACGTGTATCTAAGTAAAATTAGGATCGCAAGACGCAATAAATACCATTGGCTGCATAAGGGCATATATGAGAAAATATTGTAAAAATTGTATTGGAGTTCTAACACATCACTTATTTTGGGAAAAAATATTAAGCCTAAAAAATCACTTATCAGGGACTGAGGTAGTAGATTCCAAACTTATGCGAGTGAGAGCTCATAAAATATCAAATTTTACATGTGGAAATATCAATTTCAGATCCTTGTTATTTTAAGCTCGAGAGAAGACGACTTAGCTACGTACCACAAGCATGATTGCTATATAAAGTCATATGATGTCTCTCAAGAAGAGACCAACCATAAGTTTGAAAATGCATATAAAGATATTAACGCAGTAATGCCTCAAGCCTATATATAGCAAGCCTCAATGAGTTTAGTTATTCGAGGTCTCAATATCGCATTTAATGAAAGACGTGATATACAAGTATCTTACATTTGGATTGAGAGAATGGAATAGAAGAAAAAATTAAATAAAAATAATGTATTTGATGATTATTTTGGAGGATAAATAATTCCAATAGATTGAAATATCATTCCATTCTTTCGCTTTTTTGCTTTTTTATTCCATGTGGAGAAGGTGAAATAAAATTCATTCCAATAGAATAAATATATGTGATAACTTTGTCATTATATGACAACACCCACTGCAACCAACAATCAAAAATATAGTTAAAATATCTTAACAACCAAACATATACTTAAAATACTTTAAAATCATTTCATTCTATACTCCATTCTATTCCTTCAATCCAAACTCAACAATAAAGATTATATCGCACTATTGTTTCTCACCTTTGTGCCCATGAAGGATAATTTTGTTCAATCCTTCATTATTTTTTCTTTATTGAACAAATATTCAAATGATTAACAGTAGTGTTAGGGAATAGGAATCGACTCCATGCCATGATCCTGAGGATAATTGGATAAACAAGGTCCGATCCCCGCATCAAATTTCAAGACCAATTACACTCCTAGGTTAACGACAATGTCCAAACCACAATAGATAAAAGGGTCAGTGTCCACAACTAACCAAACTCTTGGAAGATTAGTCTTGACAAAATTAGACTCTCATTCAAAGATATTCAACTATATTTGGGCTTATCCGAAAATAACAGACATCTTACCTAAATATCAGCTATAAATACTACTAGGGGACCTCGGTATATTTTTACGATACACATTGTTAGAGTATTCACAATAGTTTACTTGTCTCTATCCCTACTCTGCAATGTCATTGGGTCATTATGCAGGATAAAGATTCAATTTTTTCACTATGTACCCAATAAGTTCCTTATATTGATTACTTAATTAATGAAATTTGAAATTTTAAAGTTTCAAAATCAAAACATGTTTTGACCATCAGAACTATTTGACCTTTGTATTGACTTTATGCGTTAGAGTTTATGATAGATATAATATACTACAACATCTTGTTTTTAATTATAAAATCGCTATTAATTTATTAATCTTTTTTGAAATAAGTATATTATATTTTTAAATTTAAAATTAATATAAATTTAATCAATACATATTATAACTTATTTAGAAAAAAATACTATTACTTATAAAATTTATTATTTTTATAATTTTAGCAAAATTATTAAGTTTGAGAATGCATCAAATCGACTTATAAAAATTAATAATAATCTTATAATTTATAAAAGAGAGTATAATTTATCAATTGTATTCCACTATAAAATAACTTTTATTTTATTTTAAATTTTAATTAATTTATGGAGTGAGTATTGAATGGATTGGAGCATAAATGTATAAAAAGATCAATATTAACTTTTAAAAGTTAATTTGTGATATTTTTAAATTTAAAATTATATGATGATTTAAAATTTTCAAAATAATAAAATTTATAATTAATAGTACTTTTATAATATTTATAATTATATGGATATAAATTAAATACATTTATATTAATTTTAAATTTGATTACGTTTGAAATTAATTTTAAAAAAATAAGTCAATATTAATTTTATAATTTGAAAATGAAGTAGTAAAAAAGTCATGTGACAATAATGTTAAGATGTGTATAATTGATAAGTTGTCCACTTAAATGAGGTGTAAAATGTCATTTTGCATATATAGAGAATCTATCTTTTGACACTCTCACTCTGTAGAGAGTAAAATCCTATATAGAGATTAAAATAGAGAGTTAAATAAGGATAATAAAACCGTTGGATAATAATTTGTTTTTTTATTCTTCAAAGTTGGGGATAGAGAATTTATCGGGGAAACTGCATTTGTAGAATGCTCTTAGACTTTAACCTCTTATTGTTGTCACTACCCTAGTTAAGTCTATGACTAGTTAAGTCTTATTCTTAGACTTAACTAAGGTTGTAAATGAATCGAACTACCCACGAGTCTGGTTCGACTTAACTAAGCCTAGCTCGAGTCCAAATCGAACTCGTTAACGAGTTGAGCCCGAACAAACTCCTACGCCCGTTAAGTTAAATGAGTCGAGTTTAAATTGTGTTATGTCTGCTTTGAGCTTGGCTTGTTTAGGCTAAGCTTGAGACCGACTCATTTGAGCCTGACTCATTTAATTTTTTTCTAAAATATAGAATATATAATACAAAAAATTGAAAATAATTAAATTAAATTTCCAATTATGTTTGTATTTGTTGTAATTTTATTCTAATTATATTACTTACCCATAAGTTATAACCCAAATATATATAGACATTTATTCAAAATCAAAAATTTTATTGTCTCGTGAATTTTTAAATTTATCAAGTCAATTTTAGTATTTTTAACAATCATACAGCTCATACTTAAATATCTTAATCAACTAATATGATAATATAGGCAAGAAAACTACAAATAAATGAAATAATCATTTAGTGTATGAATAATTGAGTATCCTCAATTGTAACATTATAAACAATTATCATTTCACTTATTTCTTTATTACTAAATGAAAAATTAAATAAATGTAATCATATTATATATGTATTTAGTATATAACGTGTTACCTAAAAGAAAAAGAATGCAATTTGATAGTATATTGCTTCATCCTCAATCGACCTATTATCATATATTTTGCCAAAAGAATACTTCCATCTCCAAGTTTCACTTAGATGCAACTTCTTTCTTTTTGATTTTGGTATCACAATCTAATATTATATCACTATTACTAGTTTAAACACTAACAACTAAACAATTTAAATATATTTTGTTAGGAATTGTTAAGTCATGCATATTTAAATTTGATGATATGATTATAATATATAATTGTTCAGTAGTTTTTGTAAAGTCCTTATCTGAGAAATATATGTACAATGACTTAGAAATAGAACGATCAAACTTGTTAGGTTAATCATTTGAATTGATTTAATGAATATGTAATAGAATCAAATCGATAGTATAATATTGTTAAACGATCGTAAAGCTACTCTGTCATTTTGTTTAGTTAATATTGTTAGCAGAGTAACATAGATATTCGTAGAGCAACAACTGAGTAAGAGTAAAGCTAAAAATAAACAACAAAGATCATAGAGCTGTCTTCGACATCGTAGTGTTACAGAAGTATTCGGAGAATAAAGAGAAGTCTGCAAGGTCTGCTCAAGAATCATAGAATGCTTCTCTTGGTAGGCTATTCATAGAGCATATCATAGAGTATGACGTAGAGATCAGACTTTATGTTCCTCATCACTCGACAATCAACCATGTTCGTAGAGAGCATGTCGTAATCATCTTTAGACTAACAAATTCAGAGAGTCTCGTAATCTAAGATTCCAAGATGTTACTCACCATCATCAAATTCAGATTAGAAGATCAAAGAGTGGTTAGTTTAAACCGCTAGATTGAATATGTAACACCACTAACATGTGGTAGGTGAGACTATAGTCTGATTGACTTTGCCATGGCTAAAAATAAGTCTAAGATCTAGTCTATAAGTTAACATCGAGAACCATCTAGAGCAAAGCATTAAATGCAACCGACGTGAACTCTAACTGCTAATTTTCGTAAGTTTATAAAGGAGTATGGGAAGTTATCGCTTTTAGCACTCCAAAATTAAACCTCACTTTACTCTACTTAATGCAACCTAACTCAAGACAACAAGTAAGGGTCAAACCCACATAGAATGATCTTGTTTTTAATCTATTCTAATGTTTCTAACAATAAATAAAGATGGGAGGGGGGGGGGGGGTTTGAGTTTGAATTAACTAACTCAAAATAAATAGAATCAAATTAATAAGATTAACCAATAAATTAAAAGTTTTGGTTTCTCATAGTTTAGTCTTACCTTTTTATAGTTAACAGGATAATCAAGTTTAACATTATTCTTTCCATCAATGAAATAATAACCCTAGATAACAACAATCTTTTGTTACTCAAATCCCTCTTAGGTGTAAATCTAATGCAACAGATTTCCCCTAATTATACCCTAACTCTTATATAACCCATAACTATCGCCTAGATTTAATATAACAACAACATTAATAATCAAGGGATTAGGTTATTCCAAGCAACAATCACACAATCGCAAATTATTTAACTTGTCTTCTAAGAATCATAGTAATACTCAAAAGCTTCACCACAATCATATATTACTAACTTCTACATGTGATCGATACAATATCATTTGTTTAATACTATACCTTAATCTAGCGTAGATGATAATAGCTTGATCAACTTAACTGGCCATTATTAAATCAATCAAAATAGATATCATTCAAATAGTTAAAATAGATTACCAATAATAAATTACATATTAGAAGGAATAAATAATGTAACTTAATCAAACCATTATTGTAAATAAAGTTCAACATCCCTGAGAACTGAATAAGAAAACTTAGCTTGACATGCTTCTAATAAAACTCTGAATCTGTAAAAGTATGTATATGTGTCTGTGTAATGTTGTTTTATCTGATTACAAGTGAAGGAATTTATAGGTAAATTCTCTAAAACCTTAGAAAAATTCTTATCCAACTTTACTTCAGAAAATCTCAACAAATGTAGTTTCGTTATCAACCTCAAACTTAGTTTCCATAGCAAACTCTACTTCCTTGACCAACTATAGCTTCCATATCAGATCATAACTCTAATTTCGAATCTTATTACAAATTAAACTCCTCTACTCTAGCACCTCAGATCCGACCTAGATCCATATCCATAAGTCGACCGACAAACGTAGCGTGAAATATCTGAACAACAAACGTAGAGTCATAGATTATAGGGTCACCAATCGTAAAATGAAACAGCTTAGTCAGAGAGTGAATTTCTTTTCGCAAAAAACAACCGCCTAAATCCAATTAATTTGAAGATGGAAATGACCTCAATCGGGAAACCTTGAGTAACATCGTATGGAGCATGAAATTTCCTTTCCAAAAACATATTATAATAGGCAATTAGATAAACGATGTGAAAGTTCTGCCCGTTTTTTCGAACCAGCTCTTTTACCCATTTTCGAGAGTAACTTCACCGTGATCAGAGATTTCCAAGCTAGATTTAACGTAGAAGCGCCCACAACCCGATTGTAGAGTGATTTCACAATCGTTGAGTAACTCCATACCATTCCAACACTATGAACATAGAGTTCTTCACTTTATGATCGAAAAGCAAATACGTCCACCATGTTAGGCTTGCTAGAAACGAGAGCATGCAATCAAATCACATAAAATAGCTAAACGATGTAAACACACGGATTTAAAATTTTTTTCTTATAAACCATAACCAAGATCATTCTTGTCCTTTGATTATCAATCAATAAATAGTAGAAGAAGCGTAATTATACCCTTGAAGATCCGAAGCTTCCTCAAGTACAAGTTTAACTCCTAATCCTTCGTGCTCTCCTCGACTACGCAGGTTTGGTTCCTTCCTTCGATCAATGTCAAGAACCAAGCGCTTTGGCCTCAGAGGTGATCCACCAAAGAAGAAAAATAATCAAGAAGAAGTGTATTGGCTCTAACCCTAGTTTTCTATCTCCAGATAGAAAAAAGGCATACTCTCCAACTATTGGAATCACGTGATTCACACATAATCGATATCTAATATAAGACCCTCTTATAAAGATATCGCTAACCTATTTTAATATTATTTAATTAATTAAACTCCTTTAATTAATTAGGCTCCTAATCTAATTAGTGATAATTAATTAAACTCCTTTAATTAATTTGTCTCCTAATCTTATTAGGAATAAATGAGAGTACTAATATTAAATTAATTCCCAAACTCCTTTAGAAATTAAAATAATAATAATTGTAATAATATTAATAAGACTCCTCTTATTAATTTATATTTAATATTCTAAAATATTAAATATTAATATTAAGTTATTTAATTTATTCTATCACCATAGATTAAATTAAATATACTTAACATATTATTACGATTATGCCATTAACTTCTTAAATAATTATTCTTCCTTTTATGGTGTGACCCTTTAGGTTCTCCATATTAAACCGGTACAGAATAAACCAATTAGAATAATTCTAATCTTATTTAAATAAATAAATTAAACTATTAATTAATTTAAATAAATAATATTTATTCTACAATAGGGATAAACCTCCCTAGAGATCAACGACTTTCCAGATAATATAGATTTTAACATTAATTATAAAAGAACCTTTGAGTATATAGTTACCGTACAATTCAATCCTTCCACCATACAATGCCCCAATTAAATATAAGACATGAAATTACTGTCAAGTCTTATTTTATTTAATTATATGTATATCGATTCCTAAATGCACAACTCCTAATGAATGCAAATTAGAAACTACTTTCTAATTTCATTCCACCTTGACTAAGGATTCCTGGGTTGTCATTTATCGAATCACATATGACATTTCTCTTCTTTTACTAGAAGTGGTAGATTCTTTATTGATTATTCATTATCTCCATATATAATTCATTATACCCAAGCATACCCTTTGATATACCCTGTGGGTCTTAAGAAATAAGTCAAAGTACACTACAAAAAATGGGGCTTTAGCAACAACCGATTTTCGTTGCTAAAGGTGCCAAATTTCGTTGCTAAAGGGTTTTGGCAACGACTTTTATCATCATCAAGGCTTTTCATCATAAGCAAGGAGCGTTATTTAATTGTTCCATGAACTAACGATTTTTTTTCTTTACCAAAAGTAATACATTTTTCAACAAAAAGTATTATTGCAGAATAATTAAAATTTCGTTGCTAAAAACCCCATTTCGTTGCAAAAGCCTGCTAATTGGCAACGAAATGAACTCTTTTGGTTTGGAACGACCATGCATTTTTCGTTGCAATTGATACGTAAAGTATGAAAATTGTTGCTTAAGCTTGCTTTCGTTGCGGAATGTAAACTTTTTAGCAACGATTTTCGTTGCTGATTATATTATTTGGCAACGACATTATGCTGAATCAACAACGAAATATTTATCACTGGTTATTTTTCAATAGCAACGAAAGTCGTCGATTAGCAACAACATTATATGTTGTCGTTTCTTTATATGTGCAACAAAAGTTGATATGAAATTTGCAATGATAAAAAATATTGCCTTTTATCTTAGTATTAGCAACAATATCCTTTCCATTGTTATTAGGTTAATTTTTCGTTGCCAAATATTATATTTTTAATCCCATTAGCAATGATTTTTTTTTGCTAAATGTATAAAAAATTGTCTGTGACGCCCCCACAATAGGTATACATCACCTATTCTGAGTCGCCAAATACATGGTACAAAATACAAATACAATCTTAAATATACAACATGAGCTGTGAGTTTTAATACAAATATTGTCTTCTAGACAGTATTCAAACTCAAAATAAGTCCTCAATACATTTATTAACACACTATTTCATAGAATAGTGAGGACTACTAATGCTATCGTCTGACCGCCACCCGCTTTCCCAACTAGTCCCTCGCTACGCTTCTCATTTCAAGAGAACAATGAAAGTAAAAAAGGTGAGCTCAACTAGCCCAAGAAGAAATACTATGACTAAGATAATGCAGATAAATTATCATTAGCCTTCAACAATGTTAAACCGATACAATATAACCAACATCAAGTTTAACTAGCAATTAACAAGCAATCCATTAAAAGAGTCAAGTAGAGAATAAAATCTACTATCTTCTATGATTTAAAAGGCTTTTCATCACTTTTATCACCGAGACTCAAATTTTAATAAATAATCCACATCTTCCCCCGCACTACTACCAAGAGGATATTCATTAGTATCACAACCACAAATTATCCATGTACTACGGGCCAATGATATTCGTATTCATCAATGGTTATGATCATGCCAACCATCGTCCATCAATGCACTACGGGCCAACGAGGACTTTTATAACATCATTTGTAACATTACTAAGTTATGATTATACCGATTAATCCCCTCGTCATAATCATACCAAGTCCATCTATGCACCAAAGCCACGTATGACTTTCAACATAATATAAACATGAGGATGATGACAATGATATACTGAATTCAATAAAACAAGTTCAAGAATTAATTTATCCAAGAACTAATAACGCCCAAATTGTCAACATGATACTTTGTAGCGTAAAATTCAAGAATGCTCGTAAGAATATTTTCATGAAAAAGATATGGATGAAGCGCAAATATCAAGGATATTCCACTAATTTCATGGAGTATAGAAGTCAAAACTTTAACCAACCGAGTATAATAAAGAATGGAATAACAAAAGAAATCACCATGCATGCGATAGAAATCGCAGACATAAAAGTTATTCCAATGTAATAATAAATAATAGAACCAGTGTCGTATGTAAACAAATGCATGTGATATTCCAATGTAATAATAAATAACGGAACAGTCATGCGTAAAAGCACAAACATGATGTTCCAATAGAATAATAAATAACGGAACTAAAGTCATGCAGAAAGAATGCATATAAGATGTTCCAATGTAATAATAAAGAATGGAGTAATGTAAGAATTTCACCATATATGCGGCAGATTTGAGATGTACAAAGTTATTCCAACATAATACTAAAGAATGGAATAATGTAAGTTCTCTTCATGAAGATGAAAGAAAGAAATAATACCCCTTACCTTTAAAAGAAGAGTACTGGATATAGGAGTAGTGAAGTAGTAGAATACTTTTCTTCTTTCTCTCTATAGTTTCAGTGAATTCGTAAGAAATAATGAAGGAATGAGCTTCTATTTATAGGAGAATGGAAAGGTATTATTTGAATTTTTCAATCATGGATCAACAAATTAATATTCTGACTATTAAATTCACTGGGCAAGAAAAATTTCGACGCTTCCTTTTCTTTTTCAACTTAATAATATAATAATCAATAAAATATATATATATATATATATATATATATATATATATATATATATATAACACATGTTGACTTTTAACAAAAATCAACATCTCCAACTTTTCATCTGAATTCTTCTTACGGACCAAATAATTGGAAAGTCACGGATGAACTAATTTGCATACTTCTCAATTCGTTGCAACTTGCAAACAGTATATATATAAACCCACTCACATGTTATATATATATATATATATATATATATTATAATCATACACATGCAAATTATATAATCCTCCACCCATTATACACATTTTCCCTCCCGACAATGCAATCTCCCCCCTCCCCCACTCAAGACATCAACATCACAAGTGGCCTCATATAAACTAAATAACTTTTTTACCGATTATTTTGAAAAATGATTAACTGGGGGTCCAATAAATAAGCAAAATTTATAACAAATATTTCTTAAAATCACCTCAATATTTTTAACAACATTTATCATCATTATTATAATTCACAATATTAATCGACCAGGTCATTCCCAGGAAAGATGGGGCTTTCCAATAAGAATTTCTCCCTAATGGCGCGCAATTAGGTGACCAAACCTCTCCTTGACAGAACTTCTAGACATCGTTAATATTGCAAATAATAATATTAATAACTCTGTTATCTCAATTATTGATTTAATAATATATAAAATATTAAGCAGATGATAATGTGACAATAATTAAATAAAACTGAGTGGCTTCTCACGTAAGCATCAATAATCAATACCGTGTGCTACTATGCAACCACGCGAATTACTGTACTTTTACTACCGAGTAGTTCAACAGTTTTAACGGTAAAGCCGTTATTTTCATAAAAAATTTTTGTCATTTTCTCAATCCGACAATAATTCCGTTCTGGGGTCCACTAATGATTGTCTGCGTTGTAAAACTAATATTCCCCGACCAATCGAATATTATATAATAACTT
Organism: Panax ginseng; assembly: GCA_020205605.1. NCBI lineage: Eukaryota > Viridiplantae > Streptophyta > Magnoliopsida > Apiales > Araliaceae > Panax > Panax ginseng. The sequence goes on along the minus strand of CM035142.1, from coordinate 74,136,991 downwards.
GCGTACTTTGCAAAATTTATAAATATTACTCACAACTATAACATTATATCAAATTCATTCCATAATATTCAAAAATGATATTTATAGAAAATTCATCTTTATTCATAAAAGTTGGGGTCTTACAACCTCCCCTTCTTATGAAATTTTGCCCTCGAAATTAGGGTACGTACCTGGTATGTCGAAGAGGTAAGGATACCTTGATTTCATCTCAGATTCTAACTCCTAAGTCATTTCCTCAACATCGTGGTTCTTCCATAAAACTTTGGCTTGAGGTATAACCTTGGAGCGTAGAACATGTTCCTTCTTATCCAAGATTTTAACAGGAACCTCTTCATACGTTAAATCTTCTACTATTTCATCCTGTTCTAACTCAATAATGTGGTGCGGGTCTTTCACATATTTACGTAACATAGAAATGTGAAAAACGTTATGAACACGAGACATACTTGGCGTTAAAGCTAGTCTATAGGCCACAGTTCCTACTCAATCGAGGATTAAAAATGGGCCAATGAATCGAGGATTAAGCTTTCCTCTCTTTCCAAATCTCGTAACTCCTTTCCATGGAGCAACACGTAACAACACATGATCTCCAATATCAATTTCACACTTTCTTTCGATGAAGATCAAGATAACTCTCTTTGTCGATCTTGTGAGGTTTTTATACATTGTCGTGATCGTTTGCATCTTTTCCGTAGTCATAACGCATCAACTCCCGGTCCCAACAACGTTGCTTCACCCACCTCATCCCAAAGATATCGAGAACGACACTTTCTTCCATACAACGCCTCGAATGGAGCCATGCCAATATTTGGTTGATAAGCGTTGTTGTAAGAAAACTCCACCAATGGTAAGAACTTGTCCCAACTTCCCTTGAAGTCAAGGACACGTAGTCTTAATAGATCTTCAAGAGTTTGAATAGTCCTCTCCGATCGCCTCGTCCGTCTCGAGGATGATATGCCGAAGCTAAATCAGAACTGCGCTCCATAGCTTTTCGCAAACTAACCCAAAATCATGAAGTAAATCTTGGGTCTTGATCGTAAAACTATGGATACCGCATACCATGCAGTCTTACAATCTCATTTATGTATATACGAGCAAGACGTTCAAGTGTATAAGTTTCTCGTATAGGTAAGAAATGAGCAGACTTGGTCAATCTATAAACAATGACCCAAATTGCATCTATGCCTTGAGAAACCTTGGGAAGACCAGAATTAAATCCATGGTAATGTGCTCCCACTTCCATTCTGGAATTTCAAGTGGTTGCAATGGACCTTTTGGTACTTGATGTCTCGCATTGACTCGTTGACATGTTAAACACCTTGAGATAAACTCCGCTTATCTCTCTCTTCATATTGCTCCACCAAAATGTATGTCAAGATCATGATACATTTGGTACTCCTGTGATGGATTGCAAATGGTGTGTTGTGCGCCTCCATCATAATTTTATACTTCAAATCGGAATCGTTAGAACACAAAGTCCGGAGTTGACTCAAGTATTCTTTCTTCATCAATTCTTGCTTCCAGAATAACACCTTCTTGCACTTTCTTCTTCATACGCATCAGCTCCAAGTTTGTAGCTTGAGCAGCTTTAACTTTATCGATTAAAGTCTGGTTCTACTCAGATATTCGCAATCATCACATGGGTCCTCAAGTCTTTAACTCTATCTCCATCCTTTTCAAGTCACACAAATGGGCCTTTGCGTTGATAATATCACACTCGCATTCAGAGATATGAACTTCTACTTAATGCGTCAGCTACCACGTTCGCTTTTTTAGGATGGTATTGAATAGTATGATCATAATCTTTTAATAGTTCAAGACAACGTTGTTGCCGCATGTTGAGTTCCTTTTGGGTGAAGAATTATTTGAGGCTTTTATGATCCGTAAATATCTCCACTTTCTCCCCATACAAGTAATGCCTCCAAATTTTAAGTGCGAAGACAACAGCTGCCAACTCTAGATCATGAGTAGGATAATTTCTCTCATATTCTTTGAGTTGTCGAGAGGCATAGGCTATGACTTTCCCATGCTGCATGAGAACACATCCTAACCCTTTGCCGATGCATCATCAGAGATGACAAATCCTCCGAGCTAGATGGTATTGTCGTAATGTGTCTTTGAAATGAGTCTCCTCTCGAGTTCTTGAAAACTCTTCTCACATTCCACGCCCAACCTAATTTTATATCTTTCCTAAGTCACCGAAAGTTAATGGAGTAGCGATTCGAGAAAACCCTTCCACGAATCTCCGATAATAACTAGCTAATCCGAGAAAGCTACGTACTTCGGTCACTGATTTAGGTTGCTCCCAGCTTTGAATAGCTTCAATCTTTGTCGGGTCAACTGATATTCCATGACTTGATACTACGTGCCTAAGGAATGCTACTTCCTCAAGCCAGAACTCGCATTTCTTCAACTTGGCATAAAGCTTGTTTTTACGAAGCTTTTGGAATATCAGCCTCAAGTGTTTCTCATGATCTTCACGGCTTTTGGAATATATGAGGATTCCATCAATAAAGACGACCACAAAATGATCCAAATATTCCTTGAATACTCGGTTCATCATATCCATGAAGGCAGCAAGAGCATTAGTCAATCCAAAAGACATGACTAGGAATTCATAATGCCCATACCGAGTTCTAAAAGCCATCTTTGGAATGTCATCGGTTCTAATATTCAATTGGTGATATCCAGAACGAAGATCAATCTTTGAAAAGAATTTGGCGCCTTGCAACTGGTCAAACAGGTCATCAATACGTGGCAATGGGTACCTATTTTTAATGGTGACATGATTCAACTCCTGATAATCAATACAAAGTCGCATACTCCCATCTTTCTTCTTCACGAATAGAACAGGAGCACCCCAAGGAGAAGTATTAGGACGAATGAAACCGATGTCTAAAAATTTCCGCAGTTGGGTCTTTAACACCGAAGTTCAATAGAGCCATTCGATATGGGGCTTTGGAAATGGGGTTTTGTACCGGATTCAAGATCGATACAAAATTCAATTTCACGCCTAGGGGTAGGCGTGAAGTTCTTCGTGAATACGCCAGAAATTTATTAACAATAGAAATATCATTCAAAATCGATGTATTTTTGTTTAGATCCGTGATATGAGCTAAGAAATCTTGACATCCGCTTTTTCAATAAACGAATAGCTATATGGCTTGAGATGACAGTGATTGATTTTAATGGTTTGGTTGCTTGAATTCGCATAATAGGTTGGTTAGGAATATGAAAGCTAATAAAATTACGAAAATAATCAATTTTTGCATGATGAGTAGATAACCAATCAATCCCTAGAATTATGTCAAATGCAAGTATTTTCAATGAAATAAGAGCGACATGTAATGTGAGGGTACCGATTTGAACCAAACAAGACTTATAAACAGTGGATGTAATGAAGGTTTCTCCCAATGGAGTTTCAACAGATAAGTCAAAGTCCAATTTCTCCGGAGTCAAATTTAAACGTTGAGCGCAAGTAGGAGAAATAAAAGAATGGGTAGAACCGGTATCAAATAAGGTATATACTTCGCTAGAGTTTATGATAAGCTTACCCGTGATGACCTCGTTCGGGTTCCTTGCTTTTCGAGAGGTCACGACAAACGCCTCCTTGAACTACCGGTTTTGTCTTTATCTCGACTACTTTTGATGCCTCCATCCAATTTGGACTTGACTTTGGTGCACTAAAAAATAAGGTTAGGTGACATTCTCTTCCACAATTATAACATGCTTTGACGACATCGCATAGCTTTGACGATGTGTCCTCCCTCCACATTTGAAGCATATGATAGGTGGTCGTTCTCCTTCCTTAACAACGGTGTCAGTGCCGACGCTCTTTCCATCATTGTTGAATCTCCTCTTCTTGAAATGTCAATTCTTATTGTTTTGGCCATGATTACCACCAAAGTGGTTACCATTTCGCATGTTGATTCCTCCACGTTTGTTGTCACCGCTTCGATGATCGCTACCACCGGTATTATCATTTTGATACCGCTTCTCTTGGTTGAGTTGACTTCGTTATCGCGCTTCCAATAATCGAGCCCTATTTACAACATCCGAATACAAACACGCTTTATGAGAAATTAGATATCGACGTATCTCGGGTTTCAAACCTCTTAGAAACATCCGCGTCATTCTCTCCTCATTATCAACCAAGTGAGACGCAAACCGGATAACTCTGGCAAACTTAGTTTCAGATCGCGACACGGTCATATTGTTCTCGCTTCAACTTGATGAACTCTACCTCTTTCACGTGACGAATACTTTTCGGAAAGTACTTGTCGTTGAATAGTTCTTGGAACTTCTCCCAAGACATCTTCACGCGGCAGTTGAGTACGCTTTTACCGATTCCCACCCAAGAATCGCCTCTCCTCGCAACATAAAGGTGGCAAAGGAAACCTTTTTTCTCCTCGGAGCATCCCAAGATATCAAATATCTTGGTGATCTGCTTTATCCACGTCTCGCCTTAAGTGGTTTTGCTCTCCAATAAACTCCGGTGGTCCCAGCTCCTTGAACTGCTGTTTAGCGGTGACCATCGAGAGTTGCTAGTGTTTCCACACATATTTTGGACAGAGTCTCTCTTGCTCGATGTTGCATTTAATTGCGCAGAAAGTCCTAAACATTTTGTCGTTTCGCCGCCATTTGGTGTTGTTGTTGTTCACCGAGGATTATTGCCTTCGATGCACATTATCCTGGGTGTTAATTTGTGGTGACTCAACGGTCTCCTGTGCTCCATTTCTATTCTCAACATTCTCGGATGTCATTTTCAAATACTGCCAAAAAACATGGGTTAATTGACATGTAACATAATATCCTTATACTCTGACCGACCAATTAAATACCAAATAAACTTAGGTAGGTCATACTAGCGAAGGAATTCCCCATCTCTCCCCTCCTAGTTCTAGTCTCAAATCTTAGCCATGGATCATATCCCTAAGCTTTGATACCAACTGTGACGCCCCCAAAATAGGTATACATCACCTATTCTGAGTCGCCAAATACATGGTACAAAATACAAATACAATCTTAAATATATGTAAACACGAAATATGTGAGTTTTAATACAAATATTGTCTTCAGAGCAATATTCAAACTCAAAATAAGTCCTCAATACATTTATTAACACACTATTTCATAGAATAGTGAGGACTACTAATGCTATCATCCTGGACCGTCACTCCGCTCCTCGACTAGTCCTCGCTACGCTCTCATTTCTCAAGAGAACAATGAAAGTAAAAGGGTGAGCTCAACTAGCCTAGTAAGAAATATTATGACTAAGATAATGAAAAATAAATTATCGTTAGCCTTCAACAGTGTTAAACTGATACAATATAACCAACATCAAGTTTAACTGCAGCGGAACAAGCAATCCATTAAAAGAGTCAAGTAGAGAATAAAATCTACTATCTTCTATGATTTAAAACGCTTTTCATCACTTTTGTCGCTGAGACTCAGCTTAATAAATAATCCACATCTTCCCTGCACTACGGCCAAGGATATTCATTAGTATCACAACCACAAATTATCCATGTACTACGGGACAAGGATATTCGTGTATTCATCAATGGTCATGATCATGCCAACCACTGTCCATCAATGCACTACGAGCCAATGAGGACTTTTATCACATCATTTGTAACATTACGGTTATGATTATACCGATTAATCCCTGGTCATAAGCATACCAAGTCCATCTATGCACTACAGGCCACATATGACTTTCAACATAATATAAACATGAGGATGATGACAATGATATACGAATTTAATAAAACAAGTTCTAGAATTAATTTATCCAGGAACTAATAACGTCCAAATTGTCAACATGATACTTCTTTGTAGAGTAAAATTCAAGAATGCTCAGAAGAATATTTCCATGAAAAGATACTGGATGAAGCGAAAATATCAAGGATATTCCACTAATTTCATGGAGTATAGAAGTCAAAACTTTAACCAACTACGTATAATAAAGAATGGAATAACAAAAGAAATCACCATGCATGCGATAGACCGCACAGACAAGTTATTCCAACAGAATAATAAATAATAGAACTAGGTCGTGCGTAAACGCATGCATGTGGATATTCCAATGTAATAATAAATAACGGAACCAGTCATGCGTAAAAGCACGCATGAATGTTCCAATGTAATAACAAAGAATAATAAATAACGGAACCAGGTCATGCGTAAAGCACAAACATGATGTTCCAACAGAATAATAAAGAATGGAGTAACAGAAGAATTTCATCATGTATGCGGTACTTCGCATAAACAGGTTATTCCAACATAATACTATAGAATGGAATAACAGAAGTTCTCTTCATGAAGACGAAAGAAAGAAATAATACCCCTTACCTTTAAAAGAAGAGTACTGGATATAGGAGTAGTGAAGTAGCAGAATACTTTTCTTCTTTATCTCTATAGTTTCTCTCTCTAGAGTTTCAGTGAATTCGTAAAAAATAATGAAAGAATGAGCTTCTATTTATAGGAGAATGAAAAGGTACTATTTAAATTTTTCGAATCACGGATCAACAGTTAATATTCGGTCGATTAAATTCACGCTTCCTTTTCTTTTTAAGCAAGAAAATTTTGAATATTTCCATTTCTTTTTCAACTTAATAATATAATAATCAATAAAATATAAATATATATATATATTAACACATGTTGACTTTTAACAAAAACCAACACCTCCAACTTTTCATCTGAATTCTTCTCACGGACCAAACAATTGGAAAGTCACGGATGAACTAATTTGCATACTTCTCAATTCTTTGCAACTTGCAAGCAATATATATATATATATATATAAATATTATAATCATACACATGCAAATTATATAATCCTCCACCCATTATACACATTTTCCCTCCCGACAATGCAATCTCCCCCCTCCCCCACTCAAGACATCAACATCACAAGTGGCCTCATATAAACTAAATAACTTTTTTACCGATTATTTTGAAAAATGATTAACTGGGGGTCCAATAAATAAGCAAAATTTATAACAAATATTTCATAAAATCACCTCAATATTTTTAACAACATTTATCATCATTATTATAATTCACAATATTAATCGATCGGTGTCGCTTTGTGAAGAAGGGGCTTTCCAATAAGAATTTCTCCCTATTGGCGCGAAATTAGGTGACCAAACCTCTCCTTGACAGAACTTCTAGACATCGTTAATATTGCAAATAATATTAATAACTCTGTTATCTCAATTTTTGATTTAATAATATATAAAATATTAAGCGGATGATTGAATCAAATAACGTGAGATAATTGAATAAAACCGTAGTAATAAGTAAACTCACGTAAACATCAATAATCAATACCGTGTGCTACTATGCAACCACGCCAGACATCGCATTTCTTTTAACAAGGTATTTCAACAGTTAGCTGGTAAAACTTCCGCCTTTATTTTTTATAAAATATTTTTGTCGTTTTCTCAATCCGACAATAATTCCGTTGTGGGGTCCACCAATGATTGTGTCGTTGTATTTAATATTCCCCGTTAAAACGTAATATTCCCCGAACCAATCGAATATTATATAATAACTTGCAGACTTTGCAAAATTTATAAATATTACCCACAACTATAACATTATATCAAATTCATTCCATAATATTCAAAAATGATATTTATAGAAAATTCATCTTTATTCATAAAAGTTGGGGTTTTACATTGTTGCTATATTAAAACTTGTTCAATGTTTTGGTAACGAATTATATTGTTGCCAAATCAAAATTTGACATTATTTTTGTGTACTTGGCTGGCTCAATGTCCCCATAGCAAATAATGGCAAAAATAAAAAAAACTAAAATATTATTAACTTAATAAAATCATCCACTACATAATCATTCATTATCTTAACATTAACCATCTAAAGCTACCACAGTTCTTCAATCAAAGTATATATCTATATATATAGAGAGAGTACACTTCATAATTTTGTCCCTTGTCTTTCGTAAACGTACCACGAAAATTTGATACCCAATATTGTAAGGCAGGTCGTAGAAGCAGTCTGTCTACACATATTTAAAAATAATAGCAAGTCAGGAAAATGAAGCAAATAGGTCACTAGAGGCACTTAGTGCCAAAATCAATACATAAAGACAACAATGTTGTATTATTTTTTTTAATTTTTTTTTTGCTAAGTTTGTTTGTATATTGGAAAGGAAAAGAGATAATACAATCGCTAAGGGCATACCCCAGAAGCTTTGGTAGAACCACATGGGACAACCCCCAAAGTGGACAACAAAGACTAACAACCAAGCCAAATGAAAGAAAGAACAAGGAGCAGTACTAAGCAGGACAATAGTAAAAACAAGCATGGGAACTTAAACAACTTAAACAACCAATCCGTTAGAACAGAAACCAAAAGAATGTAGTCAAGACCTAGACCGAATGTATGGCGAGGCAGAAGAGGATCTTTGAGGCATAGGAAGAACTACGAGTGCCAATAGGAGACCCAACCCCGAAGCCGGAACCAACATCCCCCAGCATCCCGAAGACAAGAGGATGAACCCCGAAGGACCAAACCATAAGAACCGAACCCCGAAGCCGAAACCAGCATCCCCAGCGTCCCGAAGACAAGATTTTGAACCACGAAACCGAACCAGGATGTCAAGATCTTGGCCAAGAAGCCGAACCCAAAGATCGATTTGAAAATGCTCTTGAATTCATAATCTAATGCGAAGCAATGAATGAACTAAACAAGCCGAGGAAGCCGAATCGCCACGGAAGTTTAATCGCCGAATCGCCGAATCGCCATGGAAGCTAAATTGCCAACCCAACTCAAGCAAAACTAGCGTCTCCCGGCATCCCGAAGGCAAGAATTTGAACCGAAGGGCGAACCATATAAATGAACCGAACGAAACCAAAGCATCCCCGGCGTCCAGAGGACAAGATCGAACCCGAACCGAACCGGGATGCTAAGCCCGGTGTCTTCCCGCACTTTCTTGCCAAGAAGTCGAACCGATGAGATTTGAATCGAAACACAAGGCAAAGAACACAACAACAACCAACACAACAGACTCCAAGTCATTAAGCCAAACCGATCCAACAACACGACACACATTAGACCAGATTGTCTAAGCCGATTAAGTAGTATTGGCAATAGTTGGTATCTTTGAGAAAGGATGAATTAGTAGATAATCTAGATTTAATGATACTAATCACATCAGTAGCAAGACATCTTGGAGGAATGAGTGTCCCATTGTGAAGCTTTTTGTTTCTTGCTTCCCATATCTTATAGAAAGAAATAGCCAAAGAGAGGTGAGGATATGTTTTGATAATTTCCTCCTTGGAAAGATGAGATAAAAGTCGGTGAGTCCAGTCCGATCCGAGGGTAATGAGAGCCATCCACCCGGTTGGAATGTCGCTTTTATAATAATGATGGAGTATTCACAGATGAAGAAAAGATGTGAAAAAGTTTGAGGTGCTTGTTGCATATTTGATGATTGAAGGTCCTTCCTCAGATAGGCTCGAGTGATGTCATTAGTTTGGAGCTTACCATGAAATCCAAGCTGAGCATGAAAGAGTATCTCGGCACATGCGATTTATGCGGAAGAATTGTGTGCCTTCGAAAGCTGACTGCTTCACGATCCCGATGCTTCCCCAAATATGTCTTGCTTTAATGCAATTTGATATCCATTGAGTCCCAAAAAGATACGGTCCATGGATGCAGAGGAAAGGGAATAGATTGTACTAGTTGCTGGGAGGAGAATTACCTCATGATGGTTGGATAGGGGAAGGTGCGGAGGAGGCATTCATAATGTCCCCCGATGTGGCATGAGAGGCAGTTAGGCTCGAATTTGAGAGCAAGGAATGCTCTTTGGGGTTAATGGCGAGAACCATTGAGCGAGGATCGTACCATAGATTGAAGGTTTCTCCAGAGCTAACAACGTATTCAAGGTCTTTGAAGAGCAATAGGCACGAGCTTTAGTAGTTGTCTCCAAATCCATGAACAATCGGTGGGGATTTCTATCGCCAAACAGATTTCCCCAAGAACAAACGGTGGTGCACCCACTTAGCCCATAGTGATTTAGTGTTAATCAGCGCAATACATGGGTTAGATGTAGTAGAAGAAGGGCTTTATTCCAATCCAAGAGACTTTTAATGCCGGACCACTTCCTCCCGGTAGGGAGTGAGATGTTATGCCATGCAACCTTTGCACCATAGGGAGTAAGGAGGTTCCCTTCCGGAGGAATCGATAAAGAATAGATTGAATGGCTCTCTATTGACTCGCTTTAGGCGGTAGGAAATGAGTACTCAATACGATTGTATTGCGAAGAGCATGATTTTATGAGTTGGACCCTACCGAGAATAAGCAAAGGCGATGCTTGCGATCCATGAAGAGACTCTTTGTGTGATTTTATGGATAAGAGGAATACAATCCTGGTATGAAAGCTTAGAAGAGATGAGGGGGACACCCAAAAATCTGGTGGGGAAAGTACCATGAGTGAAGCCCAGGAAAGATAGGATGGAAGCTTTTGTTTCAGGGTCTTCGCAGGCTAGAAAACATTGGCTCTTATGAATATTAGGAATGAGACCGGAGAAGAGGGAGAAGGAATGGATACATGAATGTATTATGGAAATGGTTTAAAGGTTGGCATGACAGAAGATTAAGATGTCATCAGCGAAAAGGAGATGAGATATGTCGCTGGCTTTAGTACGCTAGTGGTGAAGATACCCAGATTGTTTTGAACCCCAGTTGAGTTTAAGGGAGAGCATTTCCATTACTAGCACAAACAAGTAAGGGGAGAGGGGATCACCTTGCCTTAGGCCTCGAGTACTACCAAAGTATCAAAGAGGAACCATTGACCTTGGTGAAAACATAGCAGTGGAAATGCAGGAGTAAATCCAGTCTAGGAATTGAGAGGGAAAATGGAAGGATTTAAGGGTGCCCATTAAGAAGTCCCAATTTATCGTGTCAAACGCTTTCCTTAAGTCAATTTTTAAGGCATAGCGAGGAGGACCAAATTTCCGGTGGTAGTTTTGGAATAGCTCCTGGGCAAGGAATATGTTGTCGCTTATGCTTCTGCCTTTGATGAAAGCAGACTGTGCCTTATCAATAATAGAGGGGAGGACCAATTTGAGTCATCGCCAAGAATTTTGATATGCACTTGTAGATTGTATTGCAACATGATATAGGTCTGAAATCAGACATGAGAGAGGGATTTGAGCACTTTGGGATAAGAGCAATGGCAGTTGAATTTACACCTTGAGGCATTCGGTAGGAAGAAAAGAAGAATAGAACGACTTTTGTGAAGTCTTCAACAACAATGTCCCAACAGTGAGTGAAAAAATTCACGTTAAAACCATCCGGGCCTGGACTCTTGTTTCGCTTCATACCACTGAGAGCTTTGAATACCTCAGTAGCTGTGATAGGAGCCGAGAGGATGGCAGCTTGAGAGAGCAGTTATGTGTTTGGTAGGGAGAACTCCATAATTTTCAAAGTCATTTGAAGGAGGTAGGTCTTTGGTAGTTGAACAAATCTTTGAAATAATTCATACCACATTTTCAACCTCCTCACCTTTTGAACGGATCATGGGAAGAGCTATAAATAGAAAGGATTTTGTTTGTGTTCCACCTTTTCACAGATTAGAGAAAATTTGGTGTTTCTATCCTCAGAAAAGCCGGTAGCTCTAGATTTACGGTGGATAAGAGTTTCCTCTAGAGCCAAGGAATTCCAAAGAACACAAGGCGACTCTGCTCACGGGAGATGAGATCCGGATCGAGTGGCACTGTTGGAGAGCAAGGATTGAACTCTGTGAAGGTTTGAAGTTGCTTCCTTCTGAAGATGATAGATTTCAATGGATTTATTGAAGGTAGCTAAGGCTCTTTTAGTTCTCTTAAGCTTGGCGATCCGGGATATGAAAGGGGTTACCTAGGTCGGGTTGCATCCAGCAGAAGATACACATTCATGAAAGCCATCCAAGAGAATCATGTGGTTGAAGAAGCTGGAAAGGCTTCCTTGACCTTGAAGCGAGAATGCCAAGGTTAAGCATGACAGAGAGAGTGGTCGACATTCCTCTGGGGCAAAGGTAGCTTGGGCAAGGGAAATGAGTTGAGCCATGATGCATTTCCCAAAGCTCTATCAAGCTTTTTATGGATTGGATTTTCAATTTGGCAGTTCCACCAAGTGTAGAAGGACCAATGCCCCTAATGTCAACCATTTCAAGGTTCTGCGAGGCACTCTTTGAAATACTCCATACCAGAGTCCCAATCGGTTTCAATCCTGTCAGTTTCACTAAGGTTGCTGATAGCATTGAAGTCACCCAGGACACACCAGTTGAGAGAGGAACTAAGATAGGATAATTCACCCATAAGTTCTTCCTTTTCGGATATAGAATTCAAACCATAAATAAAAGAACCCAAAAAAAATACAGGTCATTGGCTAAATGCTTGATGTTGCAATGAATAACTTGGGAGGATACAAAAAGGATATCCACTTGCCAGATATTGGGGTTCCAACCAACCCAAATTATGCCATTATAGTGGTAATCATAGTTATAAAACCAAGTCCAGTTCCTACAAATATTATTGGAGATTCTACTAGTTTTATCTTTGCTTGACTACGGTTTCCAATGAGACCAATGAGGGAGATACTATTATCTAGAATTAAGCTATTTAACATAAGCCTACTTTGGCTTTTTATTAAGACCTCTAATATTATATGTCGCTAACATTAACATATAGAAAATAAGGGAATAGTGGTTAGCATGAGGTTTTTCCCCACGGCCCTTGCCTTTGTTCCTACGCTTAGCATCTTGAGAAGGTCCGGCCAGATCTTTGCTTATGCTTGTGTCCTTGCCCTCCTTCTCATCTATAGTAATTAGCTTGTTCAATATAGGCGGTTTATAGGGGGTGAATCCAGATCGAGGGAGAGAGAGCATCGAGACAATAGCATTTGCAATGGGGAGAAGGAGTTAAGCGAGGCCAAGATGGGAAGAGAAGGAGTCTGAGTTATTTCCAACTTTGGCACCTCGGAGAGCGATTACCGATCATTTGCATGAGTACCAAAGCATGTGGATTTTTGAATGAGATCGAGGCGAGGAGTGGGAAGTAAGGGGCCGGTAGAGAAATACCGTCGGCGAGTTTGGGGAGCGATTCAGGTTGAGCATTTGTTCTGGGCACCCATTTAAAATTGGATTTGGGGCATTTCAAAGGAGAGTGGCCAAATACTTTGCATGAGGGGCATGATGGTGGCCTACTCTGGTATTCAACACTAACTGGGACAATAATGTCTTCAGAAGTTTCTTCGTTAAGAACAACAACATTGATAGAGGAAGGAAAAGAGAATGAAGCTTGGACTTCAATGCAGACTCTGGAAAAGTGCATGAAGTCATGCTTGGAAGTCATTTCATCTGTAAACAGAGGCCTACCTATGGCACTAGCAAGGTAGCTAATACCCTCATCAGACCAGTAGGAAAGAGGGATTTGGCTAAGCTTTACCCAAATGGGAATTTTGAGCTGATCAGATTTTGAAAATTCTACTCCTTCTTTCCAAGGTTGTAGGACAATCACTTTTGAGGCGAAGTGCCAAGGACCCGAGAGAAGGACATTGTCTAACAGAGATGATTTGAATTTGAAAATATAGTAGCCTTTCTTTATGGAGAAAGACACTTTGTGAGACCCATGTTGCCCCAAAGGCGTTTGGCAATGGGTTCAACAACCTTGAAGGGGACATTTGAGTGCAAGAAATAACCCACAAGGCTGGAAGACCAGAGCTGATTTCCATGTTTGAGCACATCAGTGGGAGGTTTAACTAGAATCGGACCATCTTCGGATAAGGGAGGGTGGTAGGAAAGAGAGCGGGAAGGTTTCCCGGAACTAGTAGAGACCACCTCACACTAGGATTTAGGTGGACCAGGGTTCAAAAGAGGGTTTTCACCTTGCCCATTAGGAGATCTGGCAAAGAAGTTTAATAGCTTGGTATAGCGAGAGGAATAGGGTCGAGAGGTTTGCAATGATAGGTGGCGGAAAGCAGAGCAAGGCGCTGTAAGAAGTCAAAGAAGTTTTTTTGAGTACTTCAATAGATATCTTGTGGGCTTGACCTATATTTGCTAGTTTCCATCGAAACAAAAGCGTTGATATCACTAGTAGAGAGTCCATGCGCCAACAAGCGATCCATAAGATCTGCATTTTCTTTCTTTCAATTAAAACTTCCTCTCGATCCTTTTGAGAGAAGTGTTGTCTTGACTTTGAAGATCTGAAACATTAGATATAAGAGCTTGACCCAAGTTGCTTTCTATCTCATTTACTAATGAGGTAGAGTCTTGAGCTTTGATCAACGACAGCGAGATTTGGGTGCGATTCTAGCATTGCAAACGAGTCCACGTTGAGGATAGAGTCATGGTGAGCTGGCCATATCAAGACCTTCTTGAGCACTAAAGGAGAGGAAAGAGAAGGAGAGTTTGGGTTTGAGACACCAAAAGAAAGAAATCCCTAGAGGCAGAGCTCGGGGAGTTTCAATGAGAGAGATGAGAATGGCTAACCATGGAAGTGAGGTGGTAGACAGCCGGAGAGAGAAGAAGTGGGAGGAGGAGCAGTAGCAGGAGGATGGAGGAGTAGAAAACCAAAAAGGTAAGCAGAAAAAGTTAGAGTAAGGACGGAGAGGTAGGTGAGGTTGGGCGAGGAGATTAAAAAGGAAAGAAAATGGAAGTTAACGGTAAAGGGAGAGAGAATGGACGGGAGAGGTGGTCTAAAATCCTAGTGAGAAGGGAGAGCAAAATCTAGAGATCCATGAAAGAAGGTACATGGAAGAAGGTAATACCCTTTTTATTGACTACCAAATTAATATCTAAATCAAATATCCTGAAGAAGACAAGCATGTGCTTCGTGAACCTCCTCCTGGTGGGTATACATTGACACACGGATCAAGATAATAATTGGTGCTCATAAATAATGCTACAAGTGAACAGACAATTTACAGGCTTATAATGATGACAATACAACCTTTTACTTTCTTATATAGAATGAAACCTCATCCTTCCTTAAGTCTCCTGTTATTCATTTAAAATAATTACTTGATTTCTATCACAAGCTTATTATCAACATTACTTATAGTAATAAGAAAATAGTCTAATATAAAAAAATTCTCAAAATCTATTATATGTAGACATGGTCACAAGTGTCCTATAATATGTCAATCTTTAAAGACCGAGATAGTGGGATTAAAAAACTGGGTATATGTGAAAAATATGTTTTTTAAACCGATAAATGTAGTTTTGTCTTGAGAGAGACATTCCTCAGCTTCAAACTAGACTTGTTAAATGAAGAGATATGGCCAAGATTACCGCGTTCTGCATAAAAGGCAATTGAAATATGTTTACAATGATAATGTTTCAGATTAATTTTCTTCTTCGGCTTATTAGTTAAAGTTTCAAAATTCTACCTTTTTACAACTTTGACAACCTTACATAAACTGCATAAGCAGCAACAACTGAGAGCATGAAGAAGGCTGCTGCAGACATACCGATACCTACAGTTGCTCCCACACTAGATGCCCCTGAAAAATCATGGCAACAAAAAAAAGGGGTTAAAATAAGTGCTTATAATATTTTAAGAAACTAAATTGATCCATTACAACACTAGGCTAGACCAAAAGGAGCATTTGGGAATTTAAATCTCCGAGGACAAAAGAATTACCAATCCTCAAATCTACCCATTTATTGGTATGAAGAGATGGGCATATACTCAAAAAGTCAAATTAGTTACACTGGAGAAAAAGGGTTCCAAAAGGTAGCAGAAAAAGAATGAGAAATGAAAGTCGGAGAAAATTGAAAGTGATTAAAAAAAGAAGTTAAAAACGATACCTAATACAGCAATTGCTTTGAAAAAGCAGAGCATTTAGAAAAACTCTAGTCCAAGAGCTAGTAGTCTAGCACCGGAAAGTAAGGAGGACAAGAAAAATCACAAACGATGAACAACTATTAAAAAAGCCAAAGCAACTGATCATCCTACAAGAAATTACTGAAATCACACATAAAATATCACAATATTGCAAATACAATCAAAATTCAAAAGAAAATGAAGAAATGAAATGGAGAAAACACAAATCTTACAAAACAAGTTGCATAAAATTGACAAAAACCCAGAATTTAAGTGGAATACCAAAAAAAAACAGATCATAACGTAATTTAGAGCAAGAAAATCTGTAATCAAAGCAACCAAGTAACCAACAACAAACAACAAGACCAATCACATTAATAATGAGTTTGTGAGCATGAAATTTGTGCTATAGAATCCCAACTGGATAAAAACTAGTTAAAAAAATTTGTAATAATACATATCTATAATTTTGGCAAACAAAGACAAAGAAAATAGGGACTTGTAAGAAATCGCTATGATCCGCAAAAGCTATATGTGCTACACTGTCTACCGCTATAAGTTATGGCGGTAGCTTAATGGCCCAATAACACATATGTCTTATGTTCAAAACCTAGCTGTGATATTTTTGCTTCTTATGTTATATTTTTTATGTATTAGATAAATTCTATTACCATCTATATATATATATATATATATATATATATACCCATCTTAAATCTCCACATTAAACTAAATATATATAAAGTAATTATGAATATTTATATAACGTAACTATGAATATTTTAATATATATATATATATATATATTTATAAACAAATATTCAAATAAAAATTTATAAATTTATCTCTAAATATTTATAAATAAATATTCATATAAATTTATCTTTAATATTTATAAACAAATATTTATCCCAAAAAATATGTTGATGCACAAATTCGAACCCAAGACCTCCAATTTGAAATATTGATCTAATGACCACTTAAGCACATGGGCCTAGTTGCTATTATTTTGTAAGGATTAGTATTTAGTACTATTATTATTATTATTATTATTATTATTATTATTATTATTATTATTATTATTATTATTATTATTATTATTATTATTATTAATACTATTATTATTATTATTATTATTATTATTATCATTACTATTATTATTATTATTGTTGTTGTTGTTGTTATTATTATTATTATTAGTATTACTATTATTATCATTCTTTGTTTGTTGTTGTTATTATTATTATTATTATTATTATTATTATTATTATTATTATTATTATTATTATTATTATTATTAGTACTATTATTATTATTATTATTATTTATTATTATTATTATTATTATTATTATTATTATTATTATTATTATTATTATTATTATTATTATTATTATTATTATTATTATTATTATTATTATTATTATTATTCTTATTGTTATTGTTATTGTTATTATTATTATTAGTACTACAATTATTATTATTATTATTATTATTATTATTATTATTATTATTATTACTATTATTATTATTACTATTGTTATTATTATTATTATTATTATTATTATTATTATTATTATTATTATTATTATTATTATTATTATTATTATTATTATTATTATTATTATTATTATTATTATTATTATTATTATTAATATTCTTGTTATTATTATTCTTTGTTATTGTTATTGCTATTATTATTATTAGTACTCTGATTATTATTATTATTATTATTATTATTATTATTATTATTATTATTCTTTATTATTATTATTATTATTATTATTATTATTATTATTATTATTATTATTATTATTATTATTATTATTATTAATAGTCGTTGTAAAAAGTTGTATAAAATATACAAGCGAAAATAAAATTGTTGCTTGATGAATGTGGTCCATATTAAGCTGACGAAATATAGCAACAAAAAACTTTCGTTCTCACGATGAAGAAGAGAAATCAAGTGGTTAGAAATTTTGCAACAAATTTCTAATGAATTTGTTTCAAATTTTGCAACTACTTATGAATTTCATTGCAAAAAAGTGAAAGCGACATAATCACTGAACGAAGGACAAGTTTCGTTGCTAAACATATACTTTAGCAAGCGACTTATAAAGTCGTTGCACGAAAAAATCGTTCTTTAAAGCCCCATTTTAGCAACAAAAAATCTTCGTTGCCCACGATGACGGAAATCAAGTGGTAGAAGATTTTGCAACAATTCTGACGAAATTTTTCCATGTGAATTAAGTTAGACGAAATTTTGCAGCGACTTATGAATTTCGTTTGCAAAAAATGAAAGCTTGACACAATCTGCAACGAAGGACAAATTTCGTTGCTAAACATATACTTTTAGCAACGACTTATAAAGTCATTGCCCGAAAAATCGTTGCTAAAGGCTCATTTTTTTGTAGCGGTATAAATTATTATATACAAGATACTATGATGATCTCAAGTCTAAGGATTACTTGTACTACTATCACTACAGGAATTCCTATTGACATGCAAGTAAAACTCCATTAGGTATTCCTTAGCGAGTCACGTTCAGTGAACTTATTTTCCAATAAACACCTACATACTTGCTTTAGTGTCTCCACACAAATGATAATGAGATCAATCATCCTCATCCAATGAGCAAGCAACGTATGTACCAATCTATCCGGATTCACTAATCCGCTTTTTAGTAATCCATTGATTGGGAATATTTTAGTTTTTAAGCTATCTAAGAATTTAGATCTCATTAGCATGATCTCATCATAATTCTAAAAGCATTGCTTAAAACTATGAGTTTATCACATATTATTAAAACAACACTATGTAGATAAATAAAATGCCTTTAGTAAATTAATACTTTTATGAATAAATAAATAAGATTGATTACAAAGTATATACTTTATCATCAAACATGATTGGCTTGTATGCATACTACTTTCAATCTTCCACTTGCACTAAAGCCAATCGCCATGGTATCTCATACCCATCTTCTCTGAGTGACGATCGAACTGCTATTGTGTTAATGCTTTAGTAAATGGATCTGCAATATTGTCTTGAGAGTCCACACACTCTAGGGTGACATCTCCTCTTTCAATGATCTCTCTAATCAAATGAAAGCGCCACAACACGTGTTTAGATTTCTGATGAGACCTGGGTTCCTTAGCCTGCACAACAGCTCCGGTATTGTTACAGAATAAAGGTAATGGTCCTCTAATGCTAGAAACCAAATCAAGTTCAGTTATGAACTTCTTCATCCAAACAGCCTCCTTTGCAGCTTCACTTGCACCTATTTACTCTGCCTCCGTCACTGAATCAACGACTGTTTGCTGTTTGGAACTTTTCCAACTCACTGCGCCACTATTCAAGGTAAACACATACCCCGAAACGAATTTAATGTCATCTTGGTATGTTTAAAAACTTGAGTCTGTGAAGCCCTCTAGTTTCAATTCAGACCCACCGTAGACAAGAAATACATCCTTAGTTTTTCTTAAGTACTTTAGGATATTTTTCACTGCCTTCCAGTGTTCTTCTCCTAGATTCGACTGATATCTGCTTGTTACACTAAGTGCATAAGCGACATACGGTCTAGTATATCATCATCTGAGTACATGATAGATCCTATCTTTGAAGCATAAGGAATCTTACTCATACGGTCTTTCTCCTCAGGTGTCTTTGGGGCCTGTTTCTTGGAGAGATATATTCCATGGCTCATCGGCATGAGACCTCTCTTAGAATTTTCCATGCTAAACCGCTTTAACATCGAGTCAATGTACGTTCCTTGGGACAAGCCAAGCATCCTTTTAGATCTATCTCTATAGATCTTATCCCCACAATATAGGATGCTTCTCCCAAGTCCTTCATGGAGAAATATTTAGATAACCATATTTTAATTGATTGAAGCATAGGAATATCATTCCCTATTAGTAATATATCATCAACATATAATATAAGGTATGAAATAGTGCTCCCACTAACCTTCTTGTACACACATGGTTCATCCTCATTTTTGATAAAATCAAACTCTTTGATTATCTCATCAAAACGGATGTTCCATCTACGAGAAGCTTACTTCAATCCATAAATGGATCATTGTAGCTTACAGACTTGATTTGTTCTAACTGTGACGCCCCCAAAATCGGTATACATCACCTATTCTGAGTCGCCAGATACAAGGTATTAAATTCAAATACAACTTAATTATACAACAGTCGTGTAAAATACGACAAAACATAGGCTGTGAGTTTTAATACAAATATTGTCATCTAGACAATATCCACACTCAATGGAGTCCTCATTACATTTATCATCACACTATTTCACAGAATAACGAGGACTACTAATGCACCATCTAGGACCATCACTCTGTTCCCCGACTAGTCCCAGCTACGTTCTCATTTCCTTAAGAGAACAGTGAAAGAAAGAGTGAGCTCAACTAGCCCAGTAAGAAATATTATGACTAAGATAATGCAAAATAAATTATCATTAGCCTTCAACGGTGTTAAACTGATAAAATATAATAAACATCAAATTTAACTGCAGCGGAACAAGCAATCCATTAGAAGAGTCAAGTAGAGAATAAAATCTACTATCTTCTATGATTTAAAAGGTTTTTCATCACTTTTATCATTGAGACTCGACAATAAATAAAATTGAATCATCCTCGCTCCACGGCCAAGGATATTCATGTAATCATCAATGGTCATGACTATACCGAATAATCCCTGGTCATAATCATACCAAGTCCATCTATGCACGTAAGCCAAAGATGACTTTCAACATAATATAAGCATGAGGATAATGACAATTCAATAAGACAAGTTCAAGAATAAATTTTAAAGATTTATAAGTTAATTTATCCTGAGCTCAATAACGTCCAAATTGTCAACATGATACTGCTTTGTGCAGTAAAATTCAAGAATGCTTAGAAGAATATTTCCATGAAAAGATACTGGATGAAGCTCAAATATCAAGGATATTCCACTAATTTCATGGAGTATAGAAGCCAAAGCTTTAACCAACTGAGTATAATATAATATATGAAACTGCAAATGGATTTTCACCCGCCATGCGGTAATCCACGTATACAGATCATTTCCACAATTTAATAAGGAATGAATACACCTGATCATTCACCATGCATGTGGTAATCCACATAGACATGTTATTCAACGAGAATAATAAAGAATGGAATACGGAAGGATTTCACGTGCGATAGGATGTATAATCGCAATGCGAGTTATTCCCAATGAGAATAATAAATAATGGAACTAGGTAAAGGCGTAAGCATAGAGACGGGATATTACGGCGAGAATAATAAATAATGGAACCCGGTGTCCGGCGTAAGCATATGGCCAGGATATTAAAACGAGAATAATAAATAATGGAACTAGGTCCGGTAAAAGCTTGAGACGAGGATATTACGGCGAGAATAATAAAGAACGGAATATTAGAAGAATTTCACCATGTACGCGGTACTTCGCATAAACAGGTTATTCCAACATAATAATAAGAATGGAATAACAAAAGAATTTCACCAAGTATGGGTATCCCGCGTATACAGGTTATTCCAACAGAATAATAAAGAATGGAATAATAGAAGTTCTCTTCACGAATAAGAAAGAAAGAATACCCTTTACGTGTACAACAAATAATATCCCTTACCGTAAAAGAAGAGTATTCCGACTGGTAGGGCGAGGATATACTCGAAGAAAACTTGCACTATGCTCAAAACTTTCTTAAACTCTAAAGAAATACGCTTAGGATTATAGAAGAAGAACTCTCTCTATAGTTTCTCTCTCTAGAGTTTCAGTGAATTCGTAAGAAATAATGAAGGAATGAGCTTCTATTTATAGAAGAATGGACTGCATAGTAACTAATTCATGAACGATCCAGATTGATTTACTTTAAACGGATGGTCCATATTGATTTACTATTAAAACTTAAATCAACGGTCCATACTGATTCACTATTAAAACTTTAAAGCAACGAAAGCAATGGTCCATACTGATTCATTATTAAAACTTTAAACCAACGATCCATATTGATTTACTATTATAACTTTCCACCAGCGGTCCATATTGATATACTATTATATCTACAACCAACGGTCTAAAAAATTAGCACATCTCCTCATGGAATAATATTGTACCCAAAAATAATTTGGACCAAAAATAAATATATCTTACGGGTGAATAGTAACTTGTGAATAGTAACTCGTGAATAGTAACTCATGAATAGTAACTCGTGAATAGTACTCTAACACAAAAAGTGCCCCAAATACTCGAGTGAACAATACTAGAGTGAATAGTAACCGGGTATTTTACGACAACTTGTCTACATATCACCCTTAACTTTAAACTTTTATCAATTTAACTATTTACCAAAATAGAAAATTTAAATACTTTTATTTCATAAAATTCGGGGTCTCACACTAATCGTTGAAACAAATTCCTCTGACTGTGTCATATACACATTCTCCTCAGGTTTCCCATTAAGGAATGCCGTTTTCACATCCATTTGCCAGATTTCATAGTCATGGTAAGCTGCAATCGCAAGCAAAATCTGAATGGACTTGAGCATCGCTACTGGTGGAAAGGTTTCATCATAGTAAACTCCTTGTCTTTGTTTGAAACCTTTTGCGACCAGTCGGGCTTTATAGGTCTCTACCTTGCCGTCTGCTCTAGTCTTTCTTTTAAAGACCCATTTACACCCAATAGGCTTAATGCCTTCAGGTG
Source organism: Panax ginseng (assembly GCA_020205605.1). NCBI lineage: Eukaryota > Viridiplantae > Streptophyta > Magnoliopsida > Apiales > Araliaceae > Panax > Panax ginseng. The sequence continues at coordinate 74,114,423 of CM035142.1, read as the reverse complement.
GTGAAACCAAAGTCCATACTTGGTTTTCATGCATGGAGTCCATCTCAGATTTCATGGCTTGTTGCCACTTCTTTGAGTCTACTACTCATAGCCTGCTCATAATTCAATGGATCATCATCATCTATGATGCGTACCTCATCATTATCCTCTATGATGAATCCATACATATCAGGTATCTTCGGTACTCTTCCAAATTTATAAATAAGGTGTGTTACAATAGGTTCTTCCACTTGGTTAGGTATCTGACTTTGATCTGTAGTATTTTATGGTTCTTGAACTTCTTCAAGCTATATCTTACTCCCATTGACCCCTTCAAGGACAAACTCCTTTTCCAAGAAGGCAACATGTTTTGCAACAAACACCTTTTGATTAGTTGGATGATAGAAATAATACCACGATGTTTTTAGGGTATCCACAAATCTACACTTTATCGATTTAGATGCAGTAGCTTATCATTTTCAAATTTTTTGACATAAGCTGGACAACCCCAAGTCTTAACATGCTTAAGATTTGGTTTCCTCCCTGCCCATAACTCATATGGGGTCTTAGGGACGAATTTAGTAGGTACCTTGTTAAGTAGATATGCAGCTGATTCTAGGGCATATCCCCAGAAGGAAACTGGAAGATCGATAAAGCTCATCATGGATCGAACCATGTCCAACAATGTTCGATTTCTCCTTTCAGATACACCATTCAGCTGTGGCATCCCTGGTGGAGTCCATTATGAGATTATACCATTTTCTTTGAGACAATTGAGAAACTCACCGCTTAAGTATTCACCACCTCGATCTGATCGAAGAATCTTAATACTTTTGCCAGTTTGTTTCTCTACTTCACTTCTGAACTCTTTGAACTTTTCAAATGATTCGAATTTGTATTTCTTTAGATACACATATCCAAATCTTGAATGATCATCAGTGAATGTAATAAAATAAGAATACCCACCTCGTGCATTTGTTGTCATAGGTCCACATACATCTGTGTGTACCAACTCTAACAACTTTGTAACTCTTTCTCATTTTCCACTAAAAGAAGATTTAGTCATTTTTCCCATGAGACAAGATTCACAAGTTGGATATGATTCATAATCCGATAGCTTTAAGAGCCCATCTTTATACAACTTGGATAATCTTTTTTCAATAATATGACCAAGTCTACAGTGCCATATATAGGTATAATTAACATCATATCTTTTCCTTTTCTTAGTTTGTTCAATTTGAAGTATATTTTCATGCAAGTCAAGTATATAAAGTCCATTTCGCAAATTACCAACACCATATAAAACATTATCATTATAAATAGAAAAACTATTGTTCTTTATTATAATGTTAAAACCATCCATATCTAATACCAGAAATTAAAATAATGTTTCTAATGATATTCGGAACAAAATAACAATTATTTAAACTAATGGACTTGCCCGTAGGCAATGCTAAACAATAAGTCCATACACCTAATGCAGCAACCTTTGCTCCATTTCTCACTCGCAGGACAACCTCATCCTTGCTCAGCTTTCTACTTCTGACCATTCCCTGCATATTATTACATATGTGAGAACCACATCCGGTATCCTACCCAAGTAGAAGATTGACTTTCAGAAAAATTAATTTTAATTATAAAAAAACCTTGATTAGGATTCAAAGCTTCTTCAAGCTTCTTCTGCTTTTGCTCTTCAAGATAATCCTTGCAGTTCCTCTTCCAGTGACCCGACTTGTTGCAATGGAAGCAAATTCCTTTGCTAGCTGGATCAGGTTTCTTTTGATCCTTCACTTTCGCCTTACCCTTAGCCTTCTTGGATTTCTTCTTTTCACAAGATACCTTGGGCTTCTTCCTTTTCTTGGAAGAATCATCCACTATTAAGACATGGTCCTTCTTGGATGGGAAGTGACCTTCAACAGTTTTCAACATGTTAAGTAATTCAGGAAAGCTGACATCTAACTTATTCATGTGAAAATTCATAACAAATTGCGAGAAGGTATCCGAGAGTGACTATAAGATTAAATCTCGACTAAACTCCCCATCCATAACGAACCCAAGCTGTTCGAGGCGTTCAATCAGATTGATTATCTTTAAGACATGAGTCTCAACGGCAGTTGTAAGACCCCAACTTTTATGAATAAAGATTAATTTTTCTCAAAATATATTTTTGAATACTATGGTGTGGATTTGATATAATGTTATAGTTGTAGGTATTATTTACAAATTTTGCAAAGTAAGCAAGTGTGGTTATATAATATTTGATTGGTCGGGAAATATTCATTTTAACGGGGGAATATTCGCATTGCAACAACACAATCATTAAGTGGACCCCCTAACGGAAGTATTGTCGTAGTTAGAAAATGGCGAATTATCTTTTATAAAAATAATGAAAGTTTTTACCGCTAAACTGTTGAACTACCCGTTGGTAAAAGTACGATGTAATGTGGTTGCATAGTAAGCTACTACGGTATTGATTATTGATGCTTACGTGAGAAGTCACTCAATTATACTCAATTATTACTCTGATAATTCTTTGCATAATATCTTTTATATTATTGATTCAATTATTGTCACAAATTATCATTTGCATAATATTTATTATTATTAAATTAATAATTGAGACGACAAAGTTATTCATATTATTATTTGCAATATTGACAATGTCTAGAAAGTTCATCGAGGAGAGGTTTGGTCACCTAATTGCGGCATGATAGGGAGAAATCTTATCGAAAAGCCCCTCTTTCTTGGGAATGATGCGGTTGTTAAATATTGTGAGTTATAATATTAATGATGAATAAGTTCGTGTTGATTAAAGATGAAATTGATATTTTCATTGTGTTGGGATTATTAGTGTTAGTGGAAATCGACATCTATTCCGATAATAATTGATGTCTGGAGGTTATATTGACCAATCGGGTAATTAATTGGATAAATGAGCAATTAATTGCTATTAATTCACATGCTTGTAACTATTTGTTCACATGTATGTACTATTGATTCACATGCATGTACTATTAGGGGAGGTGGTGAAAGATTGATAATACTTGCATGACTAAATTAAAAATGGAGCTATAGATGAATGTACTATACTGTAATTATTTTTTTCACATGATTGTAATATTGATTAACATGATTGTACTATTGATTCACAAGATGTACTATTAGGGGAGGTGGTGCAAGTTTGATAATACTTGCAGGACTAAATTAAAAATGAAAGAAAAGATGAAGGTATTATACTGTAATATTTTGAGCCCCAAAACGTGGAATTATCGAAACTATATTTTTCTATAAATAGAAGCTCATTCTTCTTTCATTCTCACCAATTCACTAAGTCTCACAAGAGAAATTATAGAGATAGAACCTATAGAGAGAAAGAAGAAGAGAAGTCTGCTAAATCACTATTCCATTATCCAGTCTTCTTCTGAAGTAAGGGGTATTATTTATTTCATATTCTGAAGAGATATTATTTTTCAATATTCGTAGGAATATTATCTTCGTTAAATATTCGTTGGAATATTATTTTCGTTCAACATTTGTAAGGGATATTATTTTGTTCAGTATTTATAGGAATAATATATTCTTCGATACTCTGTAGTATATGAGTAATATTATTTCGTCTCATATTCCAGATTATACCCTCATTTTGTTAAAGTATTGATTCTATACTCCGTGAAATTAGTAGAATATCCTTAAAATTTGCGCTTCATCTAGTATCGTTTCACAAGGATATTTTCTACACATTCTTGTTAAATTTCAAGCTTTTTATGCTGGAGTACTATCCATGAGTAGTATTCATTTTTACGATACTATTCACAAAGTACTATTCACGGGGTACTATTCACAAAGTACTATTCACGGGTACTATTCACAAAGTACTATTCACTGGGTACTATTCCCAAAGTACTATTAACGGGGTACTATTCACTCGGGTACTATTCACCCGGTGAATTATTCATGACAAAAATTGATTTCTTTGTTGTCCAAATCATTTTTGATACAATATTATTCTTAAATTTTATCCCACAAAGCAGTATCATGTTGACAATTTGGACATTATTAAATTCTGGATAAATTAAGTTATAAATATTTAAAAATTTATCCTTTGCTTTCTTTTAATTGAATTCTTATATCATTGTCATCATCCTCATGCTTATATTGTGATAAAAGGCATCTGTGGCTTACATGCATAGATGTACAATTGATTGGTATGATTATGACCAGGAATTATTCGGTATAATCATGACCCGTAATGTTACAAATGATGTGGTAAAAGTCCTCATTGGCCTGTAGTGCATTGATGAACAGTTGTTGGTATGATTATGACCAGGGATTATTCGGTATAATCATGACCATTGATGATTACATGAATATCCTTGGCCCGTAGTGTAGGGATGATTCAATGATGGGGTTTATTTATTAAGCTGAGTCTCAGCGATAAAATTGATGATAAACTTTTTAAATCATAGAAGATAGTAGATATCATGCTTTACTTGACTCTTATAATGGATTGCTTGTTCCGCTGCAGTTAAACTTGATAATATTATATTTTATCAGTTTAACACTGTTGAAGGCTAACGATAATTTATTCTGCATTATCTTAGTCATAATATTTCTTACTGGGCTAGTTGAGCTCACCCTTTGTTTTCATTGTTCTCTTCAGGAAATGAGAATATAGCTGGGACTAGTCGGGGAACGGAGTGATGGTCCAGATGTTTACATTATTAGTCCTCACTATTAAGTGAAATAGTGTGATAATAATTGTAATGAGGACTTTATATAAGTTTGGATACTTTCTACGAGACATTATTCGTGTTGAAACTCTCAGCTACGTTTTGTCATACTGTATAAAAGAAGTTTGTATTTAAATTCTGTACCATGTATTTGGCAACTCAAGATGGGTGATGTATACCTATTTTGGGGGCGTCACAGTTGGTATCAAAGCTTTGGGATATGATCCCTGACTGAGATGTGAGACTAGAACTAGGAGGGGAGAGACGTGAAATTCCTTCGCTAGTATGACCTACCTAAGTTTATTTGGTCGGGCATAGTATAGGGATAATATGTGACATGTCAATTAACCCTTGTTTTGTGGTAGTATTTAAAAATGGCTTTCGAAAATGTTGAGATAAGAAATGAAGCACATGAGATCGTTGAGTCTCCAACGATCAATACCCAGGATAATGTGCACTAGGATGACAATAATCCTCAGGTAAACAACAACACCGATCAAATGATGAACGATGGGATGTTTAGAGGCTTTATGCAATTCATGCAACATCAGGCGAGAGAGACTCTTGTTCAAAATGCGAATTGAAACACTTTGCAACTAACTGGGATGGTCACCGCTAAGCGAGTTCAAGGAGCTTGGACACATGGGAGTTTATTGGAGAGCCAAAATCACTTAAAGGCGAGAGGCGTGGATAAAGCAGATCACCAAGATATTTGATGTCTTAGGATGCTTGAGGAGCAAAAGTTTCCATTGCCACCTTCATATTGCGAGGAGAGCAGTTATTGGTGGGAATTGTAAAGCGTACTCAACTGCCTTTACTTGTAGAGATGTGTTGGGAGAAATTCCAAGAACTGTTCAACGACAAGTACTTTCCCAAAAGTATTCATCACATGAAGGAGGTAGAGTTTATCAAGCTGGAGCAAATCAATATGATCATGTCACAGTACGAAGCTAAGTTTTGAGTTATTATCGGTTTCGTCCCACTTGGTTGATAATGAGGGAGAATGACACGGATGTTTCTAAGAGGTTTGAAACACGAGATCGTCGATACTTAATTTCTCACAAATTGTGTTTGTATTCAGATTTTGTAAATAGGGCTCAATTATTGAAGCGCGATAATGAGTTAACCCAGCGAAGAGAAGCGGTAAACAAATCGATAATACCGGTGGTAGTGAGATCATCGAAGCGGTGACAACAAGCGTGGGAGTCAACATGCGAAATGGTAAACACTTCGATGGTAATCATGGCCAAGATAATAGAAGTGGAAATTTCAAGAAGAGGAAATTCAATAATGATGGAAAGACGTCGAGACTAACTTTTGTTGTTAGGAAGGAGAAACGCAGTATCGATCGTATGTTACAAATCTTGCGGAGGGAGGGATACATCGGTCAAACTATCGCAATGATCCAATGCATGTTACAATTGTGGAAGAGAAGGTCACCTATCCCTATTTTGTTGTGCACTGAAGTCAAGTCTAGCTGGGATGGAGGCATCAAAGGTCATCACAGACAAGACAAAATCGATAGTTCAAGGGAGAGCGTTTGTCGTAACCTCCCAAAAAGCGAGGAATCCGAATGAGGTGATCACGAGTAAGCTAGTCATAAACTCTAGCGATGTATATACCTTATTTGATACCAGTTCTACCCATTCTTTTATTTCTACTACTTGCGCTCAACGTTTAAATTTGACTCCGGAGAAATTAGACTTTGACTTATCTATTGAAACTCCGTTGGGAGAAACCTTCATTACATCCACTGTTTATAAGTCTTGTTTGGTTCAACTCGATACCCCCACATTACCTGTCGATCTTATTTCCTTAAAAATACTTGCATTTGATGTGATTTTAGGGATTGATTGGTTAACTACTCATCATGCAAAAATTGATTGTTTTTCGTAAGGTTGTTAGCTTTCATATTCCTAACCAACTTATTATGCGAATTCAAGCAACCAAACCACTAAAGTCAATCACTGTCATATCAAGCCATAAAGCTATTCGTTTATTGAAAAATGGATGTCAAGCTTTCTTAGCCCATGTCACAGATTTAAACAAAAATACGCAGATTTGAATGATATTTCTATTGTTAATAAATTACCTGACGTATTCCCCGAAGAACTTCCTTGCCTACCCCCGGAGCGTGAAATCGAGTTCGGTATCGACCTTGAACCCGATACAAAACCCATCTCCAAAGCCCCTTATCGAATGGCTCCTATTGAACTTCAGGAGTTAAAAACCCAACTACATGAATTGTTAGATATCAGTTTCATTCGACCTAGTACGTCTCCTTGGGGTGCTCCTGTTCTATTCATGAAGAAGAAAGATGGAAACATGCGACTTTGTATTGATTATCGGGAGTTGAATCATGTTACCATCAAAAATAATAGGTACCCGTTGCCTCGCATTGATGACTGTTTGACGGGTTACAAGGTGCCAAATTCTTTTCAAAGATCGATCTTCGTTCTGGATATCATCAGTTGAAGATTAAAACTGATGACATTCCAAAGACTGCTTTCAGAACTCGGTACGGGCATTACGAATTCCTAGTCAAGTCTTTTGGATTGACTAATGCTCCTGCTACCTTCATGGATATGATGAACCGAGTATTCAAGAAATATTTGGATCACTTTGTGATTGTCTTTATTGATGACATCCTCATTTACTCCAAAAGCCGTGAAGATCATGAACAACACTTGAGGCTGATACTCCAAAAGCTTTGTGAAAACAAGTTATATGCCAAGTTGAAAAAATGAGAGTTTTGGCATAAGGAAGTAGCATTCCTTGGGCACATGATATCAAATCATGGAATATCTGTTGACCCGACAAAGATTGAAGTAATTCAAAGCTGGGAGCAACCTAACTTTCGAAGGATCGATATCGTAGCTTTCTCGGCTTAATTTGGTTATTATCGAAGATTCAGAGAAGGGTTTTCTCGAATCACTACTCCATTAACTCAGCTAACTCGGAAAGATACAAAATTCAGTTGGAGCGAGGAATGTGAGAAGAGTTTTCAAGAACTCAAGAGGAGACTTATTTCAGCACCTGTTCTGACCATACCATCTGGCTCGGAGGGATTTGTCATCTACATTGATGCTTCATGCAAAGGGTTAGGATGTGTTCTCATACAACACGAGAAAGTCATAGCCTATGCCTCACGATAACTCAAAGAATATGAGAAGAATTATCCTACTCATGATCTAGAGTTGGCAGCTGTCGTTTTTGCGCTTAAGATTTGGAGGCATTACCTGTATGGAGAGAAGGTGGAGATCTATACGGATCATAAAAGCCTTAAATATTTCTTCACTCAAAAGGAACTCAACATGCGGCAATGAAGATGGCTTGAGCTATTGAAAGATTATGATCATACCATTCAATACCATTCTGGAAAATTGAACGTAGTAACTGACGCATTGAGTAGAAGATCATATGCGGGTACGAGTGAAATATTGTCAACACAAAGGTCCATTTTGTATGACTTACAAAGGATAGAGATAAAGTTAAAGACTCCAGGGACCAATGTGATGATGGCGAATATACGAGTAGAACCAGAATCGACTTTAATCGATAAAGTTAAAGGCTGCTCCAAGCTCTGGACACGGAGGCTCGATCGTATGAGGAAGAAAGTCCAAGAAGGTGCTATTAGGAAGCAAGAATCGATGAAGAAGGAATACTTGAGTAAACTCTAGACTTTATGTTCCTAACGATTACGACTTGAAGTATAAAATCATGATGGGCGCATTAATACACCGCTTGCAATCCATCACGGGAGTACCAAATATATCGTGATCTTGACATACATTTTGGTGGAGCAATATGAAGAAAGAGATAAGCGGGGTTTATCTCAAGTTGTCTAACTTTGTCAACGAGTCGGCGGAGCATCAAGTGCCAAAAGGTCCATTGCAACCACTTGAAATTCCAGAATGGAAGTGGGAGCACATTACCATGGATTTCGTTCTTTGGTCTTCCCAAGGTTTCTCGAGGCATAGATGCGATTTGGGTCATTGTTGATAGATTGACCAAGATACGCTCATTTCTTACCGATACGAGAAACTTATACACTTGAGCGTCTTGCTCGTATGTACATAAGCGAGATTGTAAGATTGCATGGTATGCCGGTATCCATAGTTTACGATCGAGACCCAGATTAGGTTCAAGATTTTGGGTTGGTTGCAAAAGCTATGGGCACAGATTTATGATTTAGTTTGACATATCATCCTCAAACGGATGAAGCAATCGGAAGGACTATTCAAACTCTTGAAGATTTATTAAGACTCGTGTCCTTGACTTCAAGGGAAGTTGGGACAAGTTCTTACCATTGGTGGAGATTTTCTCAACAACAGATTATCAATCAAGTATTGGCATGGCTCCATTTGAGGCGTTGTATGGAAGAAAGTGTCGTTCTCAAAGATATCTTTGGGATGAAGTGGGTGAAGCAACATTATTGGGATGGGAGTTGGTGCGTATGACTACGGAAAAGATTCAAACGATCGACAACGATAAAAACCTCACAAGATCGATAAAAAAGAGTTATCCTGATCTTTATCGAAAGGATGTGGAATTCAATATTGGAGATCATGTATTGTTACGTGTTGCTCCATGGAAAGGAGTTACGAGATTTGGAAAGAGAGGAAAGCTTAATCCTCGATTCATTGGCCCATTTTTAATCCTCGATCGAGTAGGAATTGTGGCCTATAGACTCGCCTTACCACCAAGTATGTCTCGTGTTCATAACATTTTTCACATATCTATGTTACGTAAATATGTGAAAGACCCGAACCACATTATTGAATTAGAACCGGACGAGATAGCGTAAGATTTAACGTATGAGGATGTACATGTTAAAATCTTGGATAAAAAAGATCATATTCTACGCTCTAAGGTTATACTTCAAGTCAAAGTTTTGTGGAGAAACCACGATGTTGAGGAAATAACCTGGGAGTTAGAATCTGAAATGAAGTCAAGGTATCCTCACCTCTTCAACATACCGTGCACGCGCACCTAATTTTGAGGATGAAATTTCACAAGAAGGGGAGGTTGTAAGACCCAAACTTTTATGAATAAAGATTAATTTTTCTCGAAATATATTTTTGAATATTATGGTGTGGATTTGATATAATGTTATAGTTGTGAGTATTATTTACAAATTTTGCAAAGTAAGCAAGTGGTTATATAATATTCGATTGGTCGGGAAATTTTCGTTTTAATAGGGAATATTCGTATGACAACATAATCATTGGTGGACCCCACAATGGAAGTATTGTCGTAGTTAAAAATGATGTAATTATATTTTATAAAAATAACGTGAAAGTTTTCTTGTTAAACTGTTGAACTACCGGTGGTAAAAATACGAAGAATACGCTGTGTGGTTGCATAGTAAACTACTTGTATTGATTATTGATGCTTACGTGAGAAGTCACTCAGTTATACTAAATTATTGCTACAGTAATTGCTTCATAATATCTTTTATATTATTGATTCAATTATTGTCACAATATCATTTGCATAATATTTATTATTATTAAATTAATAATTGCTATTAATTCACATGCTTATAACTATTTGTTCACATGTATGTACTATTGATTCACATGCATGTACTATTAGGGGAGGAGGTGCAAGATTGATAATACTTGCATGACTAAATTTAAAATGGAGGTATAGATGAATGTACTATACTGTAATTATTTTTTTCACATAATTGTACTATTGATTCACAAGATGTACTATTAAGGGAGGTGGTGCAAGTTTGATAATACTTGCAGGACTAAATTAAAAATGAAAGAAAAGATGAAGGTATTATACTGTAATATTTTGAGCCCCAAAACGTGCAATTATAGAAACTATATTTTCCTATAAATAGAAGCTCATTCTTCTTTCATTCTCACCAATTCACTAAGACTCACAAGAGCAATTATAGAGAGAGAAACTATAGAGAGAAAGAAGAAGAGAAGTCTCCTACTTCACTATTCCAGTATCCAGTCTTCTTCTGAGGTAAGTGGTATTATTTATTTCATATTCTGAAGAGATATTATTTTTCAATATTCGTAGGAATATTATCTTCGTTAAATATTCCTTGGAATAATATTTTCGTTCAACAGTTGTAAGGGATATTATTTTGTTCAGTATTCATAGGAATAATATTTTCTTCCATACTCTGTAGTATGTGAGTAATATTATTTCGTCTAATATTCCTGATTATACCCTCATTTTATTAAAGTATTGCTTCTATACTCCGTGAAATTAGTAGAATATCCTTGAAATTTGCGCTTTATCTAGTATCATTTCACAAGGATATTTTCTACACATTCTTGTTAAATTTTAAGCTTTTTATGCTGGAGTAGTATCCATGAGTAGTATTCATTTTTACGGTACTATTCACAAAGTACTATTCACAGAGTACTATTCACATGGTACTATTCATAAAGTACTATTCACAAAGTACTATTCACGAGTACTATTTACAAAGTGCTATTCACAGGGTACTATTCACTCAGGTACTATTCACCCGGGGAATTATTCATGATAAAAATTTATTTCTTTGCTTCCAAATCTTTTTTGATACAATATTATTCTTGAATCTTACCCCACAAAGCAGTATCATGTTGACAATTTGGACATTATTGAATTCTGGATAAATTAAGTTATAAATATTTAAAAATTTATTATATTTTATCAGTTTAACATTGTTGAAGGCTAACAATAATTTATTTTGCATTATCTTAGTCATAATATTTCTTACTGGGCTAGTTGAGCTCACCCTTTGTTTTCATTGTTCTCTTTAGGAAATGAGAATATATATTTGGGACTGAGTCGGGAGCGGAGTGACGGTCCAGATGTTTGCATTAGTAGTCCTCACTATTCAGTGAAATAGTGTGATAATAATTATAATGAGGACTTTATTTGAGTTTGGATACTCTCTACGAGATATTATCCGTGTTGAAACTCTCAGCTACGTTTTGCCGTACTTTATAAAAGAAGTTTGTATTTAAATTTTGTACCATGTATTTGGCAACTCAAGATGGGTGATGTATACCTATTTTGGGGGCGTCACAGTAGTACCCTCAGTCATCCTAGATCGGAAGAGATCCTTATATATTTTATATCTAACAGTCCTACTATGCTCACCATACAGCTCTTGCAGGTGCATCAGTATAGTAGCAGCATCTATGGTTTCATGCTGATGCTGAAGCTCGTTACTCATGGATGCGAGCATGATGCATTGAGCCACAGATACATCATCTTGCCTCTTTTTGAAAGTAGTAATCTCTTCCTCAAAGGCTGACTCTGCAACATTTGCAAGTACGGGCGAATTTAGGACATAAAAAATCTTTTCGGCAGTGAGAACAATTCTTAGATTCCTTAACTAGTACGTGTAATTTGATGCAGTGGGTTTGTTAGCATCATCAAGTATGCTTTCTGTGATGAAATTAGTGAATGTGACATTTTCAAAATTCTTCATGTAAAACGATAATATTTTAGCAAACATTCATTTATTAATGTATATTACCAAAATAAATTAGGTCTTATTTTATATTGGTATCTCCCACTATTTTCTTCAAACTATATTACCCTCATATATATAGTTCGACAATATCTAATTAAGATTTGCTAGTGAGAATAAAGATCCCATTTCAAATGTATATAGCCTTGTGGTGACACAACAAACTATATACAAATAAATAGGTAGACATCTCCTTGTCAATTACATCATCATGTAACTCCTTATTTTTTGCCTCTTGGATCATTTTGATCAAGTGGTGGTACATCCAAATCAAAATTATCTAAGTTAAGTCCAACCTAGCACTTCTATATATTCAAAAAAGAAAAATAGTATCCTTGTGGTGACACAACAAAACAATATTATTCAATTTTTTTATAAGCATCAAATGTGATAAATTAACATCTTAAATACTTAATACTTGCCTTGTGGTGACACAACAAACTCATATTAAATATTTAATACTCTATTAATTTTATCATGCTAGAAGGTGACGTTCGATATTCCAAATATCTTTGAACGCTTAGGACTTAATAAAAATTCTTTGAGGAGTTTGTTATTAATTGTCTCATCTTGTTTAGCGCGCATACACACACACACACACACACACACACACACACACACACACACACACACACATATATATATATATATATATAATACGCGTCATATTATTAAACATGCGAAGCATGTTTGTATAATATATAATATATATATAATACTAACAAGCACATATAAAATACTATATTCTACCCGGATTGATTATGAACTTTTATTCTACTTTGGTTCACTAGAGCCACTAAGTGAACTAAAAGGTCAAACCCTAGGGTTCAAGAATTAATATTTAATTATAACTATTATATTTAAACCCGGGCTCCATTATAAATGGGTCTTTAAGCACTCCTTGCTCCTTGAACTCTAGTTCATCGAGAAGTTCTAACCAATCCTATTACATAAACTATTTCATTTAAATAGAAACCTTGATCAGCAGTGTAAGACCTCGAATTTTATGAAATGAAAGTATTCAATTTTCTTATAATTATTATTTTATTTCGTAAATGGTTAAATTGATAAAAGGTTAAAGTTAATGGTGATATGTAAAATTTTTTTGCAAAGTAAGCAAGTGGTTATATAATATTCGATTGGTCAGGGAATATTCATTTTAACAAGGAATATTCGTACGATGACACAATCATTGGTGGACCCCAGAACGGAGGTATTGTCGTAGTTAGAAAAAGACATAAATATTTTTTTATAAATAACATCGAAAGTTTTACCGTTAAACTGTTGAACTACCCAGTAGTAAAAGTACAGTAATACGCGTGGTTGCATAGTAGCACACGGTATCGATTATTGATGCTTACGTAAGAAGTCACTTAGTTATACTCAATTATTGCTCACGATAATTCACGCATCATATCTCTCATATTATTGATTCAATTATTGTCACAGTATCATCTGCATAATATTTTATATATTATTAAATCAATAATTGAGATGATAAAGTTATTCATATTATTATTTACAATATTGACAATGTCTAGAAGTTCTGTCAAGGAGAGGTTTGGTCACCTAATTGCGCGCTAATAAGGAGAAATCCATATCGAAAAGCCCCCTCTTTCTTGAGAACGACCTGATTGTTAAATATTGTGAGTTATAATATTAATGATGAATAAGTTCGTATTGATTAAAGATGAAATTGATATTTCCATTATGTTGGGATTATTAGTGTTAGTTGAAATCGATATTTATTTTAATAATAATTAATGTCGGGAGGTTATATTGACCAATCGGGTAATTCACCGGATAAATGAGCAATTAATTGCTATTAATTCATATGCTTATAACTAGGTGTTCACATGTGTGTACTATTGATTCACATGATTTACTATTAGGGGAGTTGGTGCAAGATTGATAATACTTGCATGACTAAATTAAAACTAGAGGTATAGATGAAGGTGCTATACTGTAATTGTTTTTTTTACATGATTAGAACTATTGAGTCACATGATTTATTACTGATTCACATGATTTACTATTAGGGGAGGTGTTGCAAGTTTGATAATACTTGTAAGACTAAATTAAAAATGAAAAAAAGAGGAAGGTATTATACTGTAATATTTCGAGCCCCAAAATGTGCAATTATTGAAACTATATTTTCCTATAAATAGAAACTCATTCTTCCTTTATTTCTCACCAATTCACTAAAGCTATAGAGCAATTATTATAGAGAGAAAGAAGAAGAGAAGTCTGCTACCTCACTATTCAAGTATCCAGTTTTCTTCTAAGGTAAAGGGTATTATTTCTTTCGTATTCATGAAGAGAGTAATTTTCTTTCAATACTCGTAAGGGTTATTATTCCATTCTTTATTATTCTATTGGAATAACTTGTCTGTGCGGTCTATCGCATGCCTGGTGAATTCTTCTGTTATTCCATTATTTATTATTCTGTTGGAATAACCTGTCTGTGCGGTCTATCGCATGCCTGGTGAATTCTTTTGTTATTCTATTCTTTATTATTCTATTGGAATAACCTGTCTACGCGGACTACCGCATGCATGGTGAATTCTTCTGTTATTCCAATCTTTATTATTCTGTTGGAATAACCTGTCTATATGGACTACCGCATGCATAGTGAATGATCCTTCGTATTCATTCCTTATTAAATTGTGGAAATGATCTGTCTACGTGGATTACCGCATAGCGGGTGAAAATCTATTTGCAGTTTCGTATATTATACTCGTATGAGATATCATTTCTTTTGTACTCGTCATGGAATATCATTTTCTCTGGTATTTTTCTTTTATGAGTTACTATTCACGGGTTACTATTCACTGCCATTATTCACTCAAGTATTATTCACTCGGGTATTAGGGGCACCTTTTGTCTTTGAGTACTATTCACGAGTTACTATTCAATTAGATTACTATTCACTCTAGTATCATTCACTCAGTATTCGTGACACTTTTAGGTTTCCGGGTACTATTCACGGGATACTATTCTCAAGAAGTACTATTCACGAAGTCTATTCACTGAAAAATATTTTTCTTTTACATCCAAATTATTTTTTGGTACATGAATATTATTCTTGAATTTTACTCTACAAAGTAGTATCATGTTGACAATTTGAACGTTATTGAATTCTAGATAAATTAAATTATAAATCTTTAAAATTTATCCTTGAACTTGTTTTATTGAATTATTATGTCATTGTCGTCATCCTCATGCTTATATTGTGATGAAAGTCATCTTTGGCTTACGTGTATAGATGGACTTGGTATAATTATGACTAGGGATTATTCGGTATAATCATGACCGTAATATAACGAATGATGTTGTAAAAGTCCTCATTGGCCTGTAGTTCATTGATGGACAGTTGTTGGTATGATTATGACTAGGGATTATTCTGTATAATCATGACCATTGATGATTACATGAATATCCTTGGTCATGATGCAGGGATGATTCGATTTTATTTATTAAGCTGAGTCTCAACAATAAAGTTGATGAAAAACTTTTTAAATCATAGAAGATAGTAGATTTTATGCTCTACTTGACTCTTCTAATGGATTGCTTATTCCGCTGCAGTTGTTGATCTAAAATTTGTTGTCTATTATATCCTATCAGTTGTTATACTGTTGAAGGCTAAGGATAATTTATTCTGCATGATCTTAGTCATAATATTTCTTCTTCGGGCTAGTTGAGCTCACCCTTTCTTTCCTTTGTTCTCTTGAAATGAGAATATAGTATTGGGGCGAGTGGGGAACAGATTGATGGTCCAGATGGTTGTTTTAGTATTCCTCACTATTCTATAAAATAGTGTGACCATAAATGTAATGAGGACTCTATTTGAGAGTGGATATTGTCTAGAAGGCAATATTCTTGTTTAAACTCTCAGCTATGTTTTGTCGTATTTTGCACGACTGTTGTATAATTAAGTTTGTATTTGATTTATGTACCATGTATTTGGCGACTCAAGATGCGTGATGTATACCTATTTTGGGTGCGTCACAGTTGGTATCAGTGCTTAGGGATATGATCATTGGCTGAGATGTGAGACTAGAACTAGGAGGGAGAGACGGGTAATTCCTTCACTAGTATGACCTACCTAAGTTTATTTGTTATTTAATTGGTCGGTCAGAGTATATGGATAATATGTGGCATGTCAATTAACCCTTGTTTTGTGACAGTGTTTGAGAATGGCATCTTAAAATGTTGAGATAATCAATGAAGCACATGAGATCGTTGAGTCACCGACGATCAATAACCAGGATAATGTGCATCAGGAAGGCCATAATAAAAAACACAGATGAAATGACGAACGATGGTATGTTTAGAAGTTTTCTAGAATTTATGCAAAACCAAACGAGAGAGACTTGTTCAAAATCCATGTGGAAACACTGGCAACTCACGGCTGGTCACCGCTAAGCAGTTCAAGGAGCTGGGACAACCGGAATTTTTGGGAGAGCCAGAACCACTTAAAGCGGAGACGTGAATAAAGCAGATCACCAAGATATTTGATGTCTTGGGATGCTCAGAGGAGCAAAAGGTTCCCTTTGCCCCCTTTATGTTGCGTGAAGAGGCAGATTACTAGTGGGAATCTGTAAAATGAACCCAGCCTGACGCACTCAAGATGTCTTGGGAGAAGTTCCAAGAGCTGTTCAACGACAAGTACTTTTCCAAAAGTATTCGTCACATGAAGGAGGTGGAGTTTTTCAAGTTGGAGCAAAACAATATGACCGTGTTGCAATACGAGGCTAAATTTGCGGAGTTATCTCGGTTTGCATCCCATTTGGTCGATAATGAGGAGCAAATGTTTCTAAGAGGTTTGAAACCTGATATACGTCAATACCTAATTTCTCATAAACTTTGTTTATATTCAGATGTTGTGAATAGGGCTCAGTTATTGGAGCGCGATAATGAGTCGGCACAACCAAAAGGTAACGAGCAACAACACGATAATAATTATATCGGTGGAAACGACCATTGGAACAATGATAACCGTCGTGGGGGAAATTATTATGCCAAGAATGGTAACCACTTCGGTGGTAATCATGGCCAATATAATAGGAGTGGAAATTTTAAGAAGAAAAGGTTCAACAACGATGGAAAGATAGCAGCACCAACACCCGTTTTCAAGGAAGGAGAACGACCACCAATTGTATGCTTCAAATGCGGAGGGGAATGATATATCAGTCCAAGCTGCACGATGCAGTCCAAAGCATGTTACAATTGTGGAAAAGAAGGTCACCTAGCCCGATTTTATCGTGCACCAAAGTCAAGTCCAGCTGGGACGGTGGCACCAAAGGCGGATACAGACAAAACAAAGTCGGTGGTTTCAGGGAGAGAGTTTTTTGTGACTTCTCAAAAAGCGAGTAACCCGAACGAAGTTAGCACGAGTTAGTTAATTATAAATTCTTACGAAGTCTATATCTTATTAGATACTGATTCTACCCATTTTTATTTCTCTTGCTTGCGCTTAATGTTTAAATTTGACTTCGGAGAAATTTGATTTTGACTTATTGGTTGAAACTCCGTTAGGAGAAACCTTCATTACATGTGCTATCAAAGTCTTGGATGAGAGTCACAGTTTTGAATGATATTTCTATTGTTATTAAATTTCCTGACGTATTTTTGAAAACTTCCTAGTCTACCCCTATAGCCTGAAATCGAATTTTGTATTGACCCCAGTACAAAACCCATTTCTCATACCCTCAAATATTTCTTCACCTAGAACGAACATAACATGCACCAAGGACGTTGGCTCGAGTTGTTGAAGATTACGACTATACCATTCAATATCATCGTGGAAGAAGCGATAACGGTAGGTGGTAGCGTTGAGTAGAAGATCGTATGCGTTTTGAGTGCGATGTTGTTAATACAAAAAAACCTATTTTGTATAACTTACAAATGATGAAGATAGAGTTAAAGACTCTAGGGACCCACGTGAAGATAACGAATATATGATTTGAACTGACTTTAAATCGATAAAGATAAAGTCGCTCAAGCTACACACCCGGAGCTGATGAATACGAGGGAGAAGGTTCAAGAGGGCGTTATTCTAGAAGCAAGAGTCGATCTCAACCCTCGATTTAGTTGGCCCATTTGAAATCCTCGATCGAGTAGGAATTGTGGCCTATAGACTCGTTTTACCGCCAAGTATGTCGCGTGTTCATAACGTTTTTCACGTATCGATGTTACATAAATATGTGGATGACCCGAACCACATTATTGAATTGGAAACTAGACGAAATAACAAAAGATTTAACGTATGAGGAGATACGTGTTAAAATCTTGGATAAGAAGGATCATATTCGACACTCAAAGGTTATACCTCAAGTGTAAGACCCCAACTTTTATGAATAAAGATTAATTTCTCTTGAAATATATTTTTGAATATTATGGTGTGGATATGATATAATATTATAGTTGTGGGTAATATTTACAAATTTTGCAAAGTAAGCGAGTGGTTATATAATATTCGATTGGTCGGGGAATATTTGTTTTAACAGGTAATATTCGTACGTCAACACAATCATTGGTGGACCCCACAACGGAAGTATTGTCGTAGTAAGAAAACGACAGAATTATCTTTTTATAAAAATAACGGCGGACGTGTTACCGTTAAAACTGTTGAACTACCCGGTAGTAAAAGTACAGTAATACGCGTGGTTGCATAGTAGCACATGGTATTGGTTATTGATGCTTACGTGAGAAGTCACTCAGTTATACTCAATTATTGTTATAGTAATTGTTGCATCATATCTCTCCTATTATTGATTCAATTATTATCACAGTATCATCTGCATTATATGATATATTATTAAATTAATAATTGAGACGACAAAGTTATTCATATTATTAAATTGCAATATTTAATGTCTAGAAGTTCTGTCAAGGAGAGGTTTGGTCACCTAATTGCGCGCCAATAAGGAGAAATCCTATTCGGAAAGCCCCCTCTTTCCTGGGAACGACCTGATTGTTAAATATTGCGAGTTATAATATTAATGATTAATAAGTTCGTGTTGATTAAAGATGAATTTGATAGTTCCATTGTGTTGGGATTATTAGTGTTAGTGGAAATCGATATCTATTTCCGATTATAATTGATGTCTGGGGGTTATATTGATATATCGGGTAATTTATCGGATAAATGAGCAATTAATTGCTACTAATTCACATGCTTATATAACTATTTGTTCACATGTGTGTACTATTGAATCACATTCATGTACTATTAGGGGAGTTGGTGCAAGATTGATTATAGTTGCATGACTAAGTTAAAAATGGAGGTATAGATGGAGGTACTATATTGTAATTCGTATTTTTCACATGATTATACTATTGATTCACATGATTGAACTATTGATTCACATTATTTACTATTAGGGGAGGTGGTGCAAGTTTGATAATACTTGCAGGACTAAATTAAAAATGAAAGAAAAGTTGGAGGTATCAGATTGTAATATTTGAGCCCCAAAATGTGCAATTATCGAAAATATATTTTTCTATAAATAGAAGCTCATTCTTCCTTCATTTCTCACCAATTCACTAAAGCTATAGAGAATTTATAGAGAGAAAGAAGAAGAGAAGTCTGCTACCTTTCTATTCCAGTATCCAGCTTTATTATAAGGTAAGGGGTATTATTTCTTTTGCATTCATGAAGAGAACTTCTGTTATTCCATTTTTATTATTACATTGGAATAACTTTGTATCTGTGGACTACCCTATACTTGGTGAAATTTTATGTTATTCCATTCTTTATTATTATGTTGGAATAACTTTGTATATCTGAAATACCGCATACATGGTGAAATTCTTCTATTATTCCATTCTTTATCATACATTGGAACATCACTCATCGCATGTTGTATGCATAACTTTGGTTCCATTATTTATCATTTTGTTGGAACATCCCGTCTGTGCTTTACGCATGACCTGGTTCTATTATTTATTATTCTGTTGGAATATCCTGTCTGTGCGTTTACGCATGACCTAGTTCCACTATTTATTATTCTGCTGGAATAACCAGTCTGTGTGGTCTATCGCATGCTTGGTGAATTCTTTTGTTATTCTATTCGTTATTATACTCAGTTGGTTAAAGCTTTGACTTCTATACTCCATGAAATTAGTGGAATATCCTTAATATTTGTGCTTCATCCAGTATCTTTTTATGGAAATATTCTTCTGAGCATTCTTGAATTTTACACCACAAAGCAGTATCATGTTGACAATTTAGACGTTATTAGTTTCTGGACAAATTAATTCTTGAACTTGTTTTATTGAATTCCTATATCATTGTCATCATCCTCATGTTTATAATCTGTTGAAAGTCATCTGTGGCCTGTAGTGCGTAGATGGACTTGGTATGATTATGACCAGGGATCATTCGGTATAATCATGACCGTAATGTTACAAATGATGCGATAAAAGTCCTCATTGGCCCGTAGTGCGTTGATGGACAGTTGTTGGCATGATCATGGCCATTGATGAATACACGAATATCCTTGGCCCGTAGTGCATGGATAATTTGTGGTTGTGATACTAATGAATATTGTAAGACCCTGAATTTTATGAAATAAAAGTATTCAATTTTTCTTATAATTACTATTCAGTAAATGGTTAAATTGATAAAAGTTAAAGTTAAGGGTGATATATGTAAATATTTTAAATAAGCAAGTGGTTATAAAATACTCATTTTTGTCGGGGAATATTCATTTGGTCGTGGAATATTCTTTTCCGTTTGGGAATATTAAATGCGATGGGCGTATGACCATTGGTGGGCCCCATAATGAGAATAAGCTGTTGGATGAAGAAAATGACAAAAAGAGTTTTTATAAATAACGGCATAGTTATTCTTTATTAACATTGTTGAAATACCGGTGGTTAAAATACGAATACGGCGTTGTTGACACGATAGCACCTGATTGCACCAATTATTGATTCTTACGTGAAGGCACTACTCAATAATTGTTACATTAATTCTTATTCAATATTTTATTTTATTGATTCAATAATTGCTACGTTGAAATTTTATATTATTGTTGTTTTAATAATTGTCACTACACAATATTTTCCATTATCGGAGCAATAATTCATATTATCTGAATAATATTATTAGATAACATTATTGGCAATGTCTAGAAAGTTCTGTCTAAGGAGAGGTTTGGTCACCTAATTGCACGCCAGTAAGGAGAAATTCTTATTGGAAAGCCCCCTCTTTCTTGGAAACTGCCTGGTTGTCATTATTGTGATTCTGTAATATTATTTGTGAATAATTAATTATTGATTTATATGATGAGGAAAATATTCATTTTATGTGGATATAGATGGAGAAGATTTTAAAAGTGACAATTGTTGAAAATTGATATTTTATCTTTTCTGATAAAATAATTTATTATTATATTTTAATAATATAATAATGATGATATTTTTACAATGAATGTGGTATATATGAGTAAATCTGGAGGAGGAGTATTTTTGTTGCAATAAATACTAAAAACATGTTAAACATGTTGGTGGACCCATTTCATGACTGAAATTTGATTATAGCCTGTTAAATCGTCCGTATGTGGATTTCGGTCAATTTCTGTTTGGAATTTGGAAAAACTTTCTTCTGAAAAGTTGTAGATAATTGAATTTCCTATAAAAGGTTGCAAGATTCGAATTTTATGATAAAAGGGCTATTTATTATGAATTATTGAAGTTCCGAAGTTTCGAAATAATTGATTTTTGAAAGTTTTAATTATTTTTAATAACAAAAACGTTTTTCTTATTTTTTTGAGTGGGTGGTTGATGCTTGAATTCAGCTGATGTGCGTAGGAGATTTTATAATAATAATATTAATATTTTATTAAATTTTCTAATTTGGTGTTCTAAGCATTTTTCTGTAAATATGGTGCTTAGGTTAGAATTGAAAATCACACCAGAAACTGAAGTTTTTCTCTCTATTTCTCTCTCTATATTATCGAGTGTATTCTTGTGAGTATTTTGATATCTTGAGTGTTGCTTTATCACGGTGCAAGTTCGTTCGCCGTTATTCCAATGGAAATCTTGCTCTTTTGAGGTAAAGGGATAGTAAAGGATTTTAAGGGATTGAAAAGGATGTTATTTTCTTCGTAAGTGATATTATTTCTTCAATATCATTATGTTGAAATATTGGTCTGAACTTTTTATCTAATTTGGAACTTTTTCATGTCAGGGTTACTATTCACGAGTTACTATTCACGAGTTACTATTCATGAGTTACTATTCATGAGTTACTATTTATGAGTTACTATTCACGAGTTACTATTCACGAGTTACTATTCATGAGTTACTATTTACGAGTTACTATTCACGGGTACTATTCACTACAAAATTGGTTTCTTTTTCTAACCAAATTATAGTTGATTTATGAATATTACTCTGGAGATTAAAACTATGTATTGATTATATTGATTTTATTATCATATATAACATTTTTATAACCCTGATGTTGAAATTCTCTTTCATTGGAGTGTAAAGATGGGTAGATTATTGGTATGATCATGACTAGGGTTCTCTTTGGCCAGTAGTGAAAAGTTGAATTATGACTGGTATGATCATGACCATTGAATTTATAATTGAATATCTTTAGCTTAAGTGCAAAGGTGAATTGATCAACATGGTTATAATTATTGTTTATATAAATTTTGAAATGATTATATATTTCTTTGAGATATGAATATCTTTGGCGTAGTGCAAAGATGACTGTTGTTGAATATCTTTTGGCTTCTGTAGTGCAAAGATGACTGTTGTTGAATATCTTTGGCCCATGAGTGCAAAGATGATGCATTGTTGAAAATCTTTGGCGGTAGTGCAAAGATGATTCGTTGTTGAATATCTTTGGCACGTGAGTGCAAGGATGAGCTGTTGATGAATATCTTTGGCCGTAGTGCAAAGATGAATTTATTAGTATGATTATGAACATGAACTGTGATTTGGTATAACCATGATCTTTGATGTTTCAGGTAAAGACATGTGATGAAATTATCTTCGTCCTAGATGAGAAGTGGAATTTAGAACAACAATTACGATTATGAGTTATACATGTGATTGTGGACAGGAATTGTTGATTGATGTTACAGGGATAAAACATTGTTGGTGGACTTTTAACATGGAGAAGATAATAGACTTTATGGTCTATTTGACTCTTCTAATGGATTGCTCGTTCCGCTGCAACTATGGTTGAAAAGTTTTATCATCTACCATATGTTCTAAATCTCTAATTTATTACTGATGAAGACTATTGAAAATTTATTAACTTTAGTCATAATATTCTTTACTGAGCTAGTTGTGCTCACCCTTTTGCTTCACAATTCCTTTTAGGTAATAAAAGTGTAGCTGGGACAAGTGGGGAATAACAGGGGAATAGAACGGTGGTCTATAGATGTTGAGGGTGAGGTGGATTTAACTTGGAAGGGTGTTTTGCCACTATCATACAAGATGTCTAATGACATACAACCTCGTGTCATCATAAGACAGAGTTGTGCTCATCCACTTGCTGAGTATATTTACAAGCACTACCTATATAATCTTGGTGTTTGTTTGTAGTATAATACCCAATTAGAGATAGTGGAGATAATGATATGTCAAGAGAAGACTCACCATTGGGAAGAATATGATAGTAATCTTCTCGTTTTTCTTTGGGGTCTATTGGGTCAACCAAGGATAATTTTGTGGGCATATGATATCTATAATAACCTAGACGCATGGCCTCCCATGTATGAAGGTTTTCTTGAGCACTTCCTAAAGATTTTAATTTCTAAAACAGTTTTCGACTATACCTTTATGTAAGGTGTCATTATGAGGTGCTGTCCACGGTTGGGACATGAGTCATAGTTGGTATATTTTAGTATCAAAACTCACAACATATGTGTTGTTGTATTTTGCACGACAATTGTTGTAATAAAGTTGTAGTTGTTTTCTGTACCATGTATTTGGCGACTCAAAATGGGTTGGATGGAATGAACCTATTTTGGGGTTGTCACAAATATCATTGGCAGTAGTGCAGTGATGATGTGGATTATTTATTAAGCTGAGTCCCAGCGATAAAAGTGATGAAAAACCTTTTAAATCATAGAAGATAGTAGATTTTATTCTCTACTTGACTTTTCTAATGGATTGCTTATTCTGCTGCAGTTAAACTTGATGTTTGTTATATTTTATCCGTTTAACACTGTTGAAGGCTAACGATAAATTATTCTGCATTATCTTAGTCATAATATTTCTTACTGGGCTAGTTGAGCTCACCCTTTTACTTTCATTGTTCTCTTCGAGAAATGAGAACGTTACAGGGACTAGTAGGGGAACGAAGTGACGGTCCAGATGATAGCATTAGTAGTCCTCACTATTCTATGAAATAGTGTGTTAATAAATGTATTGAGGACTTATTTTGAGTTTGAATACTGTCTAGAATACAATATTTGTATTAAAACTCACAGCTCATGTTGTATATTTAAGATTGTATTTGTATTCTGTACCATGTATTTGGCACCTCAGAATAAGTGATGTATACCTATTTTGGGGGCGTCACATCAAGAGTTAGAATCTGACAAGGTATCATCAACTATTCGGTATACCAGGTACGTACGTAAATTTCGAGGGCGAAATTTCATAAGGAGGGGAGATTGTAAGACCCCGAATTTTATGAAATGAAAGTATTCAATTTTCTTATAATTATTATTTCATTTCGTAAATGGTTAAATTAATAAAAGGTTAAAGTTAAGGGTGATATATAAAATTTTTTTGCAAAGTAAGCAAGTGGTTATATAATATTCGATTGGTCGGGGAATATTCGTTTTAACAAGGAATATTAAAGACGACTAAACACAATCATTGGTGGACCCCTAACGGAGGTATTGTCGTAGTTAAAAAATGACATAAATATCTTTTTATAAATAACGACGAAAGTTTTACCGTTAAACTGTTGAACTACCCGGTAGTAAAAGTACAGTAATACGCGTAGTTGCATAGTAGCACACGGTATCGATTATTGATGCTTACGTAAGAAGTCACTTAGTTATACTCAATTATTACTACATGAGTTCTTTGATCATATCTCTCATATTATTGATTCAATTATTGTCCGCGATTATCATCGCATAATATTTTATATATTATTAAATCAATAATTGAGATGACAAAGTTACTCATATTATTATTTACAATATTGACAATGTCTAGAAGTTCTGTCAAGGAGAGGTTTGGTCACCTAATTGTGCGCCAATAAGGAGAAATCCTTATCGGAAAGCCCCCTCTTTCCTGAGAACGACCTGGTTGTTAAATATTGTGAGTTATATTATTAATGACGAATAAGTTCGTATTGATTAAAGATGAAATTGATATTTCCATTGTGTTAGGATTATTAGTGTCAGTGGAAATCGACATTTATTTTAATAATAATTTATGTTGGGAGGTTATATTAACCAATCGGGTAATTCATCGGATAAATGAGCAATTAATTGCTATTAATTCACATGCTTATAACTAGGTGTTCACATGTGTGTACTATTAATTCACATGATTTACTATTAGGGGAGTTGGTGCAATGACTAAATTAAAAATGGAGGTATAGATGAAGGTACTATACCGTAATTGTTTTTTTCACATGATTAGAACTATTGAGTCACATAATTTACTATTGATTCACATGATTTACTATTAGGGGAGGTGGTGCAAGTTTGATAATACTTGCAGGACTAAATTAAAAATGAAAAAAAGAGGAAGGTATTATATTGTAATATTTCGAGCCCCAAAATGTGCAATTATTGAAACTATATTTTCCTATAAATAAAAGCTCATTCTTCCTTCATTTCTCACCAATTCACTAAAACTATAGAGCAATTATTATAGAGAGAAATTACAGAGAGAAAGAAGAAGAGAAGTCTGCTACCTCACTATTCCAGTATCCAGTTTTCTTCTAAGGTAAGGGGTATTATTTCTTTCGTATTCATGAAGAGAGTTATTTTTTTCAATACTCGTAAGGGTTGTTATTCCATTCTTTATTATTTTGTTGGAATAACATGTTTTATGCTGATCTATCGCATGCTGGTGAATTCTTGTTATTCCATTCTTTATTATTACATTGGAATAACTTTTGTTTGTCTGCGATTCTATCGCATGCCCGGTGAATTCATTTTTATTCTATTCTTTATTATTACATTGGAATAACTTTGTCTGCACGCGGACTACCGCATGCATGGTGAATTCTTCTGTTATTCCATTCTTTATTATTCTGTTGGAATAACCTGTCTATGTGGACTACCGCATGCATGGTGAATGATTCTTCGTGTTCATTCCTTATTAAATTGTGGAAATGATCTGTCTACGTGGATTACCGCATGGCGGGTGAAAATCTATTTGCAGTTTCGTATATTCTATTATACTCGTATGAGATATCATTCTTTTGTACTAGTCATGGAATATCATTTTTTTGGTATTTTTCTTTTACGAGTTACTATTCATGGGTTACTATTCACCCGATTACTATTCACTCTAGTATTATTCACTCGGGTATTCGGGGTACTTTTCGTGCTGGAGTACTATTCATGAGTTATTATTCACAGGTTACTATTCACCCGATTACTATTCACTCTAGTATCATTCACTCGAGTATTCGGGACACTTTTCGTGTCGAGGTACTATTCACGAGATACTATTCCCGAAGTATTATTCACGGGGTACTATTCACCCGAAAAATGTATTTCTTTTCTGTCCAAATTATTTTTGGTACATGAATATTATTTTTGAATTTTACTCTACAAAGTAGTATCATGTTGACAATTTGAACGTTATTGAATTCTGGATAAATTAAATTATAAATCTTTAAAATTTATCCTTGAACTTGTTTTATTGAATTATTATGTCATTATCATCATCCTCATGCTTATATTGTGATGAAAGTCATCTTTGGCTTACGTGCATAGATGGACTTGATATGATTATGACCAGGGATTATTCGGTATAATCATGACCGTAATGTAATGAATGATGTGGTAAAAGTCCTCATTGGCCTGTAGTTCATTGATGGACAGTTGTTGGTATGATTATGACCAGGGATTATTCGGTATAATTATGACCATTGATGTTTAAATGAATATCCTTGGCCGTGATGCAGGGATGATTCAATTTTATTTATTAAGCTGAGTCTCAGCGTTAAGTTGATGAAAAACTTTTTAAATCATAGAAGATAGTAGATTTTATGCTATACTTGACTCTTCTAATGGATTGTTTATTCATTGCGATTGTTGATCTAAAATTTGTTGTCTATTATATTCTATCGGTTTGTTATCTTTGTTGAAGGCTAAGGATAATTTATTTCGCATGATCTTAGTCATAATATTTCTTCTTTGGGCTAGTTGAGCTCACCCTTTCTTTCTTTGTTCTCTTGAAATGAGAATATATATTTGGGACGTAGTCTGGGAATGATTGATGGTCCATGTGGTTGTTTTAGTATTCCTCACTATTCTATAAAATAGTGTGACCATAAATGTAATGAGGACTCTATTTGAGAGTGGATATTGTCTAGAAGACAATATTTTTGTTTAAACTCTCAGCTATGTTTTGTCGTATTTTGCACGATAGTTGTATAATTAAGTTTGTATTTGATTTGTGTACCATGTATTTGGCGACTCAAGATGAGTGATGTATACCTATTTTGGGGGCGTCACAAGCAGTCAATGGGAAGTACATAGGGGGGAGATAGAATTTACAACAAAAAGAAAACCAGAAAAGACGAGGTACGCAGACCCCATTTAATAAAACCCATACATTCAAGCATCCATCCAAAATAAAATCCAATCACAGTGGTCATAGTCCATAATCAATCCCATTTATTATCATACATATCAACATATGTATCAATAAATAACATTCAACTCATGAATAATAAATCTATTCCATATATGCATTGATATCAATTAATAGGCAAAAGTTTACTAAACTTTAGTTTTGAAACAAAATAAACTCTTTTATTTTAATCAAAAACCAAATCCAAATTAAACTCTTTAATTTTAGCAAATATGAAATCATATTTCATATAAAATAAACATCTTTATTTCAAACTTTTATCAATTAAATAAACCATTTATTTAATTAAAGAAAACAAAAGTTTTTTAGATTTTGCCCAGTAGCAATTTGCCGACTTGTAATGAATCGGAAGGAAGCAGAATGGCGCTTCAAGGCCGTAAGACCTGATTTTCGGTGCTTGTGCAATTAGCCCGAGAATGAACAGGGACACGGCGCATGTGACGCCCCCAAAATAGGTATACATCACCCATCTTGAGTCGCCAAATACATGGTACGAAATTTAAATACAACTTAATTATACAACAGTCGTGTAAAATACGACAAAACATAATATAAGAGTTTTAATAAGAATATTGTCATCTAGACAATATCCACACTCAATGGAGTCCTCATTACATTTATTGTCACACTATTTTATAGAATAGTGAGGACTACTAAAACAACCATCTGGACCGTCAATCCGTTCCCCGACTCGTCCCAGCTATATTCTCATTTCCTGAAGAGAACAGTGAAAGAAAGGGTGAGCTCAACTAGCCCAGTAAGAAATATTATGACTAAGATAATGCAGAATAATTTATCGTTAGCCTTCAACAGTGTTAAACTGATAAAATATAACAAACATCAAGTTTAACTGCAACGGAACAAGCAATCCATTAGAAGAGTCAAGTAGAGAATAAAATCTACTATCTTCTATGATTTAAAAGGTTTTTCATCACTTTTATCACTGAGACTCAGCTTAATAAATAAACCACATCATCCCTTCACTACGGCCAGTGATATTCATTAGTATCACGACCACGAATTATCAATGCACTACGGGCTAAGGATATTCGTGTATTCATCAATTGTCATGATCATGCCAACAACTGTCCATCAATGCACTACGGCAAATGAAGACTTTTACCACATCATTTATAACATTACTACCATGATTATATAAGAATAATCCACGGTCATAATCATACCAAGTCCATCTATACTACTTCTGATACGCAGATGACTTTCAACATATTATAAACATGAGGATGATGATAATGATATAAGAATTCAATAAAACAAGTTCAAGGATAAATTTTAAAGATTTGTAATTTAATTTATCCGTAAATCAATAACGTCAAATTATCAACATGATCTTGTTTTGTGGAGTAAAATTCAAGAATGCTCAGAAGAATATTTCCATGAAAAGATACTGGATGAAGCGCAAATATCAAGGATATTCCACTAATTTCATGGAGTATAGAAACCAAACTTTTAACCAACTTAGTATAATAGAATATATGAAACCACAAATAGATTTTTGCCGCCATGCGGTAATCCACGTAGACAGATTATTCCAACAGAATAATAAAGAATGGAATAACAGAAGAATTCACCAGGCGTGCGTAATCCGCACAGACAGGTTATTCCAACAAAATAATAAAGAATAGAAATAGGTCATGCGTAACCCACACAGACAAGATATTCCAACAGAATAATAAAGAATGGAACTAGGTCATGCGTAATCCGCACAGACAGGATATTCCAACAGAATAATAAAGAATGGAATAACAACAAAATTCACGGGCATGCGATAGGCGCACATACAAAGTTATTCCAATGTAATAATAAAGAATGGACTAATGAGGAAGAATTTCACCATGTATGCGGTACTTGACATAGACGAGTTATTCAACATAATAATAAAAATGGAATAACAACCCTTACGAGTATTGAAAGAAAATAACACTCTTCATGAATGCGAAAGAATAATACCCCTTACCTTAAAAAGAAGAGTATTCCGATGGGTAGGGCGGGGATATACTTGAAGAAAATATGCACTATTTTCTACGCTCAAAGCTTTCTTAAACACTAATGAAATACGCTCAAGATTATAGAAGAAGAATTCTCTGAATTTCTGGTGTGATTTTCAATTCTAAATAAGCATCCTATTTATAGGAGAATGGAAAGGATACTATGCTGCACTATGCAATAAAATATAATATATGCTATTTATAATCAAATAAAACAAAACTTTATAAAAAGTATTCTATTTTATACAAAAAGTTTTTACTATCTGAAAAACACTATTAGTGCTTTATGTAAATACTATGCATAATAAAATATAATATATTTTATTTAAAATCTAATAAAATAAATAACTTTATAAAAGTATTACATTTTATATAAAAGATTTTACTATGCATGCACTACACAAATACTATGCATAATAAAATATAAAATATAATATTTATAATCAAATAAAACAAAACTTTATAAAAAGTATTCTGTTTTATATAAAAAGTTTTCTGTTTTATTACATTTATAATAATAATAAAATAAATTTTATCACCATTATTATAATTCACAATATTAATCGACTAGGTCATTTTCAAGAAAGAGGGGGCTTTCCAATAAGGATTTCTCCCTATTGGCGCGCAATTAGGTGACCAAACTTCTCCTTGACAGAACTTCTAGACATCGTTAATATTGCAAATAATAATATTAATAACTTTGTCGTCTCAATTATTAATTTAATAATATATAAAATATTGACAATAATTGAATTAAATAACGTGAGATACTATGCAACAATTACTGCAACAATAATTGAACAAAACTGAGTGACTTCTCACGTAAGCATCAATAATCAATACTGTGTATTGCTATATGCAACCTCGCATATTCTTTGTACTTTTATTACCGAGTAGTTCAACAGTTTTAACGGTAAAACTTTCGCCGTTATTTTCATAAAAATATTTTTGTCATTTTCTCAATCCGACAATAATTCTGTTTTGGGGTCCAATAATGATTGTACCGTTGTACGAATATTCCCTGTTAAAACGAATATTCCCCAACCAATCGAATATTATATAATAACTTGCGTACTTTGCAAAATTTATAAATATTACTCACAACTATAACATTATATCAAATTCATTCCATAATATTCCAAAATGATATTTATAGAAAAATAATCTTTATTCATAAAAGTTGGGGTCTTATGGTATGAATCATGCATTGCCATCCAGAAAGCTGGATCTGGAGTGCAAGCAATTGCGCCACATTGTAGAAATAGAAAAGTTTTTCTGTTGCCCAGTAATTCGATCCAATCGCATATTATACATATATTGAATCACAAAGACTAATAATTAGCGTAAGATTGTCTCTGATACCATTGTTAGGTTTTCTAGAAATGAGAGCATGCAATCAAATCACATAAAATAGCGGAAGCGATGTAAACACGGGTTTAAATTTTTTTTTCTTACAAACCATAACAAAAATCATTCTTGTGCTTTGATTATCAATCAATAAAGAGTAGAAGAAACATAATTATACCCTTGAATATCCGAGCTTCCTCAGGTACAAGTTCAACTCCTAATCATTCGTGGTCTCCTTGACTACGCAAGTTTGGTTCCTTCCTTTGATCAACGTAAGTCACCCAAGCGTTTGACCTCTAGATGTGATCCACCAAGGAAGAAGAAGAATCAAGAAGAAGGTGTATTGGCTCAAACCCTAGTTTTCTATCTGTATAGAAAAGGGGCATACTCTCCAACTGTTGGAATCACGCATTTCACACACAATGATATATAATATAATACTCCTCTTATAAAGATATCAGTTAACCTATTTTAATATAATTAAAATAGGGTATTATTTAATTAATTAAACTTCTTTAATTAATTAGGCTCCCTAATTTAATTAGGGATAATTAATTAAACTTCTTTAATTAATTTGCCTCATAATCTTATTAGGAATAAATGAGAGTACTAATATTAAATTAATTTCCAAACTCCTTTTAAAATTAAAATAATAATAAATGTAATAATATTAATAAGACTCCTCTTATTAATTCATATTTAATATTTCCAAAATTTTAAATAATAAATATTAAGCTATTTAATTTATTCTATCACCATAGATTAAATTAAATATACTTAGCATCTTATTACGATTATGCCATTAACTTCTTAAATAATTATTCTTCCTTTGATGGTGTGACCATTTAGGTTCTCCATATTAAACCGGCTGTGAATAAATCAATTGAACAATTCTAATCTTATTAAAACAAATAAATTAAACTATTAATTTATTTAAATAAATAATATTTATTCTACAATAGGGATAAGCCTCCCCAGCGATTAACGACTTTCCAGATAATATAGATTTCAACATTAATCATAAAAGAATATTTGAGTAGATAGTTACTGTACAATTCAATCCTTCCACCATACAATGTCCCAATTAAATATAAGACAATAAATTACTGTTAAGTCTTATTTTATTTAATTATATGTATTTCAATTCCTAAATGCACAACTCCTAATGAATGCAAATTAGAAAGTATTGTTTTCTAATTTCATTCCACCTTGGCCAAGGATTCCTGGGTTGTCATTTATCGAATCACATAGGACATTTCTCTTCTTTTACTAGAAGTGGTAGATTCTTTATTGATCATTCATTATCATTCATTATCTCCATATATAACTCATTATACCCTTTGATATACCCTGAGGGTCTTAAGGAATAAGTCAAAGTATAAATCATTATATATAAGATACTATGATGATCTTAAGTCTAATGATTACTTGTACTACTATCACTACAGGAATTTCTATTGATATGCAATTAAAACTCCATTAGGTATTCCTTAGCGAGTCACGTTCAGTGAATTTATTCCCCAATAAGCACCTGCATACTTACTTTAGTGTCTCCACATAAATGATCATGAGATTAATCATCATCATCCAATGAGCAAGCAACATATGTAACAATCTATCCGGATTCACTAATCTCCTTTTTAATAATACATTGATTGGGAACATTTTAGTTTTTAAGCTATCTAAGAATTTAGATTTCATTAGCATGATCTCATCATGATTCTAAAAGCATTGCTTAAAACTATGAGTTTATC
Organism: Panax ginseng; assembly: GCA_020205605.1. Lineage (NCBI taxonomy): Eukaryota > Viridiplantae > Streptophyta > Magnoliopsida > Apiales > Araliaceae > Panax > Panax ginseng. Next base: position 74,081,281 of record CM035142.1, on the reverse strand, counting down.
ACATATTATTAAAACAACACTATGTAGATAAATAAAATGCCTTTAGTAAATTAATACTTTTATTAATAAATAAATAAAATTGATTACAAAGTATATGCTTTATCATCATACATGATTGGCTTGCATGCATACTACTTTCACACCAACCGTAGAGCACTTCTACAAAATGGCTGAAAACTAAGCCTTTTACTCCATATCTGCTAAATAATCTTCAATTCTTCCTGCTATCAATAAATACCTTAATAAGCTTATATACACATAAAATATGTAATAAAACCAAACATAAAGGAATCAAAATCATAGAATATTTTGCACCTATCAAATTCCCCCACACTTAGTCTTTACACGTCCTCATATAAACAGAAACAAATATTATAACTTAGCCCAACAAAATCTACTAAACCAAACTTTTAAAGGTTTCAATTTCAACGCTAACCAACAAAAATCTGTTTTAACACCTCATTAATCAATTCACAATAATAACCTTGTCATTATAATACCCATAAATTTTATAAATAATACTAATAGTGGAAATAAAAAGGTTGAATATTTATTTGAATATAAATATATATTTTTGTGGCATGAGATGTGATAATTCAATTAAATTGAATTAAGTATATGATAATTTAGAAATATGGTGGAAATGATAATGAAGCTTATTTAAGCTTATAAGATATGCCTAGTGTGGCAAATTGATGAAATAAGTAAATTATTAATTAAATTAATAAAGAGAATAATTAAATAATGTGATGGATCAATTAGTTATTTATTTAATTGTTGTTATGTGCAATTACATGTGTTGTGTGGTTATATAAATATTGAATTCAATAAAGTTGCCTCATGCATAAAATATAAGATGTGATATTATAATGTGAATAATTATTATAAGACTATATGTTAAAAAAAAGCTCGAGATATGTAAGCTTGCATAAATGAGCTTTGTGTGACATAATGATTCATAGTGAATCAATTAAATGTGCATTTTAAAAGTATGAAAGAAGTTAATTATTAGAAAATAAATATTTGATATTAATTGTTACTATAATATTTGGGGGTATTTGAAATAATAAGTTTTATGAAAAATAATAGGTTGTTAGTACCCAGCTAATTTATATTCTAACCCAATTCAAATATTATTTAGACTAAATCAATGTACATAGATTATATGATTATGTGTATATGTGCCCTAACTTGACATAAGGTAATAACATTAAGTTAGCAAATTGACCTTGTGAGCCCAAAAAAAGAAAAACCACATTAATAATGTTAAGGTTAAAATGATAATGCAACATTCTTAAAACGCCTTATCCCATATTTAGTGTCCCATTTCTTTTCTCGGCTGTGTATTAGGCCAATGGCCTATACCTATGTTGCTTCATATCAGCTATTACAAATGATGGTGGAGGGTGTGGGTGATGGTAGCAGGTAATGCTTTCTACCCACTTCTGCTTAACCATCATCATCTTCCATCTTTCATTGGTTTAATTTTTAGGGTAAGAATCATAAATTGGGTAATACATTTCCTATGAATGGGAGCTTCTCTTCTCAATTCAAAGCTTCTATATCTTTTGATAAGTTCTATAGAGAGTGAGTGCTGTGAAATTGGAGAGCAATCAGAGGTTTTGAGAGCAAAAGTTAGCAATTTAGCCTCAAGAGGTAACATTACTATTAAGTATGTTCTTGATTTTAAGATTTTCAAATTCTAAAAATTTAAATGAATTTCTTGTTAATTAGTTTGGTAATTGATGTCTTAATGTTATCTGAGTTTATATGTATGCTACAAATACAAGGTGATTGGTTTAAGTTGCATTTAGAAGGGTTAAACCATGTGCATTTTGTTGCTTTATGATATTCTGAGCATATTTGGATAACATTAATATGAATATAAATAGGTATTACATATGATACAAGTTTCCTTTGCATGACATGAGCGGCTTTAGTGTGCTTAAAGCTTGATTTAATAGCCTTTTGTTGAAAAAAATTTAAAAGTCTAAAACCAAAATTGATGAACCTTGTAAGACCCCAACTTTTATGAATAAAGATTAATTTTTATTGAAATATATTTTTGAATATTATGGTGTGGATTTGATATAATGTTATAGTTGTGGGTATTATTTACAAATTTTGCAAAGTAAGCAAGTGGTTATATAATATTTGATTGGTGGGGAATATTCGTTTTAACAGGGGAATATTAAATGCGATGACACAATCATTAGTGGACCCCTACAACGGAAGTATTATCGTAGTTAGAAAATGATGTAATTATCTTTTTATAAAAATAACGGCGAAAGTTTTACCGCTAAAGCTGTTGAACTACCCGGTGGTAAAAGAAATGATGAACGTGTGGTTGCATAGTAGCAATACGGTATTGATTATTGATGCTTACGTGAGAAGTCACTCAATTATACTCAATTATTGCTACGATAATTAACGTATAATATCTCTCATATTATTGATTCAATTATTATCACAAAGATTATCCGCATAATATTTTATATTATTAAATCAATAATTGAGACGACAAAGTTATTTATATTATTATTTGCAATATTGACAATGTCTAGAAAGTTCTGACGAGGAGAGGTTTGGTCACCTAAATGCGCGCCAATAGGGAGAAATCCTTATCGGAAAGCCCCCCTTTCCTGGGAATGATCTGGTTGTTAAATATTGTGAGTTAAAATATTAATGATGATTAAGTTCATGTTGATTAAAGATGAATTTGATAGTTCCATTGTGTTGGGATTATTAGTGTTAGTGGAAATCGACATTTATTTTGATAATAATTGATGAATGGAGGTTAAATTGACCAATCGGGTAATTAATCAGATAAATGATCAATTAATTGTTATTAATTCACATGCTTATAACTATTTGTTCACATGTGTGTACTATTGATTCACATGCATATACTATTAGGGGAGGTGGTGCAAGATTGATAATACTTGCATGACTAAATTAAAAATAGAGGTATAGATGAAGGTACTATACTGTAATTATTTTTTTCACATGATTGTACTATTGATTCACATGATTGTACTATTGATTCACAAGATGTACTATTAGGGGAGGTGGTGCAAGTTTGATAATACTTGCAGGACTAAATTAAAAATGAAAGAAAAGATGAATGTATTACACTGTAATATTTCGAGCCCCAAAACGTGCAATTATCGAAACTATATTTTCCTATAAATAGAAGCTCATTCTTCTTTCATTCTCACCAATTCACTAAGTCTCACAAGGGCAATTATAGAGATAGAAGCTATAGAGAGAAAGAAGAAGAGAAGTCTGCTACTTCACTATTCCAGTATCCAGTCTTCTTCTGAGGTAAGGGATATTATTTTGTTCAGTATTCATAGGAATAATATTTTCTTCCATACTCTGTAGTATGTGAGTAATATTATTTTGTCTCGTATTCCTGAATATACCCTCATTTTGTTAAAGTATTGCTTCTATACTCCGTGAAGTTAGTAGAATATCCTTGAAATTTGCGCTTCATCTAGTATCGTTTCACAAGGATATTTTTTGCACATTCTTGTTAAATTTTAAGCTTTTTATGCCGGAGTACTGTCCATGAGTAGTATTCATTTTTACGGTACTATTCATAAAGTACTATTCATAGGGTACTATTCATAAAGTACTATTCACTGGCATTATTCAAAAAGTACTATTCACAGGTACTATTCATGAGTACTATTCACAAAGTACTATTCATGGGGTACTATTCCCAAAGTACTGTTCACGGGATACTATTCACTCAGGTACTATTCACCCAGGGAATTATTCATGACAAAAATTGATTTCGTTGCTGTCCAAATCATTTTTTGATACAATATTATTCTTGAATTTTACTCCACAAAGTAGTATCATGTTGACAATTTGGACATTATTGAATTCTGGATAAATTAAGTTATAAATCTTTAAAAATTTATCCTTTGCTTTTTTTTAATTGAATTCTTATATCATTGTCATCATCTTCATGCTTATATTGTGATAAAAGTCATCTGTGGCTTACGTGCATAGATGTACTATTGATTGGTATGATTATGACCATAGATCATTCGGTATAATCATGACCCATAATGTTACAAATGATGTGGTAAAAGTCCTCATTGGCCTGTAGTGCATTGATGGACAGTTGTTGGTATGATTATAACCAGGGATTATTCGGTATAATCATGACCATTGATGATTGCATGAATATCTTTGGCCATGGTGCAGGGATGATTCGATGATGTGGTTTATTTATTAAGCTGAGTCTCAACGATAAAATTTATGATAAACTTTTTAAATCATAGAAAGATAGTAGATATCATGCTCTACTTGACTCTTCTAATGGATTGCTTGTTCCGCTGCAGTTAAACTTGATGTTTATTATATTTTATCAGTTTAACATTGTTGAAGGCTAACGATAATTTATTCTTCATTATCTTAGTCATAATATTTCTTACTGGGCTAGTTTAGCTCACCCTTTGTTTTCATTGTTCTCTTCAAGAAATGAGAATATAGCTGGGACTAGTCGGAGAACGGAGTGATGGTCCAGATGTTTGCATTAGTAGTCCTCACTATTCAGTGAAATAGTGTGATAATAATTGTAATGAGGACTTTATTTGAGTTTGGATACTCTCTACGAGACATTATCCGTGTTGAAACTCTCAGCTACATTTTGTTATACTGTATAAAAGAAGTTTGTATTTAAATTCTGTACCATGTATTTGGCGACTTAGGATGGGCGATGTATCCCTATTTTGGGGGCGTCACAGTTGGTATCAAAGCTTAGGGATATGATCCTTGACTGAGATGTGAGACAAGAACTAGGAGGGGAGAGATAGGGAATTCCTTCGCTAGTATGACCTACCTAAGTTTATTTGGTATTTAATTGGTTGGTCAGAGTATAGGGATAATATGTGACATGTCAATTAACCCTTGTTTTGTGGCAGTATTTGAAAATGGCATCCAAAATGTTGAGATAAGCAATGAAGCACATGAGGCCGTTGAGTCACCTGACGATCAATACCGAGGATAATGTGCATCGGGATGGCAATAATCCTCAAGAAAATAACAATGACCAAATGATGAGCGATGGGATGTTCGGAAGCTTTATGCAATTCATGCAACATCAAAGTGAGAGCGGCTCTATTCAAAATGCGAGGTGGAAACACTTTGGCAACTCTCGGACGGATGGTCACCGCTAAGCAGATCAAGGAGCTGGGACCACCGGAGTTTATTGGAGAGCCAAAACCACTTAAAGCGGAGCGAGGATAAAGCGAGATCACCAAGATATTTGATGTCTTGGGATGCTCCGAGGAGCAAAAGGTTCCATTGCCACATTTATGTTGCGAGGAGAGGAAGATTCTTGGTGGGAATCGATAAAAGCGTACTCAACTCCTTGCGCAGATGAAGATGTCTTGGGAAAATTCCAAAATCATTCAACAACAAGTACTTTCACGAAAGTATTCGTCACATGAAGGAGGTAGAGTTCATCAAGCTAGATCAGAACAATATGACCGTGTCACAGTACGAAGCTAAGTTTGCCGAGTTGTCCCGGTTTGCGTCCCACTTGGTTGATAATGAGGAGAGAATGACGCGGATGTTTCTAATAGGTTTTAAACCCGAGATACGTCAATACTTAATTTCTCACAAACTGTGTTTGTATTCAGATGTTGTAAATAGGGCTCAATTATTGGAGCGCGATAACGAGTCAACCCAACCAAGAGAGAGCAGCCGATAAAATGATAAAACCAGTAGTAGCAGTCATCGAAGCGGTGACAACAAACATGGAGGGAATCAACATGCCAGAAATGGTAACCACTTTGGTGGTAATCATGGCCAAGATAATAGAAGTAAAAATTTCAAGAAGAGGAGATTCAACAATGATGGAAAGACGTCATCACCAGCACCTGTTGTTAAGGAAGGGGAACGACAACCAATCGTATGTTACAAATGCGGAGGGGAGTGACATATCATTTCGAACTATACGCACCAATCCAAAGTGTGTTATAATTGCGGAAGAGAAGGTCACCTTGCCCGATTTTGTCATGCATTGAAGTTAAGTCCAGCTGGGATGGAGGCATCAAAGGCCGTCATAGACACGACAAAATCGGTAGTTCAAGGGAGAGCGTTTGTCGTAACCTCCCAAAAAGCGAGGAATCTAAACGAGGTGATCATGGGTAAGCTAATCATAAACTCTAGCAAAGTTTATACCTTATTTGATACTGGTTCTACCCATTCTTTTATTTCTCCTACTTGTGCTCAACGTTTAAATTTAACTCCGGAGAAATTAGACTTTGATTTATCTGTTAAAACTCCATTGGGAGAAACCTTCATTACATCCACTATTTATAAGTCTTGTTTGATTCAAATCAGTGAATCTGACGTTATTCGTCGATCTTATCTCCTTAAAAATACTTGTATTTGACGTGATTCTAGGGGTTGATTGGTTAACTACTCATCATGCTAAAATTGATTATTTTCGTAAGGTTGTTAGCTTTCATATTCCCAATCAACCTATTATGCGAATTCAAGCGACCAAACCATTAAAATCAATTACGGTCATCTCAAGCCATAAAGCTATTCGTTTATTAAAAAATGGATGTCAAGCTTTCTTAGCTCATGTCACATATTTAAACAAAAATACGTCAGATTTGAATGATATTTCTATTGTTAATAAATTTCCTGACGTATTCCCTGAAGAACTTCCTGGCCTACCCCTGGAGCGTGAAATCGAGTTTGGTATCGACCTTAAACCCGATACAAAACCCATTTCCAAAGGCCCATATCGAATGGCTTCTATTGAACTTCAGGAGTTAAAAACCCAACTGTAGGAATTGTCATACATTTTGGTGGAACAATATGAAGAGAGAGATAGCGTTGTTTATCTCAAGGTGTCTAACTTGTCAACGAGTCAAGGCGGAGCATCAAGTACCAAAAGGTCCATTGCAACCACTTGAAATTCCAGAATGGAAGTGGGAGCACATTACCATGGATTTCGTTACTGGTCTTCCAAAGGTTTCTCAAGGCATAGATGCGATTTGGGTCATTGTTGATAGATTGACCAAGTCTGCTCATTTCTTACCGATACGAAAAACTTATACACTTGAATGTCTTGCTCGTACATACGTAAACGAGATTGTAAGATTGCATAGTATGCCAGTATCCATAGTTTTTGATCAAGACCCAAGATTCACTTCACAATTTTGGGTTAGTTTGCAAAAAGCTATGGACACGGATTTATGATTTAGTTCGGTATATCATCCTCAAACGGACGGGCAGTCAGAGAGGACTATTCAAACTCTTGAAGATTTATTAAGACTTTGTGTCCTTGATTTCAAAGGAAGTTGGGACAAGTTCTTACCATTGGTGGAGTTTTCCTACAACAACAGTTATCAATCAAGTATTGGCATGGCTCCATTTGAGGCGTTGTATGGAAGAAAGTGTCGATTTCTCGGTATCTTTGGGATGAGGTGGGTGAAGCAACATTGTTGAAAATGCATTATGTGACTACTAAAAAAGATTCAAACGATTTGACAATGTATAAAAACCTCACAAGATCGACAAAAGAGTTATGCTGATCTTCATCAAAAGGATGTGGAGTTCAATATTGGAGATCATGTATTGTTACGTGTTGCTCCATAGAAAGGAGTTACGAGATTTGGAAAGAGAGGAAAGCTCAATCCTCGATTCATTGGCCCATTTTTAATCTTCAATCGAGTAGGAACTGTGGCCTATAGACTTGCCTTACCGCCAAGTATGTCTCGTGTTCATAACGTTGTTCACATATATACGTTACGTAAATATGTGAAAGACCCAAACCACATTATTGAAATTAGAATCGGATGAGATAGCGGAAGATTTAACGTATGAGGAGGTACCTATTAAAATCTTGGATAAGAAGGATCATATTCTACGCTCCAAGGTTATACCTCAAGTTAAAGTTTTGTGGAGAAACTACGATGTTGAGGAAATGACCTGGGAGTTAGAATCTAAAATGAAGTCAAGGTATCCTCACCTCTTCGACATACCAGGTACACACCCTAATTTCGAGGATGAAATTTCATAAGAAGGGAAAGTTGTAAGACCTTAACTTTTATGAATAAAGATTAATTTTTCTCGAAATATATTTTTGAATATTATGGTGTGGATTTGATATAATATTATAGTTGTGGGTATTATTTATAAATTTTGCAAAGTAAGCAAGTGGTTATATAATATTCAATTGGTCGGGGAATATTCGTATGACGACACAATTATTGGTGGACCCCACAACAGAGGTACTGTCGTAGTTAGAAAATGAGTGAAATATTTTTATAAAATAATGGCGAAAGTTTTACCGTTAAACTGTTGAACTACCCAGTAGTAAAAGTACAGTAATACGCGTGGTTACATAGTAGCACACAGTATTGATTATTGATACTTACGTGAGAAGTCACTCAGTTATACTCAATTATTTCTATAGTAATTGCTGCATAATATCTCTCATATTAATTATTCAATTATTATCACAGTAGCATCTGCATAATATTTATTATATTAAATCAATAAGTGAGACGACAAAGTTATTCATATTATTATCTACAATATTGACAATGTCTAGAAAGTTCTGTCGAGGAGAGGTTTGGTCACCTATGTAAAATCTAAAATTTTACGAATAAAAATTTAATTTTCTCAAAATATTTTTTTTCAAAATTATGGTGTGGATTTGAGATAATGTTATAGTTGTGGGTAATATTTATAAATTTTGAAAAGTATGCAAGTTATTATATAATATTCGATTGGTCGGGGAATATTCATTTTATCATGGAATATTAAATGCATTGATACAAGACAATTAATGGTGGACCCCTTATAACGGAAGTATTGTCGTAGTAAGAAAGCGGCGTAATTATCTTATATTAAAATAATTCATGAAAGTGTTATCGTTAAAACTGTTGAACTACTCGGTAGTAAAAGTACAGTAATATGCGTGGTTGCATAGTAGCACACGGTATTAATTATTGATGTTGACGTGATAAGTCACTTAGTTATACTCAATTATTGCTATAGTAATTGCTGTATCATATCTCTCATATTATTGTTTCAATTACTGTCACAATATCATCTGCATAGTATGATATATTATTAAATTAATAATTGAGACGACAAAATTATTCATATTATTATTTACAATATTGACAATGTCTAGAAGTTCTGTTAAGGAGAGGTTTGGTCACCTAATTGCGCGCCAATAAGGAGAAATCCTTATTGGAAAGCCCATTCTTTCCTTGGAACAACCTGGTTGTTAAATATTGTGAATTATAATATTAATGATGAATAAGTTTGTGTTGATTAAAGATGAAATTGATAGTTCCATTGTGTGGGAATTATTAGTGTTAGTAGAATTTGATATTTATTTCAATAATAATTGATGTCTGGAGGTTATATTGACCAATCGGGTATTCGGGGCACTTTTCGTGTCGGGTTACTATTCACCCAGTTACTATTCACACTAGTATTGTTCACTCGGGTATTTGGGACACTTTTAGTGTTAGAGTACTATTCACGGGTTACTATTCACCTGGTTACTATTCACTTTAGTATTGTTCACTCAGGTATTTGGGGCACTTTTCGTGTCAGGTATTTGGGACACTTTTGTTCACTCGTTCCGCTGCCACTATGGTTGAAAAGTTTTATCATCTACCATATGTTCTAAATCTCTGATTTATTACTGACGAATGCTATTGATAAATTAATTATCTTTAGTCATGATATTCTTTACTGGGCTAGTTGTGTTCACCCTTTTGCTTCACAATTCCTTTTCGTGTAATAAGAGTGTAAAATTTGGGTTTGAAATTGAGGTAACAAGGGATTAGAACGGTGGTCTATAGCTGTTGAGGTTCTCCTTAAACAGTATGGAAATAATTTTATTGAGAACTTTAGATACGTGTATTGTATTTTTATACGATATTTAATAGTTATATTTGGTGAATCAAATAGGGTGAGGCGAACCCAACTTTGGAAGGGTGTTTTGCCACTATCATACGAGATGTCTAATGACATACGACTTCGTATTATCATAAGACAGGGTTGTGCACATCCACTTGTTGAGTATATCTACGAGCACTACCTATATAAAATTGGAGTTTGGTTGAAGTATGATTCTCATTTGGAGACAATGGAGATAATTATATGTCAAGAGAAGACTCATCATTAGAAAGAACATGATAGTAATCTGCTCGTTTTTCTTTGGGGACTATTGGGTCAACCAAGGATAATTCTCTAGTCATATGATATCTATCATAACTTAGATGCATGGCCTCCCATGTACGAAGGTTTCCTTGAGCATTTTCAAAAGATTTTAATTTCTAAAATAGTTATTGATTGTACTTTTATGTAAAGTACCATTTTAAGGTGTTGTGGTCGAGGCACCATGAGAGTTACATATATTTGTATTAAAACTCACAGCTTATGTGTTGTTGTACTCTGCACGACAGTTCAACAGTTGTATAAAAGAAGTTTGTATTTGATTTATGTAGTGTGATATCTAGCGACTCAAGATGGGTCGTGTGGACCTATTTTTGGGGCATCACAAATGGTATCAGAGCTTATGGATATGGTCGCTGGCAGAGATATGAGTCTAGAACTAGGAGGGGAGAGACGAGTAATATAATTCATTAGTGTGTGACTTACCTAAGCTGAAATTGTTTACTTGATAAGCTGACAAATTGTGATATGTCAATTGACCTTTGTTTTGAAGATATATTCTAGAATGATATCTGAAATACAGGAGATGAGCAATGGGGAAAATCATGATACAAAGGAAATAACCGGGAAGGTACAATCCGAAAAGAAAGCAAGGTATTCTCATCTATTCGAACTACCAGGTACGTAAATTTCGAGGGCGAAATTTCATAAGGAGGGGAGATTGTGAGATCCCGAATTTTATGAAATGAAAGTATTCAGATTTCTTATAATTATTATTTTATTTAGTAAATGGTTAAATTGAGAAAGGGTTAAAGTTAAGGGTGATATGTGAAAATTTTGCAAAGTAAGCAAGTTGATATAAAATATTCGTTGTGTTGGGGAATATTCGATTGGTCAGGAAATAATCGTTTTAACAGGGAATTTTCCTACGATGGTACAATCATTGGTGGACCCCACAACGGAGGTACTGTCGTAGTTAGAAAATGACTGAAATATTTTTATAAAATAACGACGAAAGTTTTCTGAATTAAACTGTTGAACTACCCGGTAGTAAAAATACGATGTCTGGCGTGGTTGCATAGTAGCACACGGTATTGATTATTGATGCTTACGTGAGAAGTCATTCAGTTATACTCAATTATTGCTACAGTAATTGCTGCATAATATCTCTCATATTATTGATACAATTATTGTCACAGTAGCATCTGCATAATATTTATTATATTAAATCAATAAGTGAGACAACAAAGTTATTCATATTATTATCTACAATATTGACAATGTCTAGAAAGTTCTGTCAAGGAGAGGTTTGGTCACCTAATTGCGTGCCAATAGGGAGAAATCCTTATCGAAAAGCCCCCTCTTTCCTGGGAATGATCTGGTTGTTAAATATTGTGAGTTATAATATTAATGATGACTAAGTTTGTGTTAATTAAAGATGAAATTGATAGTTCCATTGTGTTGGGATTATTAGTGTTGGTGGAAATCGACATTTATTTCGATAATAATTGATGTCTGGAGGTTATATTGACCAATCGGGTAATTAATCAGATAAATGAGCAATTAATTGCTATTAATTCACATGCTTATAACTATTTATTCACATGTGTGTACTATTGAGTCACATGCATGTACTATTAGGGGAGGTGGTGCAAGATTGATAATACTTGCATGACTAAATTAAAAATGGAGGTATAGATGAAGGTACTATACTGTAATTATTTTTTTCACATGTATAGAACTATTGAGTCACATGATATACTATTAGGGGAGGTGGTGCAAGTTTTATAATACTTGCAGGACTAAATTAAAAATGTAGGAAAAGATGAAGGTATTATAATGTAATATTTCGAGCCCCAAAACGTGCAATTATCGAAACTATATGTTCCTATAAATAGAAGCTCATTCTTCCTTCATTCTCACCAACTCACTAAGACTCACAAAAGCAATTATAGAGAGAGAAGCTATAGAGAGAAAGAAGAAGAGAAGTCTGCTACTTCACTATTCTAGTATCCAGTCTTCTTCTTAGGTAAGGGGTATTATTTATTTCATATTCTGAAGAAAAATTATTTTCTGTATTCGTATGAATATTATTTTCGTTTAATATTCGTAAAGGGTATTACTTTTTTCGTATTCATGAAGAGAGTTATTTTCTTTCAATACTCATAAGGGTTGTTATTCCATTCTTTATTATTATGTTGGAATAACTTGTCTATGCGGACTTCTGCATGCATGGTGAAATTCTTCTATTATTCCATTCTTTATTATTCTGTTGGAATAACCTGTCTACCCGGAGTACCGCATGCATGGTGAAATTCTTATGTTATTCCATTCTTTATTATTCTGTTGGAATAACCTGTCTACGCGGACTACCGCATACATAGTGAATGACCCTTCGTATTCATTGTTTATTAAATTATGGAAATGATCTATCTACGTGGATTACCGCATGGCAGGTGAAAATCCATTTACAGTTTCATATATTCTATTATACTCGTATGAGATATCATTTCTTTTGTTCTCGTCATGGAATATCGTTTTCTTTTGTATTTTCCTTTTATGAGTACTATTCATAAGTTAATATTCATGAGTTACTATTTACGGGTTTCTATTCACCCAGTTACTATTCACTCGGGTATTTGGGGCACTTTTCATTCCGGAGTACTATTCATGAGTTACTATTCACGGGTTACTATTGACCCGATTATTTTTCATTCAAATATTATTCACTCGGGTATTTGGGGCACTTTTTATGTCAGGGTACTATTCATGAGGTACTATTCCCGAAGTACTATTCACAAGGTACTATTAACGGGGTACTATTCACCCGAAAAAAATATTTCTTTTCTGTCCAAATTATTTTTGATACATGAATATTATTCTTGAACTTTAATCTACAAAGCAGTATCATGTTGACAATTTGGATATTTTTAAACTCTAGATAAATTTAAAGTCTTTAATATTTATCCTTGATTTCGTTTTATTAATTCTTATATCATTGTCATCATCCTCATGTTTATATTGTGATGAAAGTCATATTTGGCTTACATGTATAGATGAACTGTTAATTGGTATGATTATGACCAGGGATCATTCGGTATAATCATGACCCGTAATATTACAAATAATGTGGTAAAAGTCCTCACTGTCTTCTATGTCCTTGGTCACTTTCTTGGATGCTTCTGACAACTTAGTTTTGGTGGGAAGATCTAATATGAGCTTAAGGATTTGTGAACTGTTTGGAGGAGGGGATCTTGTGTATTGATCTTGCAGAGTGTAGAGAGGAAGATCAAGGTTGAAATATTCATTTGAGGACGAGGATGGAATATCTGATGGAAGGGCCGGTGTGTGAGGTTGAGCTTCAGGAGGAGGTGACTCTATGACTTGAGCATGTGACTCTACGATTGTGCTCGAATCAGCAATCGTAGAGATGATAGGAGATTGTATCAAAATAAAGTTGGGCACATTTGGTTCATCAATTACAGAATGTTGGGATTCTGTAACTTGAAATTGATTAAGTGGATGAAGAATCACTTCCAACCATCTTGGCAATTCATAGAATTGGTTGAAGAATGATGGTGGACAATGATTAACCCTAAAAGAGATTGGGATAGATTGTACCTCATGCCCATTTTCTGAAGAAGGGCCATTTGTGATCAGCTTTCGGGCAAAGTTGAGGTTGCTTGGAAATCCATGAGCTAGCACTGAGATTGCTGGATAGGCTTTGAAGCTCCAGAACATGTGATCCCAGGAGTTGAGAATTTGGGCTATATGAAAAGGCATCATAGGTAGATAGGAGAACATCTGATTGTAGTTAGCTCTCCTATAACCATCACAGCCCACAGCTATAATCTCGACCTCATCATCGTCATCTTCTTCTCTATCTTCTTTTGAGGATTCCACTACATCAATTACCTCCTTTTGACTTTCTTTCTCTGGTGCTCTCTCATCCTCCTCAGGTGCAGCTTCTACTGACATAGGGACATCATGAGGCTCCCCCTCATTCATTTGTATTTCAAACATCTCCCCCTCAGCTGGAGCATTCTCTAGAGTGAGAACTTCAGGCAGCTCCCCCTCAGCTTGATTTGTGATCGTTTGACTTGCTTCGGATATCCCATTCTCAGTAGCTATCTTTCTGTCTTTTTCTTTAAGCATTCCTTCATTGACAAGGATGTACTTTTTGACCAATTTTCTTCTTGGTTTTCTAGGTTGAGCCATAGCCTCAGGACTTTCTTCAGCTTTAGCTCTGAATGGTCGATCATCCTAAGAATCTATTGCAGCAACTTCTTTGGGAATGATGTCAAGTCTGGTCTCTACGATCGGTAGAGACTCTACGATCGAAGAGGCAGAAGCCACTTTCAAAGGATTTTCAGCAGCTTTGAATTGAATTGCTTGTATTGTGAGGGGCATGTTAGCCAAATCATCCCTAGAGGATATAACTGCTACGGTATATTTCCATTTTGTAGGGTATGTGTTCCCACTCTCAAGTAACACAATGTCATTATCTGCCAGCTGCAGGATACCGCTGTTAATTAGGTTATGAATGAGATGACAGAGTGCCCAACATTCTTCTATGCTGTGACCGAGAGAATGGCAGTGATACTGACACACTCCATTAGAATTAAACCGTCTTGAACGAGGGTTGATCGGAGGTAGCAGAGCTGTAATCCTTCCTTCATTGATCAACATTTGAAATATCTCCTCCATTGGTTGGCCCAAGTATGTAAATTCCCTTTTATTGGCATTAGTTCTTTTTGCCGCCTTATCCTCCAACATTTCACCTTCTAAAGTTTGTGATGGAGTGGTTGTAACAAAAAGAAGGAGATTAGCATGCTCCTGGTTGACTAATTAGCGTGTGACTTGATGCTGATGGATCACCAGTTCTTCCAATTGTTCTACTTGCTCACAAAGAGTCTTCATTTTCCGTTCCATCATAAACTGGAACTGAGCAAAATCCAATTTATCAGCACTACCCTTGCTGGTTTGGGAGGATCCACCACTGTAGTGAGAAGCCTGTCCGCTACTCCAATTAATCATGTTGACCTCTTTTTCTTTGTGTTGAGGAAGAGGGTTGTCTTGTATGTGTGGTTGGTCGGGCTTGGTAACCATGATCTCACCATTATCAATCAAATCCTGGATCTTGTGTTTCAAGGCCCAGCAATCTTGAGTATCATTACCTGGAGCTCCGGCATGATAAGCACACTTCCGAGTAGCATTGAAACCCTTACCATTCGGGTTGGCTGGTGGAAGAAGATTAGTGATTTTCTTCTGAGTTGTCAGAAGATTGAGGATGTTCTTGAGCAAATCCCCTAAGGGTGTGAACACTCGATTGTGTCTTACTTCTCCAGTCTTGGGCAATGGAGGGTTTGAATACTGTTCTGGAAAGGGGGATTCATTTTTCCTCTAGATAGGCATGCTTTGACTACCTTTCTGACCTTGTAGTATCAAGGAAAATCCTCCTCTTTCTTTTTATGGACCCTCCGGGGGTTGTTTCCATATTTTCTGGACTTGATGTGTTCAGCAACAACTTTAAGGGCAACTAGGTTTTGAATCTTTCTTGACTTCAATCCCATCTCAGCCATCTCTCTGTGTTTGATCATTTCAGAAAATGGCTTGCCAATGCCAGCTAAAACTCTCTCATATAAAGGAGCTTCTTGAATGTCTATGAAGGTCATCACCATCTCAGACTCAGTCATAGAGGGAATAACTTGAGCAGCAAGGCGCCTCCACCTTTGAGCATACTCTCTGAAAGACTCATTGGCATGCTTCTTGACATTTGTAATTTGGTACCGGTCTGGAGCCATCTAAGACTGAAAACTGTACTGACTGAGAAAGGCATGAGCTAGCTCCTCCCAGCTATGGATCTTGGAATTGTCTAATTTGGTATACCACGATCGGGATTTTTCAGTCAGACTCTTCTGGAATAGCTGCATTCTTAGCTTCTCATTTTCAGCGTAAGATCCAAGTTCTCCAATGAATACCTTCAAATGTGTGTAAGGATCCCCTAACCCATTATACTTTTCAAAGTTAGAAGTTTTAAACTTCTCTGGATAATGAACACCAGGGAATATACAAAGGTCGGCATATGAGACACTCCCGTGTGCTCCAATTCCTTTGATAGAACGAATAGTCTTTTCCATTTGAAGGACTTTCTTCCTGATATCACCACTGTCTGGATCTTCTTTGAAGTGGGCAAATTCAGGGATTTTGTCAGGTACTGGAGCTTCCTTATCCTATCCCTGGGTTCCTCCATGTGTAGAGGATTCTGTATGTATGGGCATTTTTGGACCCTGAGTAGACTGATGTAGTTCTTTAAGTAGAACAACCAAATCTGTAATTTATTTGCTTAACCCATCAAACTCCTCTCACGAGACCGGAGCAGGGTTAGACTGGTCAGATGAAGACATAATAAGTTGTAGGTTTGTTGCTTTTTTGGATTTTGAATGGGGTAGTAGGCCCAATTGTTTCCTTACAAAAAGACTTATGTAGTTTAGTTTTAGGGAATGTATAAATGATTTACATGCTATTTATAACATGTCCGTTATAGGAGTGTTGTCCTACAAAATGGGTGTTAACTGTACATAACATTTCAGGTTTTAATATGTATGTGCACATATTCCTTCATATTTTCCATTACAATGATTTTGACATGGAATGAAAATTACAAGTAATTACATTTTACAAGTAATTTGAAATGGGAAAGTATGAAGAGACTTCCCTCCACGTTTGGTTTATCAGAGGTTAACCTATCTTAGGCTACTCTCGCGGCTTTTTGGCATGAAGGTTCCCAGATCATCGCAATTTACTTGACGGAAAGTTAATCCAGTCTTTCAACTGAAGCGAATCTGGGTGGTGCCTTTCCTGAGCCTCGTTGGAATTAGTCTCCCTATGAGTCCAGTAATCAAACACCGACAGGATAGCCTCCTGATGGAGGGACCACACAACATTCATTCACATACAACGTGTCTCACCGTATGAAAATGATGACATGTGTGAAGCACTTCAATATCATAAGCAGATATAGTGCGAAGCACTAAGTACAGTATGTAAATGCATTCGTACACATCCATTCAAAAAATATGTAAATACAACATCCACACACAAGGATATAACAGTTTTGAAAAGTTTATAGTAGCGGCTTAAGCCCTTTTACTGGTCTCCCTAGCAGAGTCGCCACCTGTCGACGTCAGGATTTTTATTTTCCCTTTTCTGTTCTTGTTCTTGGTGTTCTCATGTTAGGTGAGATTTGTTTGAAAAAACAAGTTATGAAAATGTCCGACATTTATATGTCGACGATTGGACTGTAAGAGTTGCTAGTTGGTTTTTTAAATGGTTGTACCAACACATCCGAGAAAAGGTTTGCACATTGACCACATGATGTAACACTGTGTAACTGGTCTGTGAAACCGAGATTCGTTAGAGTCCGGGAGCTTGATTATGTGAAGGGAAGGTGTTAGGCACCCCCTGACATTCGTGTTACCACGGTTACCGTCACTTTTCAATTAAACTGTTATATGAATGTGTGTGTGTGTGTGTGGGTCAATGTGCAATTATTTGGAAGTAGTGCGAGGCCTCGTTCGCACATATATACAAAGGGTTTGAATTTATTAAAAAATTTAGTTTTAACAAGATATAGCAATGATATTTTGTAAAGAGGTTTTTCAAACCATTATGCTCAATAGTAATTGAGGCCTTTGATACTTCCATTTTATTAAATGTTCGGCTTGATTGCTTTTATTTTTGCGATGCGAAGCATCTTCGAGAAAATAATATACACAGCATTGCCGAACTCCTTATGGGCATGAGAGCCATCTAAGGAAATTCAAACACCGTGAATAATTTACAAGCTGCTCACAATCGAAAATGTCCATCACGAGAACCGAATCTAGATTCAGTAGACTGAATCTGTGATCACATGATTCCTAGGCTCACATGATGTAGCAATTTATATGAAAGCTGTAAATAATTATATATATAAAAGCTGTAAAATATATATATAGACAATCACCCACCACGAAGCACCTCCATGGGGGATCAGAAATGTAAATATATATAAAAGTGGTAAATATATATATAGACGATCAATGTTGGGTAAAATCTAATTACGCACAACACGCAAGTATACGTGGTCAACAAGTAATATAATAGTAAGTAGAGTATCGTTCCCTCAGAGACTGTAAATAGAATTTAAACCTCACAATTACCAATTTTCTATTAATCCAAATTTTATTAAATTAATCAATTTCCAGTTTATAATTAAAAGTATTAAGAATATTAAAATTACCAAACAATCAACAATTTCTAAAAATTGAATTTTCAAACAAATAATGGAGAATTAGGCTTTCGACTTCACTCTAAGCATCACTCTGATTATTACACCTTTATTCTAGTTTAACTCACTATCCCAGTTTATTAATCAAGAACACGTATATAGAACTAGCCACCTCTCGATGTACTAATACCGTATTAACTCAAATCCACAATTAAGATAAAATTAAGTTAAACACCTTAATCAACTAACTCACTATATCTCTATGTGAATTACAATTAAAGAAGGTTTAAGTTCAAGCTCTTTATCTGATTACATGCGATGTCAAGCATATCTCTACCCTAACATTCATCAAGATTCTATTCATTCACATAAATCAAGAACACATGCTATATTAACTAAGTCTAGACTCGTATTTAATCTCTCGAGTTCATACAAGTCCACAAAGAATCGTTGATCAGGCAATTTATAAATTCACGCTAAAATTAATATAGATAAACCAGATATTAACTTATTAAACTGAAATCAAGATTACATAATCATCGTTCCACTTAAAGATCCATCTTAAGCTTAAAAAGTAATTAGTTCATAATAAATGAAATAATAACTAAATAAATTAAAGATAACATCTTCTCAATTACAAATATAAAACTAAAGTAGAAGAATAATGTAGAACACCCTTCACTTTAGCCTTAAACCGCAATCGATATAATCGTTCTTCAAAATCTTCACTCTGATGCCCGCTATCCAATTCTGTCCTTAATCGCTGTTAATTGCTTTGCATAATGATGATTTTGTTGTTTGTTGAGCAATATATATCCAGCACATGAAGTTTGGTCAAAATCCCATGTTATTTAGAGTCCATATGCTATCCCAAGTCCTAAATTCTCTTTTCAACAGTGTTTCAATAAGCAAAGGAGTGTCGATCGGGGAGACGGCACCCTTCGCCAAGTTAGGCCCCTGTCACGCTAGAGAGATGAAGACCCCGCCTTACGGGTAGGTAATTACTTCAAATGATTTCTGATTTCTTAGTTGCTTGCCATCTTGTTGCCACAAATGCACTATTTTGATGCCTAAACATCACACCACCACACCTACACATTAAATAACCATAAACAAGTAAAATAGAACACAAACACGAAGAATTAACACTGATTAAGCTTGGATTAGGAACCGATTCGTGGATATAAAATCCACTTATCAATCAACCACCACGAAGCACCTCCATGGGGGATCGGAAAAGTAAAGAAAGCAGTAAAAGCGATCAACCGCCTCGAAGTAAACTCCAGGCGGGACGAAAAGTAAAGAAAGCAGTAAAAGGCCACGAAGTAAAATGTATTCATCTGCAACCACTTAGGTAATCCGTGATGTGGGCATTTTCTGAGAAATTCTTTGCATCTCTCCCATGCCTCGATCTGATGACTCCCCATGTTCTTTGATCAAACATGGTAATCTCGTTTCCTCATCTTTGCGCTTTTTCTTCAAGGAAAAATTTAGCTAGAAATTTCTGAGCCAGGTCATCCCATGTCGTTATCGAACCCACTGGTAAAGAGTGTAACCAATTCTTCGCCTTGTACCGCAGAGTGAATGGGTACAAGCGAAGTCTAACTGCTTCATCCGACACCCCATTTTACTTGAAAGTGTCGCATATTTCCAGAAAACTGATCAAATGCTCGTTCAGATCATCATTTGTAAGTCCCCCAAACTGAACCGAGTTTTGGATCATCTGAATAGTCCCAAGCTTAATCTCGAATGTATTCACACAACTATTAGAGCACGGTGATACTCGATCATTGTGACTCGACCACCTTGGGTGTAGCAAAATCCCTCAACGCTTTCTGGTCTTCGGCAGCTATTGCTTCTTCTTTATCAGAATTTTCGAAGTTGTCCCTTGTTTCCTTGATCCACTTACTTAACCTTTGAAACCTTCTCTCAATATCTTTCTCAAAAGGAAGCAAGTCTGGATTTTTGGACCGAGTTTGCATAAACCAACTTCAAAAACCTGAAATAAGACGAACAAAACAAAATAAAAGTGTTTAAGTAAAACTGGACTAATTAAACTGATATTGCAAAAAAGTAAAATCTATACTAAAGTCCCCGGCAACGACGCCAAAAACTTGTTGGGTAAAATCTAATTACGCACAGAACACAAGTGTACGTGGTCAACAAGTAATATAATAATAAGTAGAGTATCGTTCCCTCAGAGACTGTAAATAGAATTTAAACCTCACAATTACCAATATCCTATTAATCCAAATTTTATTAAACTAATCAATTTCCAGTTTATAATTAAAAGTATTAAGAATATTAAAGTCACCAAACAATCAACAATTTCTAAAAATTGAATTTTCAAACAAATAATGGAGAATTACGCTTCCGACTTCACTCTAAGAATCACTCTGATTATTACACCTTTATTCCAGTTTAACTCACTATCCTAGTTTATTAATCAAGAACACGTATGTAGAACTAGCCACCTCTCGATGTACTAATACGTATTAACTCAAATCCACAATTAAGATATAATTAAGTTAAACAACTTAATCAACTAACTTACTATATCTCTATGTGAATTACAATTAAAGAAGGTTTAAGTTCAAGCTCTTTATCTGATTACATGCGATGTTAAGCATATCTCTACCCTAACATTCATCAAGATCCTGTTCATTCACATAAATCAAGAACACATGCTATATTAACTAAGTCTAGACTCGTATTTCATCTCTCGAGTTCATACAAGTCCACAAAGAATTGTTGATCAGACAATTTATAAATTCACACTCAAATTAATATAGATAAACTAGATAATAGCTTATTAAACTGAATTCAAGATTACATAATCATCGTTCCACTTAAAGATCCGTCTTAAGCCTAAAAAGTAATTAGTTCATAATAAATGAAATAATAACTGAATAAATTAAAGATAACATCTTCTCAATTACAAATATAAAACTAAAGTAGAAGAATAACGTAAAACACCCTTCACTTTAGCCTTAAACTGCAATCGATATGATCGTTCTTCAAAATCTTCACTCCGATGCTCACTATCCAATTCTGTCCTTAATCACTGTTAATTGCTTTGCATGATGATGATTTTGTTGTTTGTTGAGAAATATATATCCAACACATGAAGTCTGGTCGAAATCCCATGTTATTTAGAGTCCATATGCTATCTCAAGTCCTAAAATCCTCTTTCCAGCAGTGTTTCAATAAGCAAAGGAGTGTCAGGATCTGGCACCCCCACCCCAGCGGGGGTGTTTGCATAGGAATCGCCCGTACTGTCATCAATAAAGTGAAGACCCTCGCCCGTGATGTAAAGCTAAAGAAGAGGCCCGTATGGGGTAGGCTACTTCAAATGATTTTTGATTTCTTGGTTGCTTGCCATCTTGTTGCCACAAATGCACTATTTTGATGCCCAAACATCACACCACCACACCTACACATTAAATAACCATAAACAAGTAAAATAGAACACAAACACGAAGAATTAACACTTATTAAGCTTGGATTAGGAACCGATTCGTGGATATAAAATCCACTTATCAATCAACCACCACGAAGCACCTCCATGGGGGATCGGAAAAGTAAAGAAAGCGAGAATGTATCAATAGCCTCAAGTAAACTCCAAAGTGGGACGAAAAGTAAAAAAAGCGATAAAAGGCCACAAGTAAACTCCATGCCCGATGAAATATAAATAAAGCAGTAAAAGGCCACGATGTAAACTCCAGGCCTGACAGAAATGTAAATATATATATATATATATATATATATATATATAAAAGTGGTAAACACACCGGATATATATCGATCCAGGCTCGGTTTATCATTTCAACGATATGCGGCTATATATATATATATATAAGCGGTAAATGCTCAGGATGTAAAATGCGAGCTCATCTAATGAGAGTTTGACAACAGTTTATATATAAGTATATATATATATATATAAGTAGTAAATGCTCTGGATGTAAAATATGTGCTCAATTGAGGCATAACTTGATAATGTTAGTCGATATATATATATATATATATATATATATATATATATATATATATATATATATATATATATATATATATATACAAAAGAAATAAAAGGCCACTGACCGAAGTTCGGGCATACACACGCAACACGACTCTAAACGTGAAGAACTGTATGTGCACGGTAGTGGAGAAAGGCTTTAAGTAAAGCTAGAAGACTTACAGTGGACTGCCAAAGAAGACTTCAATAGCTTTAAATGGATGAACACTAGGCTCCCACCGATAAAAAAATATCAAAGTATAAGCTCACAAGTGTTTAGAAATGAGAAAGAACTCAATTTATAGTGTATACAAAGCAAATTGGAAAGGGTTTCCTCACCTTTTTTCTATTGAAAATGGTTTCCCCAAGCCGTCTATTTATATAGGGGAGGCGAGGTGTACTACATGCGGCAAATGGAGGTCCCTACTGCACCACAGGGTGCCCCGAGAGCTCTGTGGGTCCCGCATCTCGGAAATCGCGTAACGTGTGCACCGTGATGTCCGCTCGAACTTTCAGAACTTTAATCTGGGCTTCCAATTGAGGTGTATAAGACCTTTTACGGAATGCTATTGTCAAGAGCTACACAATGACATGGGATTAGAGGTTGTACGAAGTCAGGAAGATGGGACCATGCCCTTGGTCTTCAAGCTTCAAATTCTATCCCGTGTGCTGTCTTGCGTAGTAGTCACTCGGGATTGGAGCCATTGGTTCTTGTAGGACATTGCTGTGTAGAATGTATGTTGAGACGATGCAATGTGGGATTGAGGTAGCAAAATGATGATTTTGCCCCTCGTCGAAAGTTATCTCCGGCTTGGTGATTTAGCGATCGTTGCTTTCGAGGATATCTCTCGAGATTGGACCTTTAAGAAGTGTGGAATGTCCTCAGGGTTATCTCTGAGGTGTGCATGTCATCCCGGGGTTGTCTCCGGGGTTTGGCATGAGTGCCTCGGGGTTATCTCTGAGTGTTGAAGCTGATTGCTGAGGTTTGAAACAAGCATTTTCGGGGTTATCTCCAGAACTGCAACTACATTCCTCGGGGTTATCTCCGAGGTTGAACTGCCTTCTCCGGTGTTATTTCTGGAACTTGAACTGCATCCCTCGGGGTTATTTTTGAGGTTGGCGATGAAGCTCTTGGTGTTGTTTTCAAGATCGAAACTGAGGATCTCAGGGTTGTCTTCGAGATGTAACTGCTTTCCCCAATGTGGTTTCCGAGGTGGAAATGAGATTCCCGGTGTTGTTTCCAGGATTGGACAGAGCTGTCCTCCAGGGTTATCTGTGGAAGGCGATTTTGTCCTCCTACAATGTTAGTAACATGAATACAAAAATTTTGAGTGTCTACAATAATATTTTAATCATTTATTAAAAAAATAAACAATTTATTTTTATTATTTATCTTTTATAATTCCTTTATTTTATAACCCTAAAATGTCATAAATATAACATTTCATCAAAAATGACCAAATTACCCCTTAAAAATCTGATTTATTCATACCAAGGGTCTTTGAACAGAAAAATTACGTTTTACCCTTTTTAACACTACATTACATTTTAAACATATTTACACATAAATAAGCCATTTACATGAAAAATAACAAAACAGATCCAAAATTATTTCTTTTCTAGGATTTGACAGATTATAACTCTCTTATGAACATATATTTTTCCTGGAATTTTTAAAAGTCATTTACTATTTTTAATTAGCCTAAAATAGCTGAATCTTACAATATTTTTCATAAATTGAAACTTTGTCCAAAACTTTTGAAACTTTCAGGGTATGCTCATATCACTTACATGTACTTTTTGTAAAAATTTAATAATATTTAGAGTTAACCACAAAGAGTTATTCAAGTTCACTTTTAAAAATAGTACTTTCTTGTAAAATCCATAACTTTTATTCTACACATTCCAAAATAGCCATCTTTAGACAAAACCTTCATAACATATCATAGTATCATACTAAATTTTTTTAGAATTTTTAAAGCACAAAAAGTAGATGAAACAGCCCTTACAGGAAACTGGACAGAAACCTTATTTTCAATTTTTCCTATTTCTTTACAATCTGGACAGTTTTACTAAAACAGATACTATGGCTTGCACAGTCAGTATTTTTAAGTGCTAATACTTGGGTTTAATAGTTAAATTATATATCTAGCACTCCACTTTGACGGATCACAAAAAAGAATTGTGAATTTAAAATGGTAGTTGATCAAAGTAAAGGAAAATTAGGGTTTCTAGTCCTTTAAGGACATAGTTTCCTTTTGATCCCTATTCTAACACTCAAAAATGTTTGATTCACACATGAAACACTTAATATTGTGTGAATCAAAAGTTTTTGAGTTTAGAACATAAGCTTTCCATTTCATCAAAACTTAAACAAACTAAAGGAAATAAGCTAGTTTAAAGGGTTATAACTTGTTCTTCTTGCACACCTTCTTCTCCTACCAAAGTATGTGATAAAATTTGAACTTACAACACAACAATTACACTCTCTTTCTCCCTCTCCAGCCCCCAACCTCTCTCTTCATTTTCTCCTCTATTATTTTCTTTTGTTCTTCCTTTTTAGGAGCAAAGTAAAATTGTGGAGTAAATTTTATTTTTACCAAAGAGAGAAGTATTTATACTTGATAAAAATATATACATACAACCTATATACATATATTCAAACTCCCATCTTCTCTTGCTCCCTCACATGTCTTCACATGGGTAGCACATGGTTTGCACATGGTTACTAACTAAGTGGCCAAATAAAATGGTGACACTTAATGAAGTTCACATGCTTTTCACCTCCCTTCACATGGACATCAAAAAACACCACATGGTCTTCACATGGCTTTCACATGGCCTCACTTTTGTTTTTTTATAGCTTATTCAAATGACCAAAATGCCCTTTAAGTAATGGGCCACCAATTGGACTTCCTAAATAATGTTTTAGGCGTCTAATTTCTTTGGTTTAGGCCTTGTTTATAATATGATCCAATATTTGTAATCCTAATCTAATCATTTAGTTAGAGTTTCCATTCCACTCCTTTGGGATTTACATAATTACTTATGCACATTTAATCTCATAACCCAATTAGACTTGCTTAAATTATGTTTTAAATAAATATTAACTTAAGATAATAAAATTAATCTCTTAAGTGTTTATACATTTATATACAAACATTCTTCAATACCATAACCCTTAGGTTATTTATTTACCATACCTAATGTATAATTATGTTATGTAACTTTCACTTTATTTCGCTGTTTAATAAAGTAAATACATATACTTCATTATTGATTAGATAATCATAATATTTAATTGTCCACATAATCATTCATTATATTTCACAAAGTTTTCAATATCCTTAATATTGAATTAACATATTTACTTACAATGTGACTTATAATCCTTGATTATTACACTTAACGATGATATCATCCACATAAACCTCTATATCCTTATGCATCATGTCATGAAAAAGGGCAATCATAGCTCGTTGATAGGTGACACCAGCATTGATAAGGCTGAAAGACAAATGCCTATAACAGAATGTTCCCCAGGGGGTGATAAAGGTTGTTTTCTCTCCGTCTTCTTCGGCAACCATGATTTGGTGATACCCGGCGAAACAGTCGACAAAAGAGTACATGTCATACTGCGCCGTGCTATCTATCAATATGTGGATAAAAGGTACTGGGAAGTTATCTTTCAGACATGCTTTGTTCAAATCCCGATAGTCTACGCATACTCGTACCTTCCCTCCGGGCTTAAACACATGAACTATATTCGACATCCATTCATGGTAAGTTGATACCATGATAATGTCGACTTTGAATTGCTTGACAACTTCTTTTTTAACCTTTGGACTCCATTCAGGTTTTAGTCTCCTGAGTCTCTGTTTGACAGGCTTGAATCCCTCTTTAATGGGCAGTCGGTCAATGACAATGTCAGTAAACAGGTCAACCATGTCTTCATGTGACCATGCAAATACATCCTAGAACTGAGTTAGGAGTTTAATCATGTCGATTCTTTGGTTTGGGGTAAGGTCATTTCCTATATGGATTTCCTTAGGATTTTCTAGGGTTCTGATATTAACGGTGGTGGTTTGATCAAGGTTTGGTTTGGGGTTTTCTTCGACCCATTCTTTGATCTCCTCAGGCACCTCATAGTCAACTATCTCCTCTTGATTGATCCCCATCAAGTCAGAGTCCAGCTCTACATCAAAGTTGTAATCACTGCTAAAACTTGGTATTTCATCAGCAAGGCTAAACAAATCCAAACTTGGAGTCCTGAAAACAAAATTCTTTCACTTATTATAAGAAATTGCTTAATAATACAAAGAATTAATGGAAGCATGACAAAAGTAACTGCTAGTACTATGTAACAAAAGTAAGCAGTATATAATATCTACACTTCAGGGAAGATGAACTTTCTGCCCTTTTACCCTTTTCGGCAGATGCAATGAGTGTTGCTCCAATTGTCCAGGGTAAGGTCTTTGTTGATTCATGTGATGAAAGGATAGTTGTTATCCTCCTCCTCTTTAATGATGACCATGACTACATTCATATCAGAGTCAGTACTTTTCTTTGAACGATTCCCCTTAGCCCTATTTATGCGAGGGATCAGGATTTGATCTTCTGAATAGTCATTGTGACGAACGAGACTTTTGCAATTATTTTAAATATTTATTGAATTAAATAAATATTTTGTTGATTTATTTATTGAGTTAAATAATTATTTGATGTAATTGTGGTAGATTAATTTAATTAAGTGTGTCTCATTAATTTAATTAATGAGGAATAATTTTATAGTTCAAAGTGTGAATTTAATTAGGATAATTAAATTAAATGAGTTGTTAAATAATTTTAGTGTTATTATAATTAATTAAATAATTAATTAGAGATTTATTGATTTGTTATAAATGATAAATGAGAATTTTAATTATGTTGCGCTATTTAACGCCAATTTATGTTATGCGTCAGTTCATATTTGCAAGCCTGGAGAGTATAACATAGAGAGAAAAGAGAGAATTTAAGAGTTAGTGAGATTGAAGAAGAATAAATTGGAGAATTAAAGAATTTCTATCATCTTGCCTAATCATAACAGAGAAATCAAGGGTAATCTCTTATATCCAATTCTAATTTATGTTCTTAAAATTCTTCATGAAAACGGGCTTTTAACTCTCTGTAATTGAATTTTTATGGTTAATTGTTAAATCTATGATGTTGTATATGTTTATGGACATGTATAGTTCGATTATATATGATTTATATGTATTTTAGAGTAATTATTCCATGAAATTATGTTTGAATTGAAATTTTATGGTTTACAGAGTAAGAACATATGAATATGGCTTAAAAGTACAAGAATTCATGCTTCAATTGCATATTAATCGGTAAATTGATGAATGATTATGTTTATACATATAAAAATGAAAAGAGCGAAACTTGTATGAATTTATTTGGTTGAAAAACAAGTTCGTAGTAGTTGATTTCATTAAGAATGCCAAAAAATAGAGTTTTCAAAAAAACATCAAAATTATGGCTTTAAATCTTGTTGTTTATGTGACTTAAGGTGTTAAAAGCATGTTAGAAATGTCATTAAATGTTTCTGTTAAGTTTAGAACATATGGGTGAAATTGAATTCATTGTTTGTGTGAGATTTTGGCATAAATAGGTTTTCGATTTCGTGTTCTTCATGAATGCGAAAGAAGAAAGCTAGCAATCATTGCTTAGCGAGCTTGTCTCACAGTCTTCTTGATTGCCACAACGCTTGTTCCTAGTATAATTGGGCGCAGCTATGCCAAGATGAGTTATAGCGCCGGTTGTAAAGCTTATTTGTGGGTAGCAGATGCACAGTCGTCGTGTCACCCAATACGGATCCCGATTCATTCGAAGTATTTAGGCCAGAGTATTGCTAATGTAATCATACGAAAATTTTATTTAATTGGTCAAGTCTAGAAAATGTGATTTAAACCTAATATAATGAACATAAAAATGTATTAAGCATACAATGTGATGTTAAAACAGATTCTTAACATGCCAGTGATGTTCTTACGTGTTTAATTGATATGTCGAACGCATAGTTAGCTCGTCGTTCGTAAAGTCTAATAGTGTGTAAAAAATAATGTCGTGCTTTGATTAATATAATCATAATCAGAGTGTAGTGAGAAGAGAAAGTACTAATGATGCCGATTATGTTATAGTTGTAGACACTCAAAATTTTCTGCATACATGTTACTAACATTGCAGGATGACAGAATCGTCTTTTAGAGATAACCCTGGAAGACAGCTCAGTTTAATCCCGGAGACAACCTTGGGATATTTAGTATTACCATCTCGGAGATAACTGATGAGTGGGTTTTTAACCTATGAATTATGTTCATCTGGCTTGTTATATTGTTAGTTTCTGGGTATTTTCATGTTACTTCTGATTGGGTTTACGTTTGTTGTAGGTAAGTCAGACTCATCCAGCGAATGGGAGTATTGGAGGACATTTTGAGCAACATTGCGAGTTTTGGTGGTCGAGCGTGGAGCCTTGTTGTGTCAAGTGTGAGTGACGAAATGGCCTGCCATGGAGCATGGCAAGGTGCGGGTGTTCTAGCGTGAGGTATGCTGAGAGAGGTTGAGGATGGCGCGGACCGCGCTGGTGAGCAAACTCGAGTGAGGGAAGTCTTTACCACTTAAAGGAGTCTCTCTTGGGCAGAACTTAGAGATGGATTAGGAGTTATGGCATGAGAATAGATGTAGGCTGATCTAAACATACTTGGAGGGGAGTCATATATATCAAATCATTCATTTAATCAAGAAGGGGACGAACTTGAAGAAGGATTTGAGAGAGCAAGAGTTTGGAGGAACGAAGAACGGCAATAGTTTCACGAAGATTTCAGAATCAAAAGCTGAGAAGGGTGGTGTATTATTATTCTTCTCTAATTTCTATCTTCTGTAATTGGGATGATGTTTCCTTTTATTTATTCAGTGTTTAATTCATTTATTATGGGCTAAATTACTTGTTAGGCTTTTAATGGATCTCTAAGTGGAACGATGATTGTGTAACCTTGGTTTTTAGTTTAATTAAGCTATTAAGCAGTTTATCTATATTAATTGGAGCTTGAATTTATGAATTGCTTGATCAATAATTTTATGTGGATTTGTATGAATTCGAGAGATGAAATATAAATCTAGACTTAGTTAATATAGCATGTGTCATGAATTTTGTGGATAGAAGATTCTTGATTATTGTTGAGGTAGAGATATGCTTGACATCACATGTAATCGTGAGGAGAACTTGAACTTAATCCTTATTTGATTAGAATTCACGTAGAGATATAGTGAGTTGATTAATTGAGGTGTTTGATTTAATTCTATCTTAATTGTGGAGTTGGGTTAATACGGTGTTAATATATCGAGAGGTGATTAATACTACTTATGTGTTCTTGATTAATAAACTAGGATAGTGAGTTAAACTGGAATAAGTTGATAATAATCAGAGGGATGCTTAGAGTGAAGTTACGAGCCTAATTTTCCAATATTTGTTTGAAAATCCAGATTTAGGGTTTGTTGATATTGAGTTGATTTTTGGATGATTGTGACATTTTCAATATAAACTGGAAATTGATTAGTTTAATAAAATTTGGATTAGTAGGAGATTTGTAGTTGTAAGGGAAATTTGTTGCGAAATCTCGAGGAACGATACTTTACTTATTATTATATTACTTGTTGACCACGATACTTGCCTTATTTGGCGTAATTAGATTTTGCCCAACAAGTTTTTGGCGCCGTTGCCGGGGATTTCAATACAGATTTTATTATTTTTGCAATATCAGTTTAATCAGGCCAGTTTTACTTAAACACTTTTTTTTTTATTTTGTTCTTCGAATTTCAGGGTTTTGATATTGGTTTATGCAAACTCGATCAAAAAATCCAGACTTGCTTCCTTTGGAGGACGACATCGATAGAAGGTTTCAGAGGTTAAGTAAGTGGATAAAGGAAACAAGGGACGTATTCAAAAACTCTGAGAAGGAAGAAGAAATGGCTGCCGAAGACCAGAAAGCGTTGAGAGATTTTGCAACACCCAAGATGACTGAGCGGCAGTCAAGTATCACCAGGCCTACAATAGCTGCAAACACGTTCGAAATCAAGCCTGGGACAATTCAAATGATGCAGAATTCAGTGCAATTTGGGGGAATGGCCAATGACAATCCGAACGAGCATTTAATCAGTTTTATGGAAATATGCGACACTTTCAAGTATAATGGGGTGTCGGATGACGCAGTTAGGCTTTGCTTATTCCCATTCACTCTGCGGGACAAGGCGAAGAGTTGGTTACACTCTCTACCAGCGGGTTCGATAACAACGTGGGAGGACCTGGCTCAGAAATTCTTAGCAAAATTCTTCCCACCTGCAAAAACTGCAAAGATGAGGAATGAGATTACCATTTTCAATCAGTAACATGGGGAGTCAATGTACGAGGCATGGGAGAGATACAAGGAATTGCTTAGAAAATGCCCACATCACGGATTGCCCAAATGGTTGCAATTGAATACATTTTACAACGGACTACATGGGAATCTCAGGACTAGTATTGATGCGGCATCGGGGGGAGCATTTATGGCTAAGACTTATGAGGAGGCATACCAGTTGATAGAGACTATGGCGGCTAATAATTATCAGTGGCCCACGGCAAGAATGACACAACCTACGGTCGCTGGTGTGACGCCCCCAAAATAGGTATACATCACCCATCTTGAGTCGCCAAATACATGGTACAGAATTCAAATACAAACTTAAATATACAACATGAGCTGTGAGTTTTAATACAAATATTGTCATCTAGACAATATCCACACTCAATGGAGTCCTCATTACATTTATTATTACACTATTTCACGAATAGTGAGGACTACTAATGCACCATCTAGGACCATCACTCATATCCGACTAGTCCCGCCTACGTTCTTATTTTCAAGAGAACAATGAAAGAAAGGGTGAACTCAACTAGCCCGAAGAAGAAATATTATGACTAAGATAATGCGAGAATAAATTATCATTAGCCTTCAAGCCCGGTGTTAAACTGATACAATATAACAAACATCAAGTTTAACTGCAGCGGAACAAACAATCCATTAGAAGAGTAAAGTAGAGAATAAAATCTACTATCTTCTATGATTGAAAAGGTTTTTCATCACTTTTATCGCTGAGACTTAGCTTAATAAATAATCCACATCATCAAATCATCCCTGCACTACAGGCCAAGGATATTCTTTAGTATCACGACCACGAATTATCCATGCACTACAGTGCCAAAGATAATCGTGTTTTCATCAATCGAGTTTACGATCATGCCATAAAACAATTCATCTTTGCACCCTTGGCCGAAGAGAATCCATAGCCATAATCATACCAAATACTTTCCATCAATGCACTACGGGCCAATGAGGACTTTTTCCACATCATTTGTAACATTACGGTCATGATTATACCGAATAATCCCTGGTCATAATCATACCAACTCCATCTATGCACTACATGCCACATATGACTTTCAACATAATATAAACATGAGGATGATGACAATGACATAATAATTCAATAAAACAAGTTCAAGAATTAATTTATCCAGAAACCAATAACGTCCAAATTGTCAATATGATACTTCTTTGTAGAGTAAAATTCAAGAATGCTCAGAAGAATATTTCCATGAAAAGATATTGGATGAAGCGCAAATATCAAGGATATTCCACTAATTTCATGGAGTATAGAAGTCAAAACTTTAACCAACTGAGTATAATAGAGTATATGAAACTGCAAATGGATTTTCGCCCGCCATGCGGAAATCCACGTAGACAGATCATTTCCACAATTTAATAAGGAATGAATACGAAGGATCATTCACCATGCATGTGGTAATCCACATAGACAGTTTATTCCAACGAGAATAATAAAGAATGGAATAATGAAGGATTCACCATGCGTGCAATAGGATACGCATGTATAGGTTATTCCCAATGAATAATAAATAATGGAACCCGGTCCCGGCAGAACGCACGAACAAGATATTAAAGCGAATAATAAAGAATGGAATAACAATGAAATCACCATGCATGCGATAAGCCTTGCATGATATGAGTTATTCCAATGTAATAATTAATGGAACCGTGTCAGCGTAATACGACCGCATGGATATTAAACAGAATAATAAAGAACGAAATAATAGAAGAATTTCACTATGTATGCGGTACTTCGCATAAACAGGTTATTCCAATATAATAATAAAGAATGGAATAACAGAAGAATTTTACCAAGTATAGGGTATCCCGCGTATACAGGTTATTCCAACAGAATAATAAAGAATGGAATAACAGAAGTTCTCTTCATGAATAAGAATGAAAGAATACCCCTTACGAGTACAACAAATAATATTCCCTACAAGTACAACGAATAATATCCCTTACCTTAGAAAGAAGAGTACTGGATATAGAAGTAGTGAAGTAGTAGAACACTTTTCTTCTTTCTCTCTATAGTTTCTTTCTCTAGAGTTTCAGTGAATTCGTAAGAAATAATGAATGAATGAGCTTCTATTTATAGAAGAATGGATTGCATAGTAACTAACTCATGAACGGTCCAGATTGATTTACTTTAATCTGACGGTCCATATTTAAAGCAAAATCTTTTAAATAAAATATAATATATTCTATTTATAATCTAATAAAACGAATAACTTTATAAAAGATTTTACTATGCAAATACTATGCAGGCACTATGCAAACACTATGCATAATAGAATATAATATATTCTATTTATAGAATAACTTATATAAAAGTATTCTATTTTATTTAAAAACATTTTACTATGCAAAACACTATGCATAATAGAATATAATATATTCTATTTATAGAATAACTTACTAAAAGTATTACATTTTATATAAAAAGATTTTACTATGCAAAACACTATGCATAATAGAATATAATATATCCTATTTATAGAATAACTTTATGAAAGTATTACATTTTATATAAAAAGATTTTACTATGCAAAACACTATGCATAATAAAATATAATATATTCTATTTATAGAATAACTTTATAAAAGTATTACATTTTATATAAAAGATTTTACATTTTATTATATTAATAATACTAATAAAACAAAAAAGCGAGTGACTTATCACGTAAACATCAATAATCAATATCGTGTGCTACTATGCAACCACGCCGCATTCTTTGTACATTTTTTACTACTGAGAGTAGTTCAAGCAGTTTTAACAGTAAAACTTCGCCGTTATTCTCATAAAAATATTTTTATCGTTTTCTCCATCCGACAATAATTTCATTGCGTGGTCCACCAACGATTGTACAGTCGTACGGATATTCCCCGACAAAAAGAATATTCCCTGACCAATCGAATATTATACAACAACTTGCATACTTTTCAAAATTTATAAATACTACCCACAACTATAGCATTATATCAAATTCACACCATAATATTCAAAAAAATATTTCGAGAAAATTAAATATTTATTCATAAAAATTTGGGGTCTTACAATCTCCCCTCCTTATGGAATTTCGCCCTCGAAATTTACGTACGTACCTGGTATGCCGAACAGGTGAGGATACCTTGACTTCACTTCAAATTCTAACTCTTGAGGTATAACCTTTGAGCGTCGAATATGATCCTTCTTATCCAAGATGTTAACACGTATCTCCTCATACGTTAAATCTTCTGCTATCTCGTTCGGTTCTAAATTAATAATGTGGTTCGAGTCATTCACATATTTACGTAACATCGATACGTTAAAAACGTTATGAACACGCGACATACTTGGTGGTAAAACGAGTCTATAGGCCATAGTTCCTACTCGATCGAGGATTTTAAATGGGCCAATTAAATCGAGGGTTGATATTTCCTCTCTTCGTCGATTCTTGCTTCTAGAATAACACCCTCTTGAACCTTCTTCTTCACATTCATCAGCTCTGAGTATGTAGCTTGAGCGTCTTTAACTTTATCAATT
The DNA here is from genome assembly GCA_020205605.1 of Panax ginseng. Lineage (NCBI taxonomy): Eukaryota > Viridiplantae > Streptophyta > Magnoliopsida > Apiales > Araliaceae > Panax > Panax ginseng. The sequence goes on along the minus strand of CM035142.1, from coordinate 74,046,818 downwards.
AAAGTCGATTCTACTCGTATATTCGTTATCTTCACTTGGGTTCCTAGAGTCTTTAACTCTATCTTCATCATTTGTAAGTCGTAGAAATGGGCCTTTGTGTTAACAACATCGCACTTGTAAACGCATACAATCTTCTACTCAACGCGTCAGCTACCACGTTCGCTTTCCCACGATGGTAGTGAATGGTACGATCGTAATCTTCAACAGCTCGAGCCAACGTCTTTGGCGCATGTTACGTTCGCTTTAGTTGAAGAAATATTTAAGGGTTTTAGAAATGGGTTTTGTACTAGGGTCAATACAAAATTCGAATTCACGTTCTAGGGGTAGGCTAAGAAGTCTTCAAGAATACGTCAGGAAATTTATTAATGATAAGAATATCATTCAAAACTGTGACTCTCATCCAAGACTTGGATAGCACATGTAATGAAGGTTTCTCCCAATGGAGTTTCAATAGATAAGTCAAAGTCTAATTTCTCAGCAGTCAAATTTAAACATTAAGCGCAAGAAAGTGAGATAAAAGAATGGATAGAACCGGTATCTAATAAGGTATAGACTTCGCAAGAATTTATAATTAACTAACTGTCTTAACTTAACCCGTCGGGTCACTCGCATTTTTTCGAGAAGTCACGAAAAACACTATTCGAAACCACCAAGCTTTGTTTTGTCTTCAGATCCGCCTTTGGTACCACCGTCCCGGTGGACTTGACTTCACTATACGACAAAATCGAGCTAAATGACCTTCTCTTCTTGAAATTTCCACTTCTATTATCTTGGCCATGATTACAACCGGAAGTGGTTACCATTCTTGGCATGATAATTTCCCCACGATGGTTATCATTGTTCCGATGGCCGTTGCCACCGGTATGATTATTATCGTGTTGTTGGTCGTTACCTTTTGGTTGAGCTAACTCAACGGTCTCATGTGCTTCATTGCTTATCTCAGCATTTTCATATGCCATTTTCAAACACTGTCACAAAACAAGGGTTAATTAACATATCACATATTATCCCTATACTATGACCGACCAATTAAATACCAAATAAACTTAGGTAGTTCATACTTGCGAAGGAATTCCCCATCTCTCCCCTCCTAGTTCTTGTCTCACATCTCTGCCATGGTTCATATCCCTAAGCTTTGATACCAACTGTGACGCCCCCAAAATAGGTATACATCACCCATCTTGAGTCGCCAAATACATGGTACAGAAGTCAAATACAAACTTAAATATACAACATGAGCTGTGAGTTTTAATACAAATATTGTCATCTAGACAATATCCACACTCAATGGAGTCCTCATTACATTTATTATTACACTATTTCACAGAATAGTGAGGACTACTAATGCACCATCTAGGACCATCACTCTGTTCCCCGACTAGTCCCATTTCGTTCTCATTTCACAAGAGAATAATGAAAGAAAGGGTGAGTTCAACTAGCCCAGTAAGAAATATTATGACTAAGATAATGCAGAATAAATTATCATTAGCCTTCAGCAGTGTTAAACTGATACAATATAACAAACATCAAGTGTAACTGCAACGGAACAAGCAATCCATTAGAAGAGTCAACTAGAGAATAAAATCTACTATCTTCTATGATTGAAAAGGTTTTCATCACTTTTATCATTTGAGACTCGAAATTTTAATAAATAATCCACATCATCAAATCATCCCCGCTTTTCTGAGGCCAAGGATATTCTTTAGTATCACGACCACGAATTATGTGGCGCCCCAAAATTAGGTATACATCACCCATCTTGAGTTGCGGATACATGATATGTAATTCAACTGCGCAACTTAAAAATACAAGCTATTGTGTACAATACGACAAAACATAAACTGTGAGTTTGAATACAAATATTGTCTAGTAGAGATTATACAAACTCAAAAGGAGTCCTCATTACAATTATTATCACTCTATTTCACAGAATAGTGAGGACTACTAATGCACCATCTAGGACCATCACTCTGCTCCTCGACTAGTCCCGCCTATGTTCTCATTTCAAGAAGAAAAGTGAAAGAAAAGGTGAGCTCAACTAGCCCAGTAAGAAATATTATGACTAAGATAATGCAGAATGATTTATCGTTAGCCTTCAACAATGTTAAACTGATAAAATATAACAACTATCAAGTTTAACTGCAGCGGAACAAGCAATCCATTAGAAGAGTCAAGTAGGGAATAAAATCTACTATCTTCTATGATATAAAAGGTTTTTCATCACTTTTATCGCTGGGACTCAGCTTAATAAGTAATCCACATCATCGAATAACCCCTGCACTACGGCCAAGGATATTCTTTAGTATCGCGACCAAAAATTATCCATGCACTACGGACCAAGGACATTCGTGTATTCATTAATGGTCATGATCATGCCAACAACTGTCCATCAATGCACTACGGGCCAATGAGGACTTTTTCCACATCATTTGTAACATTACGGTCATGATTACATCGAATAATCCCTGGTCATAATCATACCAAGTCCATCTATGCACTACAGATGACTTTCAACAAAATATAAACATGAGGATGATGACAATGATATAAGAATTCAATAAAACAAGTTCAAGAATTAATTTATCTAGGAACTGATAACGTCCAAATTGTCAACATGATACTGCTTTGTAGAGTAAAATTCAAGAATGCTCAGAAGAATACTTCCATGAAAAGATACTGGATGAAGCGCAAATATCAAAGATATTCCACTAATTTCATGGGTATAGAAGTCAAAGTTTTTACCAACTGAGTATAATAAAGAATGGAATAACAAAAGAAATAACCATGCATGCGATAGACCGCACATGCAGGTTATTCCAACAGAATAATAAAGGATGGAACCAGGTCCGGCGTAAATGCACAGACAGGATATTCTGACGGAATAATAAATAATGGAACCTGGTCTAGCGTAAACGCATAGATAGGATATTCCGATAGGATAATAAATAATGGAACCAGGTCCGGTGTAAACGCACAGACAGGATATTCCGACAAAATAATAAATAATGGAACCAGGTCCGGCATAAACGTACAGACAGGATGTTCCGACATAATAATAAAGAACGGAATATTAGAAGAATGTCATCATGTATAGGGTAGCCCGCGTATACAGGTTATTCCAACACAATAATAAAAAATGGAATAACAGAAGTTCTCTTCATGAATACAAAAGAAATAATACCCCTTACGAGTACAACAAATAATATCACTTACCGTAAAAGAAACTGAATATAACAGTAGGGAAGTAGCAGAATACTTTTCTATAGGTTCTCTTGTAATTCTCTCTCTAGAGTTTCAGTGAATTCGTAAGAAATAATGAAGGAACGAGCTTCTATTTATAGGAAAATAGAATGAATAGTAACTAATTCATGAACGGTCCAGACTGATTTACTATTAAACGGACGGTCCATATTGGTTTACTATTAAAACTTAAAACAACGGTCCATACTGATTTACAATTAAAACTTTAAACCAGGGATCCATATTGATTTACTATTATAACTCCACCAGCGGTCCATATTGACCTACTATTATATCTTCAACTAACGGTCTGAAAAATTAGCACATCTCCTCATGGAATAATATTGTACCCAAATATCCGAATGCACAATACTAGAGTGAATAGAAACCGGGTGAATAGTAACTCGTGAATAGTAACTCATGAATAGTAACTCGTGAATAGTAACTCATGAATAGTAACTCGTGAATAGTAACTCATGAATAGTACTCTGACACGAAAAGTGTCCCGAATACCCGATTGAACAATATATCATATTATGCAGATGATACTGTAATAATAATTGAATCAATAATATGAGAGATATGATGCAGCAATTACTATAGTAATAGTTGAGTATAAATGAGTGACTTCTCACGTAAGCATCAATAATCAATACCGTGTGCTACTGTGCAACCACGCTTATTACTGTACTTTTAACACCGGGTGTTTCAACAGTTAACGGTAAAACTTTTGCCGTTATTTCCATAAAGTATTTTTGTCTTTTTCTCTATCCGACAATAATTCTGTTGTGGGGTCCACCAATGATTATACCGTAAATGCGGATATTCCCCGACAAAAAGAATATTCTCCGACCAATCGAATATTATACAACCACTTGCTTACTTTGCAAAATTTGTAAATATTACCCACAACTATAACATTACATCAAATCAACACCATAATATAAAAAAAAATTATTTCGAGAAAATTAAATCTTTATTCATAAAATCTGGGGTCTCACAATCTCCCCTCCTTATGAAATTTTGCCCTTGAAATTTACGTACGTACCTGGTTTCCCGAAGAGGTGAAGATACATTGACTTCATTTCAGATTCTAATTCTTGAGGTATAACCTTTGAGTGTTGAATACGATCCTTCTTATCCAAGATTTTAACACGTATCTCCTCATACGTTAAATCTTTTTCTATCTCGTCCGGTTCTAAATTAATAATGTGGTTCGAGTCATCCACATATTTACGTAACATCGATACGTTAAAAATGTTATGAACACGCGACATACTTGGCGGTAAAACGAGTCTATAAGCCACAGTTCCTATTCGATCAAGGATTTCAAATGGGCCAATAAAATCGAGGGTTGAGATTTCTTCTCTTCATCGATTCTTGCTTCTAGAATAACGCCCTCTTAAACCTTCTTCTTCACATTCATCACACGAGTATGTAGCTTGAAAGCGACTTTTAACTTTATCGATTCAAGTCTATTCTAATCGTATATTCGTTATCTTCACGTGGGTCCCTAGAGTCTTTAACTCTATCTCCATCATTTGTAAGTTATACGAAATGAGTCTTTGTGTTAACAACATCGCACTCGTAAACACATACAATCTTCTACTCAACGCGTCAGCTACCACGTTCATTTTTCCCACGATGATATTGAATGGTACGATCGTAATCTTCAACAGCTCGAGCCAACGTCTTTGGCACATTACACGTTCGTTTTAGGTGAAGAAAATATTTGAGGGTTTTAGAAATGGGTTTTGTATTAGGGTTAATACAAAATTCGATTTCATGCTCTAGGGGTAGGCTAAGAAGTCTTCAAGAATACGTCAGGAAATTTATTAACAATAGAAATATCATTAAAAACTGTGACTCTCATCCAAGACTTGGATAGCACGTCACATTGATACCTATCAACTTGTCACCGTCATTCACGACGTTTCCTACAGAAAGTCTAGCTTCGGTGCATTCCACACAAGAAAGTCAACAACGAAAGGATCGGGGCTATTTATTTATGGCTTGATATAACAATGATTGACTTTAGTGGTTTGGTTACTTTGAATTCGCATAACAGGTTGGTTAGGAGTATGAAAGCTAACAACCTTACAAAAAGCATGATGAGTAGTTAACCAATCGTTTCTAAAAATCACATCAAAGGCAAGTATTTTCAAAGAGATAAGATCGACAGGTAACGTGAAAGTGTTGATTTGAACAAGATTTATAAATAGTGGAGGTAACGAAGGTTTCTCCCAACTGAGTTTAAACAGATATATCAAAGTCTATCTTCTCCGGAGTTAACTTCAAACATTGAACACAACTAGGTGCAATAAAAGAGTGAGTAGAACTGGTATCTAATACGGTATAGACTTTGCAAGAGTTTATGACTAACATACCCGTGATAATTTTATTCAGGTTCCTCGTCATGAAAAAAAAATGCTCTCTCTTAAACTACTGACTTTGGCTTGTCTGGGACATCCTTTGGTGCCTCCATCCTAGCTGAACTTGTCTTCGGTGAACGAAAAAATCGGGCTAAGTGACCTTCTCTTCCACAATTATAGCATGCTTTGGATGGCATCGCGCAGTTTGGACTGATGTGTCCCTCCCCTCTGCATTTGAAGCATATGATAGGTGGTCATTCTCCTTCCTTAACAACCGGTGTTGGTGCTAACGTCTTTCCATCATTGTTGAATCTCCTCTTCTTGAAATGTCCATTCTTATTGTTTTGACCATGATTACCACCGAAATGGTTACCATTTTTGGCATGTTAATTCCCTCCATGCTTATTATCACCGCTTTGATGATTGTTATCACCGGTATTATCATTTTTCCGGCTGCTCTCTTTTGGTTGCTTTGACTCGTTATCGCGCTCCACTAACTGAGCCCTATTTACAACATCTGAATATAAACACAGTTTATAAGAAATAAGATATTGACGTATCTCCGACTTCAAACCTCTTAAAAACATCCGCGTCATTCTCTCTTCATTATCAACCAAGTGGGACGCAAATCAGGACAACTCGGCAAACTTGGCTTCGTACTGCGACACGGTCATGTTGTTTTGCTCTAACTTGATAAATTCCACCTCCTTCATGTGACGAATGCTTTCGGGAAAGTACTTGTCATTGAACAACTTTTGGAACTTCTCCCAAGACATCTTGAGTGCGTCAGGTTGGGTACGTTTTACAGATTCCCACCAGTGATTTGCCTCTTCACGTAACATAAAGGTGGCAAAGGGAACCTTTTGCTCCTCGGAGCATCCCAAGACATCAAATAACTTGGTGATCTGCTTTAACCACGTCTCCGCCTTAAGTGGTTCTGGCTTTCCCAAAAACTTCGGTGGTCCCAGCTCCTTGAATTGCTTAGCGGTGACCAACAGTGGGTTGCCATTGTTTCCTCCTGCATTATGAACAGGAGCCGCCTTCGCCTGATGTTGCATGAATTCTAAAAAGCTCCTAAACGTACCGTCATTCGTCAATTGATCAGTGTTGTTGTTTACAGGGGGATTATCGTCATCCTGTTGCACATTGTCCTGATTATTGATCTATGGAGAATCAACGGTCTCCTGTGCTCCATTGCTATTCTCAACATTCTCGGATGTCATTTTTAGATACTGCCACAAAACAAAGGTTAATTGACATGTAACATATTATCCCTATATTCTGACCGACCAATTAAAAACCAAATAAACTTAGGTAGGTCATACTAGCGAAGGAATTCCCCGACTCTCCCCTCCTAGTTCTTGTCTCACATCTCATCCAGGGATCATATCCCTAAGCTTTGATACCAACTGTGACGCCCCCAAAATAGGTATACATCACCCATCTTGAGTCGCCAAATACATGGTACATAATTCAAATACAAACTTAAATATACAACATGAGCTGTGAGTTTTAATACAAATATTGTCATCTAGACAATATCCACACTTAATGGAGTTCTCATTACATTTATTATTACACTATTTCACAGAATAATGAGGACTACTAATGCACCATCTAGGACCATCACTGCTGTTCGAGAGCTAGTCCGATTACGTTCTCATTTCCTGAAGAGAACAATGAAAGAAAGGGTGAGTTCAACTAGCCCAGTAAGAAATATTATGACTAAGATAATGCAGAATAAATTATCATTAGCCTTCAACAGTGTTAAACTTATATAATATAACAAACATCAAGTTTAACTGCAACAGAACAAGCAATCCATTAGAAGAGTCAAGTAGAGAATAAAATCTACTATCTTCTATGATTGAAAAGGTTTTTCATCAATTTTATCGCTGAGACTCAGCTTAATAAATAATCCACATCATCAAATCATCCCTGCACTACAGGCCAAGGATATTCTTTAGTATCACGACCACGAATTATGTGACGCCCCCAAAATTAGGTATACATCACCCATCTTGAGTCGCTTGGATACATGGTATGTAATTCAAATACAACTTAAAAATACAAACTGCCGTGGTACAATACGACAAAACATAAACTGTGAGTTTGAATACAAATATTGTCTACTAGAGATTATACAAACTCAAAAGGAGTCCTCATTACAATTATTATTACACTACTTCACGAATAGTGAGGACTACTAATGCACCATCTAGGACCATCACTGTTCCTCGACTAGTCCCAAACTACGTTCTCATTTCAAGAGAAAACGGTGAAAGAAAGGTTGAGCTCAACTAGCCCGAAGAAGAAATATTATGACTAAGATAATGCGAGAATAATTTATCGTTAGCCTTCAACAGATTTTAAAGCGATAAAATATAACAACTATCAAGTTTAAGCTGCGGTGAACAAGCAATCCATTAGAAGAGTCAAATACGGAATAAAATCTACTATCTTCTATGATTTAAAAGGTTTTTCATCACTTTTCTCATTGGGACTCAAATTTTAATAAATAATCCACATCATCGAATCACCCCGAGACTCTGGCTTAAGGATATTCTTTAGTATCACGACCACAAATTATCCATGCACTACGGGCCAAGGACATTCGTGTATTCATTAATGGTCATGATCATGCCAACAACTGTCCATCAATGCACTACAGGCCAATGAGTACTTTTATCACATCATTTGTAACATTACGGTCATGATTACACCGAATAATCCCTGGTCATAATCATACCAAGTCCATCTATGCACTACAGATGACTTTCAACAAAATATAAACATGAGGATGATGACAATGATATAAGAATTCAATAAAACAAGTTCAAGAATTAATTTATCTAGGAACTGATAACATCCAAATTGTCAACATGATACTGCTTTGTAGAGTAAAATTTAAGAATGCTCAGAAGAATACTTCCATGAAAAGATACTAGATGAAGCGCAAATATCAAAGATATTCCACTAATTTCATGGGTATAGAAGTCAAAGTTTTAACCAACTGAGTATAATAAAGAATGGAATAACAAAAGAAATCACCATGCATGCGATAGATCGCACAGGCAGGTTATTCCAACAGAATAATAAAGGATGGAACCAGGTCCGGCGTAAACGCACAAACAAGATATTCCGACAGAATAATAAATAATGGAACTGTAATAACCCGAGATTTTCTATATAAAATAAATAAGAAATTTTGCGTATAAATTTTTTTTTTATTTATTTAATGACAAGAAGAAGTGTCTAGTAATGTGAACGATAAATGCGAATATATTTATTACTTGAAAAATTAGAAATAGTTTTGGAATTATTAATTACCACAAATTATATTGTTATGGTAATTAATTTCTGTAAGCCGAAATGTTTTTATTAATTATTTTCCATAACAACATGATTGGAAATAATATATGAAGTGGTAATTAGAATTATATAATAAATATTTTATTATATGATTTGTTCAGAATATTTAAGTTAATTATTTTAACTTGATTATTGATGTTGTGTAAGAAAGAGAATTCAGATATGAGATCCAAACCCTGGATTGGAATTGTGATCAAGAGATGAGAATAATAATATTATATTATTTATATAATGATTTTACAGTACTATAAATATGTACTGTATAGGTATGGACAGATAATGATGGTTAATTACGGTAAATTAGGTCATAACATATTACTGTGTTGTAAAACCCTAATTATTAAACTCAGTTATGTGATAAGACTGGGTAGTACTTGCGTTATATGAATTCTACTGTGAATTAGAATTTCTGTAATTAGAAGAAACCCTAATTCTTTGTTTATCTTTGATAATTAGGAAAAACCTAATTATTATTTGAAAACCCCTAATTGGTTGAAAATTAGAATCGTAATTCTTGTGTTAGTAAATTATCTGATTAATTAGAAACCCTAATGGTTAATTAGGAAACCCTAATTGATAATGTTAAGAAACCCTAATTTTCTATTAGAAACCCTAATTTTAATTTATTGTGTTTAATTAAAGATTTTATTGTACAATTATTTTAAAATGTCAAAACTTAGAAATTATTTGGGAAAGTGTAAGATATACAATCTAATGATTAAATCCTAGATTTAATTACCTTGGACAAGAATGCCCTTGAGGTTATAAGGAAAATTATCAAAATGCCCTTTTGGTCTTATTAGTGTATTATTAGTTACATTGTTGCTAGAATCTTTTTGCAAGAGCTAGCCACCCACTTTATTCTAGAATCTACCATGGCCTTTATACCATTACCCATCAATAATCAGCTCCTACATTGATTGATTCAATCAATTATATAATTAAGGGAGAGAATTAAGCATTTTGTACACTAGAATTTTACAAACTCTCAAACCAAACTCTCTCAAGCTCTTAGCTCCAAAAATCTCTTGCTTATACACTCCTAAACACAGCCCCACGAACACAAACAACAAATCATAAGCCAAAATCAGAAAATCAAAGCTTAGAAAAGGTATAAACTCTAGCTTGATTTTTCTCAAACTTTTTGGTTTTAGATGTTATGTTTAAATGTTAGAACATGTTGATTATAGTGTCTAAGGATGATCTGGGTTGCTAGATGTTGATTCCATAACATTTAGAAGCTCGGATTTGAAGATTCCAAAAATCTCGGAAATTTTTATGGCCTGTGATTTTTTGGCAAATGACAAGCCTTATATCTCTGTGATCTTTAATGTGTTTTGTGTTCTAAAAGTTGTTATGTGTATCTTGTTATGTGGTATTTAATCTCAAAAGGAATCGGATCCATATCTATTGTGTATTAAAAGTTATTTAAGGTCAAAGTCCATTTAATGGCATCGATAGGACAATTCTCAAGCAACCTGATTTTTCTAAGTGTTGATTTTTCTGACAAGGTTTGACCATACTATAGCTGCTTGATTTCTTGTTTTTATGATAGTGTTAAGTGATAGATCTGTAGTTCTACATGTCGTCTACAACCTGAAACTTATAGATCACAAAAAAGTTAATGTGTTCATGAAGTTATGAAGATCACAAGTTGCCATCTTGTTTGTTCTTCACTAGAAAATGAAGAACAACCTCGATGTGACTACTTTGAAGGCTTAGATCTCGTTGGTATGATGTTTTTTTGCCATGTTTCTTGTTGTATCGTGTAGTCTTACATTAGTATTACAAGATCCAGTTATATCTTTTGAAACTTCATAGATTAAGATTTATTCATGGTCAAAGTAGCTGCTACCTTTGCCACTATGAAGTAAGATCTGAAGCTTGAGGAAGAACGACTATATAATGACAGCTTATGTTGCTATAGGCCCTTTAATGACAGTTTATTTATGAAATTAATTATTTTAATTAAATAATTACAAAAAATTAGATTTAAATTATTAAAATACAAAATAAATTATTAAAAATTATTTTAAAGTCCAGAAAAATAGTTTTTAATTATTTTAAGTATATTTCATAAATATTTAATATTTTTGAAATATAAAGGTATTTATTTATTTAATTATAATATTAAATAAATGATTTAAAAATAATTTTAATTTATAAAAATTATAAAAAATTATATTATGGTATAAGAAAATATTTTAAGTTATTTTCCATGACTTTTAATATTTTGTGATGAATTTCATTAATTAATTATATATTAATGATATTAAAGTTATTTATTGATTATATTAAATAATTAGTTTAAAAATGATTTTAATATTTTAAAAATTATTTTAAATGAAAATAAAGTGTTTAAAGATATTTTAAGTTATAAAATATAACTTTCAATATTTAGAAGATAATTTCATTAATAATTATATATTAATGATATTTAGTTAATGATTTGCGATATTTAGTTTATTTAATATTTATATTAAATAAATAGTTTAAAATGGTTTTATTTATTTAAAAATCATTTATAAAAGGATATTAAGGATTTAAAATATCTTAAGTTATAATTAATGACTTTTAATATTTGGATAAATAATACAATATTATTAATAATAGTATTATTTGATGTTTAAATCATTTAATTATGATTCGATGTTTAAAATGCATGATAAATTTTAATAAATGTTTTAAAATTATTTGAAGTCATTTAAAAATAAAATGACCGATATTTCTGAGATGTTGAGGTATGTAATAAGAGTCTTAGACTCGGTATTTGCCGATAAAGTCAGTCGAAGACGCCTGCAAACAAATGTCAGAAATTTATCTGAACTTAGATATTTGACTGTATTAATGATCGTTTACGATATAATGACTGTTAGAGATGTGTGATAATGTGATTAGACTATGTCTTTCAATCGTAATAATAGGCGATCTTATATGTTATGATATATTGTTCTAATCGAACGAATGATCTGATTAATGATAGGTTGTGATATAAAGAGATATAACCTAAGTTGAGATTTATAATCAGCCAATCAGGCAAGTATCTTACCTTTGCATTTCCTTTATGCAATGGACATGAGTCAGAAGTTTCAGAATTATTCTATTCCTGTACAGATTATGTATGCTTTGATTATCAACATGTTAATTCAGATATATATATTCTGTTCGTAAATTTCTAAATGGTTATACAAGTGTCCCCACTTGGATAATCATGGCATCTATTCACATGTTGATACCTTTTTGTCAATTACCCATATATATATATATATATGTTGAATTACATATTATTGTTGAGCAAGATTAAAAACCTTCGAGTTTGGAACCAGACATGTATGAACATCCCTATATGGGAAAAATTTTGTGCCCAAGGCGGATAAAGTGAGCGATGAATTTCGTTCAGGTTATGTAGTATTGATCAATACAAGGTACAACGGGGCTGATCACCCTCCGTGCCCGTAAGTTATGACTGTTTGCGGATGGATTTCTGCTAAACCTTTTCGAAAATGAAAAGAATGTTCATAGTATGTTTCTTAAACCCTATTCATGGATAGAGCCAAATTTCAAGAATTTGAAAGAGAGTTGTTATGTGAATTTTTTATCAGTACAGATTACTTCACAACTTTCAATTCGTTGTAGAAGTGTTATGTAAAGAGAATACTTATATTCTTTCAGCTTATATATATAATTGCTATTACTTGCTGGGCACTCAAATGCTCACCCTTGCTTAAATTAAATATTTTCGTTATTTATGAGCAAACTGAAGGCTCCAGCACGAACAAGGGAAAGAAAAGCTGTGTTCGAATGAGTTTATATTATGAGTTAATGGTTATAGTTGTATTGGTATCTATTCAAGTATTGTAAGGAATGTATTTGAAGGTCTCGTACCTGGGAAATAAACTTTGATGTATGTAAATTAAGTTTGAATGTAATATTACTATTGTATTATTCAGCTTATAGAAATGGTATCGTGAAGCACCGAGTTCGGGTTTCAAGTACTCGGATTGGGGGCGTCACAGAACCGGTCCTGCGTAGAACGCATGCATGTGATATTAAAAGCGTAATAATAAATAATGGAACCAGTCCGACATAAACGCATGTACGTGATATTCCCAACGTAATAATAAAGAACAGAATATTATAAGAATGTCACCATGTATAGGGTAGCCCGCGTATACAGGTTATTCCAACAAAATAATAAATAATGGAATAACATAAGTTCTCTTCATGAATACAAAAGAAATAATACCCCTTACGAGTACAACAAATAATATCCCTTACCGTAAAAGAAACTGAATATAATAGTAGGGAAGTAGCAGAATACTTTTCTATAGGTTCTCTTGTAATTCTCTCTCTAGAGTTTCAGTGAATTCGTAAGAAATAATGAAGGAATGAGCTTCTATTTATAGGAAAATAAAATGAATAGTAACTAATTCATGAACGATCGAGACTGATTTACTATTAAACGGACGGTCCATATTGGTTTACTATTAAAACTTAAAACAACGGTCCATACTGATTTACTATTAAAACTTTAAACCAGCGATCCATATTGATTTACTATTATAACTCCACCAGCGGTCCATATTGACTTACTATTATATCTTCAACCAATGGTCTGAAAAATTAGCACATCTCCTCATGGAATAATATTGTACCCAAACACCCGAATGCACAATACTAGAGTAAATAGTAATCAGGTGAATAGTAACTCATGAATAGTAACTCGTGAATAGTCATTTATGAATAGTAACTCATGAATAGTAACTTTTGAATAGTAACTCATGAATAGTAACTCATGAATAGTACTCTGACATAAAAAGTGTCCTGAATACCCGATTGAACAATATATCATATTATGCAGATGATACTGTAACAATAATTGAATCAATAATATGAGAGATATGATGCAGCAATTATTGTAGCAATAATTGAGTATAACTGAGTGAATTCTCACGTAAGCATCAATAATCAATATCGTGTAAAGCTACTTATGCAACCATGCGACATCACATTTACTTTTAACATCGGGTGTTTCAACAGTTAACGGTAAAACTTTCGCCGTTATTTTCATAAAGTATTTTTGTCATTTTCTCTATCCGATAATAATTCTATTGTGGGGTCCACCAATGATTGTACCGTCGTACGGATATTTCCCGACAAAAAGAATATTCCCTGACCAATCGAATATTATACAACCACTTGCTTACTTTGCAAAATTTGTTAATATTACCCACAACTATAACATTACATCAAATCAACACCATAATATAAAAAAAAATTATTTCGAGAAAATTAAATCTTTATTCATAAAATCTGGGTCTCACAATCTCCCTCCTTATGAAATTTCGCCTAGAAATTTACGTATATACCGGTATCTTCAAGAGGTGAGGATACCTTGACTTCATTTTGATTCTAATTCTTGAGGTATAACCTTTGAGTGTTGAATACGATCTTTCTTATCCAAGATTTTAACACGTATCTCCTCATACGTTAAATCTTCTGTTATCTCGTCCGGTTATAAATTAATAATGTGGTTCAGGTCGTCCACATATTTATGTAACATCGATACGTTAAAAACGTTATGAACATGCGACATACTTGGCGGTAAAACGAGTCTATAAGCCACGCCCTATTCGATCAAGGATTTCAAATGGGCCAATAAAATTGAGGGTTGAGATTTCTCTCTTCATCGATTCTTGCTTCTAGAATAACGCCCTCTTAAACCTTCTTCTTCACATTCATCACTCGAGTATGTAGCTTGAAGAAAGCAAACTTTAACTTTATCGATTCAAGTCTATTCTAATCGTATATTCGTTATCTTCACGTGGGGTCCCTAGAGTCTTTAACTCTATCTCCATCATTTGTAAGTTATAAGAAATGAGTCTTTGTGTTAACAACATCGCACTCAAAACACATACAATCTTCTACTCAACGCGTCACCACCACGCTCATTTTTCCCACGATGATATTGAATGGTACGATCGTAATCTTCAACAAACCGAGCCAACGTCTTTGGCACATTACACGCTCGCTTTAGGTGAAGAAAATATTTGAGGGTTTTAGAAATGGGTTTTGTACTAGGTTAATACAAAATTCGATTTCACGCCTCTGGGGTAGGCTAAGAAGTCTTCAAGAATACGTCAGAAATTTATTAACAATAGAAATATCATTAAAAGCTCGTGACTCTCATCCAAGACTTGGATAGCACGTCACATTGATACCTATCAACTTGTCACCATCATTCACGACGTTGCTCTGTAAAGTGTCGGCTTGGTGCATTCCACACAAGAAAGTCAACAACGAAAGGATCGGGGCTATTTATTTATGGCTTGATATAACAATGATTGACTTTAGTGGTTTGATTACTTTGAATTCGCATAACAGGTTGGTTAGGAGTATGAAAGCTAACAACCTTACAATTCATTAGTTTTACTGTACTTTTACTACCGTGTGCTACTATACAACCACGCGTATTACTGTACTTTTACTACCGAGTAAATCAACAGTTTTAACGGTAAAACTTCCGTCGTTATTCTCATAAAAATATTTTTGTCGTTTTCTCCATCCGACAATAATTCCGTTACGGGGTCCACCAATGATTGTACCGTCGTACGGATATTCCCCGATAAAAAGAATATTCCCCGACCAATCGAATATTATACAACAACTTGCATACTTTTCAAAATTTATAAATACTACCCACAACTATAACATTATATATCCACACCATAATATTCAAAAAATTATTTCGAGAAAATTAAATATTTATTCATAAAATCGGGGTCTCACAAATTTGAGTGTCGTAAGTAGATGGAGTGATTTGGCAATAATAAAGATGATTTCAAGACTGCTAAGAAGTTCGGACGTGTGGTTCGGGGATGACGCAGAGATAGTTGCAATTATTTGTGAGTTGTGCAGGGGAACATTCGACGGATCAATACGTAATCAACCCAGTAGCTTCAGACAATTCATGAGTAGCTACAATGAATTCCTCGTAACACATATCGTAATGCATATAATCGGGAATAGGAATAATCAATCATCGTGGAATAATAATCGGAATCAACAAGCTCCACGACCATCGCACTTCTGTGATTTTAGAATCAACAACAACCAGCCCAACATCAAGAAAGAAAATCGGATTTAGAGGAATTGTTATGGAAGTATATTACAAGTAACGAGGTAGCTATGAAGAACCAATCAATGGCAATGAAATCACAAGAAATGGCTATCAAGAATTTAGAAAACCAGATGAGACAAATTACCTTAGCATTGAATAACAGACCACAAGGGACCCTACCGAGTGACACCGAAAGAAATCCAAAGGGAAATCATGAACAATGTCAGGCAGTTCCCTTGAGGAGTGGAAAACAAATGGTTGGGATAGATGCAGACAATTCAGCTATTTCCGATGATAAGAGTAATGATAACATAGTGGATGCAGAAAGACAGGATGTGAATATGCGAAGTGAGAAAAAAAAGTTAGATGACACGCCAGTTATGTATCTGCCACCGCCATTTCAGTAAAGAGTTCAAAAGCAGAAATTAGACGAACAATTTGCAAAGTTCTTGGAAGTATTTAAGAAATTACAAATTAACATTCCATTTGCGGAAGCCCTAGAGCAAATCTTAAAGTTATGCAAAATTTATGAAGGGATTCCGCTCAGAAAGAAGAAGCTAGAAGATTTCAAGACGGTGGCACTAACAGAGAGGAGCAAGCATGTTCTACGATGAAAGTTGCCACCCAAGTTGAAAGATCCGGGGAGTTTCACCATTCCATGCACGATCGAAAATACGGCTTTCAATAAATGTTTATGTGATTTAGGAGCAAGTGTGAACCTTATGCCGTTATCAGTTTACACAGAATTGGGATTGCTGGCTCCAAAGCCCACGAACATCTCTTTACAGTTGGCAGATAGGTCAGTCACATATCCGAGAGGCATTGTGAAAGTCATATTGGTAAAAGTTGATAAGTTTATATTCCCCGCTAATTTCATTATTCTAGACTTTGAGGAGGACAAAAACATCCCGATTATCCTAGGGAGACCTTTTTTGGCGACTAGTAGGACACTCATCGACGTATAAAAAGGTGAATTAACGATGAGGGGTCCAAGATCAAGAAGTCAAGTTTAACGTATTCAAAGCCATGAAATTTCCTGCGGATGAAGAAGAGTGCCTTCGGATGGAAATCATTGATCAAATAGTCAACGAAGACATGGGAAAGAGCCTGAACAACGATCTCCTCGAGACAACATTATTGGGGGATGAGGAGCTCGATGACCCAGAATTTATGGACTATCTACAGATGTTAGACTCATTGCCACGAGTAAGCCGATTCAAAACACCTTGTGAATTATTACACACGGAGGAGATAGCCACGAAAAAATTGAGACCATCATTGGAGGAGCCACCAACTCTTGAACTCAAACCACTCCCTAAACATCTCAGGTATGCGTATTTAGGCAATTCAAATTTTTTACCTGTAATTATTTCTGCGCACTTAACAATTTGCAGGAAGAAAAATTGCTAAGGGTACTTAGAGAACATAAGGCAGCGATAGGGTGGACGATAGCGGATATCAAGGGAATCAGCCCGTCGTTTTGCATGCATAAGATTTTGATGGAAGATGACGCAAAACTAACGGTGGAGCAACAACGACGACTTAACCCAATTATGAAGGAAGTAGTAAAGAAGGAAATTCTGAAACTATTGGATGCTGGAATCATTTACCTGATATCCTATAGTAAGTGGGTTAGTCCGATTCATTGTGTGCCGAAAAAAGGGGGAATGACTGTGGTACAAAACGAAGATAATGAGTTAATATCGACAAAAATAGTAACAGGTTGGAGGGTGTGCATCAATTATAGGAAGTTAAACAAGGCAACCAGAAAAGATCATTTTCTGCTACCTTTTATCGACCAAATGTTGGACAGATTGGCGGGTCACGTTTTTACTGTCTTTTGGATGGGTACTCGGGCTACAACCAGATTGCCATCGCCCCTGAGGATCAAGAGGAGACCACATTTACGTGTCCCTATGGCACGTTCGCGTTCAGGAGAATGTCATTCGGGTTATGTAATGCACCGACTACCTTCCAACGGTGTATGATGGCCATTTTCTCCGATATGGTGGAGAAAAACGTGGAAGTCTTCATGGACGACTTCTCTGTCCATGGAGACAATTTTGATACATGTCTTGGGAATTTGGTAATGGTGTTACAACGATGCGAGGAGATAAACCTTCTACTTAACTGGGAAAAATGCCACTTCATGGTTGAGGATGGCATAATTTTGGGCCACAAGGTTTCGGCTCAAGGACTGGAAGTGGACAAGGCTAAGTTGGACACGATCGAGAAATTGCCTCCACCGAGCTCCGTGAAAGGAATCAGAAGTTTTTTGGGACATGCGAGGTTCTACAGAAGATTCATAAAGGACTTCTCTAAAATGGCAAAACCGTTGTGCAGTCTTTTAGAGAAGGACTCTGTGTTTAGTTTTGATGAAGAATGTAAGTTGGCTTTTGAGCTGTTGAAAAAGAAGTTAACTACAGCCCTAGTTATCATCGCACCAGATTGGAATATACCTTTCGAGCTTATATGTGATGCAAGCGACTATGCAGTCGGGGCTGTTTTTGGACAACGTCGAGATAAGGTATTTCACGCCATTTATTATGCAAGTAAGACACTTACTGAGACTCAAATGAATTATACAACTACTGTAAAAAAGAAGGCGCTTGCGCATGGTATATGCGTTTGATAAATTCAGGGCATACTTGGTCGGCTCTAAAGTGATAGTTTACACGAACCATTCGGCTATTCGGTATTTAATTACAAAGAAAGATGCTAAACCATGCCTTATTCGGTGGATTCTCTTTCTTCAAGAGTTTGATCTAGAAATAAAGGATAGGAAGGGGACGGAGAATCAAGTAGCTGATCATTTGTCTAGGCTGGACAATCCGGTAACACAAGAAGAGGACAAGGGCATCATAAAGGAGTCATTCCCGGATGAGAAATTGTTTGGGTTAAATGTAGAATTTCCATGGTACGCGGACTTCGCGAACTACTTAGTGAGAAACATGCTCCCCCCTGATCTTACAAGACAACAAAAGAAGAAGTTTCTTCATGACGTCAAGTGGTATATGTGGGATGAGCCTTACCTATTCAAACAATGCTACCGACAAGATGATGATCGGAAGGTGTGTGCCCCTACAATGAGGTACATAGTATCTTTGCATGAGTGCCATTCGTCGGCATACGGGGGACACTATGGTAGTGAGAGAACAGCAGCAAAAGTCCTCCAAGCAGGGTTTTATTGGTCCACGCTATTTAAAGACGCCTATCAATTTGTTAAAACTTGTGATAGATGTCAAAGAGTGGGAAACATATCGAAAAGGAATGAGATGCCACTCCAAACTATCTTAGAAGTTGAGATTTTCGATTTATGGGGCATCGATTTCATGGGGCCATTTCCTTCCTCATTGTTAAATCAGTATATTTTGCTGGCAGTGAATTACGTGTCAAAATGGGTTGAAGTAGTAGCGTTACCGACTAACGATGCCAAAGTGGTGGTAAAATTCTTACAGAAAAATATTTTTACGAGGTTTGGCACGCCAAGAGCTATCATAAGTGACGAAGGTAGCCACTTCTGCAACAAATCATTTACACCTCTCTTGGCGAAGTATGGGGTCAACCACAAGGTGGCGACAGCCTATCATCCCCAAACCAGCGGGCAAGCTGAAGTCTCGAATAGAGAAGTAAAGAAAATTCTGGAAAAAGTGGTGAACCCGAATCGAAAGGATTGGTCGCTCCGGTTAGATGATGCATTATGGGCATACCGGACTCCTTATAAAACGCTAATAGGGATGTCACCATATCAACTGTTGTACGGAAAAGGCGTGTCACTTACCAAATGTCGAGCTACAGCACAAGCCCTCTTGGGCCATTCAGAAACTAAACTTTGATCAAGCAGCCGTGGGGGAAAAGAGGCTGCTACAACTAAACGAGCTCGATGAATTCAGACTTCAGGCATACGAAAACGCTAAACTATACAAGGAGAATGTCAAGAAATGACACGACAAGAAAATCGTGCAACGAACTTTTGAGCCAGGGCAATCTGTACTGTTGTTTAATTCAAGATTGCAGTTGTTCCCCGGAAAGCTTAAGTCAAGGTGGTCGGGACCATTCACCATCAAAATAGTGTTCCCACATGGTGCAATCGAACTCTACAGCCGAAATCCACTTGAAACATTCAAGGTCAATGGACAACGGATAAAGCATTACTGGGGCGGAGATGCAAACTGGGATGTTGTCAACATTACTCTCACTGACACGCAATGATACAAGAGGCACTGTCGGGCTAGCGACGCTAAAACTGGCGCTACTTGGGAGGCAACCCAAGCTCTAAGTTTTTCATCTTAATTAGTAGTAAATTTTGGTTTTGAATCGAGTCAAGTACACATTTTAGTTAGAGAATTACATGTTTTTGCAGGAAGTTCAAGGACAAATAGCCATTGCCAGACCAGCGCTGACCACGCTACCAAAAGGATAGACCAAGCCGTCGCGCCAAAGACTTCTCAGCCTCAATCGCCAAATTTCAATGACCACGCCACAGACGCCGATCCTCCAACGCGGAATGCGTTGCACCAGCACTCACCGTTTGGATACACAGTGCGGACATCACTACATCAAGCATACTTGTAGCGTGGACTGCGCCACCAATACAGCAACTTCTGGATATCAAGTGCGGAGCGCGCAATGCCTCGTGTATAACCAGCGCTGACCGCGCTACTCGGGACTGGTAGATTATGTAAAGTTAGAGCAACGTGTTATAAACTCAATCAAGACACATCTCCTCATTACATGCAAACTCTCTACATCTTCAAATTCTATTGCACTTCCTATTCTCCATAACTCCCATTTACACCATCTTTACTCTCCTTCTCCTTTTAAATTTCCAACACCACTACCCTTTGCACCTCCCAACTCCACCCACGTTGGCTTCCTACTATCTATATGAAGACACACCATCCTAGAAGTTATGGTACTACAGAGCTTAAACACAACATTCAAATCCTAAATCTAATCCACCCCTTGCACAATTTCATAGAAATTGGGATTCCTCTTCAACTTCTTCAAGGTAAGCCAATTCTCTTCATCCCTCGTGAAATTTTCTGTTGTGACATCAATTTGAGTGGTAAATTCGGGGAATTGCATACTAAAGGAGTGGGTGCTGTGTTTTTGATAATTTGGCTAGCAAGGCAACATCAATCATCCAAGTTTGGGGGTAACATTCAGCCCGCCGACCACGTCCAATCCCACCGGAAACAACATGTCTTCCCACAAACGTCAACGGGCATCATCCTCCACGACTCGGCCTGCATATGACCATACAAAATTTGTGAGTGAAAAGGCCGCGTAAATATTTAAGACCTCTATCGACAAGAAGAATTTGGTGCTAAAAAGAGGATTGAAGCAAAATGCGAATTTGGATGGAGACATGGCTCAACAAATTATAGAACGTCATTGGTTTCAGCTAGTAGAACAACCACTCCCGGCGGCAATCAACATAGTTAAGGAGTTTTATGCTAATGCAATGGAACATGTCAATTATGTTGCCATGGTTCGAGGCAAATCGGTGGCATTTCACGCCGATGCGATCAATGCTTATTTTAGGTTGGAGACACCACAAGATGACCGGTATGAAGATGGGTTGCCGGAGCTGGACGAGTTGATTGCCAAATTATGTAAACCAGGGACTCAATGGGTAACTTAAGCCAGAACGAATGAAAAGATAAGTTTCCCTCAATCAGCACTTAGTCGATATGGTAAAGCATGGTATGCATTTATATGTGCTCGTCTAATGCCCACGCGCCACCAAACTGATGTGACGAAGGCACGGGCTAAGCTTTTGTATAGGATTGTTCACCATCACTACCATATGGACAATTCAATTGCATTTTACGATGTTGATGTGGGGGAGTGTATTCAAGAATCAATTGACCGGGCATTATGTGGGAGTACTACGAGTGGTTGGCTTCATGGGTTCCTCATTACAGACTTATGCCGTAAAGCTGGAGTGCAGTGGCAACCTACTGAGCCAATACAACAACCAACGGCCATAATTGACCATGCCACTATTGAAAGGTACAAAGCATGGGATGGGGCACGATCACACCCGCGTGGTGAAGGTTACATCATGATCCGCCAACCATCACCACCAGTTAATGCGGAACAAACGCGGGCTTCAAGGAATCAATTTATGTGGTTGGCCAAACATCAAGATTTAATGCATCAGTATAATGCAAATGCCTTCAATACGCTTGCTGAGGCGTTTTCTCGTTGCAATCCTAATGCTCAACCGGTGGTTATACTATATATATATATATATATATATATATATATATATATATATATATATATATATCTTTTGCATATAGTTGCATGAATCCAGTTATTTGATCGTATTTATGATTTTTGGCCAATGATGAAATTGAAATTATGTAGACAAATATATCACTAAGTATAAGAATCTTGATGCAATTTCTATTGTGATGTGAATCTTGTTCTGATTGAAACTAGTATAATACGGATAACACTTAATAACATATGTGTTAATGGATTAGTTCAAATTGTTACATAAAGATTTTCGAAGGGATAGTGCTAGTATAAATGAGAAAGTGAATAAGATCGGTATGAACCTAAGCTTGGGGGAAGTTGGGGGTATATAAGCTCTAAAAAAAAATAAGAAAAAATTGCGTGGAAGTAGTTGAGTCTTGTGGTGGGTTGAGAAGAAATACTCTCCATAAACGCAAGTGTGAGATGGAGCGTAAAACGCACTCACCAACCATCTCTCTATCTAAAAAAAAAAAAAAGAAAAAAAAAAGAAGAAAGAAAGTGAGCATGAATACCCTTCTCGGAACCTGAATTTGGATATTGAGCTAATGCTAGAACTTGCTTGTCTTTGAATTTTTGAATTTTTACTGTATGATTCCTGATAAGAAACTGGTTATGTAACTAAGTTGATTCATTATCAGTTAGCATGGGTGTTGCACACACACACACACACTATATTAGTCATAACAGGGTGAGATGAACGGATTGATAGTGATTGCAGAGTGAATTTGATATGAAGGGTGTTTGTTTACTAATTTTTCTGAGGCCGTATGAGCAAATCATATGTATTATCTTAATTCTGGATTCGTAATTTAGTTGTTAGTTACATTGCATTGAATTGCATTTTTGCTTGAGGAAAAACAATGTTCAAGTTTGGGGGAATTTGATGAGTGGGTTTTTAACCTATGAATTATGTTCATTTGGCTTGTTATATTGTTAGTTTCTGGGTATTTTCATGTTACTTCTGATTGGGTTTACGTTTGTTGTAGGTAAGTCAGACTCATCCAGCGAATGGGAGTATTGGAGGACATTTTGAGCAACATTGCGAGTTCTGGTGACCAAACGCGAGGCGTTGTTCTAATAGTCGCCTAGCACGGAATGCTATTTGAGGCGGTGCAACATCTTCTTGACGCAATGAGCGCGGATCGCTATTTGGGACAAGAGGCGAACAATTTGGCCGAGCTATTGGAGCGTGGCAAGGTTCTTCTTTGTTCTAGCTTGGATTGCTACCAAGGAGAGGTTGAGGATGGCGCAGACCGCGCTGGTGCGCAAACTCGAGTGAGGGAAGTCTTTGCGACTTAAAGGAGTCTCTCTTGGGCAGAACTTAGAGATGGATTAGGAGTAATGGTATGAGAAGAGATGTAGGCTGATCTAAACATACTTGGAGGGGAGTCATATATATCATATCATTCATTCAATCAAGAAGGGGACGGACTTGAAGAAGGATTTGAGAGAGCAAGAGTTTGGAGGAACGAAGAACAGGAATAGTTTCACGAAGATTTCAGAATCGAAAGCTGAGAAGGGTGGTGTATTATTATTCTTCTCTAATTTCTGTCTTCTGTAATTGGGATGATGTTTCCTTTTATTTATTTAGTGTTTAATTCATTTATTATGGGCTAAATTACTTGTTAGGCTTTTAATGGATCTCTAAGTGGAACGATGATTGTGTAACCTTGGTTTTCAGTTTAATTAAGCTATTAAGCAGTTTATCTATATTAATTGGAGCTTGAATTTATGAATTGCTTGATCAACAATTTTATGTGGATTTATATGAATTTGAGAGATGAAATATAAATCTAGACTTAGTTAATATAGCATGTGTCATGAATTTTGTGGATAGCAGATTCTTGATTATTGTTGAGGTAGAGATATGCTTGACATCACATGTAATCGTGAGGAGAACTTGAACTTAATCCTTATTTGATTAGAATTCACGTAGAGATATAATGAGTTGATTAATTGAGGTGTTTGATTTAATTCTATCTTAATTATGGAGTTGGGTTAATACGGTGTTAATATATCGAGAGGTGATTAATACTACTTATGTGTTCTTGATTAATAAACTAGGATAAAGGAGTTAAACTAGAATAAGTTGATAATAATCGTAGAGGGATGCTTAGAGTGAAGTTACGAGCCTAATTTTCCAATATTTGTTTGAAAATCCAGATTTAGGGTTTGTTGATATTAAGTTGATTTTTGGATGATTGTGACATTTTCAATATAAACTGAAATTGATTAGTTTAATAAAATTTGGATTAGTAGGAGATTGGTAGTCTGAGGAAATTTATGCGAAATCTCTGAGGGAACGATACTTTACTTACTATTATATTACTTGTTGACCACGTATACTTGCGTGCTGAGTGTAATTAGATTTTTCCCAATAATAACCCCGAGATATCCAGCTCAGTCCTGGAAATACCACCGAAAGTTTCAACCTCAAACCCGGAAACAACACCGGGAGTTTTAGTTTCAACCTCGGAGATAACCCCGAGGAATGCAGTTTGAATATCGGAAATCACACCGGAGAAGACCGTTTCATCTCGAAGATAACCTCGAGATACTCAGTCTCAGTCCCGAAAACAACACCAAGAAAGATAGTATCAACCTCAGAGACAACCACGAGGCATGCAGTTGCATTAGGTATTCCATTAGCGAGACACGTTCAGTGAACTTATTCTCTAATAAACACCTACATACTTGCTTTAGTGTCTCCACACAAATGATCATAAGATCAATCATCCTCATCAAATGAGCAAACAACGTATGTACCAATATATCCGGATTCACTAATCCCCAATTTAGCAATCCAACGATTGGGAACTATTTTAGTTTTAAGCTTTCTAAGAATTTAGATCTTATTAGAATGATCATCATCATTATTCTAAAAGCATTGCTTAAAACTATGGGTTTATCACATATTATAAAACAACATCATGTAGATAATTAAAAGCCTTTAATAAATTAATACTATTTATTAATAAATGAATAAGATTGTTATAAAGTATATGCTTTATCATCAAACATGATTGACTTGTGTGCATACTACTTTCAATCTCCCACTTTCACTAAAGCCACTCGTCATGGTATCCCATACCCTTCTTCTCTAAGTGATGATTATCCTGATGTTGTATAAGCTTTAGTTAATGGATATGTAATGTTGTTCTTGAAAATCCACTATCTCTATAGTGATTTCCCATCTTTCAATGATTCCTATAATCAAATGAAAGTGCCACAACACATGTTTAGATCCAAGATGAGACTTAGGAACTATTCCTAGTTCTGTAATGAACTTTTCATCTAAACAATCAACTTGGAGCTTTATTTATAGATATATATTTTGTCTTTATCACTAAACAAGCAACTCTTTGTTGTTTGAAAACTTTCCAATTCACTGCACCACCATTCAAGGTAACGCTTTACCTTAAAGTGGATTTTTCTGTCATCTTAATCTGTCTGAAAAACTTGAGTCTGTTAAGCCCTCTAATTTTAATTTAGACCCACCATAAATTGTAATCACATCCTTAGTGCCAGTTAAGTACTTTAAGATGTTTTTCACTGTCTTACAGGGATCTTCTCCAGAATATGACCGATCAACATCAGGTCTTGTATATTTCATTGTATACATGATTGTCATTCATGCGATCTCTCTTTTCAGGAGTCTATGGGGACTATTAAGAGAGATACACTCCATGGCTCATCAAAATGAGACATCTCTTGGAGTTTGCCATGCTAAACGACTTTAGCATCAAATGAATATAAGTTCTTAGGGTTAAATCGAGCATCCTCTTAAATCTATCTATATAGATTTGTATCCCCAATTAAGATACTCTTCTCAAATCATTCATGGAGGAATGTTTAGACAACTTTATCTTTACTGATTGTAGCATTAGTATGTCATTCCTTATCCGTAATATATCAACATATAACACTAAATATGTCACGACGCTCCCACTGACCCTTTTGTACACACTAGGTTCATTCTTTTTTTTTTGATAAAATCAAACTCTTTTGATTGTCTCATTAAAACGAATGTTCCATATTTGAGAAGCTTGCTTCAATCCATTTCTATGGGTGTTTACAACTCTTCCCTCATCGTATGTAACTGGATCATCATCTTCTATGATGCGTACCTCATCATCATCATCCACGATGAATCCATACTTCCCAGGTATCTTCGGTACTATTCCAGATTTATAATTTGGTTGTGGTACAATAGGTCTATCTATAGGTTCCTCTTATTTGACTTATCTTGTTTTATGGTTCTTGAACTCTTCAAGATCTATTATCCTCCCATTAGCTCCTTCAATGATAAACATCTTTATCTTAGAAGGCAGCATGTTTCGCAATAAACACCTTTTGCTAAGTAGGATTATAGAACATATATCCTAAACTTACTTTAGAATGTCCCACAAATCTGTACTTGTCAAATCTTGTCCTAAGCTTATCCTTTGAAACCTTTTCACATAAGTTGGACAACCCCTTATCTTAACATACTTAAGATTAGGAATCCTCCCTATCCATAACTTTTATGGAGTCTTGGGGCCAGATTTTGAGGTTACCTTTTTCATAGATATGCAGCCATTTCTAGGACATTATCCTAGAAGGATACTGGAATGTCGGTAAAATCATTATGGATTGTACCATGTCCAACAAGGTACGATTTTTTTTCTTTTAGATACATCAATCAATTATTGCGTATCAGGAGGCGTCCATTGTGAGAAAACCATTTGAGATGATCTAGAAACTCATTGCACAATTATTCCTTCCTTGATCCAATCAAAGAATCCTAATACTTTGCCAATTTGTTTCATTTCTGAATTCTTTGATCCTTTCAAATAATTCACACTTGTATTTCAGAAAATACACACATTCAATTCTTTGAATGATCATCTCCTTTTCTTATACTAATTTGTTCAATATGCAAAATTATTTTAACGTAAGTCAAGTATACAAAATCCATTAAGTAATATTCTAGTTCTATACAAAACATTATTATTATAAATAGAACAACAATTGTTCTTAAATATAATACCAAAGATTTCATTGTTCAACAACAAAATGGAAATAATGTTTCTAACAACTAGAATATAATAACAACTTATTGACATAATTAATAGATTTTCCCGTAGGCATTGCTAAACTATAAGTTTCTATGGCTAATGTAGTAACCTTTGCTTCATTTCCCACACATAAGATTACTTATCTTTGTTTAACTTTCTACTTCTGCTTGGTCCTTTCATAAATCTATATTTATAATAACCAAAGTCGGTATCCAATACCCAAGTAGAACCTTGACTTAAAGAAAAGTTTATTTTAAACCATGAACAAAATTGTATTTGTAATCGAAACTTTACTAAGCTTCTTCTGGTTAGCGTGTCCAGGCTTATTGCAGTGGAAGAACACTCCTTTGCTATCCGTATCAGTTTTGTTCTTATTATCCTTTATTTTTGCCTTTCTTTTTACCTTCTTAGAATCATTCTTCTTTTCAGAAGATCCTTTGGCCCCTACCAGTAAGACTTGGTCTTTCTTGGTTGGAAAATGACTCTCAACATTTTTCAACATGTTAAGCAAATCAGCAAAGTTGATATCTAGCTTGTTCATATGAAAAATTCACAACAATTATGAAAGGAGTCCGAGAGTGAGTGTAAGATCAAATCTTGTCTCAACTCTCCATCCATGACAAAATCTGTTATCCTAATTGTTCAATCAAATTGATCATGTTTAGGACATGTGTCTGTACTGTAGTGTCGTTGGTCATTCTAGATCGGAAGAGCTCCTTAGATATCTGATATCTATTAGTCCTACTTTCCTCACCATCAACTACTTGATGTGCAAGAATATAGTAGGAGCATCCATAGTTTCATGCTGACACTGAAGCTCGTTACTCATGGATGCGAGCATGATACATTGAGCCAATTGTGAATCATCTTGCCACTTTCTAAAAGTAACAATCTCTTACTCAGAGGCATTGTCTGCAACCATTGCAGGGATAGGCGTATTAAGGACATAAGATAGCTTTTTAGCCATGAGAACTATTCTCAAATTCCTTAACCAATCCGTTTAATTCGGTCCGATTAATTTAGCATCTAATATGCTATGCAGTGATAGTAATTTAGACATTGTAAAATTCTCTAAATGAATTTGTAATTAACAACATTTTAGCATACATTCTTTTATTAATTACCAAAATAATTTAGGTCTTGTTTTAAATTGGTATCTCCCACTATTTTCTTCAAAACTATATTACCCTTGATAAGTGGTATTTATACCTACTTATTGAATACAAATTCACGCGATTTATGCCCATCTCAAGTACATTTTATTGTGTTTTAGTTGCATTTCATGATATTTTAGATTGCAGTTACTTAAAACTCCTTTTGGTGAATAAGTGCAGAAATCAGCTTAATTTGGTGGTATTAGAGGGCACGAGGCTAATGGATGCGTGAAGGCGAGGCACAAGTAGGGATATGTATGGCATGAAGGTATAATGGAGCAAGGAAACCAAGCATTGAAGGAATGAGTCGCAGGATAAAGCGACAACAAAGAACAACATTGCAGTAATCGTAAACTGTAATCTACAGATTATAAGTCGCATGCACATGCGCATATTAAGCCTGAGGGCGCACGCTAAGTCTCGCGCCTGCGTGGCGCGAGAGACACAGTGGAGGGGCGTACGGCTGCGCACGATGGTTGCTGATGTTGAGCTGTTTATTTTAATTTCCAATTTTTAAGGGTTGTAATTGGTTTTCAAACGAGATCTGACTGGTGTTAGGGGAGATTCATAACTTTGGTCGTATTTTCATATTGTAACTAGGGTTTTACACTGTTAGGAGATTCCAACGTAGAACGGGACCAAAAAGCCTAATCTTCCAATTCTCCTTGGGATTCTCTATCATAGTGGATTTTTATTATTGTTTAACTGGATTTATATAAGGAGTTGAACGTTGATATTGGTTGTTAATCTACAATTGAGTTTGATCATTCTATCCTTCATCTTTCAATTGTTTGTTTATTAATCATGTTTAGATTTGATCCCATAATGGCTTTTGGTTCAGTCATGAACTAAACTCCATTATGGGATTCTAACGGATTTTAATATGTAGTTTGATTGCATGCTTAAATGCTGGATTGTTTTACATATTATATGGGATGTCTATCATGATTTTTTTGCATGTATGAATGCTTGATCACCATTCGTTTCAGTACTTGTATGGAATTGACAATGAACATGCAAGTATGGATTGTAATCATGATAGTATACGTATATGGGGCTGTTTTATATGGCTTGTGTATTTCGTGAACCAGATAGACATATACAATTTCACCGTATAAGTTAGAATAAGTTCTTGAACTTAAATTCAATATAGTTGCAATTTCACATAGACATATAGTGATTTTGGTTATATTGATGATTACATAGAGTCTATCATCTGTGGATGCTGTGTAAGTAGGTCTTAGTGCATTGAAAAATGGCTATGACTCCTTTAGTGCTCTTGGCTACTTTCCTATGATATGTGAGCAAGTCATGCATGATAGTGGTGATTAAATGAAGTTAGGATCCCATTATTTCCAGATTTGATTTATTCCGTCGTGATTATTGTTTTAGTTGTTATTTACGATTCGAGTAACAAACCAATCTTAGTCATTAGTTTGAGCATATTAATATAGTGATTTAATTAATGCATAGTGATTTAAATTAAACAACTTTCTCCATAGGATCGATACTTTACTTGCTCTGTATTACTTGTTGACACATGTATGCTTGCATGAGTTAGAGATCTTTTGTTAAGACTAAAAAAGAGGCAACAAGTTTTTGGCACCGTTGCCGGGGAGAGACGTTTAATTTATTATTATTATCATTAGTTTTAAGCTATATTGTATGACTTAGACAATTCTAGTCTTATCTCATTTCAGTTTTTATTTTTTGTTTTGTGAATTTGGATAAATTTTATGTACACGCCATCATCCAACCCCCGACTTAACACCTGCTCAGTGACAACATAAACGGAGAGGTTGGAAAGCGCAGTGTTCAGAGAAATCTACAACACAATTAGAAAGTACGACAATGCCTAATACGGCAA
Organism: Panax ginseng; assembly: GCA_020205605.1. NCBI lineage: Eukaryota > Viridiplantae > Streptophyta > Magnoliopsida > Apiales > Araliaceae > Panax > Panax ginseng. Next base: position 74,016,366 of record CM035142.1, on the reverse strand, counting down.
ATGAGGCACAAAGAGAAGAGCAAAGAGAGTAGCATAGGGCTCTGAAGGAATATTCCATGCCCAATATTAATGGACTCAAGTCTAGCATCGTCAGACCAGCGATAACAACCAATACATTCGAGATAAAAACGGGCACTATTCAGATGGAACAGAATTCGGTGCAGTTTGGGGGTGACGCTACAGATGATCCGAATGAACACCTGTTGAGTTTCATCGAAATCTGTGATACATTCAGATACAACGATGTGACGGAGGATGCTATCAAACTTTAGGCTATTCCCATTCTCATTGAGGGATAAAGCAAGAAGTTGGCTTCATTCTTTGCCAGCAGGATCGATAACTACATGGGAGGACTTAGCACAGAAATTCTTAGCCAAGTTCTTCCCAATGGCTAAGACTACAAAGATGAGGACAACTATCTCTCAGTTTGAGCAACAACAGGGTGAGTCCTTATATGAAGCATGGGAAAGATATAAAGAAATGCTGAGGAAGTGTCTGCATCACGGTATGCCAGATTAGATGGTAATCAACACATTTTACAATGGATTAGGATGGCAGTCGAGACCGATTGTAGATGCAGCTGCAGAAGGGGCATTATGGGCAAAAAGCTATGAAGAAGCTTATGACCTTATCGAGACAATGGCATCAAACGATTTTCAGAATCCTACATCTCGGATGCCACAGCCTAAGGTTGCAGGTGTGTTGGAATTAGATGCTATCACGCAGTTGTCAGCACAGATGGCCGCTATGGCGAAGAAAATAGATACATTAGCAGAAGGTAAAACGAAGACGGTTGCCTTCGTATGTGAGATTTATGCGGGGTCACACTCGATAGATCAGATCAAAAAGTTATCATTTCGAGTCATACAAAGATGTGAGCAATTCTGTAAAAGACCAAGGTTAGTTTCAGAACACATACCACCCCAACAACCGAAATCATCCAAACTTTAGTTGGTCAAATAACCAAGGGACTAAACAGAATCAGTTTCAACCAAATAATCAGTTTCAGACACAACCAGCACAGCCACAGTTTAATCCTAGACCACCTTTTCCGTCAGGAGTTTCTCAACAACAACAACAATAACATCACACTCCAGCTGCACCTCAGCAAGAAAAGAAATCAGAAATGGAGGAGATGATGATGAAATACATGGCAAATACAGAAGTTATGATCAAAAGCCAAGCAGTGGCTATTAAGAATTTGGAAACTCAGATGGGGCATATAAGCGAATAACATGCTTACAAACAGCCCTGTGGTGCAATCGCCAAGTAACACAGAGAAAAATCCTAGAAGAGACGGAAGGAAAGGTCAGCGATCACATTGAGATCCGGAAGGATTTGACAGTCATCAGAACTCTCGCTACCGCTGCCTAATTGTACACAGGAAGTCGCATGGCACATGAAAGGCAGAGCAGGTCACTGAAGAGAAGGAAAATCTGGAAAAGTCTGAGGAGCAATAGGAAGAGAAAGACAAAACAAAATTAGAGGAGAAGGTCAAGAGTCCAGAACCACCAATTCACCCTCAAGTGCCGTATCCACAAAGGTTAATCAAACAGAAGGAAGACAAACAGTTCAGCAAGTTCTTGGAGGTATTCAAAAAGCTTCAGATCAACATACCGTTCGCCGAGGCATTGGAACACATGCCAAGCTATGGAAAGTTTATGAAGGGTGTATTGTCAAGGAAGAGAAGATTAGAGGAATTTGAGATAGTAGCCTTGACAGAAGAATGCAGTGCAGTACTTCAGCAGAAGTTACCTCCGAAGGTGAAGGATCTGGGCAGTTTCACAATCCCGCACACAATAGGGAAGATGAATTTTGAAAAAAATTTGTGTGATCTTGGGGAAAGCATAAATTTGATGCCTTTGTCAGTATTCAATCAGTTGGGATTGCCGGCTCCAAGGCCGACAAACATTGCATTATAGTTAGCTGACATATCCATCACGTATCCACAGGGACTTGTTGAAGATGTCTTGGTAAAGGTGGATAAATTTATCTTTCCAGCTGACTTCATCATTTTGGATTACGAGGAAGATAAAAGTATACCAATTATACTGGGGAGACCATTCTTAGCCACATGCAGGACTTTGATAGATGTGCAAAAAGGAGAACTCACGAAGCGTGTACATGATCAGGAGGTCACATTCAATGTCTTTAAAGCCATAAAGTTCCCAACGGATGAAGAAGAATACTTCTTGGTTGACTTGATGGATCGGGGCCTAAAGGATGAGGTACAGAAATCGGGGAATTATGAACCATTGAGGTGTGTAACGGGTAAAAATTCAGAGTTGAAAGTAGAGCTGTTGACGAAAGCTGAAGTTATTAAATTTCAGGGCGAGGTGGACAAGCAGGAAGTCACCTCCATTCTTCCTTCGACGTGATATTCAGAGACAGTCAAGCTAATTGACTATAACTTAGCATTTGATGGGAGGCAACCCATTATTTTCTATCTCTAAAATCTCTCTTTCATTCTTTATTTATTTAGTGCAAGTTATTTCGTTTCCTAAATTTTAACCTAAGTTAAGACCATGGGATTATCTCTGCATAATTAACATACTAGCTGATATTGAATGGGAGCGTGTATATGCATGGTATAGAGTGAGGGTGATACAATAGACATTCATGTTTATTTATTAAACCATGCTTTGATAAGGTCTATTGATGAATTGCAGGTGTATTGGAGAGCATGCATTCCTGTCTTGCAGAGTCTAAAAAAAATAAATAAAAAATAAACACAATAATGCAGAAGAGTGATCGCTGCTGTCACCGATGATATATAAGATAAGTCGCGCACCAGGCGCGACACATAATAGCCAAGAATACACCTCGCGCGCCCGCGCATGAAATACATTGAAAGCCCGCGTGCCCGCGTGCGACACCGGATTAAGACAAATCTGCAAATTTTAAAAATGAGTTGTGGACCATTTGGACTCTCATTTAGAAGAATAACAGACGCGAAATTTTCTCAGTCTCCATAACTCACGTCTCTGTCTTTTTATCACTACAAATTGAAGCCGTGCAATTCTCAATCACATCTCTACAATTCTCTCCACGTTCAAACCTCAACCTAACACTCTCATCCACTCTATAAAGCTAGGGTTTCTGATTGGATTGGCATAAACAAGTTTGAAGGTTATCACATCACAAATTCTCATTCACTCTTAATAATTTCATCTGCATTCTCGCTCAAATATCGGCAAATGGGTCCAAAAAGAGCTCGCTCCACTTCATCTTCTTCTTCATCCTCCTCTAGCAGTCGCGGGGAGGACGTTGTCAACCACACCAAGTTTTTGTGTTTGGAAGCCCAGCAGGAGTACTACCGAATCATAGAAAAAACATTTATCAAGGAAAGAGGATTCAAACCAGAAAGCCAGGATGGACAACTTTGTGCCATGATCCAGGAACGAGGCTGGGGTGGACTGATTGCCTCTACAACACCCATTCTGATGAGCATAGTCCGAGAGTTTTACGTCAACGCCAAAGTCACTATAAACGATATCGCTATGGTTCGAGGTGTCGAGATAAACTACAGACCCTCCGCCATCAGAACCATTTTGAGAATCACTAAGACACCACCACGATGGGCTGCCAATTGGATCACAGGGGCACATCAGGAAATGGATTTGGAGATTGTTATTGCGGAGTTGTGCGTGCCAGGCACGAAGTGGACTTATAAAGTCGGCACGACCCAAACCTCAGATATTTCATTACCAAGATCGAATCGATATGCCAAGGCGTGGAATCTGTTCATTTGTGCCAAGTTATTGCCTTCATCGCATCAGTATGAGATCACGGCAGAAAGGGCCATAATTCTATGGGGCATAATTACTGGCAAGTACATTGGCGTGGGTTATTTGATTCATCAAAACATTGTGAAGTATCTGAAGGGAAGTACCACTGGGAGCATTCCTCACGCATCCATGGTAGCCATGCTATGTGCCCATCAGGGATGCAATTGAGGCAATGAACAAATGCAATATCCAAGCCAGGACATCACTCATGCCACCATTGCGAAATTTGAGGAATGGGCGGGAGGCGAAGCACACCCGCGCGGACGAGGATTTATTCTTCGGCCCACATTCTTCGGGCCATCACTGTAGCCCCCTCAGACCGATGAGGCAGGTCCCTCAACACGACCACAAGCTCCTCATGGTGATCGCCAGCTCTGAAGGTTGGAGCGCAGGGTTGATGCCATCTACGACAATTTTGGAGAGTTTGCTACGGATCTCACGAGGGCCTTGGCCGAAGCCTTCGCACAGCAAGGAACAATGCTAGAGTGGCGTCAGTTTGGGACCGCAGTGCCATATCCACCACCAGATTCACCACCCGAGGAGGGTGGTTCAGCCGATCATTAGGGTAGTTTTCTGTACCCTTTACCTTCATTCAATGGGGCATTGAATATGATAAGTTTTGGGGTATTGGGGGTCTTAGCATAGTAGTATAGTTTCATTTAATTGTTGCATGTTTAGTTTAATTTTGCATGTTTATGTGTTAGATAAAATTTTGTAGAATTTTTTTTAGTTTTTATTCATTATTGTTTGTGCTAGTATGTTTTAGTTTGCATGTCGCACAATGTTTAGCTTTATGGAAATTCTTGTCTAGCCAATGATGATAGTGAATTGTGACGGATTTTAGAGTATATTGGATAACATGAGCTGTGATATAATGTGTTACATGATGAAATTCATGTTGCTATCTAAATTCTTTCGGTTTGCACAAATGTGTTCACAATTACTTGTAGGTATAAGAAGTTTGTGTTGCATTGCTTGATAACAAATGTAGTTGTAAAAAGAGAAATATGTAGAAAGTGATCTTAGACTGTATGAAACATTGACATTCAAACTCTGGGAAAACATGGGTATGCTATGTATAAAAAAAAATTCAAATAGAAATAACGTGGCTAGTCTTAATTCGGGTCCCTGGCTACTTGAGTAAGTACACCCGGGGGGATTGTCTTTACACCTAGCGCCCTAAGGTCTTTCATGATCTGGGAGTCGTTGGTTGAAAGCTTGCTAAGGGGTAGCAGTGTGCCTAATGGATTAAGACATTGCGCAGTCATGTGAAAAAAGGAAGAAAAATAGCAATAAAAACTGCGGGAAAGTGCAAAAATCTCCCTCGTGGGTAGCAATAAAGCAATAAGCCCATTGTTGAACCTTAGTTTGTGTTGATATGTTGAAGCATTCTGTGTTGCATGAGTATACATGAATCTTGATTTAGACTATGCTTTTCTATTTTGAGCAATGTAGCATATATATTCTTTGCTTAATTCAAGTTTTGGTGAACACCACACACACACACAGCATCTCTATATCATATATGAATTATCTGGGTGTATGCTATTATGCCTATAGTTTGGTTTGAAATTATATTCTTGGATCTCGATAATTCACTGAGGCAAATTGGATTGGAACTAGGTGAGACTAGTTTGCATCATAGATTAGTTGCATAGTATTGTAGTTGCATATTCATTGTTCATTAGCATGCATTGCTTGAGGGCAAGCAACAGTTCAAGTTTGGGGGTATTTGATAAGTGGTATTTATACCTACTTATTGAATACCAATTCACGTGAACTATGCCCATCTCAAGTACATTTTATTATATTTTAGTTGCATTTCATGATATTTTGCATTGCAGTTACTTAAAACTCCTTTTGGTGAATAAGTGCAGAAATCAGCTTAATTTGGTGGTATAAGAGGGCACGAGGCTAATGGATGCATGAAGGCCAGGCACAAGCGGGGATATGTATGGCATGAAGGTATAATGGAGCAAGGAGACCAAGCATGGAGGGAATGAGCAGCAGGATAAAGCGACAGCATTAGCAACATTGCAGTAATCGTAACCGAATCTACAGATTTGTGAGTGTGCGACATATTAAGTTCGAGGGAAGCGCACCAGCGCTTGAGAGGCCTACTGGACATCCTGACTTACTGTAAGTCTTGCGCCCACGCAAGAGACACAGTGGAGGGGCGCGCGACCGCGCACGATGGTTGCTGATGATGAGCTGTTTATTTTAATTTCCAATTTTTAAGGGTTGTAATTGGTTTTTAAACGAGATCTGACTGGTGTCAAGGGAGATTCATAACTTTGGTCATATTTTCATATCGTAACTAGGGTTTTACACTGTGAGGAGATTCCAACGTAGAACGGGACCAAAAAGCCTAATCTTCCAATTCTCCTTGGGATTCTCTATCATAGTGGATTTTTATTATTGTTTAACTGGATTTATATGAGGAGTTGAACGTTGATATTGGTTTTTAATCTGCAATTGAGTTTGATCGTTCTATCCTTCATCTTTCAATTGTTTGTTTATTAATCATGTTTAGATTTGATCCCGTAATGGCTTTTGGTTCAGTCATGAACTAAACTCCATTATGGTATTCTAACAGATTTTAATATGTAGTTTGATTGCATGCTTAAATGCTGGATTGTTTTACATATTATATGGGATGTCTATCAAGATTATTTTGCATGTATGAATGCTTGATCACCATTCATTTCAGTACTTGTATAGATTTGACAATGAACATGCAAGTATGGATTGTAATCATGATAGTATACGTATATGGGACTATTCTATATGGCTTGTGTATAGACACTGGAAATTTTCTTTTCCTGTTACTAACCATGCAGGAGGGCAAAGGCGTCTTTTTTAAACTCTAGAGAGAACATTGGAGGACCACAACATCAATTTTAACCCCGGAGATAGCCACGGGAGATCCAATTTCCAACCCCGGAGATAACCCTGGGAAAGTCAGTTTCAACCCCAGAGATAGCCCCGGGGGATCAAGATCAAAGCTTGGAGATAACCCCAGGAGGTCAAGCCAACCTCAGAGATAACCCTGAGGACAGTCAAAGTCAACCTCAAGTCAACCTTAGCGATAATCCTGAGAAAAGACTGCTACAACTGCACAAAAACCGGAGATAACCCCAGGAGGGGCAAAATGGTCATTTTGCCAACCCAACTTCAACTCACATCAAATAAACTCATGTCAACTCAAAATACTTCAATAGAAGTCCCACAAGAACCATATCTTAACTTTCGAGCGCAAACTACGCAAAACGGCTCAAAGGACTACCTGACGGAAACCCGGGAATGCCATTTCAGTCATGGACCCATATTCCTGAAATCAAAAAATAAAAAATCCTATGTCATTGTGTAGCTCTCTGAAAGAGCTTTCCGGAATGATATGGCATGCTTTCATCAGACTCCATGATTAAAAGTTATGAACGACCGAGCGAACAGCGCATTGTCCGAATGTACGATTTGACGGCTGGTGAGACCCACACCGCCTGGCACTCGGGGCACCATGCAGTGCACTGCTATTAGGTGCATGCAGTAGACCTCTGACTCCCCTCCTCTATAAATAGAGGGCTTGGGGTGGCCATTTTGCAAGAGAAAAGGCGAGAAGCCTCGCCAAATTTGCTCAAGACTCACCCTACGCAGCTGCACTTTCCCCTTTAAACACACAGTGAGCTCATATATAGCCCTTTTGTACCTACAAAAGTCAAGTGTTTACCCACTCTAAAGATATAGAAGTCTTCTTTAGCGATCACTGTAAGTTTTCTCATACACTTGAGTCTTTCTCTTCATCTTTGCACACACCCTTCTACACGCTGAGAGTCGTGTTGCTTGCTTTTGCCTCTAACTTCTCATTCAGTGGTTTCATTTTCTATATATATATATATATATATATATATATATATATATATATATATATATATATATATATATATCTACATTTATATATATTAACTGTGTGTTGAACTTTATATATATTAAGCTGTGTTAAACAATATACACACACACACATATATATATATATTAACTGTGTGTTAACTCGCTTGATTTGCTCGGATTTTACATCCTATATGTTTATTCGCTTTCGTATATATATATATATATATATATATATATATATATATATATATATATATATATATGAACCGTGGTGAACTTTATTCGATGAGCCCGGATTTTACATCAATATGTTTATTCGCTTATATATATATATATATACTTATATATATGAACTATGGTTAAACTCATTCGATGAGCCCGGATTTTACATCCCATGCGTTTATTGCTTTATATATATATATATATATATATATATATATATATATATATATATATTCGCTCCGCCTGGAGTTTTCTTCGTGGCGATTGATCGCTTTTACAACTTTATTTACATTCTTTCCCTTTGGAGTTTCCTTCGTGGCGCTTGAGTACCGTATTTATGACTTTATTTACGTTTTATCCGCCTGGAGTTTCCTCAAGGGCGGTTGATAACTTTACGACTTTTATTTACTTTTTGATCCCCATGGAGGTGCTTCGTGGTTGGTGATCTTGTTCGATATATATATATATATATATATATATATATATATATATATATATATATACCGCTTACTACTTTCATACAAATTGTGGTATCAGGCGCTTTAGAATCATGTGATCACATGATTCACTTTATCGATCTAGATTCGGTTCCGTGATGGACATTTTCATTTAAGCAGCGGCTTATAAATTATTCTACATGGGTATCGAATTTCTCATATGGTTTCCATACCCACGAGGAAGCTTCGGCATTATTTTGTACATTATTTTCAAATACGGATGCCTCGATTCAGTAAAATAAAATCAATTGTTTAACACTTAATAAAATGGGAGTGTAAAAGGTCTCAATTACTATTGAGCATCGGTTTGAAAAACCTTTTTATAAAACATCATTGTCATATCTTGCTAAAAACTGAATTTTTACATAAATTCAAACCCTGTGTATATAGGTTCAAACGAGGCCTCGCACTACTTCCAAATAACAGCACATTGACCCACGCACACATATTCAGATAATAGTTTCTTGAAAAGAGGCGATCACCGTGGTAACACGGATGTCGGGGGGTGCCTAACACCTTCCCCCCGCATAACCAAGTCCCCGGACCCTAATGAATCTCGGTTTCACCGACCCGTTTAGCAGTGTCACATCTGGGTCAATGTGCAAACCTTTTCTCTATTGTATTGGTACAACCATTTAAAAACCAATGGCGACTCTTAATAAATCCATCGTCGATATTATACATGTCGGACCTTTTTCACTTGTTTTTTCAAACAAATCTCGCCTAAAATGAGAACACCAAAGAACAAGTAACGGAAAGGGACACCCAAAAATCCCGACGTCGACAGGTGGCGACTCCGCTGGGGACTCCAATAAGAGGACTTAAGTCGCTATTACAATCTTTTCAAAACTGTTATCTGCTTGTGTGTGAATGTTGCATTTACATTTTGATAAATGTGTACGAATGCATTTCTTTATTGCACGTAGTGCTTCGCACCATAACTGCTTGTGATATTAGTGCTTCGCACCATAATCGCCAGGATATTAGTGCTTCGCACTATATCTCGCCAGGATATTAGTGCTTCGCACATGTCATCATTTTCATACGGTGAGACACGATGTATGTGAATGTATGTTGTGTGGTCCCTCCACCAGGAGGCTATCCCGTTGGTGTTTGATTACTGGACTCGTGAGAAGACTAATTCTCTAAGGCTCAGGAAAGGCACCACCCAAATTCGCTCCAGTTGAAAGACCGGATTAACTTCCCGTTGAGTAAATTGCGATGATTTGGGAACCATCATGCCAAAAAGCCGCGAGAGTAACCTAAGATAGGTCAGCCTCTGATAAACCCAAAACGGAGGAAAGTCTCTTCATGCTCTCTCATTTCAATTACTTGTAAACATAATTACTTGTAATTTCATTCCATATCTATCTCCATGTAATGAGAAATATGAAGAAATGTGTACACATACAAATTGACATGATACAAACAGCTGAAATCCGTTTTGCAAGAAAAAAAATTCCTAAACTGGACACATCACATAGCGTGTTATTATACATTCCCTAAAGACTAAACTATGCAAGTCTTTCGTAGGGAACCAATCAGACCTACTACCCGTTCAAAGTCCAAAGAGGTAACATGCCTACAGTCAATCATGTCGTCATCCGACCAGACTGAACTTAATCCAGTTTCTCGCAAAGAATTCGATGGATTAAGTAAATAAATTACAGATTTGGCTGTTCTACTCAAAGAACTACACCAGTCCAATCAGGGTCCAAAAATACCCATACATGTTGAATCCTCCGCACAAGAAGGAACCCAAGGTCTAGATACTGCTAGTTCCAGTCGCAGGAATTCTCATAAGCACAGACAGATTCCTTCAGCCACACAGCGATTGTCTCCACCTACAACTCTTGAGTCCGCACAACCTCCTCAGAAGGTGCCACCAGTAATAATGGCTATGTTATTTCCCAAGCCGATAACGGAAGGGAGAAAGAAGTCTTTGTTCCAGACCCCAGAGTGGAAGAAGAGGAACGAAGAATTAAACAAGACATTGTCAAAATGATGTCAGGCATACGCATCATTGTCCATGATGTACATACAAACAGATACACCCCAGACGATGATTGCCCAGACGTAATGGTCATCATTCGGGAGAAGGAGGATGATGACAACCCCTCCATCACCATGATCCATCAGACTTTGCTCTCGACAATTGGGAGCAAGACTCTTGCATTGGTCGGCGAGGGTAAAAGCAGTAAACTTCGTTCTTCCCTCAGAGATAACAATAATCGCGCTTACTTTTTTCAGACAAGATAGCGCTTACTTTTGTCATTACATGTTAACACTTTGTGTGATTGAACAGTTTCATATTTCAGGTGAGAGCATATTGGTTCAGGACTCTAAAATTAGATGTGCCTAAACTTGCTGATGAGGTGCATATTCTCCACAAGGACTGTAACTTTGATGTAAAGTTGGACTCAGACTTGATGGAAATACAAGAGGACTATGAGATACCTTCGGAGATCAAAGAATGGGACGAAGACAAACCCAAGCCAAATCTTGATCAAACTACCTCTTTTAAACCTCAGAACCTTAGAAAACCCCAAACAAATCCAGATGGGTACGGACCTCACTCCAAGCCAAAGGAATGACATGGTTACTCTATTGACCCTATTACAGGATGTGTTTGCATGGTCTCATGAAGACATGGTCGGTTTATCCACGGACATTGTCATTCATCGCCTTCCCATTAAAGGGGGATTCAAGCTACTCAGGCAGAATCTCAGGAGATTAAAACCTGAGTGGAAGTTAAAAGTTAAAAAAGAAATTGTGAAACAATTTCAACTCGGCATCATCGTGGTGTCAACATACCCAGAATGGCTATCTAACATAGTCCCCGTGCCTAAACCGGGAAGGGAGGTACGAGTGTGTGTGGATTACAGAGATTTGAATAAAGCTTGCCTCAAAGATTGTTTTCCCGTGACATTCATCCACATACTCATTGACAATACAGCTCGATACGACATGTACTCCTTTGTTGATTGCTTCGCGGGGTATCATCAAATCATGGTTGCTCGTGGAAAAAAAAAACTTCATTCGTTATGCCTTGGGGAACCTTTTGCTAAGGACGATTGTCATTCGGCCTCATCAATGTCGGAGCTACCTATAAGTGAGCCATATGGCTCTTTTCCACGATCTAATGCAAAAAAATAAAATAAAAAAAGAGAAGAAAAAAGAAAAAGAAAATCTCTTCAATAGGTTCTACAGTTGTTGCCTTACCATCGGCAAGTTCTACAGATGGCTTCGGAGTTTGAAGAAAAATCCTTCCTCCACATTCCTCAGAATAGGAATGATTTTGCGGATGCTCTAGCAACCTGGGCCTCCTTGATCAACATACATGACAAGGAATACATGCCAACCCTCACATTTGCCCAACAAAAGGCTCCAACCTATAGGAATTACATTGGAGAAGTATCGGATGAGCTACCTCCCATCCAACACCGTTGATATCAATATATCATTGAGCACTCACAAGATAGATCTACACCCGTTGAGGCAAGCCTGACTAAGAAAAGGCGGATCCATCGACTTGCTATGAAATTCTACGGAAAGGTGAGATACACTCTACAAAAAGATGCAGGACTAGGTCTACTCAGATGTCTCGACCAAGACCAAGCTCATAGACTCATGGATGAGATCCATGGTGTAGTATGTGGCCCAGACATGAGCGACCCTCTACTTATAAAGAAGATCTTACAACAGAAAAGTCCGACTACGGCAGTTCAAACAACACGACTTGGTTTTGAAGAAGATCATTGACAACCAAGCTCATTCTAAAGGAAAATTCGCTCCAAACTGGGAAGGCCCATTTATTGTCAAGGAGGTATTGACAGGAGGCGCTTTCAGATTGCAGGAAATAGACGGTGATGAATTTCCGTAACTCATCAATTCAGACACCGTGAAACGATACTATGTCTGAGGTTACCATCAAACAAACATCTTGGTTTTGGATCATCTGATCACCAGTCATTTCAGGTTCTTTAATCCTCACTACACATGACCCTTTCCTTTTACCCATCCGCCTTCGGGGAAAAACAAACTTTTCAAACCAGCAGCCTGGTTTCACTTCATTTCATACAACTTCGGTATCTCACCAGGGATCAAACCTTTCACACCTTAAATTTATCATGTATATGGGATTAAACTCTTCATCTCCAATCCACCCTATACCTGGGCGAACTACGTCGACCTGATCTCCCTAATACACGGGAGTACGTATATGCGGGCTATCAAGTCCAACATGGATTCCCTCTCAGAAGAAGGATGGAACACTGTGATCTCCTACCTAAGGGTTTCTACACGAGCCAACAGATCCACTGCCAACTACATGCGATATCTCGGGTAGATATAGTGTCATCCTGCTCAGCAATAGCGATATCCCTATGAGTTAGAGCATCATCTCTTTAACAAAGCGACATCTCTACCAGAAAGAGCTGTCAACATCAAAGCCCACATCCACTACCTGTTCACCAGATGGTACAGAAGTAAAAGCCTCTTGCGATCTTGGCATCTTATCAGCTCATCTATCAAAGCAACTATCCTGCATAACAAGTTTTAGGTGGGGCAATTTCAAAATCATGGCGACAACCGGATATGGATCCCCTTACAACAAGATTGGGGGCAATCAAGCAAAGCGACAACTCAACACTAGGGTATTTATCAATCATCCTAAAATGGAAAATGCACCAGTTAGCACCATCAGCATGGTCCATCATCATCTCAATGGCGATTCAGATATTATTCACTCACGACTTCATCAACAAAGAGAGTTTCTCATATGAACCCTCAAAGATCAACATGCGAAAGGATGGGGCATTTTTCCAATTCCAAGAAATGGAAGGAGTTTAAGGCGAGATCAAGCTTCTCATCAAAAAGATAGGGGTGAACTCCTAATAGAAATCATAGCGACATAAGCGTGTCCCTACGAAAGAAGGGGAAACTTCTCAAAAAAGTTCTCAACTCAGAAGCAGAAGGTCAACAACAAAAGGCCTAGCGAATGAAATCTACACCATCAATATGTGTTAAGTCCTCACAAGCTGAGGCCTCTACACCGATGTTTAAATCCGGGCAACGAAAGAATGAAATACACCCTCTAGGGATTTCAACGACATTCAAGTCATCAGTTCAGCCGGGTTGTGAATCAAACGCTTAAGGAATTAGGGCACAAGCACCCAACAGCGAAAGGAAACTCCAAATCACCTCAAGAAGGGTGAGACATCTGGTGGTTGTCATCAATCTAGCATAACATCAGGCGAAGTCTGGTGACGTAATACGTGGAATATTACTTCAGCGAAGGTATCAAAAGATCTGGTATTCTTAAATCATTGGCATCAATTCAGCGCAACAATAAGACAGTTCAGCGATGAAAGCTTCGTATACCACCGTTCGAGTGGGAGCCAAAAAAGTTTGGTGATCAGTAGGATAGGCACCGTTGCAAACTACCAGCGAATACATCAGGAGGGTCTGGTGATTTCAGAACGTCCTCCCCATCAGAAATATGGAAATCATCTCCAATTATCTTCATCAAACAATCATCAGTGATTAAATGCCAAACCATTGGAGTCAACACCAACATAGGCATCAGCAATGATCGGTAAAGGTAAAGCGATTTGTAAAAACATTTTAACATTCATCATAACATTCATTACATTGTGATTTGCGATTTTGCGATATGCGATTTGCGATATGCAATTTGCGATGTGATATGCAAAATGCGATGTGCGAGTTGCGAGGTGCGATTTGGCCAAATGCGAAAAACGAAGTGCGAAGTGAGAAATACGATTTGTGAGCTGCGATTTGCGAAAACATTTTGACATTCATCATAAACATTCATTACATTGTGATTTGCATAATTAGAAATACCTTGTCATATTTTCAAGTGTCTACTAATCTTTATCATGTCCATTCCATTGCATTGCATGAACATGATAAAGAGGGGCATCTGTAAACACTTGAAATTTTCTTTTCCTGTTACTAACCATGCAGGAGGGCAAAAGCATCTTTTTCACACTCCAGAGATAACATTGGAGGACCACAACATCAATTTTAACCCCGGAGATAGCCATGGGAGATCCAGTTTCCAACCCCGGAGATAACCCCGGGAAAACAGTTTCCAACCCCGGAGATAACCCCGGGAAAGTAAGTTTCAACCCCGGAGATAGCCCCGGGGGATCAAGATCAAAGCCTGGAGATAACCTAGGAGGTCAAGCCAACCTCAGAGATAACCCTGAGGATAGTCAAAGTCAACATCAAGTCAACCTCAGAGATAATCCTGAGAAAAGATCACATAATCGCATTTAAAACGGAGATGACCGGGAGGGGCAAAATGGTCATTTTGCCAACTCAACTTCAAATCGCATCAAATCAACTCATGCCAACTCAAAATACTTCAATAGAAGTCCCACAAGAACCATATCTTAACTTTCGAGCGCAAACTACGCAAAACGGCTCAACGGACTACCTGACGGAAACCCAGGAATGCCATTTCGGTCATGGACCAATCTTCCTCGAATAAAAAAGAGAAAATATTATGTCATTGTGTAGCTCTCGGAAGAGCTTTCCAGGAATGATATGGCGCTTCCATCGGATTCTGATTTAAAGTTATGAACTAATCGAAATAACAACGATTGTCCAGAATGTACGTACTTTTAACACGGCGGGACCCACATCGCCGGGGAACCTCAGGCAGCCATGTGTGTAGACTGTGGCTCCCCCCTCTATAAATAGAGGGCTTGGGGTGGCCATTTGTAGAGAAAAAGGCAAGGAAAGCCTTGATTAATTCTCACATTTACCTACGCAATGTACTTTCCCCTTTTAAACACCAAGTGAGCTCATATATAGCCCTTTTGTACCTACAAAAGTTTGGTGTTTACCCACTCTAAAGATATAGAAGTCTTCTTTAGCGGTCAATTGTAAGCCTTCTCATACACTTTAGAGTCTTTTCTTCATCTTTGACACACCCTTCTACACGTTGAGAGTCGTGTTCTTTGCTTTTGCCGGACTTCTATCAAGTGGTTTCATTCATCAGAGTATATATATATATATATATATATATATATATATATATATATATATTAAGCGTGTGTCGAACTTTGGTCGATGAGCCTAGACTTGATGCGTGCGTTTATTGCTTTAATATATATATATATATATATATATATATATATATATATATATATATATTAATCGTGTGTAGAACTTTGTTCGATGAGCACGATTTTACATCCTAATGCGTTTATTCTTTTACATATATATATATATGAAGCTGTGGTTGAACTCATTCGATGAGCACAATTTTACATCCAGTGCGTTTATTGCTTTTATATATATATATATATATATATATATATATATATATATATATATATATTCGTCTCCGCCTGGAGTTTTCTTCGTGGCGATTGATCGCTTCTGACTTTATTTACATTCTATCCTTTGGAGTTTCTCCGTAGCGGTTGATAGCTTTTTTACTGACTTTTATTTACTTTTTGATCCCCCATGGAGGTGCTTCAGTGGTTGGTGATCCTGTCAGTATATATATATTTACGACTTTTATATATATACCGCTTACTCTTTTCATACAAATTCATGGTATTCTCTTGCGCTTTAGGAATCATGTGATCTAGATTCGGTTTCGTGATGGACATTTTCAGCTATAAGCGATTTTATAAATTATTCTGATGGTTCGAATTTTCTCGAGATGGTTTCCATACCCACGAAGAAGTCGGCATTATTTTGTACATTATTTTCATGACGGATGCCTCGATTCGTAAAATAAAATTAATTAAGTGTCAACACTTAATAAAATGGGAGTGTAAAAGGTCTCAATTACTATTGAGCATCGTGGTTTGAAAAACCTTTTATAAAAACATCATTATCATATCTTGCTAAAAACTGAATTTTTACATAAATTCAAACCTCAGATATATAGGTTGAACGAGGCCTCGCGACTACTTCCAAATAAACGAGACATTAACCCATACACACACACATTCAGGATAATAGTTTCTTGAAAAAGGCGCCACCGTGGTAATGACGGATGTCGAAGGGGTGCTAACTAACACCTTCCCCGCATAACCAAGTCCCTGCACCCTAATGAATCTCGATTTCACCGAAGGCCGCTTAGCGTTGTCACATCATGGATCAATGTACAAACTTTTTCTCGGTTGTGTTGGTACAACCATTTAAAAGACTGCTACAACTGTACAAAAATAGGAGACAGCCCCAGGAGGGGCAAAATGGTCATTTTGCCAACTCAACTTCAACTCACATCAAATCAACTCATGCCAACTCAAAATACTTCAATAGAAGTCCCACAAGAACCATATCTTAACTTTCGAGCGAAAACTACGCAGAACGGCTCAACGGACTACCTGACGGAAACCCAGGAATGCCATTTCGGTCATGGACCAATCTTCCTCGAATAAAAAAAGAGAAAATCCTATGTCATTGTGTAGCTCTCGGAAAGAGCTTTCCGAAATGATATGGCACGCTTCCATCGGACTCTCGAATTGAAAGTTATGAACGACCGAGCGAACAGCGCATTGTCCGAATGTACGTACTTCAACACGGCGGGACCCACACTGGCCGGGGAACCCCGGGCAGCCACAGGTAAACCTGTGGCTCCCCCCTCTATAAATAGAGGGCTTGGGGTGGCCATTTTGCAAGAGAAAAAGGCGAGGAAGCCCTGCCCAATTTGCTCTGCACCACCCCATGCAATGTACTTTCCCCTTTTAAACACCTGTGAGCTCATATATAGCCCTTTTGTACCTACAAAAGTTGGTGTTTACCCACTCTAAAGATATAGAAGTCTTCTTTAGCAGTCAGCTGTAAGCCTTCTCATACACTTTAGAGTCTTTCTCTTCATCTTTGCACACACCCTTTCTACACGTTGAGAGTCGTGTTGCTTGCTTTTTCCGGACTTGATTCAGTGATTTCATTTCGATCCGTATATATATATATATATATATATATATATATATATATATATATATATATTTACTAACATTATCGAGTTATGCCTCGATTGAACCTGAACTTTGGTCTAGAAGCGTTTATTTGCTTATATATATATATATATATATATATATATATATATTAAAGCGATAAATGCACTGCATCAAGTCTAACACTGCATCGAAGTCTAGGCTCATCGAGCAGAGTTCGACACACGATTAATATATATATATATATATATATATATATATATATATATATATATATATACATTTATATATATTAATCGTGTGTCGAACTCTATTCGATGAGCCTCTGATTTTACATCCTCATGCGTTTATTTCGCTTATATATATATATATATATATATATATATATATATATATATATATATATATATATATATGGCGTGGTCGAACTCGCTCGATGAGCACAATTTTACATCCAATATGCGTTTATTGCTCTTATATATATATATTTTTTCGTCCTGCCTGGAGTTTTCTTCGTGGCAGTTGACCGCTTTTATAGCTTTATTTACATTCTATCCCGCCTGGATTTTCCTTCGTGGCGGTTGACCGTATTTATAGCTTTATTTACGTTTTGTCCCGCTTGAAGTTTCCTCCGTGGCGGTTGATAGCTTTTTACAGCTTTATTTACTTTTTGATCCCCCATGGAGGTGCTTCGTGGTTGGTGATCCCGTCTGTATATATATATTTTGACTTTTTTATATATATACCGCCATCGCTTTCATACAAATTGCGGTATCTTGTGCGCCTAGGAATCATGTGATCTGATTTAGCCTATTGGATCTAGATTCGGTTCCGTGATGGACATTTTTAGTCATAGCGACTTATAAATTATTCTACATGGTTATGAATTTTCTCGAGATGGTTTCCATACCACGAAGAAGTCGGCATTATTTTGTACATTATTTTCGTACGGATGCCTCGCATTCGTAAAATAAAATCAATTAAGCCGAACACTTAATAAAATGGGAGTGTAAAAGGTCTCAATTACTATTGAGCATCAGGGTTTGAAAAACCTTTTTATAAAACATCACTGTCATATCTTGCTAAAAACTAAATTTTTTACATAAATTCAAACCCTGTGTATTAGGTTCGAACGAGGCCTCGCACTACTTCCAAATAATAGCACATTAACCCATACACATACACATTCAGATAATAGTTTCTTGAAAAGAGGCGGTCACCGTGGTAACACAGATGTCGGGGGGTGCCTAACACCTCCCCCCCGCATAACCAAGTCCCCGGACCCTAATGAATCTCGGTTTCACCTACCCGTTTAGCAGTGTCACATCACTGGGTCAATGTACAAACCTTTTCTCGGTTGTGTTGGTATAACCATTTAAAAGACTGCTACAACTGCACGAAAATCGGAGACAACCCTAGGAGGGGTAAAATAGTTATTTTGCGAACTCAACTTCAACTCACATCAAATCAACTCATGCCAACTCAAAATACTTCAATATAAGTCCCACAAGAACCATATCTTAACTTTCGAGCAAAAACTCATAAAGCGGCTCAAGCTGACTACTACTGGACGGAAACCCAGGAATGCCATTTCGGTCATGGACCAATCTTCCTCGAATAAAAAAAGAGAAAATCCTATGCCATTGTGTAGCTCTCGGAAAGAGCTTTCCGGAATGATATGGCACGCTTCCATCGGACTCCCGGATTGAAAGTTATGAACGACCGAGCTAACAACTTATTGTACGAATGTACGTACTTCAACACGACGGGACCCACACTGGCCGGGGAACCCCGGGCAGCCACAGGTAAACCTGTGGCTCCCCCCTCTATAAATAGAGGGCTTGGGGTGGCCATTTTGCAAGAGAAAAAGGCGAGGAAGCCCTGCCCAATTTGCTCTGCACCACCCCATGCAATGTACTTTCCCCTTTTAAACACATGTGAGCTCATATATAGCCCTTTTGTACCTACAAAAGTTGGTGTTTACCCACTCTAAAGATATTGAAGTCTTATTTAGCAGTCAGCTGTAAGCCTTCTCATACACTTTAGAGTCTTTCTCTTCATCTTTGCACACACCCTTCTACACGTTGAGAGTCGTGTTACTTGCTTTTTCCGGACTTGATCCAGTGGTTTCATTCGATCTATATATATATATATATATATATATATATATATATTATATTATATATATATTGACTAACATTATCGAGCTATGCCTCGATTTAGCCTAGAACTTGATGCAGAGCGTTTATTTGCTTTAATATATATATATATATATATATATATATATATATATATATATATCTACATTTTTATATATTAATCGTAGTGTCGAACTTTGTTCGATGAGCCTGAACTTGGCCCCAGTGCGTTTACTACTTTAATATATATATATATATATATATATATATATGAATCGTGGTCGAACTTTTGTTCGATGAGCTGGATTTTACATCAAGTGCGTTTCGCTTATATATATATATATATATATATATATATATATATATATATATATATATACTTATATATATGAATCGTGGTCGAACAAAGTTCGATGAGCCTCAGATTTTACATCCGGTGTATATATATACTTATATATATGAAGCTGTGGTGAACAAAGTTCGATGAGCACAGATTTTACATCCGGTGTGTTTATTGCTTTTATATATATATATATATATATATATATATATATATATATATATATATATATATATATATATATATATATATATGAATCGTGGGTGAACTCTCGCTCGATGAGCTCAATTTTACATCCTATGCGTTTATTATTTATATATATATATATATATATATATATATATATATATATATATATATATATATATATATATATATATATATATATATATATTAAATCGCTCTGGAGTTTTCTTCGTGGCGATTGATCGCTTTTCTGACTTTATTTACATTCTATCACTTTGAGAGTTTTCTTCGTGGCGGTTGGCCGTATTCTGACTTTATTTACGTTCATCACTTTGAGTTTCCTCCGTGGCGGTTGATAGCTTTACTGACTTTATTTACTTTTTGATCCCCATGGAGGTGCTTCGTGGTTGGTGATCCTGTCTGTATATATATATTTACAGCTTTTATATATATACCTACTTACTGCTTTCATACAAATTGCGGTATCTTGTGCGCCTAGGAATCATATGATCACAGATTTAGCCTATTGGATCTAGATTCGGTTCCCGTGATGGACATTTTCAGCTATAAGCAGCTTATAAATTATTCTGCGGTGTCTGAATTTCCTCAGATGGTTTCCATACCCACGAAGAAGTCGGCATTAGTTTGTACATTATTTTCGTACGGATGCCTCGCATTCATAAAATAAAATCAATTAAGCCGAACACTTAATAAAATGGGAGTGTAAAAGGTCTCAATTACTATTGAGCATCAGGTTTTGAAAAACCTTTTTATAAAACATCATTGTCATATCTTGCTAAAAACTAAATTTTTACATAAATTCAAACCCTGTGTATATAAATTCGAACGAGGCCTCGCACTACTTCCAAATAACAGCACATTAACCCATACACACACACATTCAGATTATAGTTTCTTGAAAAGAGGCGGTCACCGTGGTAACACGGATGTCGGGGGGTGCCTAACACCTTCCCCCAAGATAACCAAGTCCCGGACCCTAATGAATCTCGATTTCGCAAATTCGTTTAGCGATTGCCACATCTTTGGGTCAATGTACAAACCTTTTTTTCGATTTGTGTTGGTACAACCATTTAAAAACCAATGGCGATTCTTAACAGTCCATCATCGACATTATACATGTCGGACCTTTTTCACTTGTTTTTTCAAACAAATCTCACCTAAAATGAGAACACCAAAGAACAAGTAATGGAAAGGGACACCCAAAAATCCCGACGTCGACATTGTGTATTTCGTGAACCAGATAGACATATATTGTTTCACCGTATAAGTTAGAATAAGGGCTTGAACTTAAATTTAATATAGTTTCAATTTCACATAGACATATAGTGATTTTGGTTATATTGATGATTACATAAAGTCTATCATCTGTGGATGCTGTGTAAGTAGGTCTTAGTGCATTGAAAAATGGCTATGACTCTTTAAGTGCTCTTGGCTACTTTCCTATGATATGTGAGCAAGTCATGAATGATAGTGGTGATTAAATGAAATATTAAATGAAGTTAGGATCCCATTATTTCTAGATTTGATTTATTCCGTCGTGATTATTGTTTTAGTTGTTATTTACGATTCGAGTAACAAACCAATCTTAGTCATTAGTTTGAACATATTAATATAGTGATTTAATTAATGCATAGTGATTTAAATTAAACAACTTTCTCTGTGGGATCGATACTTTACTTGCTCTGTATTACTTGTTGACACATGTATGCTTGTATGAGTTAGAGCTCTTTTGTTAAGACTAAAAAAGAGACAACAAGTTTTTGGCGCCGTTGCCGGGGAGAGGCATTTAATTTATTATTATTATCATTAGTTTTAAGCTATATTGTATGACTTAGACAATTCTAGTCTTATCTCATTTCAGTTTTTATTTTTTGTTTCAGGAATTTGGATAAATTTTTATACAAGATACGCGATCATCCAACCTCGACTTAACACTGCTCGAGGATAACATAAACGAGAGAGGTTGGAAGCGAGTGTTCAGAGAAATTTACAAGCACGATTAGAAAGTCTGACGGCTAATATGGCGTGAGAGGCACAAGGAGAAGAGCAAAGAGAGGAGCATAGGGCTCTGAAGGAATATTCCATGCCCAATATTAATGGACTCTAGTCTAGCATCGTCGGACCAAAGAATAGCGCCCAATACATTCAAGATAAAAATGGGCACTATTCAGGATGGTACGAATCGGTGTAGTTTGGGGTGCGCCACGGATGATCCAAATGAACACTGTTGAGTTTCTCGAAATCATGATACATTCGAGATACAACGGTGTGACGGAGGATGCTATCAGACTTAGGCTATTCCCATTCTCATTGAGGGATAAAGCAAGAAGTTGGCTTCATTCTTTGCCAGCAGGATCGATAACTACATGGGAGGACTTAGCACAGAAATTCTTAGCCAAGTTCTTCCCAATGGCTAAGACTGCAAAGATGAGGACAGCTATCTCTCAGTTTGAGCAATAACAGGGCGAGTCCTTATATGAAGCATGGGAAAGATATAAAGAAATGCTGAGTAAGTGTCCACATCAAGGTATGCTAGATTGGATGGTAATCAACACATTTTACAATGGATTAGGATGGCAGTCGAGACCGATTGTAGATGTAGCTGCAGGAGGGGCATTATGGGCAAAAAGCTATGAAAAAGCTTATGACCTTATCGAGACAATGGCATCAAATGATTTTTAGAATTCTACATCTCGGATGCCACAGCCCAAGGTTATAGGTGTGTTGGAAGTAGATGCTATCACGCAGTTGTCAGCACAGATGGCCGCCATGGCGAAGAAAATAGATACATTAGTAGAAGGTAAAACGAAGACGGTTGCCTTCGTATGTGAGATTTGTGCGGGGTCACACTCGACTGACCAGTGTGCTATCAGCTCGGAGTCGGTAAAGTATGTGAGCAATTACATAAAAGACCAAGGTCAGTTTCAGAACACATACCACCCCAACATTCGAAATCATCCAAACTTTAGTTGGTCAAATAACCAAAGGACTCAGCAGAATCAATTTCAACCAAATAATCGATTTTGACACAACCAAAGACAAAACTGGCGGTTTAATCCTAGACCACCTTTTCCGTCGGGATTTTCTCAACAACAACAACATCGCACTCCAGCTGCACCTCAGCAAGAAAAGAAATCAGAAATGGAGGAGATGATGATGAAATACATGGAAAATCTGAAGTTATGATCAAAAGCCAGCGGTGGCTATTAAGAATCTGGAAACTCGGATGGGGGCGGATGGAGAACATGCTTACAAACAGGCCCCAGGGTGCACTGCCAAGTAACACAGAGACAAATCCTAGAAGAGGCGGAAAGAGCGAGTGTCAAGCGATCACATTGAGATCAGGAAGGATTTGACAGTATCAGAACTTTCATGGCCCCACGCCTAATTTATCTGTGAAGTCGTAGCGCGCAGCGAGGCGTGAAAGGCAGTCATCAAAGAAGGAAAATCTGGAAATGTTTGAGGAGCAACAGGAAGAGAAAGACAAAACAAAATTAGAGGAGAAGGTCAAGAGTCCAGAACCACCAATTCACCCTCAAGTGTCGTATCCGCAAAGGTTAATCAAACAGAAGGAAGACAAATAGTTCAACAAGTTCTTGGAGGTATTCAAAAAGCTGCAGATCAACATACCGTTCGCCGAGGCATTGGAACAAATGCCAAGCGCGGCCGCGTACAATGGTTGCTGATGCTGAGCTATTTATTTTATTTTCCAATTTTTAAGGGTTGTAATTGGTTTTTAAACGAGATCTGACTGGTGTTAGGGGAGATTCATAACTTTGGTCGTATTTTCATATTGTAAATAGGGTTTTACACTGTGAGGAGATTCCAACGTAGAGCGGGACCAAAAAGCCTAATCTTCCAATTCTCCTTGGGATTCTTTATCATAGTGGATTTTTATTATTGTTTAACTAGATTTATGTGAGGAGTTGAACGTTGATATTGGTTTTTAATCTGCAATTGAGTTTGATCGTTCTATCCTTCATCTTTCAATTGTTTGTTTATTAATCATGTTTAGATTTTATCCCATAATGGCTTTTGGTTCAGTCATGAACTAAACTCTATTATGGGATTCTAACGGATTTTAATATGTAGTTTGATTGCATGCTTAAATGCTGGATTGTTTTACATATTATATGGGATGTCTATCAAGATTGTTTTGCATGTATGAATGCTTGATCACCATTCGTTTCAGTACTTCTATGGAATTGACAATGAATATGCAAGTATGGATTATAATCATAATAGTATACGTATATGGGGCTGTTTTATATGCTTTGTGTATTTCGTGAACCAGATAGACATATACTGTTTCACCGTATAAGTTAGAATAAGGGCTTGAACTTAAAATCAATATAGTTGCAATTTCACATAGATATATAGTGATTTTGGTTATATTGATGTTTACATAGAGTCTATCATCTGTGGATGCTGTGTAAGTAGGTCTTAGTGCATTGAAAAATGGCTATAACTCTTTTAGTGCTCTTGGCTACTTTCCTATGATATGTGAGCAAGTCATACATGATAGTGGTGATTAAATGAAATATTAAATGAAGTTAGGATCCCATTATTTCCAAATTTGATTTATTCTGTCGTGATTATTTTTTTAGTTGTTATTTACGATTCGAGTAACAAACCAATCTTAGTCATTATTTTAAGCATATTAATATAGTGATTTAATTAATGCATAGTGGTTTAAATTAAACAACTTTTTCTGTGGGATCGATACTTTACTTGCTCTGTATTACTTGTTGAAACATGTATGCTTGCATGAGTTAAAGCACTTTTGTTAAGACTAAAAAAGAGGCAACAACCCTCAATATATATAGTTCGGCAATATATAATTAAAGATATGCTAGTGAGAATAAGGATCCCATTTCAAATATATATAGTCTTGTGTGTGCACAACAAACTATATATAAATAAATAGGTAGACAACTCTTGTCAATTACATCAACTATGTAACTCCTTGTATTGTGCCTCTTAAATCATAATGGTCAAGTGTGCGCACATCCGAACTAAAATAATTTAAGTTAAGTCAGACCCAGCATTTCCATATAAGTGAAGAGAAAACTACAGCCCTTGTGTGTGCACAACAAAACAGTAATGTTCAATTCCTTATAAACATCATATGTAATAAAAACAACATCTTAAATATTTAATACTTGCCTTGTGTGTGCACAACAAACTCATATTAAATATTCAATACTCTATTGTTTCTATCATGCTAGAAGGCGATGTTCGATATTCCAAATATCTTTGAACGTTACAACTTAATATAAAATATTTGAGGGATTTGTTATTAATTTGTCTCATCTTGTTTAGAGCGCATGCACATATATATATAAAATATGCGTCATATTAATGAACATATGAATCATGTTTGCATAATATATATATATATATATATATATATATATATATATACATATATAGTATAAGCATGCACATATAGAATACTATATTCTACCCGGATTGATTATGAACTTTTATTCTAGTTTAGTTCACTAAAGCCACCAAGTGAACCAAAAGGTCAAACCCTAGGGGTACAAGAATTAATATTTAAATATAACTATTACATTTAAACCCGGGCTCCATTACAAACGGGTCTTCAGCGCTCCTTGCTCCTTGATCTCCAATTTTTCAAAATTAATTCTAGCTATTCCTATTACAAAACTATTTTTAAAATAAATAGAAACCTTGATCAGAAGTCAAAGGGAAGTACATAGGAGGGAGTTAGAATTTACATTAAGAAAAAATTAGAGAAGACGAGGTACGCAAACTCCATTTAATAAAACTCATACATTCATGCATCCAACTAAAATAAAATTCAATCACATTGGTCAATAGTCCATAATTAATCTCATTTATTATCATACACATCACCATATGCATCAATAAATAATATTCATCTCATGAATAATAAATATTCAATATATATATTGATATCATTTAATAGGGAAAATTTAGTTAGTATAAAATCTAATTTTGAATCAAAATAAACTCTTTTGTTTTAATCCAAATTTAAATCAAAATAAACCTTTTTTATTTTAATTTATCCAATTTTGAATAAAATAAACTATTTTATTTTAATCAAAATTCTATAATTAAAATAAACTCATTTATTTTAATTAATTATGGAATCCAATTCCAAGTAAAAAAAAACTTATTTATTAAAGGAAACACAGATTCTCTTTCCTATTCACAAATAAACTCTTTTATTTTGAATAATATGGAATCTTATTCCATATCTAAATAAACTCCTTTATTTAAGGAAACATGTATTCACTTTCCAATTCACAAATAAACTCCTTTATTTTAGAAAACCTAGAATTCAATTTCAACTCCAATTAATTATCATGGGATCCAATTCCAACTCTAATTAGTTAGCATGAAATACTATTTTAAAATTAAAATAAACTCTTTTATTTTAATTTTAAAATAAACCTTTATTTTTAGATTAAAATAAACTTTTTATTTTAATTATAAAATAATTAAGAATAATATATATATATATATATATATATATATATATCTAATAAAATACAAATAATTTTGAATTCCCCGCTCACTCAATAAATCATCTGGGTCGTCCAAAGTTTGAGATAAATCCCACCGTCCATACATCTATCTAATAAATTACATCTATCTATCTATCTAATAATGATTTTGAATTTTCCGATCACTCAATAAATCATCTGGGCCGTTCAAAGTTTGAGATAAATCTCATTGTTCATACAATGTCGGAGGCACGGGACCTATCTAGTATATATATATAACATAAGTAACTGATGAAGACCTTTCACCTGGGAGAATCCGTTAACCATAATCATCCACCCTTGACCACGTGAATCAAGTAATTGAAGTCATGCAAATCAACAACCAAAAAAAAAATGTTTACGCGATTTTTTTTTTAAATAAATTTTATACAACAAAATTATGCCCAATTAAATTGTTCTAAACACATATCAACATACATATCAACTTAAAACAATTAATAATTCGTATAAAGGTTTGGCTCTGATGTCACTATTAAGTTTGTAATATTCATGAACGCAATCAAATTGCATAAATAAGCGAAAACGTAGAAAAATCAGAGTTTTAAAATTTTACAAACCATATACCCGGATTATCCTTTATGCATAATTATTAATTAAACGAAAGGATAAATAATAAGAATCATACCCTTGAAGATTCGAGCTTCCTCAGGTACAAGTTCACCTCCAAATCATTTCGCGTTCAACTTGAATCCACCGAGTTTGGTTCCTTCCTTTGTTCAACGTTAGCCGCCCAAATATTTGGCCTCTAGAGGTGATCCACCAAGAAAGAAAAAAGATTCAAGAAGATGAGTATTTGGCAAAACCCTAGTTTTTCTATCTCTCATAGAAAAAAGTGTACTCTCCAACAATTGAAATCACGTATATTTTGATATCTGATATAAGACTCCTCTTATAAAGATATCAGTTAACCCTTCTAATCTAATTAGAAAATAGGGTATTATTTAATTAATTAAGCTCCCTAATCTCATTAGGGAGAATTAATTAAACTCTTTTAATTAATTTAACCTCCTAATCTTATTAGGAATAAATGAGAGTACTTTTATTAATTAATTCTCAAACTCCTTTAGGAATTCAATAATAATAATAATAGTAATAATAATAATAAGACTCCTCTTATTAATTTATATTTAATATTTCCAAAATATTAAATAATAAATATTAAACAATTTAATTTATTCTATCACCATAGATTAAATTAAATATACTTAACTTATTATTACGATTATACCATTAACTTCTTAAATAATTCTTCCTTTTATGGTGTGTCCCTTTAGGTTCTCCATATTAAACCGGTTGTGAATAAATCAATTAGAACAATTCTAATCTTATTTAAATATATAAATTAAACTATTAATTTATTTAAATAAATAATATTTATTCTCTGATAGGATAAGCCTCTCAATGATCAACGACTTTCCGGATAATATAAATTTCAACATTAATCATAAAAGAATCTTTGAGTAAATAGTTACCGTACAATTCAATCCGTCCACCATACAATGTCCCAATTAAATATAAGACATGAAATTACTGTCAAGTCTTATTTTATTTAATTATATGTATTTCGACTCTTAAATGCACAACTCCAAATAATGCAAATTAGAAACTTCTTTCTAATTTTATTCTGCCTTGGCCAAGGACTACTGAGTTGTCATTTATCGAATCACATAGGACATTTCTCTTATTTTACTAGAAGTGGTAGATTCTTTATTAATTATACATTATCTCCATGTATGTGACGCCCCTAAAATTAGGTATACATCACCCATTTTGAGTCGCCAGATACATGGTACAAAATTTAAATACAACTTCATTTATACAACTGTTGAGCTGTCGTATAGAATACGACCACAGTTAACTATGAGTTTTAATACAAATGTATGTAACTCTCATAGTGCCTCGACCACAACCTTACAATGGTACTTTACATAAAAGTATAGTCAAAGACTGTTTTAGAAACTAAAATCTTTGGGAAGTGCTCAAGAAACCTTCGTATATGGGAGGCCATGCCTACAGGTTATAATAGATATCATATGGCCACAGAATTATCCTTGGTTGACCCAATAGACCCCAAAGAAAAACGAGAAGATTACTATCATCTTCTTTCCAATTGTGAGTCTTCTCTTGACATATAACTATCTCCACTGTCTCCAAGTGAATATTATATTTTAAATCAACTCCAAGATCATATAGGTAGTGCCCGTAAATATACTCAGCAAGTGGATGCACACAACCCTGTCTTATGATAACACGAGGTTGTATGTCATTAGACATCTTGTATGATAGTTACAAAACACCCTTCCAAAGTTGGGTTCACCTCACCCTATTTGATTCACCAAATATAACTACTAAATGTTGTATAGAATACAACACCCTTTTCTATACTGTTTAAGGAGAACCTCCATGACTAGAGACCCTTGTTCTATTCCTGTTATCCACCTTTCGACTGAAAGCAATACTCTTACGGCAACACTCTTATTACCTGAAAGGAATTGTGAAGCAGAAAGGGTGAGCACAACTAGCCCAATAAGGAATATTATGACTAAAGATAATTAAATTATCAATAGCTTTCATCAATAATAAATCAGAGATTTAGAACATATGGTAGATGATAAAACTTTTTAACCATAGTTGCAGCGGAACGAGCAATCCATTAGAAGAGTCAAATAGACCATAAGGTCTATTATCTTCTCTATGTTAAAATTCCACCAATAATGTTTTATCCATGTAAAATAAATCAACAGTTCCTGTCCACAATCATATGAATAACTCATAATCATAATTATGGTTCTAAATTCCTCTTCGCAACTAGGACGAAGATAATTCTCATCACTATCTTCACCTGAAACATAAAAAATCATGGTTATACCAAATCAGAATTTCTGCTCATAATCATACTAATAAATTCATCTTTGCACCATGCCCAAAGATATTAATTAACAATTCATCTTTTCCCTACATGCCAAAGACATACAACTGTATTTTAGAAGAGTCAAGTAGAACATGATATCTACTATCTTCTACGTATTTAAAAGTGTATAATAAATATTTTATCGCTGAGACTCAGCTTAATAAATAATCCACATCATCGAATCACCCCTACACTACGGCCAAGGATATTCGTTAATATCACATCCATGAATTTATATTTCATCGCTGAGACTCAGCTCGATAATCAATCCATATCACTGAATTATCCACGCACTACGACCAAAGATATTCATTATTATCACATCCATGAATTAATATTTCATCGTTGAGACTCAACTCAATAATTAATCCACATCATCGAACCATCCATGCACTACAGGCCAAGGATATTTATTAGTATCACGACCACGAATTATCCATGCACTACGAGCCAAAGATAATCGTATTTTCATCAACGGTCCTGATCATGCCATAAAACAATTCATCTTTGCACCCTTGACCGAAGAGAATCCATAGTCATAATCATACCAAAAACAGTCCATCAATGCACTACGGGCCAATGAGGGCTTTTTCCACATCATTTGTAACATTACGGTCATGATTATACCGAATAATCCCTGGTCATAATCATTCCAAGTCCATCTATGCACTACAGGCTACAGATGACTTTCAACACAATATAAGCATGAGAATGATGACAATGATATAAGAATCAATCAAATGAGATAAAGGATAAATATTAAACATTTATAATACAATTTATCCATCGTTCAATAATAACCAAATGTTATCAATCACTTAATAATCTCATAATCTAATATCATTATTATTATAACAATATTTTAATCAATTCTTAAACTTATAAATAATTTATTTCAATTGTTTACACTTTATTAAATAATGCATTTAATCACTCAAAAATGTCATACTCATAAGATTTCATAATCAATGATCAAACCCCTCATCAAAATCTGCATATACCATATATAGGATTCTCAAGCCATAAAATCCTATTTTCCAATTTTATTACTTCACATAACATATTTAATTCATTTATTCATAACTAGTTCATTTTTATGAAAAATACCAAATCAGTCCCAAAAAAATTTCTTTTCTGGGATTTAGCAGAATATAGTCCCATCTTGAACATATATTTTTCTCAAAATTTTTAAAATTCTTTTACTATTTTTCATATGGATAAAACTGCCGAATATTTAGACATTTATCATAAATTGTAGTTTTATCCAAAAATTCCGAAATTTACAGGGTATACTCCTGTTATATACATGTACTCCCAATAAAAATTTCACCAATTTTGGAGTTAACCACAAGGAGTTATAAGAGTTTACTTTTAAAATAGTCTTTTCCCATAAAATCTGTAACTCTTAATCAATACATCCAAAAATCGCCATTTTTGGACACAGTTTAGAAAACTCATTAAATTATCATTTCAAATTTTTCCAGAATTTTTGAGGGTCAGAAAAATTATGAATCTGCCCCTGGCAGAAACCCCTTTTTAAAGAAAATACTATTCGCATGAATATGAATGATCATTCACTATGCAAGTGGTAATCCACATAGACAGGTTATTCCAACAGAATAATAAAGAATGGAATAACAAAAGGATTCACCATGCGTGCGATAGATCGTACTCAACAAAAGTTATTCCCAATGAATAATAAATAATGGAACCCGGTCCCACAGAACGCTTGCAGATGCGGGATATTAAAGCGGAATAATAAATAATGGAACCAGGTCTGGCATAAACGCATAGACAGGATATTCTGACAAAATAATAAAGAACGAAATATTAGAAGAATTTCACCATGTATGTGACAACCCCAAAATAGGTCCATTCCATCCAACCCATTCTGAGTCGCCAAATACATTGTATAGAAAACAACTACAACTTTATTACAACAATTGTCGTACAAAATACAACAACACATATGTTGTGAGTTTTAATACAAATATATACCAACTGGGACTCACGTCCCAACCTTGGATAGCACGTCACAATGACACCTTACATAAAGGTACAGTCAAAAACTATTTTAGAAATTAGAATCTTTGGAAAGTGCTCAAGAAAACCTTCGTACATGGGAGGCCATGCGTCTAGGTTATGATAGATATCATATGCCCATAGAATTATCCTTGGTTGACCCAATAGACCCCAAAATAAAAATGAGAAGATTACTATCATCTTCTTTCCAATGGTGAGTCTTCTCTTGACATATAATTATCTCCATTGTCTCTAATTGAGAATTATTCTCCAAACAAACACCAAGATTATATAGGTAGTGCTCGTAGATATACTCCGCAAGTGGATGTACACAACCCTGTCTTATGATAACACAAGTTTGTATGTCATTAGACATCTTGTATGATAATGGCAAAACACCCTTCCAAAGTTGAGTTCACCTCACCCTATTCGGTTCACCAAAATTAAATATCAAATGACGTATATAATACTACACACTTATCTAAAGTCTCAATAAAATTATTTTCATACTATTTAGGGAACACCTCAACAGCTATAGACCACCGTTCTATTCCGCTGTTATCCCCTGCTCTACCCAGCTACACTTTTATTACCTGAAAGGAATTGTGAAGCAAAATGTTGAGCACAACTAGCTCAGTAAAGAATATCATGACTAAAGATAATTAAATTATCAATAGCCTTCATCAGTAATAAATCAGAGATTTAGAACATATGGTAGATGATAAAACTTTTCAACCATAGTTGCGGTAATGAACGCAAGCAATCCATTAGAAGAGTCAAATAGACCATAAAATCATTATCTTCTCCATGTTTAAAGTCCACCAATAATGTTTTATCCTTGTAACATCAATCAACAATTCCTCATCCACAATCACATGTATAACTCATAATCGTAATTGTAGTTTTAAATTCCTTTTCTCATCGGGACAAAGATAATTTTCATCACGAAACATCAAAGATCATGGTTATACCAAATCACGTTCATGTTTATAATCATACTAACAAGTTCATCTTTGCACTACGGGCCAAAGATATTCATAAAAGACCATCTTTGCACTGGTGCCAAAGATATTCAACAACAGTCATCTTTGCACTCACGGGCCAAAGATATTTATCAACAATTCATCTTTGCACTCTGAGACAACGATATTCCTCAACAGTTCATATTTTTGCACTCTGAGGCCAAATATATTCATCAATGATTCATATTTGCACTTCTGTGCCAAATATATTAATATCTCAAAGAAATATATAATCATTTTGAATTTATATAAACAATAATTATAACCATGTTAATCAATTCATCTTTACACTTAAGCTAAAGTTATTCAATTATAAATTCAATGGTCATGATCATACCGATTAACAATTCATCTTTGCACTCTGAGGCCAAAGATATTCCTCAGTCACGATCATACCATTAATTTACCCATCTTTACACTCAAGTGAAAGAGAAATTCAACATCAGGGTTATAAAAATGTTATATATGATAATAAAAACAATATGATCAACAACTGCATTTATTTTCAAGAGCAACAATCATAAATCAACGATAATTTGGTCAGAAAAAGAAACTAATTTTTTGTCATGAATAGTACCTGTGAATAGTAACTTGTGAATAGTAACTCATGAATAGTACTCCGTATTCGTACATAGTACCATATAAGTAAATAATGTCATATACGTAAATAGTGCCATATACATGAATAGTGTCGTATACGTGAATAGTGCAGCATATGTGAATAGTCACCCCGACTCAAAAGGTAGAAATTCCACAATAAAATCCATACCAATATTTCAGTATAATGATATTGAAAGAATAACATCATTATGAAGAAAATAACATCCCTTAATAGCCCTTACAATCCCTTACTATCCCTTACCTCAAAAGAGCAGCACTTCTGAATGGATATCGGATATGACGCTGAAGGAAACTTGCACTGATGAATAACAACTCACCAAGTATCTAAATACTCACAAAATACACTCGATAATCTAGAGTGAAAAAGAGAGAAAACTTATGAATTCTGGTGTGATTTTCAATTCTAACTTAGCCCTCTATTTATAGGAAAATGTTAAGCAAGCAGAACTTGACTTGACTACATTGATGGCTTTACTGCTACTATTCCCACCCACCACATTTGAATAAAAATTCCAACACATTTCTCACCAACCAAAAGTGGAACCCACCCATTTCTAGAATTTTCAACCAAAATCATTTATAAACCTAATTTCAATCACCACCTCTTAAAATTCATAACAAATCATTCGATTTCATTTTAACGGTTCAAAATTTGTGAACATATACTCAACTTATATATGTATAACATATCCAAAAATCACAACGATCCAACGGTCGATTAAAAATTATAACTCACACAATAAAAGTTTGTAAGAATAATCGATTTGATCTTTTAATACCTACAATCCGACAAAATACTGATAAAATACCTCAACATTAATTCCTTCATTTATAACCACATAAATAAATCCATCATTTATATTCGCATCAAATAAATATTTCCTTATCATATAAATCAATAATTAATTATTCACAAATAATATTACAGAATCACAATAATGACAACTAGGCAGTTCCCAGGAAAGAGGGGGCTTTCCAATAAGGATTTCTCCTTACTGGCGCGCAATTAGGTGACCAAATCTCTCCTTGACAGAACTTTCTAGATATTGCCAATAATGATATCTAATAATATTATTCAAATAATATGAATTATTGATCTGATAATGGAGATACTGTGCAGTGACAATTATTGAAACAACAATAATATAAAATATCAACGCAGCAATTATTGAATCAATAAAATAAAATATTGAACAGTAATTACTGTAACAATTATTGAGTAATGCATTCTCACGTAAGAATCAATAATTGAAAAATCTTTGTGCAATACCGGTGTGCTACTCGTGTGCAACTCTGGCGTAGACATCGTATTTTAACCACCGTGTATTCCACGTGTTAGCAGTAACAACTACGTCGTTATTTATAAAAACTTAAATTTGTTGTTTTCTTCATCTGACAGTTATTCTGTTATGGGACCCACAAATGGCTCCGTCGTCGTACAAATATTCCCCGACAGAAAGAATATTTCATGACCAAACGAATATTCCCCGACAATAATGAATATTTTATAGCCACCTGCTTATTTTGAAAATTTTATATATATCACCCTTAACTTTAAACTTTTATCAATTTAACCATTTACTAAATAGAAAAATTGAATACTTTTATTTCATAAAATTTGGGGTCTTACAATCTCCCCTCCTTATAAAATTTCGTCCTCGAAATTTACGTACCTAGTATTTCAAAGAGTTGAGAATACCATGCTTTCATTTCAGATTCCATCTTCCCTGTCATCATGATTTCTCCATTTGCTCATCTCCTGTATTTCAGACATCATTTTAGAATACAGCTTCAAAACAAGGATTAATTGAACAAATTAACATATCACATAATATCCTGATATTATGACTGACCAACAAATAAGCTTAGGTAGGACACACTAGCGAAGAATTTACTCATCTCTCCCCTCCTAGTTATATTCCCCGATCTCGCTTGGAGACCATATCCCTAAGCTCGATACCAAATGTGACAACCCCAAAATAGGTCCATTCCATCCAACCCATTCTGAGTCGCCAAATACATGGTACAGAAAACAACTACAACTTTATTACAACAATTGTCGTGCAAAATACAACAACACATATGCTGTGAGTTTTGATACAAATATATACCAACTGTGACTCACGTCCCAACCTTAGATAGCACGTCACAATGACACCTTACATAAAGGTACAGTCAAAAACTGTTTTAGAAATTAGAATCTTTGAAAAGTGCTCAAGGAAACCTTCATACATGGGAGGTCATAGGTCTAGGTTATGATAGATATCATATGCCCACAGAATTATCCTTGGTTGACCCAATAGACCCCAAAATAAAAACGAGAAGATTACTATCATCTTCTTTCCAATGGTGAGTCTTCTCTTGACATATAATTATCTCCACTGTCTCTAATTGAGAATTATACTCCAAACAAACACCAAGATTATATAGGTAGTGCTCATAGATATACTCCACAAGTGGATGTGCACAACCCTGTCTTATGATAACACGAGTTTGTATGTC
The DNA here is from genome assembly GCA_020205605.1 of Panax ginseng. Classification (NCBI taxonomy): domain Eukaryota; kingdom Viridiplantae; phylum Streptophyta; class Magnoliopsida; order Apiales; family Araliaceae; genus Panax; species Panax ginseng. Next base: position 73,980,703 of record CM035142.1, on the reverse strand, counting down.
ATTAGACATCTTGTATGATAGTGGCAAGACACCCTTCCAAAGTTGAGTTCACATCACCCTATTCGGTTCACCAAAATTAAATATCAAATGACGTATATAATACGACACACTTATCAAAAGTCTCAATAAAATTTTTTTCATACTATTTAGGGAGAACCTCAACAGCTATAGACCACCGTTCTATTCCCCTGTTATCCCCCGCTCGACCCAACTACATTTTTATTACCTAAAAGGAATTGTAAAGAAAAAGGGTGAGCACAACTAGCTCAGTAAAGAATATCATGACTAAAGATAATTAAATTATCAATAGCCTGCATCAGTAATCAATCAGAGATTTAGAAAAAAAAGACCCCAACTTTTTGAATAAAGATTAAATTTTCTCGAAATATATTTTTGAATATTATGGTGTGGATTTGATATAATGTTATAGTTGTGGGTAATATTTACAAATTTTGCAAAGTACGCAAGTTGTTATATAATATTCAATTGGTCGGGAAATATTCGTTTTAACAGGGAATATTCATACAACGGCAAAATCATTGGTGGACCCCCCACAACGGAATTATGGTCGAATTGAGAAAACAACAAAAATACTTTATGAAAATAACGGCGGAAGTTTTTCTGGTTAAGTGTTAAACTACACGGTAGTAAAAGTCTGATGTCTGGCGTGGTTGCATAGTAGCACACGGTATTGATTATTGATGCTTACGTGAGAAGTCACTCAGTTATACTCAATTATTGCTACAGTAATTGTTGCATCATATCTCTCATATTATTGATTCGATTATTGTCATAGTATCATCTGCATAATATGTTATTTTATTAAATCAATAATTGAGACGACAAAGTTATTCATATTATTAAATTGCAATATTTACAATGTCTAGAAGTTACTGTCAAAAGAGGTTTGGTCACCTAATGCGGCTACCAATAGGGAGAAATTCTTATTGAAAGCCCTCCTCTCACAGGAATGACGTGGTTGATAAATATTGCGAGTTATAATATTAATGATGAATGTTATTAAAATTGAAGTTGTGTTCGGAGTTGAATTTGGAGACGCGGACGTGATAATTGAGTTCGGAACGATGAAATTAGTAAAAATAGTTTATAAACACAAAATTTTCCGAAATTCACTATTTGGTCAAAAAGTCAACAGTTGACTTTTTCGGGAAAAGTCAAACTTCGAAATTTCAAAATTTATATTTTTGATAAAAATGGTTTCATTGTATTGGAATTATTTGTGTTAGTGAAAATCAATAATTATTTCGATAATAATTGATGTCTGGAGGTTATATTGACCAATCGGGTATTTAACCGGATAAATGAGCAATTGATTGCTATTATTTCACATGATTATAATTATTTGTTCACATGTGTATACTATTGTTTCATATTCTTGTTACTATTAGGGGAGTTGGTGCAAGATTGATAATACTTGCATGACTAAGTTAAAAATGGAGGTATAGATGGAGGTACTATACTGTAATTCGTATTTTTACATGTCTAGAACTATTGATTCACATAATTTACTATTGAATCACATTATTTACTATTAGGGGAGGTGGTGCAAGTTTGATAATACTTCCATGACTAAATTAAAAATAAAGGAAAAGTTGGAGGTATTGTACTGAAATTTTTCGAGCCCCAAAACGTGCAATTATCGAAACTATATTTTTCTATAAATAAGCTCATTCTTCCTTCATTTCACCAATTCACAAAAGCTTTAGGCGATTATTATAGAGAGAAATTATAGAAAGAAGAAGAGAAGTCTACTACCTCACATTATTCGATATCCGAGTTTTTCTAAAGGTAGGGAGTATTATTTCCTTCTTATCTATGAAGAGAACTTCATTATTCCATTCTTTATTATTCATTGAATAACTTTTGATACGTGAGCTACCCTATATTTGGTGAAATTCTTCTATTGTTCTATTCTTTATCATTTCTGTTGGAACATCCGCATGCATGCGTTCTACGCTTGGGACTGGTTCTGTCTTTATTATTATGTTGAATATCCTCATGCATGCTTTTTCTATGGGACTGATTCCATCTTTATTATTCTCGTTGGAATATCACATGCGGCGTTTTTTACGTTGGGGACTGATTCCGTTATTTATTATTTCGTTGGAATAACTTTTGCTACTCGTGCGTAGTCTATCGCATGCCCGGTGATTTCATTTGTTATTCCATTCCTTATTATGCTCAGTTGGTTAAAGTTTTGACTTCTATACTCCATGAAATTAGTGGAATATCCTTGATATTTGCGCTTCATCCAGTATCTTTTCATGGAAATATTCTTCTGAGCATTCTTGAATTTTACTCTACAAAGCAGTATCATGTTGACAATTTGGACGTTATTAGATCCTAGATAAAATAATTCTTGAACTTGTTTTATTGAATTCTTATATCATTGTCATCATCCTCGTGTTTATATTTTGTTGAAAGTCATATGTGGCCTATAGTGCATAGATGTACTTGGTATGATTATGACCAGGGATTATTCGGTGTAATCATGACCGTAATGTTACAAATTATGTGGTAAAAGTCCTCATTGGCCCGTAGTGCATTGATGGACAGTTGTTGGAATGATCATGACCATTATTGAATACACAAATATTCTTGGCCCGTAATGCATGGATAATTGTGGTCGTGATACTAAAGAATATCCTTGGCCATAGTGCAGGGGTGATTTGATGATGTGGATTATTTATTAAGCTGAGTCCCAGCGATAAAAGTGATGAAAAACCTTCTAAATCATAAAAGATAGTAGATTTTATTCTCTACTTGATTCTTTTAATGGATTGCTTGTTCCACTGCAGTTAAACTTGATGGTTGTTATATTGTATCAGTTTAACATTGTTGAAAGAGAAATTCAACATCAGGGTTATAAAAATGTTATATATGATAATAAAAATAATATGATCAACAACTGCATTTATTTTCAAGAGCAACAATCATAAATCAACGATAATTTGGTCAGAAAAAGAAACCAATTTTTTGTCGTGAATAGTACCCATGAATAATAACTCGTGAATAGTAACTCATAAATAGTAACTCATGAATAGTACTCCGTATTCGTACATAGTATCGTATACGTAAATAATGTCATATACGTAAATAATGACATATACATGAATAGTGTCGTATACGTGAATAGTGCAGCATACGTGAATAGTCACCCCGACTCAAAAAGGTAAAAATTCCACAATAAAATCCATACCAATATTTCAGTATAATGATATTGAAAGAATAACATCATTATGAAGAAAATAACATCCCTTAATAGCCCTTACAATCCTTACTATCTCTTACCTCAAAAAAAGCAAAGACTTACATTGGATATCGGATATATGACTGAAGGAAACTTGCACTGATGAATAGCAACTCACCAAGTATCTAAATACTCACAAAATACACTCGATAATCTAGAGAGAAAAAGAGAGAAAACTTATGAATTCTGGTGTGATTTTCAATTCTAACTTAGCCCTCTATTTATAGGAAAATGTTACTTGCTCAAGCAGACTTGACCTGCTACCTGATGGCTTTACCTGCTACTATTCCCACCCACCACATTTGAATAAAAATTCCAGCACATTTCTCACCAACCAAAAGTGGGGCCCACCCATTTCTAGAATTTTCTGCCAAAATCATTTATAAACCTAATTTTTGAATCAGTCACCTCTTAAAATTCATAACAAATCATTCGTTCATTTTTAACGGTTCAAAATTTGTGAACATATACTCAACTTATATATGTATAACATATCCAAAAATCACAATGATCCAACGGTCAGATTAAAAATTATAACTCACACAAATAAGCTGTAAGAACACTAATTTGATCTTTTAATACCTCCAATCCGACAAAATACTGATAAAATATCTCAACATTAATTCCTTCATTTATAACCACATAAATAAATCCATCATTTATATTCGCATCAAATAAATATTTCCTTATCATATAAATCAATAATTAATTATTCACAAATAATATTACAGAATCACAATAATGACAACCAGGCAGTTCCCAGGAAAGAGTGGGCTTTCCAATAAGGATTTCTCCTTACTGGCGCACAATTAGGTGACCAAATCTCTCCTTGACAGAACTTTCTAGATATTGCCAATAATGCTATCTAATAATATTATTCAAATAATATGAATTATTGATCTGATAATGGAGATACTATGCAGTGACAATTATTGAAACAACAATAATATAAAATATCAACGCAGCAATTATTGAATCGATAAAATAAAATATTGAACAGTAATTACTGTAACAATTATTGAGTAGTGCATTCTCACGTAAGAATCAATAATTGAAAAAAATGCGTCAATACCGTGTAAGCTATTGTGCAACTATTCGCGTACATCGTATTTTAACCCACCGTGTATTCCAATAGTGTTATTCGGTAACAACTACGCCGTTATTTATAAAAACTTAAATTTGTCGTTTTCTTCATCCGGCAGCTTATTACATTATGGGGCCCATAAATGGTCAGCAGCATCAATGCATACGAATATTCCACGACCAAACGAATATTTTTTAAACAATAATGAATATTTTATAGCCACTTGCTTATTTTGAAAATTTTATATATATCACCTTTACTTTAAACTTTTATCAATTTAACCATTTACTAAATAGAAAAATTGAATACTTTTATTTCATAAAATTGGTCTTACAATTTATGCTAAGAGTGCATAAACAAAGTTATTCAACATAATAATAAAGAATGGAATAATGTAAGAATTTCACCAAGTATAGGGTAGTCCACAGATACAAAGTTATTCCAATGAATAATAAATAATAATAATATCCTTTACTGAGTGCGACAATTATATCCCTACCTTAAAAAAGAAAAGTATTCAATTGGTAGAAGGAATATACTTGAAGAAAACTTGCACTACGCTCAAAGCTTTCTTAAACTCTAAAGAAATATGCTCAAGATTATAGAAGAAGAACTCTCTATAGTTTTTCTCTCTAGAGTTTGTTGAACTCGTAAGAAATAATAAAGGAATGAGCTTCTATTTATAGAAAAATGGACCGCATAGTAACTAACTTATGAAACGGTCAGATTGATTTACTTTAATCCTGACGGTCCATATTTAAAGCAAAATCTTTTAAATAAAATATAATATATTCTATTTATAATCTAATAAAACGAATAACTTTATAAAAGATTTTATTATACAAATACTATGCAGAGCACTATGCAAACACTATACATAATAAAATATAATATATTCTAATTATTGTCTAATAAAAAGCAGATAACTTTATAAAAGTATTACATTTTATATAAAAAAGATTTTACTATGCAAAACACAATGCACAATAGAATATAATATATTCTATTTATAGAATAACTTTATAAAAGTATTATGTTTTATATAAAAAGCTTTTCTGTTTTATTACATTAATAATACCAATAAAACAAAAATGAGTGACTTATCACATAAGTATCAATAATCAATACCGTGCTATTTACCAAAATAGAAAAAAAATTTGAATACTTTTATTTCATAAAATTTGGGGTCTCACAATGTACAACTTATTATACTCAAGCATACCCTTTGAAATACCCTAAGGGTCTTAAGGAATAAGTCAAAGTATAACTCATCAAACACAAGATACTATGATGATCTCAAGTCCAAGGATCACTTGTACTACTATCACTACAGGATTTCCTATTGACAGGCAAGTAAAACTCCATTAGGTATTCATTAGCGGGCCACGTTCAGTGAACTTATTCTCTAATAAGCACCTCCATACTTGCTTTAGTGTCTCCACATAAATGATCATGAGATCAATCATCCTTATCCAATGAGTAAGCAACGTATGTACCAATCTATCCGGATTCACTAATCCCCAATTTAGTAATCCAACGATTGGGAACAATTTTAGTTTTAAGCTTTCTAAGAATTTAGATCTCATTAGAATGATCATCATCATTATTCTAAAAGCATTGCTTAAAACTATGGGTTTATCACATATTATAAAACAGCATCATGTAGATAATTAAAAGCCTTTAATAAATTATTACTTTTTATTAATAAATGAATAAGATTGTTACAAAGTATATGTTTATCATCAAACATGATTGGCTTGTGTGCATATTACTTTTATACATATGCATGCAAACAAGAATTTAAATCCCCCAAACTTACGTAATACAATGCTCTCATTGGATGAATAATCAAAATTAAGTGTGTGAGGACTTCCCTGCAATCGCCTAAGTCTGGGGAGGTGGTGGTTGATCTTCTTCTTCTGAGTCACTTGGTGGAAACCTCGGCAGTGGCATCGACTATTGATATGGAAATTTTGCAGCTGGATTGAAACTCTGGAGTGTGGTATTCAAGGAAGCGAACGACATATTCATGGCATCAAACATATGATCTTGTCGCAGTGCAAGCCGCCTCATCTCCCGTCGTGTTGCTTTGTTGTGCTCCTCCATGTGGTGTTGGAATGTAAGAAATTGAGGGTTAGGTATGGCGTCGGATGTTGGGTGTACCTCAGTTCCTTCGTCTCCAATAGTATCATCCTCACCATCCGAGGTGTCTTCAGCGTCAGCTTCGTCCTCCGAAGACGATGGAAAGACCGTTAGGTTTGTAATATTCATGAACGCAATTAAATTGCACAAAATAAGCGGAAAGGTGTAAAAATCAGAGTTTTAAAAATTTATAAACCATATACCCGGATCATCCTTTATGCATAATTATTAATTAAATGAAAAGATATGAAGAACAAGAATTATACCCTTGAAGATTCGAGCTTCCTTAGGTACAAGTTCACCTCCAATCCTTTTCGCGTTCAACTTGAATCCACTAAATTTGGTTCCTTTCTTTGATCAACGTTAGCCACCCAAGTGTTTGGCCTCTAGATGTGATCCACCAAGAAAGAATAAAGATTTAAGAAGATGGGTGTTTGGCAAAACCCTAGTTTTTCTATCTCTCACAGAAAATGGTATACTCTCCCAACTATTGGAATGACGTATTCACGTGTTTTGTGAAAGTGTCCACCCCACCCATAATAAGACTCATCTTATTTATAGATGTAGGCAACCCTCCTTAACAATTAAGGAATTAGGCTTTATTTTAATTAATTAAATTCCTTTAATTAATTATTCTCCCAATCTTATTAGGAATAATTAATTAAAATATTTTAATTAATTAGCCTCCTAATCTTATTAGGATATATATATGAGAGTACTTTTATTAATTAATTCCCAAACTCTTTTAGGAATTAAATAATAATAACTGTAATAATAATAATGAGACTCCTCTTATTAATTTATATTTAATATTTATAAAATATTAAATAATAAATATTAAGCTATTTAATTTATTCTATCAACATAGATTAAATTAAATATACTTAACTTATTATTACGATTATGCCATTAACTTCTTAAATAATTATTCTTCCTTTTATGGTGTGACCCTTTAGGTTCTCCATATTAAACCGGTTGTGAATAAATCAATTAGAACAATTCTAATCTTATTTAAATAAATAAATTAAAATATTAATTTATTTAAATAAATAATATTTATTCTACAATAGGGATAACCCTCCCTAGCGATTAACGATTTTCCAGATAATATAGATTTCAACATTAATCATAAAAGAACCTTTGAGTAAATAGTTACCGTATAATTCAATCCTTCCACCATACAATGTCCCAATTAAATATAAGACATGGAATTACTGTCAAGTCTTATTTTATTTAATTATATGTATTTCGACTCTTAAATGCACAACACCAAATAATGAAAATTAAAAACTCCTTTCTAATTTCATTCTGCCTTGGCAAAGGACTACTGGGCTGTCATTTATCGAATCACATAGGACACTTCTCTTCTTTTACTAGAAGTGGTAGATTTTTTATTGATCATACATTATCTCTATGTACAACTTATTATACCCAAGCGTACCCTTTGATATACCCTAAGGGTCTTAAGGAATAAGTCAAAGTATAACTCATCAAACACAAGATACTATGATGATCTCAAGTCCAAGGATCACTTGTACTACTATCACTACAGGATTTCCTATTGACAGGCAAGTAAAACTCCATTAGGTATTCATTAGCGGGCCACGTTTAGTGAACTTATTCTCTAATAAGCACCTCCATACTTGCTTTAGTGTCTCCACATAAATGATCATGAGATCAATCATCCTTATCCAATGAGTAAGCAACGTATGTACCAATCTATCCGGATTCACTAATCCCCAATTTAGTAATCCAACAATTGGGAACTATTTTAGTTTTAAGCTTTCTAAGAATTTAGATCTCATTAGAATGATCATCATCATTATTCTAAAAGCATTGCTTAAAACTATGGGTTTATCACATATTATAAAACAGCATCATGTAGATAATTAAAAGCCTTTAATAAATTATTACTTTTTATTAATAAATGAATAAGATTGTTACAAAGTATATGTTTATCATCAAACATGATTGGCTTGTGTGCATATTACTTTTATACATATGCATGCAAACAAGAATTTAAATCCCCCAAACTTACGTAATACAATGCCCTCATTGGATGAATAATCAAAATTAAGTGTGTGAGGACTTCCCTGCAATCGCCTAAGTCTGGGGAGGTGGTGGTTGATCTTCTTCTTCTGAGTCACTTGGTGGAAACCTCGGCAGTGGCATCGACTACTGATATGGAAATTTTGCAGCTGGATTGAAACTCTGGAGTGTGGTATTCAAGGAAGCGAACGATATATTCATGGCCTCAAACATATGATCTTGTCACAGTGCAAGCTGTCTCATCTCCCGTCGTGTTGCTTTGTTGTGCTCCTCCATGTGGTGTTGGAATGCAAGAAACTGAGGGTTAGGTATGGCGTCGGATGTTGGGTGTACCTCAGTTCCTTCGTCTCCCATAGTAGCATCCTCACCATCTGAGGTGTCTTCAGCGTTAGCTTCGTCCTCCGAAGACGATGGAAAGACCGTTAGGTTTGTAATATTCATGAACGCAATTAAATTGCACAAAATAAGCGGATACGTGTAAAAATCAGAGTTTTAAAAATTTATAAACCATATACCCGGATCATCCTTTATGCATAATTATTAATTAAATAAAAAGATATGAAGAACAAGAATTATACCCTTGAAGATTGTTACAAAGTATGTGTTTATCATCAAACATGATTGGTTTGTGTGCATACTACTTTCAATCTCCCACTTGCACTAAAGCCAATCGCCATGGTATCTCATACCCTTCTTCTCTAAGTGACGATTATCCTGTTGTTGGATAAACTTTAGTTAATGGATATGTAATGTTGTTCTTGAGAGTCCACTATCTCTATAGTGATTTCCCATCTTTCAATAATTCCTTTAATCAAATGAAAGTGCCACAACACATGTTTAGATCCAAGATGAGACTTAGGAACTATTCCTAGTTCTGTAATAAACTTTTCATCCAAACAATCAACTTGCAGCTTCATTTATAGTTATATACTTTGTCTTTATAACTAAACCAGCAACTATTTGCTATTTGGAACCTTTCCAATTCACTGCACCACCGTTCAAGGTAACACTTTACCTTAAAGTGGATTTTCTGTCATCTTAGTCTGCCTGAAAAACTTGAGCTTGTTAAGCCCTCTAGTTTTAATTTAGACCCACTAAGAATATGATCACATCCTTAGTGCCAGTTATGTACTTTAAGATATTTTTCATAGACTTACAGTGATCTTCTCCAGAATATGATTGATCAACATCAGGTCTCGTACATTTCATTGTATACATGATTATCACTCATGCAATCTCTCCTTTAGGAGTTTTTCGGGACTATTAAGAGAGATACACTCCAGGGCTCATCAACATGAGACATCTCTTGGAGTTTACCATGCTAAACGACTTTAGTATCAAATGAATATACGCTCCTTGAGTTAAGTCGAGCATCCTCTTGTATCTATCTATATAGATTTGTATCCCCAATTATAATACTCTTCACAAATCATTCATGGAGGAATGTTTAGACAACTTTATCTTTACTGATTATAGCATTGGTATGTTATTCCTTATCCGTAGTATATCAACATATAATACTAGGAATATCATGACGCTCCCACTGACCCTTTTGTACACACTAGGTTCATTCTTGTTTTTTGTTAAAATCAAACTCTTTTGATTGTCTCATCTAAACAAATGTTCCATATTTGAGAAGCTTGCTTTAATCCATTTCTCTGAGTGTCTACAACTCTTACCTCATCGTATTTAACTGGATGATCATCTTATATGATGTTTACCTCATCATCATCACCTATGATAAATCCATACCTCCTAGGTATCTTTGGTACTTTTCCAGATTTACGATTCAGTTGTGGTACAATAGGTCTATCTACAGGTTCCTCTTATTTGACTTATAGTGATTTGTGGTTCTTAAACTCTTCAAGATCTATTATTCTCCCACTAGCCCCTTCAATGATAAACATCTTTATCTTAGAAGGTAGCATGTTTCGCAACAAACACCTTTTGCTAAGTAGGATTATAGAATATATACCCTAAACTTACTTTAGGATGTCTCACAAATCTGTACGTGTCAAATCTTGTACCAAGCTTATCCTTTGAAACTTTTTCACATAAGTTGGACAACCCCTTATCTTAACATACTTAAGATTAGGAATTCTCCCTGTCCAAAACTTTTATGGAGTCTTGGGGTCGGATTTTGAGGTTACCTTTTTCGTAGATATGCAGCCATTTCTAGGGCATTATCCTAGAAGGATACTGGAATGTCGGTAAAATCATTATGGACCGCACCATGTCCAACAAGGTACAATTTTTTCTTTTAGATACATCAATCAATTATTGCGTATCGGGAGGTGTCCATTATGAGAAAACCATTTGAGATGATCTAGAAACTTATTGCACAAGTATTTATTCCTTTATCTAATCAAAGAATCTTAATACTTTGCCAATTTATTTCACTTCTAAATTCTTTGAACCTTTCAAATAATTCATACTTGTATTTCAGCAAATACACACATTTAACTCTTTGAATGATCATCTCATTTTCTTATACTAGTTTGTTTAATTTACAAAATAATTTTTCACGTAAGTCAAGTATACAAAATTCATTAAGTAATATATTCCAGTTCTATACAAAACATTATTATTATAAATAGAACAACAATTGTTCTTTAATATAATACCAAAGATTTCATTGTCTAACAATAAAATGGAAATAATATTTCTAACGAGAACTGGAATACAATAACAACTTATTGACTTAATAGATTTCCCCGTAAGTAATGCTAAACTATAAGTTTCTATGGCTAATGCAGCAACCTTTGCTTCATTTCCCACACATAGGATTACTTATTTTTGTTTAGCTTTCTACTTCTACTTGGTCCCTTCATAAATCTATATTTATGATAACCAAAGTCGGTATCCAATACCCAAGTAGAATATTGACTTCAAAAAAAATTTATTTTAAATCATGAATAAATTTGTATTTGTAACCGAAACTTCACTAAGCTTCTTTTGGTTAGCCTCTGCAAGATGCTTCTTGCAGTTTCTTTTCCAGTGTCCTGGCTTATTGCAATGGAAGCAAACTCCTTTGCTATCCGTATCAATTTTGTTCTTATTATCCTTTGTTTTTGCCTTTTTTATTTACCTTCTTTGAATCGTTATTCTTTTTAGAAGATCCTTTGGCCCCTACTAGTAAGACTTGGTCTTTCTTGGTTGGAAAGTGACTCTCAACATTTTTCAACATGTTAAGCAAATCAGTGAGGCTGATATCTAGCTTGTTCATATGAAAAATTCACAACAATTATGAAAGGAGTCCGGGAGTGACTGCAAGATCAAATCTTGTCTCAACTCTCCATCCATGACAAAACTTGTTGTCCTAATTTTTCAATCAAATTGATCATGTTTAGGACATGTGTCTGTACTTTAGTGTCGTTGGTCATTCTAGATTGGAAGAGCTCATTAGATATCTGATATTTATTAGTCCTACTTTCCTCAACATCAACTACTTGACGTGCGGGAGTATAGTAGGAGCATCCATAGTTTCATGCTGACGCTGAAGCTCGTTACTCATGAATGCGAGCAAGATGCATTGAGCCAACTGTGCATTATCTTGTTACTTTCTAAAAGTAACAATCTCTTCCTCAGAGGCATTGTCTGCAACCATTGCAGGGATAGGCGTATTAAGGACATAAGATATCTTTTCAGCTATGAGAACTATTCTTAAATTTCTTAACCAATCCGAGTAATTCGGTCCGGTTAATTAACATCTATATGCTACGCACTAATAGTAATTTAGACATTGTAAAATTCTATAAATGAGTTTGTAATTAACAACATTTTAGTATACATTCTTTTATTAATTACCAAAATAATTTAGGTCTTGTTTTAAATTGGTATCTCCCACTATTTTTCTTCAAACTATATTACCCTCACTTATATAGTTCGGCAAAATCTAATTAAAGATATGCTAGTGAGAATAAGGATCTCATTTCAAATGTATATAGCCTTCTGTGTGCACAACAAACTATATATAAATAAATAGGTAGACAACTCTTGTCAATTACATCAACTATGTAACTCCTTGTATTTTGCCTCTTAAATCATAATGGTCAAGTGTGTGCACATACGAACTAAAATGATTTAAGTTAAGTCAGACCCAACAATTTCATATAAGTGAAGAGAAAACTACAGCCCTTGTGTGTGCACAACAAAGCAATAATGTTCAATTCCTTATAAACATCATATGTAATAAAAACAACATCTTAAATATTTAATACTTTCCTTATGTGTGCACAACAAACTCATATTAAATATTCAATACTCTATTGTTTCTATCATGCTAGAAGGCGACGTTCGATATTCCAAATATCTTTGAACGTTACAACTTAATATAAAATATTTGAGGGTTTGTTATTAATTTGTCTCATCTTGTTTAATGCATGCACACACACACACACACACACACACACACACACACACACACACACACACACACACACACACACATATATATATATATATATATATATATATATATATATATATATATATATATATAAAATACGCGTCATATTAATTAACATTCGAAGCATGTTTGCATAATATATAATATATATAGTATAAGCATGCATATATAGAATACTATATTCTACTTGGATTGATTATGGACTTTTATTCTAGTTTGGTTCACTAGAGCCACCAAGTGAACCAAAAGGTCAAACCCTATGGGTGCAAGAATTAATATTTAAATATAACTATTGCATTTAAAACGGGGCTTCATTACAAACGGGTCTTCAAGCACTCCTTGATCCTTGATCTCCAATTTTTCAAAATTAATTCTAACTATTCCTATTACAAAACAATTTAAAATAAATAGAAACCTTGATCAGCAGTCAAGGGGAAGTACATAGGAGGGAGATGGAATTTATATTAAGAAAAAATTAGAGAAGACGAGGTACGCAGACCCTATTTAATAAAACCCATACATTCATGCATCCAACTAAAATAAAATACAATCACATTGGTCAAATAGTCCATAATCAATCCTATTTATTATCATACACATCACCATATGTATCAATAAATAACATTCATCTCATGAATAATAAACATTCAATATATATATTGATATCATTTAATGGGCTAAGTTAGTTAGCATAAAATCTAATTTTTTGAATCAAAATAAACTCCTTTATTTTAATCCAAATTTAAATCAAAATAAAAACCCTTTTATTTTAATTTATCTAATTTTGAATAAAATAACTATTTTATTTTAATCAAAATCATTAATCAAAATAAACTCCTTTATTTTAATTAATTATGGAATCTAATTCCAAAAAAAAAAACTCATTTATTAAAGGAAATACAGATTCTCTTTCCTATTCACAAATAAACTCTTATATTTTGAATAATATGAAATCTTATTTCATATCTAAATAAACTCTTTTATTTAAGGATATATGGATTTACTTTCCTATTAACAAATAAACTCTTTTATTTTGAATAATATGAAATCTTATTTCATATCTAAATAAACTCTTTTATTTAAAGAAATATGGATTCACTTTCCTATTAACAAATAAACTCCTTTATTTTAGGAAACATAGAATCCAATTTCAACTCCAATTAGTTATCATGGAATCCAATTCCAACTCTAATTAGTTAGCATAAAATCTAATTTTAAAATTAAAATAAATCTTTTTATTTTAATATTAAAATAAACCTTTTATTTTAAGATTAAAATAAACTTTTATTTAAGATTAAAATAAATTTATTATTTTAAGATTAAAATAAACTTTTATTTTAATAATAAAATAATTATAAACCGTAACTTATATATATAATCCAACTGTTTTTTCATTTCGTGATCCGTGACTGAAAGCTTAACTAGTAATCAAGTTATCATGTAATCAATCCAGTACTATGTTAATATATATATATATATATATATATATATATATATATATATATATGATTGCTACTGCACGATAAGAAGAAAAAAAAAACATGACCGTGAAAAAAAAACGTGATTCCACCGGAATTTATAACGATTTTTCTTTTTCTTCTTATTATTATTTTTAAATAAATTTTATACAACAAAATTATGCCCAATCAAATTATTCTAAACACATATCAGTATACATATCGAATCAAAACAATTAATAATTCGCATAAAGATTTGGCTCTGATACCACTGTTAGGTTTGTAATATTCATGAACGCAATTAAATTGCACAAAATAAGCGGAAACGTGTAAAAATCAGAGTTTTAAAATTTTACAAACTATATACCCGGATCATCCTTTATGCACAATTATTAATTAAACGAAAAGATATGATGAACAAGAATCATACCCTTGAAGATTCGAGCTTCCTCAGGTACAAGTTCACCTTCAATCCTTTTTGCGTTCAACTTGAATCCACCGGGTTTGGTTCCTTTCTTTGATCAACGTTAGCCACCCAAGTGTTTGGCCTCTAGAGGTGATCCACCAAGAAAGAATAAAGATTTAAGAAGATGGGTATTTGACAAAATCCTTATTTTTCTATTTCTCATAGAAAATGGTGTACGTTTCCAACTATTGGAATTACGTATTCACGTGTTTTGTGAAAGTGTCCACCCCACCCATAATAAGACTCATCTTATTTATAGATGTAGGCAACCCTCCTTAATAATTAAGGAATTAGGCTTTATTTTAATTAATTAAATTCTTTTAATTAATTATGCTCCCAATCTTATTAGGAATAATTAATTAAAATATTTTAATTAATTAACCTCCTAATCTTATTAGGATATATATATGAGAGTACTTTTATTAATTAATTCCCAAACTCTTTAGGAATTAAATAATAATAATAGTAATAATAATAATGAGACTCCTCTTATTAATTTATATTTAATATTTCCAAAATATTAAATAATAAATATTAAGCTATTTAATTTATTCTATCAACATAGATTAAATTAAATATACTTAACTTATTATTACGATTATGCCATTAACTTCTTAAATAATTATTCTTCCTTTTATGGTGTGACCCTTTAGGTTCTCCATATTAAACCGGTTGTGAATAAATCAATTAGGACAATTCTAATCTTAGTTAAATAAATAAATTAAAATATTAATTTATTTAAATAAATAATATTTATTCTACAATAGGGATAAGCCTCTCTAGCGATTAACGACTTTCCAGATAATATAGATTTTGACATTAATCATAAAAGAACCTTTGAGTAAATAGTTACCGTATAATTCAATCCTTCCACCATACAATGTCCCAATTAAATATAAGACATGAAATTACTGTCAAGTCTTATTTTATTTAATTATATATATTTCGACTCTTAAATGCACAACACCAAATAATGCAAATTAAAAACTCCTTTCTAATTTTATTCTGCCTTGGCCAAGGACTACTGCGTTGTCATTTATCGAATCACATAGGACACTTCTCTTCTTTTACTAGAAGTGGTAGATTCTTTATTGATCATACATTATCTCTATGTACAACTTATTATACCCAAGCATACCCTTTGATATACCCTAAGGGTCTTAAGGAATAAGTCAAAGTATAACTCATCAAACACAAGATACTATGATGATCTCAAGTCCAAGGATCACTTGTACTACTATCACTACTGAGAATTCCTATTGACAAAAAGTAAAACTCCATTAGGTATTCATTAGCGGGCCACGTCAGTTGAACTTATTCTCTAATAAGCACCTACATACTTGCTTTAGTGTCTCCACATAAATGATCATGAGATCAATCATCCTCATCCAATGAGCAAGCAACGTAAGTACCAATCTATCCGGATTCACTAATCCCCAATTTAGTAATCCAACGATTGGGAACTATTTTAGTTTTAAGCTTTCTAAGAATTTAGATCTCATTAGAATGATCATCATCATTATTCTAAAAGCATTGCTTAAAACTATGAGTTTATCACATATTATAAAATAATATCATTAGATAATTAAAAGCCTTTAATAAATTAATACTTTTTATTAATAAATGAATAAGATTGTTACAAAGTATATGCTTTATCATCAAACATGATTGGCTTGTTTGCATACTACTTTCAAATACAAATCCTAAACCTCTAGGATGCGATTCGCCCCCAGCCCACACTGAATACCGCGCTATCATTCTGTTGTCTAGTAGCTGCAACGGCATCTGAGTGGGCTTATCATCGGACCATCGAACTCTGGCTTGACGACACAACCCACAAATGAGAGATGGGTGCAAAAGCGCTTAGAGTTGCCCGTGAGACATCGATTTAATTAAAAAACTGATTATGGCCCCAATGTCTATGATGAAGTCTTACACAATAACATATATGAGTAGTGCCTTCTCCTTGTTCACATCCGAGGTGTGCGTTAATGGCAATAGTTTTGCACACAAGAAGGCGTACCAAATTTTCCTATACCGACTGAGATCTTTGCTATGAAACACCGTGCCTCCCTTCCGCTTTATCCATGTTGTACCTGGCTTGGTCATGTTCTTGATAACCTCCTCAAAGTCAGGGTCGAAATCCCTGAAATGAGCATACTGACACTGTCGAGGCATCCGCAACTGATAATACATGTTGATGGCATCGACACTGAACGGGAACTTTCGACCTCGCACAAAGGCATTGAACGGTGCCTTGTCCTCAGCGTTCGCATAGAACTCCTTGACCACATTAATGGCGGCGGGCTCGGGCTCCTCAGTGAACTTAACCCACCCATTCTGATAAATTTGTTGCATCATTTCACCGTCGCGGGCATCCGGTGCCAACCCCCTGCTCCGGTGTAAGAGCCTTTGTGACCATGTAATCGTATCGGTCGGCGGTGGCGGCACTTTTGAACTTTCGGTGGTCGAATGTGCCGGATGGTGGGGTAGGCCTAGAACTCTCTCCTCGTTGGCGTTTTGATGTGGGTTGCGAAGCCATTTGCCCTCTATTGCCTTAATCACAGTATCTTTCCCCCAAACTTGGTTCACACCCACCCATTTGTGAGCACTTGGTCTCACAGAATGATTTACCCCCACTTTGATGAGTTTGTGGCAAATATGGTGAATGAAGATGACGAACTTGAAACTAAGGTACTCACTCTCATATACAAGATGAATTCCCAAAATAATACCCCAAATTCGTGTCTTCTGGAGCTCAGTTTGCAAGTAATTGATGAACTTATTGTTTGAGGGTGTGTTTATATAGAGGTGATGTACAGCCTTAGTAATAGAGGGGTGATGGAGTGAAGTAGTGGATTAGTGGGTTGGAGTTGTGGGGATGAGGAATGGAGTAATGGCTGTAATGGATGGTGGCAAAACCGTGGGGAGAAGTAGTGGTGTAAGGATGTTGGAGTTATAGTGTAGGAGAAGGGGAGTAGTGGGCATCATGTTATGTAAGCCAATAAATAAGTCCGTTTAATTAAGGACCCCACTTACCGTGG
Source organism: Panax ginseng (assembly GCA_020205605.1). Classification (NCBI taxonomy): domain Eukaryota; kingdom Viridiplantae; phylum Streptophyta; class Magnoliopsida; order Apiales; family Araliaceae; genus Panax; species Panax ginseng. The sequence goes on along the minus strand of CM035142.1, from coordinate 73,962,782 downwards.
GGGTACACGGCCAAATAAGCCCGCCCCGACGTGCTAGTCCCCTGACTTCAGTTTTTTTGTGACTTCGATTTGGCCTTGCAACTTGCTCTTTTCTCTACTTTTCTTACATGTTGCTCCTATTACGCACTATTTAACCCTCCTGCAAACCATAACACGCATACATTAGTATATTGTTGATCGATTTGAGCATGATTGAGAGATTTCCAAGAATCATAGAACGAATCAATAAAATAAAAAAAAATTAATAAACTAAAATCCTAAGCCATAATATAACTAATACGGAAATCAATAAAAAAAATTAAAATTAAAATTAAAATAAAATAACTAAAAAGAAATGATTGGGTTGCCTCCCAATTAGCGCTTTATTTTAAGTCATTCAGCCTGACTACTTCTTGTTTCATCTAGGATCGGTTGGGCTATCCGCGACATGATTTTTATTTGTCGCATAACACCAACACTGTTGTAATGCGTGTTCGTTCACTTGAATATTAGGTGATGAATTTGAAATTCTATCCTTGATTAACGCCTTTAGATCATTATCCTCCTTGCAGTCCCTGAACTTGACGCGTATAGATTTTTCGAGCAACTCGCACTCTTCCTTATCAGTCGGGATTGGGATTTCTTTAAACACATTAACCGTTACTACTTGATCGAACACTTTCATTATCAGTTCTCCGTTAGGTACATCAATCAATGTTCGTCCTGTCGCCAGAAATGGTCGTCCCAAAATAATAAGGATGTTCTTATCTTCCTCAAAGTCTAGTACCATGAAATCAACTGGAAAAATCAATGAATCAACCCTAACCAATACGTCTTCAACTATTCCTAGTGGATATGTTAATGATCTATCTGCAAGCTGTAGACTAATGTTGGTCGATTTTGCTTCCTTTAATCCCAAATTTTCTAAGTAAATGGATAGTGGCATAAGATTAATACTTTCCTAGATCGCATAGCTTCTCCCACATCTTGATTTCCAATTGCACACGGATTGTGAAACTCCCGGATCTTTTAATTTAGGAGGAGCTTTTCGCAGATGTAATCGCATTCTTCTGTTAATGCCACTTTGTTTCAAAATCCTCGAACTTGGCGTTTCTTGACGTAATATCTTTCATGAACTTAATGTAACTCGACATCTGCTCCAGTGCTTCGGCAAATGGAATATTGATATGTGATTGTTTGAATATATCCATGAACCTCAAAAATTGGTTCTTCATCTTTGTACTTTCTGGCCTTTGAGGAAAGGGTACAGGTGGTGTAATTTTAATTTGGTTGTCTTTCTTTCCTTTTTCCACCGCTTTCTCTGTAGATTTCGTGTTTAAGTTATTCCCTGCATCCTCACATTCATCTCTTGTACTGGCTTTCTCATCAAAATTAGGACCCAGCTCCTTACCACTCCTGAGCGTGATTGCATTACACTGTTCATGATTTCCCTTTGAATTCCTTTCGGTGTCACTAGGTAGAGTCCATTGTGGTTTGTTGTTCAATGCTAAGGCAATTGTCCCATCTGATTTTCCAAATTCTTGATGGCCATTGCTTGATATTTCATCGCTGCCTCATTACTTGTTATATACTTCGCCAATATTTCCTCTAAGTCTGATTTCCTCTCTTGATGTTGAGCTGGTTGTTGTTGATTCTGAAACCTTGGGGGATACGATGGTCGTGGAGCTTGCTGATTCTGATTATTATTCCACGACTCGATAGGGATGATTCCTATTCCCGATTATATGTATTCGTATGTATTCGTGGGATTACTCACAGTAGCTACTAATGAATTGTACTGACTTTGGGTTGATTGCGCATTGATCCGTCGAATGTTCACCCTATGAAGCCTTATATGGAAGAAAATGTAGAACGCCTATGTGTTGGGATGAAGTCGGGGAAAGACAAATGTTAGGACTTGAAATAATTCAACAAACCGCTGAAACTATCAGAATTATACATCAACGATTACAAGCATCTCAAGATCGACAAAGAAAATACGCTGATCCACATCGTCAACAACAAAATTTTAGCATAGGAAGCCATGAATTCTTGAAAGTATCTCCTTGGCAGGGCAAGATACGTTTTGGCAAGAAGGAAAAACTAAGTCCGAGGTTCATTGGACCTTTTGAAATTTTGAGAAGAATTGGTGAAGTTGCTTATGAAATAGCACTACCACCTGAGTTAAACCATATTCATAATGTGTTTCATGTGTCCGTTTTACGACCATACAAACCTGATTATAAACACGTTATAAATTATGAGCCAATCCAAATCAAGAAAATCTTTCTTATGTAGAAGAACTCATGCGGATCGTCAATAGTAAAAGCAAGTCCTCCGTAATAAAGTGATAGCATCGGTTAAAGTAATATGGAGAAATCAGAATGTTGAAGAAGCTACATGGGAGCTTGAAGATAAAATGTGCGAGAATTATCCTCATCTTTTTACTTAACATGTACTGTAATTTCGAGGATGAAATTCTTATTAGTGGGGGTGAATGTAAAAACCCAAAAGCCTAATAAAACTCGTATGTATAAATCCCGTTATATAAATAAAATTTCTCTGCTCTGAATGTGATACGTGTTATTACATACTTGGTTTGACAAAATTGACCAAATAAAATTTTATCCAAAAAACGTCGTGCTTGACACCTCGTGCTTAATTTTTTTTTCCATAATCAGACTTTTCAGTAAAATTATTTTGACAAGTTGCTTTGTCGTGCTTGTTAGGATTAATGAGAAATTTAGGTTAGTAAACCTAGGTTAACAAACCCTAACCCTAATCAGCAAAACCCTAACCCTAATTTATTAATTAAACCCTAATTAGCTAATCTAACTCTAATCACCTTTTATGTTAACACCTAATCATCATTTTAGTAAACTTCTATTAGGTACTAATTAACATTACTTAACATTCCTAATCATTAGAAACAAAACCCTAATCAAGATTAGTGAAGATTTAAACCTAATTAAGCTACTAACTTAATCAACTAGCTCACAAGTAGGTTGGGAGTCACCATTACAAGTTCCAAAACATCACATGACATGCTTCCAAACTCCCAAGCAGCAGAAGAGTCACAGAACAGATCTTTATGGAGGCAAGTAGGTGGAAAAATGACCAAAAAGCCAAGTTAGAGAATTCTATAAATAGGAACCTTAGGGCTGAGCAAACCCACGAATTCTCAAAGCCTAGATACACTTATAAATCTACCATATCAAGCCTGGGTGTTATCAGCAACAAGATCAGAAGCTAGAATCACAAATTTCTCAAGAAAAGGTGCAAACCCTAGTTCATAAATTTCTCTTTGATCTTATGTTAGATTTGTTGTCTAGATGTTTAGAATATTGTATTAGGATGTTAGAAAGTATGCACGAGTGGTAGAACACGTTTTCATAACATCTAGATGCCTTAATTAAGCGTTTTATGAAATCTGGGAATTTTGAAAAAAATGGTCTGACAGCCGAATGTCAGGGCTTTTTAATTCTTGTGTGTTTATGTTTTGGTCTGTTAATCGATTGATATTCGTAGCCTGTAAGTAGGTCTTTAATCTGGAAAAGAAAACAGGTTCAGATGAACCATAGATTCCAAGATATAATCGATCAAAGTGGGTTGACTGTTCACGGAAGTTGGTTTTCGGGTTGCCCGTAAAGCTCAAGAACACGATTGAACGGTGCTACTTTGATCAATTCGCTTAATCATCTTCCGATTGTTAATTGTTTATATTTTTGTTATAAATTGGTACTGTATACATACTACATATCTATGATCTTCAATCGAACAAACAACTCATAGGATTATCGAAATTATCGGGTCAAAAGTAGTCGATCGAGTACGACCGAAGTTTTCTCGGTTTTCCAAAAAATCAAGAACACGAAGAACAGTTGTTAGTCATGATTTTTGACCATCATAAATAGAGATCTTAGAATTACGATTTGTTCATGTTAATGTTATATATATGTACCATGGTATATAGACTACATGTTACAACAAACAAAACATACATCTAATACAATCAATCAAAGTTATTCAAGCCACAAAATCGTTGGACCGGCTTGACTAATCGCTCGGGTTACCCGTAAACCCAAGAACAAATTTCCGACAAGAACTTTGAATCTTTATAATTTCTTGTTAGATGTAGATTAAAGCCTCGCTTATTGCTTGATCTTTCAGATTATTACATGAGTACTACAACACCAATACTGATCTAACCGAAAATTATTACCAATACCGAAAGTTATTTAATGGTCAAACTAGCCACTCAACCACAGAAAGCAACGCGTACCAGAACTCAAGAACACCTACAATGACACTTTTTACATCACCGTAGAGCTTTAATGACGGATAGAAATTATTTTTAGAAATAAATTATAAACAATTAGAAATAATTAATAAAAATAGTTTTTAAAATTATATTAAATTATTATAAATTATTTCCGATATTTCTACAAAATGTAATAATTATTTTACTTTATTTAGATATTATTTATAATTAACTTATTAATAAAGTAATTAGAATAATTACTTTTAAATACTAAATAATTATGTAAAATATTATTATTGAAATAAAAATCATAATAAATGATTATAAATTATTTAATAATATTAAATAATGTTTTTTTTATAAAATTTTAGTAAATATAAATTACTTATAAATAGAAATAAATGGTTTAAAAATCGTTTAAAGGATAAATAAATATTTTTAAAATACTTTAAACCTTCTAAAATATATTATAAGGATAATTAAATTATTTAAAATATAACCAAATTTTATAAATAAAATTTAGTTCATTTATCAAAGGTATTAAAAGTCAAACCTTATTAAATCTAACCCGGTATTAAATAAATGTTTTATTTGAGTATTGTTATCAATACTAACGTGTTAGATTTATATTCTTGAACGTCATAGGTACTTAATAGCGTTCAAATAGTATAACTTGACTGATCTACGCTCAGGCAAGTCTTCTATACCCAATTTATTACTTATGCAAAATTTATCAACCCTGTTTATTCGCTGAAAAAGATTCTATCTTGCTATACTGTTGATATAATACACCTATGATGAATTACCTATTATTGAAAAGTTATTGCTATAGTTCCAGCATGACTAAGAAATGAATTATTTATTCATATGATATTGTTTATTGAGCATAAACTGTTGTGTCAAGCAAAATTGTTTTGGTAAGACAATCGTATACTGAAGTTAAGTATCTCGTAAGGGAGTAACGTGTAGTCAATGAATATATTGACAGTAAATTGTAAGTGTAATTGAGCATTATAGGTGATATGCATACTCCTAGGATGTTGAATAGGCTAATCCCCTATCTCACATCTGAACAGAATTTCAAAGTCTTTGTGAGCGATGAAATGATAAAAATTCCGAACTAGTTGGAATTAGAAATCCAGAAATGGTAACAACTATCACCAAAATTTGAATTGTTATAATTCTTCAAATCCTATATTGTTATAAATATACAACTTCTTTGAGCATGTCATAGCTCACTCTTGCAAATTATTCCCTCGTAAAGATTAAATGGTAATCCCGGAACATCCGGAGTAGATGAAGGAAGCGTCCCTATATAGATTAGATTATATTTTGTATTCAGATTAATACTTTGTAATAAGAACTCGTTATGAGAATTTTGTAATTGAATCATAATATTATGATATATATAACATCTTTTATTTCCGCAACCGTGATTTCTTACATATATAGATGTAAAGTAAGATGTCTTCTATTCTAGTTGAGATCCTTGGGAACTATTTATCCGAGTGAGGGTGTTAATAGCATGGACCTACATTCATGTTGTTATTAATACTCAATTTTAGATAGATAGTTACTATCGATACGATAGTATGTAACCGCATGACATAGACTATACATCCAGGCGAGGGTATTGGTAATATGGATTTGCTCATGTTATTACCGATACTCAATTTGGATAGATAAACTCTAGTCATGAGATCTGATTCATATATTCAAGTGAGGGAATCCAAACACGTAATATTTCTCTTGGGAATTACCATACATTATGGGATAATTGTGAATCTTGAATCTATGGGAATTATATCTGATAGTCCCTCTATCTAATGTAATATTTTAATCAGATACCATGGGTGTATAGATTTAAATGCATTATGTTAATTCTCTGTAAACACCATATTGGATACCACGGGAGTATAGGTATGGGGGTGTTACAGAAGTTCCAACACATGAGTCTTAAACTGATAAGTCTAATAAAACCCCCTGAAATCACCCATCTCAAATAAGATCAAGACATCGGTGATATTCGAAAAAAGGTTTTACAAATATAAGAAACCATTCGGTCCATCAAAGGGATTGGAACACATGGAAGTGTTTCATATTCAGACCTTTGTATCTTTCCCGGGGTTCACTAACCGGAGAAATTAAAGACTCCTGATTTTGAGAAATATGATGGATTGGGAGATCCTTATACCCACTTAAAGGTATTCATTGGAGAGCTCGGGTCCTACGTCGAGAATGAAAAGCTTAGAATGCAGTTATTTCAGAAAAGTCTAACTGGAGAAGCCATAGCATGGTACACCAGATTAGATAACTCCAAAATTCAGAGATGGGAGGAGTTAGCCCATGCTTTTCTCAGTCAATACAACTTTCAAACTCAAATAGCTCCAGACCGATATCAAATTACCAAGGTCAAGAAATAAGTCAATGAGTCTTTCAGAGAGTATGCCCAACGATGGAGGTGTCTGGCTGCTCAAGTTATCTCATCCATCATAGAGTCTGAAATGGTGATGACCTTCATAGATATTCAAGAAGCTCCATTTTATGAAAGGGTCCTAGCTGGAATAGGAAAGTCATTCTGAGAAATGATTAGGCACGGAGAAATGGCTGAAATGGAATTGAAATCAGGGAAGATTCAAGACCTCGCCGCATTAAAAGCTGTAGCTGAGCACATCCAGTCTAGAAGTTATGGAAACAACCCCTAGAAGGTCCATAAGAAGAAAAAAGAGGATATTTTCTTGATACTGCAAGGACAAAAAGGCAATCAGAACTTGCCTATTCAGAGGAGAAACTACTCCCATTTTAAGCACAGTCTTCAAATCCTCCCTTGCCAAAGAATAGAGGAGTTAGACGTACAAGAGTGTTCATGTGACGACCCCAAAATAGGTATACATCACCCATTCTGAGTCGTCAAATATATGGTATAGGATTCAAATACAACTTAATTATACAACTATTGTATAAAGTACGACAAACACAAGTTAGGAGTTTCAACATGAATATTGTCTTCTAGACAATATCCAAACTCAAATTCAATATTATTACAATTACTATCCCACTATTTCACATAATAGTGAGGACTACTAATGTAACCATTTGGACCATCACTCTGTTCTTCGACTAGTCCCATCTATATTCTCATTTCCCAAAGAAAACAATGAAAGCAAAAGGGTGAGCTCAACTAGCCCAATAAGAAATATTATGACTAAGATAATGCAGAATAAATTATCGTTAGCTTTCAACAGTGTTAAACTTATAAAATATAATAAACATCAAGTTTAACTACAGCGGAACAAGCAATCCATTAGAAGAGTCAACTAGAGCATAATATCTACTATCTTCTATGATTTAAAAAGTATATCATCAGTTTTTTTTATCACTGAGGCTCAGCTTAATAAATAATCCACATCATCAAATCATCCCTGCACTATGGCCAAGGATATTCATTAGTATCACGACCACGAATTATCCATGCACTACGGGCCAAGGATATTCTTGTTTTCATCAATGGTCATGATCATGCCAATAACTATTCATCAATGCATTACGGGCCAATGAAGACTTTTACCACATCATTTGTAACATTACGGTCATGATTATACCGAATAATCCCTGGTCATAATCATACCAAGTCCATCTATGCACTACGCGCCACAGATAACTTTCATCATAATATAAGCATGAGGATGATGACAAGTTGACCAGCTTTAACTTTATCGATTAAAGTAGGTTCTACTCGTATATTTGCCATCATCATATGGGTCCCTGGTGTCTTTATCTCTATCTCTATCTCCATCCTTTATAAGTCATACAAAATGGGCCTTTGCATTGACAATATCGCACTCGTACCCGCATATGATCTTTTACTCAAAGCGTCAGCTACTACGTTCGTTTTTCCAGGATTATATTGAATGGTATGATCATAATATTTCAACAGCTCGAGCCAAGACCGTTGTCGCATGTTGAGTTCCATTTGGGTAAAGAAATATTTGAGGCTTTTATGATCCGTATATGTAAGACCCCAACTTTTTGAATGAAGATTAAATTTTCTCAAAATATATTTTTGAATATTATGGTGTGGATTTGATATAATGTTATAGTTGTGGGTAATATTTACAAATTTTGCAAAGTACGCAAGTTGTTATATAATATTCGATTGGTGGGGAATATTCGTTTTAACAGGGAATATTAAAGACAACAGCACAATCATTGGTAGACCCTCACAACAGTAATTATTGCCGGATTGAGAAAATGACAAAAATACTTTTATGAAAATAACGGCGGAAGTTTTACCGTTAACTGTTAAAACACCCGTTGTTAAAAGTACAGTAATACGCATGGTTGCATAGTAGGACACGGTATTGATTATTGATGCTTACGTGAGAAGTTACTCGATTATACTCAATTATTACTCTGATAATTGTTTGCATCATATCTATCATATTATTGATTCAATTATTGTCACAAGATCATCTCAGTATAAAATGTTTTTTATTAAATCAATACTTGAGATGACAAAGTTATTCATATTATAAATTAAAATATTTACAATGTCTAGAAGTTTCACAAGGAGAGGTTTGGTCACCTAATTACGGCATGATAGGGAGAAATCCTTATTGGAAAGCCCCCTCTTTCCTGGGAACGACCTGGTTGATAAATATTGTGAGTTATAATATTAATAATGAATGTTGTCCAGAGTTTAATTTGGAGACGCGGACGTGATATTTGAGTCCGGAACGACGAAATTAGTAAAAATAGTCTATAAACACAAAATTTTTCGGGATTCACTATTTGGTCAAAAAGTCAACAGTTGACTTTTTTGAGAAAAGTCAAACTACAAAATTTCAAAATTTATATTTTTGATAAAAATGGTTTCATTGTGTTGGAATTATTTGTGTTAGTGAAAATCGACAATTATTTCGATAATAATTGATGTTTGGAGGTTATATTGACCAATCGGGTATTTAACCGGATAAATGAGCAATTGATTGTTATTATTTCACATGATTATAACTATTTGTTCACATGTGTATACTATTGTTTTACATTCTTGTTACTATTAGGGGAGTTGGTGCAAGATTGATAATACTTGCATGACTAAATTAAAAATGGAGGTATAGATGGAGGTACTATACTGAAATTCATATTTTTCACATGATTATACTATTGATTCACATGATTGAACTATTGATTCACATTATTTACTATTAGGGGAGTTGGTGCAAGATTGATAATACTTGCAGGACTAAATTATAAATGAAAGAAAAGTTAGAGTATTATCTTTGTAATTTTCGAGCCCCAAGCGTCAATTATCGAAACTATATTTTTCTATAAATAGAAGCTCATTCTTCCTTCATTTCTCACCAATTCACAAAAGCTTTAGAGCGATTATTATAGAGAGAAATTATAGAAAGAAGAAAAGAATTCTACTACCTCACTATTCCAGTATCCAGTTTTTCTAAAGGTAGGGAGTATTATTTCTTTCTTATCTATGAAGAGAACTTTAATCTTTTTTGCTATTACTCTAGATTGTATATAGTCTGTTATTCCATTCTTTATTATTCTATTGGAATAACCTGTATACGCGGGCTACCCTATACTTGGTGAAATTCTTTCATTGTTCCATTCTTTATCATTCTGTTAGAACATTACATGCATGCGTTCTCTGTGGGACACGGTTCTATCTTTATTATTCTATTGGAATATCCTGTTTGTGCGTTCTACGTCGGACATGATTCCGCCTTTATTATTTTGTTGGAATATCACATCATGCGTTTCTTAGGACCGATTCCGCGTCTTTATTATTCTATTGGAATATCACATGCAAAGCGTTTTTTCGTCGGACTGATTCCGTTATTTATTATTACATTGGAATAACTTCGCTGTCTGGCCTTCATCACATGCCTGGTGATTTCTTTTGTTATTCCATTCCTTATTATACTAAGTTGGTTAAAGTTTTAACTTCTATACTCCATGAAATTAGTGGAATATCCTTGATATTTGCGCTTCATCCAGTATCTTTTCATGGAAATATTCTTCTGAGCATTCTTGAATTTTACTCTACAAAGCAGTATCATGTTGACAATTTGGACGTTATTAGATCCTGGATAAAATAATTCTTGAACTTGTTTTATTGAATTCTTATATCATTGTCATCATCCTCATGTTTATATACTATCAATATCTTATTTCTCATAATCTGTGTTTGTATTCAGATGTTGTAAATAGGGCTCAGTTGTTGGAGCGCGATAACGAGTCAATGCAACCAAGAGAAAGTAGCTGGAAGGATGAAAATACCAGTGGTAACAGTCATCGAAGCGGTGACAACAAACGTGGAGGGAATCATCATGCTAGAAATGGTAACCACTTCGGTGGTAATCATAGCCAAGACAGTAAAATTTTTTGTTGAACTTGTTTTATTGAATTCTTATATCATTGTTATCATCCTCATGTTTATATTTTGTTGAAAGTCATCTGTGGCCTATAGTGCATAGATGGACTTGGTATGATTATGACCGAGGGATTATTCGATTGTAATCATGACCGTAATGTTACAAATGATGTGGTAAAAGTCCTCATTGGCCCGTAGTGCATTGATGGACAAGTTGTTGGCATGATCATGACCATTATTGAATACACAAATATTCTTCGCCCGTAGTGCATGGATAATTGTGGTCGTGATACTAAAGAATATCCTTGGTTGTAGAAAAGGGGGTGATTCGATGATGTGGATTATTTATTGTCGAGTCCCAAATGATAAAAGTGATGAAAAACCTTTTAAATCATAAAAGATAGTAGATTTTATTCTCTACTTGACTCTTTTAATGGATTGCTTGTTCCACTACAGTTAAACTTGATGGTTGTTATATTATACCAGTTTAACACTGTTGAAGGCTAACGATAATATATTCTGCATTATCTTAGTCATAATATTTCCTACTGGGCTAGTTGAGCTCACCCTTTTACTTTTATTGTTCTCTTCAGAAATGAGAACGTAGCCAGGGACTAGTCGCGGAACGGAGTGACGGACCAGATTATAACATTAGTAGTCCTCACTATTCTGTGAAATAGTGTAATAATAATTGTAATAAGGACTCCTTTTGAGTTTGTATAATCTCTAGTAGACAATATTTGTATTCAAACTCACAGTTTATGTTTTGTCGTATTGTACATGACAGTTGTATTATTAAGTTGTATTTGAATTTATGTACCATGTAAGTGGCGACCCAAGATGGGTGACGTATACCTAATTTTGGGGGCATCACAGTATAGATCTCCACTTTCTCTCCATATAGGTAATGTAAGACCCCAACTTTTTATAAATGAAATTAAATTTCCTCTATTTATTATTTTGAAATAGGAAGGGTTGAATTGATTAATGTGGTTAGTTATGGGTAAAATACGCAAATATTTCAAATAAACAAGTGGTTATAAAATATTCATTGTTGTCGGGGAATATTCATTTCGCCGTGGAATATTCTTACTGTCGGGGAATATTAAATGACGACCACTACTTGACCTTATGTGTGGGCTCCACAATGGAAAGCGATTAGATGAAGAAAACGACAAGTATGAGTTTTTATAAATAACGGCGTAGGTGTAATACGGTGGTTAAAACACAGTAATACATGTTGTTGCACAGTAGCACACGATATTGCACCAATTATTGATTCTTACGTAAGATGGCACTACTCAATAATTGTTACAGTAATTACTATTCAATATTTTATTTTATTGATTCAATAATTGCTACGTTGAAATTTATATTATTGTTGTTTTAATAATTGTCACTACACAGTATTTCCCATTATCAGATCAATGATTCATATTATTTTAATAATATTACTAGATAACATTATTAGCAATGTCTAGAAAGTTATGTCTAAGGAGAGGTTTGGTCACCTAATTGTGCGCCAGTAAGGAGAAATTCTTATTGGAAAGCCCCCTCTTTCCTGGGAACGGTCTGGTTGTCATTATTGTGATTCTATAATATTCTTTGTAAATAATTAATTATTAATTTATATGATAAGGAAAATATTCATTTTATGTGGATATAGATGGAGAAAATTTTTAATGCGACAATTGTTGAAAATTGATATTTTATCTTTTCTGATAAAATAATTTATTATTATATTATAATAATATAATAATGGTGATATTTTTTCAATGAATGTGGGATATACAAGTAAATGAGGAGGAAGAGTATTTTTGTTACTAAAAATATTTAAAACATGTTTTTCATGTTTGTGGACATCATTTCTTGACTAAAATTTGATTATAGCTTGTAAAATCGTCCGTATGTGGATTTCGGTCAATTTCTGTTTGGAATTTGGAAAAACTTAAACTTACAAAGTTGTAGAGAATTGAATTTCCTATAAAAGGACATAAGATTCGAATTTTTTTTGATAAAAGGGCTATTTATTATGAATTATTGAAGTTCCAAAATAATTGATTTTTGAAGTTTTAAATGATTTTTATATGAAAAACGTTGTTGGTGAGTTTGGCACATGTGAGGCTAATGTTTTGGATCAGTGGAGGTGTGCGTAGGAATTTATAATATATATATATATATTAATATTTTATTAAATTTTCTGCTTTGGTGTTCTAAGCATTTTCCTATAAATAGAGTGCTTAGGTTAGAATTGAAAATCACATCAGAAACTAAAGATTTCTCTCTCTATATTATCGAGCGTATTCTTGTGAGTATTTTGATACTTTGAGTGTTGCTATATGGTGCAAGTTCCTTCAGCACTATATCTAGTATTCTAGTCAGAAGTACTGTCTTTTCGAGGTAAGGAATGTTGTTCTCTTCTTAAATGATATTATTTTCTTCAATATCATTATGCCGAAATATTGGTCTGAACTTTTTATCAAATTTGGAACTTTTTGTGTTGGGGTTACTATTCACGTATACGACACTATTCACGTATATGACACTATTCATGAATATGACACTATTCATGAATACGACACTATTCACCGAAAAATAAAATTTTCTTCTTTTTGTCCAAGATGTCTATTATGGTTACTATCTTTGATTGTATCCATGTTTTAATCTTTATTTTTGAATTCTGCTTTAAAATTGGTTATTATGGAGTATTATTGAACTTGGATAAAACTGTAATACAAATCCCTAATATTTGTTCTTTTGTTTCACTGGATTCGTTTTCTTTAAAATATTTTTCATCATCCTCAGTCCTAAATGATGATATTACTGAATATCTTTAGCCCGTAGTGCAAAGATGAATGATTTCTGATGAATATCTTTGTCCCGTAGTGCAAAGATGAACATGTGTTTAGATGAACATGACCAACTGGTGAATATCTTTGGCCTGTAGTGCAAAGATGAATATTTGATTCCAGATATATATTAATTTATGTTACAGGAATAAAATGTTGACGATGGACTTTTAAATTCATATATAGAAGATAGTAGATTTTATTCTCTAATTAACTCTTCTAATGAATTATTATTTCCGCTGCGAATATTGATTTAAAACTTGTTGTCTATTGTATTCTATTAAACTTTTCCCTGTTGAGGACTAACGATAATTTTTTCTATATTATCTTAGTCATAATGTTCTTTACTGGGCTAGTTGAGCTCACCCTTTTCCTTTTTGTTCCATTTTTCTTCTCAGGAGGCGAGAATGTAGCGAGTACTAGTCGGGGTGTGGAATGATGGTTCTAGAAGTTGTTCTAGTAGCCCTCACTATTTTATAAAATAGTGTATTAATAATTGTAATGAGGACTTATTTGAGTGTGGATATTGTCTAGATGACAATATTTGTATTTAAACTCAAAGTTTAAGTGTTATCATATTTTGCAAGACAATTGTATTAATAAAGTTATAGTTGTTTCTGTATCATGTATTTGGCGACTCAGAATGGGTGTTGTATACCTATTTTGGGGGCGTCACAGGTAATGCCTCCAGATTTTAAGTGCGAAGACAACAGCTGCCAACTCTAGATCATGAGTAGGATAATTCCTCTCATATTCTTTGAATTGTCGTGAGGCATAGGCTATGACTTTCCCATGTTGCATGAGAACACATCCTAACCCTTTTCTTGAAGCATCGCTGTAGATGACAAATCCCTCCGAACCAGTTGGTATTGTCAAAATATGTGCTGAAATGAGTCTCCTCTTAAGTTCTTGAAAACTATTCTCACATTCCTCGCTCCCAACCAAATTTTGTATCTTTCCGAGTCAGCTGAGTTAATGGAGTAGCAATTCAAGAAAACTCTTCTACGAATCTACGATAATAACCCGCTAAGCCGAGAAAGCTATGTACTTCGGTCACTGACTTAGGTTGCTCCCAGCTTTGAATTGCTTTAATTTTTGTTGGGTCAACAGATATTCCATGATTTGATATCACGTGCCCAAGGAATACTACTTCCTCAAACAAGAACTCGCATTTCTTCAACTTGGGATAAAGCTTATTTTCACGAAGCTTTTGGAGTATCAGCCTCAAGTTTTGCTCATGATCTTCACGAATTTTGGAGTAAATGAGGATATCATCAATAAAGACGACCACAAAGTGATCCAAATATTCCTTGAATACTCGGTTCATCATATCCATGAAGGCAACAGAAGCATTAGTCAATCTAAAGGACATGACTAGGAATTCATAATGCCCGTACCGTGTTCTGAAAGTAGTCTTTGGAATGTCATCAGTTTTAATCTTTAACTGATGATATCTGGAATGAAGATCGATCTTTGAAAAGAATTTGGCGCCTTGCAACTGGTTAAACAGGTCATCAATGTGAGGCAACGGGTACCTATTTTTGATGGTGATATGATTCAACTCTCAATAATCAATACAAAGTCGCATACTTCCATCTTTCTTCTTCACAAATAGAACAAGAGCACCCCAAGGAGATGTACTAGGATGAATGAAACCAATGTCTAACAACTCCTATAGTTAGGTTTTTAACTCCTGAAGTTCAATAGGAGCCATTTGATACGAGGCTTTGGAAATGGGTTTTGTACCGGGTTCAAGGTCTATACGAAATTAAATTTCACACTCTGGGGTAGGCCAGGAAGTTCTTCAGGGAATACATCAAGAAATTTATTAACAATAGAAATATCATTCAAAACTGACGTATTTTTGTTTAAATCAGTGACATGAGCTAGGAAAGCTTGACATCTGTTTTTCAATAAACGAATAGCTTTATGGCTTGAGATGACAGTGATTTATTTTAATGGTTTGGTTGCTTTAATTCGCATAATAGGTTGGTTAGGAATATGAAAGCTAACAACCTTACAAAAATAATCAATTTTTGCATGATGAGTAGTTAACCAATCAATCCCTAGAATTACGTCAAATGCAAGTATTTTCAATGAAATAAGACCGACAGGTAATTTGAGGGTATTGATTTGAACCAAACAAGACTTATAAACAGTGGATCTAATGAAGGTTTCTTCCAACAATGTTTCAACATATAAGTCAAAGTCAAATTTCTCTAGAGTTAAATTTAAACGTTGAGCGCAAGTAGGAGAAATAAAAGAATGGGTAGAACCAGTATCAAATAAGGTATAGACTTTGATAGAGTTAATGATTAGCTTACTCGTGATGACCTCATTCGGCTTCCTTGCTTTCTGGGAGGACACAACAAACGCTCTCCCTTGAACTACTGGTTTTGACTTTTCTGGAATGGCCTTTGGTGCCTCTATCCCAGCTGGACTTCGCTTCCCTGCACGACAAAATTGAGCTACATGACCTTCTCTTCCATAATTATAACATGTTTTGGACTGCTACGCATAGTTTGGACTGATGTGTCCCTCCCCTCCATATTTGAAGTATATGATAGGTGGTCGTTCTCCTCACTTAACAACGGGTGCTGGTGCTGACGTCTTTATATCATTATTGAATCTATTTTTCTTGAAATATCCACTTTTATTATATTGGCCATGATTACCACCGAAGTGGTTACCATTTCTGGCATGTTGATTTCCTCCACGTTTGTTATCACTGATAAGTGGGTTTTATACCTACTTATTGGATATCAATTCACGAGAACTATGCCCATATCAAGTACATTTTAGTATGTTCTTAGTTACATTTCATGATATTTTGCATCGCATGTATTGAGAACTCCTTTGGTGTGAAAGTGCAGGAAAAAGCATGGTTCAGTGTTGGTTGGTGGCATGGAAGCTAATGGAGGTATGACATGAGGGTCGAGTGGAGAAAAGGAACTAAGTAGTGGTGGACAAAATAGCAAAAGTGGCATGTCAAATGAACAATGGTAGCATGGCAAGGAAGTAGCAGTAGCAGACTCAAGACTACAAATTTTAGGAGCCGTGCAGCTACATAGGCTAAAAGACGCGTGCCCGCGCCATATTTACAAAGGAATCTCGCGCGGCCACGCGCGACGTTGACTGCAGCTACTGACTTTATTTTAAATTGGAAATTGGAAGCGTAACTGAAGGGATAGTTCGATTAGGTCTTATATATTAGACTTATTATCAGCAATAGAAGGGGATTCTGACCCTTTGGGCAGAGGGGATCTATCGTTCTTTCTTTGAATAAGTAGATTAGATTAGGTTAGAATAGTGATTCCTAGAGTTGATTAGATTGAAGACTTGAAACAATTGGGAAGTATCAGAGATTCCATCTTGGAGCAGGAGAACAAATTTGCACTTCAATTCTTTACTTTTATCCTCTCTTTGATTCTTATTTGTAATCTTATGATGTTTATTCCATATGTGGATGATAGATTTGATTCAACTATGAGTTAAATTCTGTTTTGGGATTGCAATGGATTCTATTGCCTAGTTTAATATTATATACTTCATTGTTAGCCTTATTGATTTCTATGGGTTTATCTATTAAGATTCATGCTTACTTGCTTAGTTGATTAGCCAGCAACTACTTTGATAACCCATATGAATTTGAAAGACGAAGTATGGGTTTAGATTTGATCTTCCTAGCGTTTGATTGTATGTGCCACATTGTGATGGGATGTATGATTTGTGCTTAGGATAGACATATACCGAAGCACCACTCGTAGTCAATTGAGAATTTGGGCTTAAACCCTAATTATTTGTAAATCACATAGACATATAGTGGTTTAGGTAATGTGGGTGTTCATGTGTATTCTATCAATTGTGGATTATATGTGATATGGGCATGGTACATTGAAAGATGGCTATACTTTACTTTAATGTTCTCGACTAACAAACCGGTACAATTAGTTTGGCTTAACATGAAGTGTATGGATTTGAATGAGTCAATAGATGAAATTGTAATCTCAGGTCTTCATTATCTAGTTTCACTCTAGGAATAGTTAGGTTTATTTAATTTACTAGTTTAAATATAAAATAGAATATCATTCGTTTAAATAAGACTGAAATGGTTATGAGCTAGTGCTTAGTGAGATTTATTAGTTAATTCTCCGTGGGAACGATACTTTACTTTTTCTTTATTACTTGTTGACCGTGTATACTTGCACGAATATATTGATCGGTAAAACGACCAACAAGTTTTTGGCGCCATTGCCGGGGAATTAGCTTAGTAAATTTTTGCCAACATTAATTTCAATCAAATTAGTCTTAATTTAAACATTTTTTTTGTTTTAATTATCTTCTTATATTTCTCTCTTTTCAGGTACCATGGGTGACTTTCCTTATCAATGGCCTTATGCAAATATGATTCAACCAAGGGACACAAGCACTGATGGACTCAATGTATTTTCTACATTGACAGCACAAATTGCAACACTTTCGGAGAGGTTGGATATTATTGCAGCCCAACGCACTCGAGAGATAGTAGTTACATGTGAATACCGTCCTGGCGAGCATCCGAGTTATCAGTGCAACATCAACGTTGGACAAGTGCAGTTTGGGGATGATTACTTCAACAACGATGTTTATCCTGATTATACACAAGGTTGGGGGTATCACCCAGATTATGAATGGGGTTGTAACTATCAAGATCAATACTGCATCTCAAGTCCAACATAACCATCAAATTTCTCATATCCACCTCCAATGCAACAAGAAGAAAATTCAAGGTTGAAGGAATTCATGTTAAAAAGCATAGCAGACCATGAAGAGATGATGATGAGTCAGGAGTTATCAAGCCAAAATCTTAACAAACAGATGGAACAACTCATTAATTCGTCAATGAATGGTCCTCAATACATTGATTTTGAAACTGAGAAAGATAATTCAAGACTGGAGGAATTGTGGTTCAAATTTATAGCTTCTACTGAGCAGAAGATGATTGAGCAAGATAGGTCAATTCAAAATTTTTAGAATTATATGGATCAAATATTCGAAGCCTTGAACAATCGCCCTCCAAACATTTGGTGCTATGACATGGATGATGAAACTGATGGAGAGCCAGAAGTGTACATGCGACTGAATGAACTGAAAGGAGTGGACATTGAGGAGACAACTGGGGGTATGGAAAATGAAGAACATGAGCTGACTTGTATAATACCCCATGTGCCTTCTCAGATAGAGTTGAAAAAATCAGTGAAATTTGCACACCCATGTCCCCTTGGTAGTCACATCCAAAGCAAGAATTTCTGCGATTATAAGGCCTTTTACAAACCATGTGGGCTAAGGAAGAGATAATAGAAGAAGAAAATCCTGTTGTATCTGTCATGCCTCAATGCAAAAATCTATTCACAGACACAATGGAAGGAGCATCTGGCTATGAAATAGAAATGGGGGCATCATGTACAGGAAATATGATAGGTTGTTTCAATTCACAGACACGCAAGATGGGGAACCTACCTACGCACATTGCATTTCTAATGGATGGAGGGTTCCTAGCTTATCGTAGAGGAAGTGGATAGCGGTGTCAAGAAAAAAGTCTAGCTAACAGACTATAAACCGAGCGCTCAATAGGAGGCACCCCATCCAATCTTTCTCCCTCCTTGTTTAATTCTTATTCACATTTCCATATTTAGTAGATGTTAGATAGTGGTAAGTCTTAATAATAGTTTTATTGTTTCTCCTCTCAGGTTCAACCCAATTGCTATAAGCATTCAGGATCAAACAGATGTAAAACAAAAATTGAAAGCGCAGAAATCATTGTGGTCGCATGGTCGCTACCAACTACAAGCCAAACACACTATGGGTCAGCTATTCTATAGCTTAGTCACAGAAAATTTTTTTGCTAAATTTTTAGAATTTCTTACTCAAGTATTCGGATAGTTAGAAGCCCACACTCAGTTTCCAACTATCGAATATCTCAAACTTAGCCATCGCCTGATATACCATCGGATCATGAGGAGGCGAAAAGAGATGACATTGCATATAGTTAGTTGCATATAGTTTGATTGCATGTTTAAGTTGCCTAGTAGGGGTATTTTAATATCTTTGTAGTTAAATTCAACATGAAATTTTTTATTTTTTTTAGTTTTCTTTTGTCTTGTTTGTTTAATATCTGTTTAATTGCATAACATTGCATAATCCCAGGTTTTTTAGCTAGTTGAATTCTAATTTTGCCAATGATGAAATAAAAATTTGATAAATTTTTGAATTTGGTTGATATCTTGAGCTTAGTTATAATTTTACACATGATATAATTCATGCTTGCTGTTTAGATGTTACCAGGTAGCACAACAATTTTCCTATTTACTTGTTAGTTAAGATTAGCATGCTTGTTTGCTGAGTAGAAAATGTTGTTTTTAAAGATGGAATTGTTTATAAAGTAGACATAGACTATGAAAACACAGATACTCAAACTTTGGGAACACATGGGTATGCTTGCTATTGGGACGAGGTGGAGCGTAAAACGCACTCATTTAATTGGAAATGGAAAGTGAGATAGAGCGTAAAATGCACTCGCTATATACATAAAAAAATAATCAAAATCAATAAACACTGCGGGAAAGTGCAAAAATCGCCCTCGTAAGTAAAAATAAAGAAGAATAAACTCATTGTGAACCTTAATTTGTATTGATGTGTTAGAGGAGTTGATGTTTCATTAGTATATGCAGTTCTTGATTTAAACTTTAATTTTCTGTCTTAAGAAATTTAGTATGTGGTATCTTCATCTTTGTCAAGCTTATCTGTGAACACATCACACACACACAACATCTTTATAGCAGGTTAGGATTATCTGATTGTATGTCAGTATGCCTTTAGCTTAGTTTGATGCTTTATTCTTGGATCTTGATATTTCTCTGAGGCTTATCTTATTGGAATTTTTAAAATGACTGGAAATCAGGGGATTCATTGTCATAGTAGCGTAGCTTGCATAGCATGTAGATTGCATTATGTTGCATTGCTTGAGGGCAAGCAATTGTTCAAGTTTGGGGGTATTTGATAAGTGGGTTTTATACCTAATTATTGGATATCAATTCACGAGAACTATGCTCATCTCAAGTACATTTTAGTATATTTTTAGTTACATTTCATGATATTTTGCATCGCATGTATTCAGAACTCCTTTGGTGTGAAAGTGCAGGAAAAAGCATGGTTCAGTGTTGGTTGGTGGCACGGAAGCTAATGGAGGTATGACACGTGGGTCGAGTGGAGAAAAGGAACTAAGCAGTGGTGGACAAAAGAGCAAAAGTGGCATGTCAAATGAATAATGGTAGCATGGCAAGGAAGTAGCAGTAGCAGACTCAAGACTACAGATTTTAGGAGTCATGGCTGCACTTGTGGATATTGAGCTAAAAAGATGCTTGGCGCCGCCATCACCCCGGACAGATCTCATATTGCAGATTTGGACGCTGCTAGCGCCAGATTTACAAAGGAAAAAGGAATCTCAGCTGCCATGACGTTGATGCTGACTCTCGACTTTATTTTAAATTGGAAATTGGAAGCATAACTGAAGGGAGAGTTTGATTAGGTCTTATATATTAGACTTATTATCAGCAATAGAAGGGGATTCCGACCCTTTGGGCAGAGGGGAGCTATCGTTCTTTCTTTGAATAAGTAGATTAGATTAGGTTAGAGTAGTGATTTATAGAGTTGATTAGATTGAAGACTTGAAACAATTGGGAAGCATCAGAGATTCCATCTTGGAGCAGGAGAACAGATTTGCACTTCAATTCTTTACTTTTATCCTCTTTTTGATTCTTATTTGTAATCTTATGATGTTTATTCCATATGTGGATGATAGATTTGATTCAACTATGAGTTAAATTCTGTTTTGGGATTGCAATGGATTCTATTGCCTAGTTTAATCTTATATACTTCATTGTTAGCCTTATTGATTTCTATGGGTTTGTCTATTAAGATTCATGCTTACTTGCTTAGTTGATTGGCCAGCAACTACTGTGATAACCCATATGAACTTGAAAGACGAAGTATGGGTTTAGATTTAATCTTTATAGCGTTTGATTGTATGTGCTACATTGTGATGGGATGTATGATTTATGCTTAGGATAGACATATACCGAAGCACCACTCATAGTTAATTGAGAATTTGGGCTTAAACCCTAATTATTTGTAAATCACATAGACATATAGTGGTTTAGGTAATGTGCGTGTTCATGTGTATTCTATCAATTGTGGATTATATGTGATATGGGCATGGTACATTGAAAGATGGCTATACTTTACTTTAATGTTCTCGACTAACAAACTGGTACAATTAGTTTGGCTTAACATGAAGTGTATGGATTTGAATGAGTCAATAGATGAAATTGTAATCTCAGGTCTTCATTATCTAGTTTCACTCTAGGAATAGTTAGGTTTATTTAATTTATTAGTTTAAATATAAAATAGAATATCATTCGTTTAAATAAGACTAAAATGGTTATGTGCTAGTGCTTGGTGAGATTTATTAATTAATTCTCCGTGGGAACGATACTTTAGCTACTCTTTATTACTTGTTGACCGTGTATACTTGCACAAATATATTGACCGGTAAAACGACAACCAAATTTTTGGCGCCGTTGTCGGGGAATTAGCTTAATAAAATTTTGCCAACATTAATTTCAATCAAATTAGTCTTAATTTAAACATTTTTTTGTTTTAATTATCTTCTATATTTCTCTCTTTTAAGTACCATGGGTGACTTTTGCTTATCAATGGCCTTATGCAAATATGATTCAACCAAGGGACACAATAATCGAGGGACTCAATGTATTTTCTTCATTCGTAAAAGATAAATTGCAACACTTTCGGAGAGGTTGGATATTCTTATTTCAACCTTTTCGAGAGATAGTAGTTACATCCGAATCGTCTTTGGCGAGCATCCAGAAGTTATCGAAGGCAACATCAAGGTTGGACAAGTGCGGTTTGGGGATGATTACTTCAATAACGATGTTTATCCTGATTATCAACAAGGTTGGGGGTATCACCCAGATTATGAATGGGGTTATAACTATCAAGATCAATACTACATCTCAAGTCCAACATATCCATCAGATTTCTCATATCCACCTCCAATGCAACAAGAAGAAAATTCAAGGTTGAAGGAATTCATGTCAAAAAGCATAGCAGACCATGAAGAGATGATGATGAGTCAGGAGTTATCAAGCCAAAATCTTAACAAACAGATGGAACAACTCATTAATTCATCAATGAATGGTCCTCAATACATGGATTTTGAAACTGAGAAAGATAATTCAAGACCGGAGGAATTGTGGTTCAAATTTATAGCTTCTACTGAGCAGAAGATGATTGAGCAAGATAGGTCAATTCAAAATTTTTAGAATTATATGGATCAAATATTCGAAGCCTTGAACAATCGCCCTCCAAACATTTGGTGCTATGACATGGATGATGAAACTGATGGAGAGCCAGAAGTGTACATGCGACTGAATGAACTGAAAGGAGTGGACATTGAGGAGACAAGCGGGGTATGGAAAATGAAGAACATGAGTGACTTGTATAATACCCCATGTGCCTTCTCAGATAGAGTTGAAAAAATCAGTGAAATTTGCACACCCATGTCCCCTTGGTAGTCACATCCAAAGCAAGAATTTCTGCGATTATGAGGCCTCTTACAAACCATGTGGGCTAAGGAAGAGATAATAGAAGAAGAAAATCCTGTTGTATCTGTCATGCCTCAATGCAAAAATCTATTCACAGACACAATGGAAGGAGCACCTGGCTATGAAATAGAAATGGGGGCATCATGTACAGGAAATATGATAGGTTGTTTCAATTCACAGACACGCAAGATGGGGAACCTACCTACACATATTGCAGTTCTAATGGATGGAGGGTTCCTAGCTTATCGTAGATGAATTGGATAGCGGTGTCAAGAAAAAAGTCTAACTAACGGACTATAAATCGAGCGCTCGATAGGAGGCACCCCATCCAATCTTTCTCCCTCCTTGTTTAATTCTTATTCACATTTCCATATTTAGTAGATGTTAGATAGTGGTAAGTCTTAATAATAGTTTTATTGTTTCTCCTCTCAGGTTCAATCCAATTGCTATAAGCATTCAAGATCAAAAAGAAGTCAAACAAAAACTGAAAGTCGCCAGAGTATTCTGGTAAGCATTTGCCACGCCTTAACTACAAGCCAAACACCGTCTGGCATAGCGGCCATAGCTTAGTCACAGAAAAAAATTTGCTAAATTTTTAGAATTTCTGACTCAAGCATTCAGACAGTTAGAAGCCCACACTCAGTTTCCAACTATCGAATATCTCAAACTTAGCCATCTCCTGATATACCATCAGATCATGAGGAGGCGAAAAGAGATGACATTGCCACTTATGGGAGTATTCTTTCACTTTTAATTACAATGAGGGCATTGTTGATTTTAAGTTTGGGGGTATTGGGTTGTAGTGAGTAGTTATTGCATATAGTTAGTTGCATATAGTTTGATTGCATGTTTAAGTTGCATAGTAGGGGTATTTTAGTATCTTTGTAGTTAAATTCAACATGAAATTTTTTATTTTTTTTAGTTTTCTTTTGTCTTGTTTGTTTAATATCTGTTTAATTGCATAACATTGCATAATCCCAGGTTTTTTAGCTAATTGAATTCTAATTTTGCCAATGATGAAATAGAAATTTGATAAATTTTTGAATTTG
Source organism: Panax ginseng (assembly GCA_020205605.1). Taxonomy (NCBI): domain Eukaryota; kingdom Viridiplantae; phylum Streptophyta; class Magnoliopsida; order Apiales; family Araliaceae; genus Panax; species Panax ginseng. The sequence goes on along the minus strand of CM035142.1, from coordinate 73,938,591 downwards.
GTTGATATCTTGAGCTTAGTTATAATTTTATACATGATATAATTCATGCTTGCTGTTTAGATGTTACCAGGTAGCACAACAATGTTCCTATTTTCTTGTTAGTTAAGATTAGCATGCTTGTTTGCTGAGTAGAAAATGTTGTTTTTAAAGATGGAATTGTGTATAAAGTAGACACAGACTATGGAAACACAGATACTCAAACTTTGGTAACACATGGGTATGCTTGCTATTGGGACGAGATGGAGCGTAAAACGCACTCGTTTAACTGGAAATGAAAAGTGAGATAGAGCGTAAAACGTACTCACTATATACATAAAATAATAATCAAAATCAATAAACACCGCAGGAAAGTGCGAAAATCGCCCTCGTGAGTAAAAATAAAGCAGAATAAACTCATTGTGAACCTTAATTTGTATTGATGTGTTAGAGGAGTTGATGTTTCATTAGTATATGCAGTTCTTGATTTAAACTTCAATTTTCTGTCTTAAGCAATTTAGTATGTGGTATCTTCATCTTTGTCAAGCTTATCTGTGAACACATCACACACACACAACATCTTTATAGCAGGTTAGGATTATCTGATTGTATGTTAGTATGACTTTAGCTTAGCTTGATGCTTTGTTCTTGGATCTTGATATTTCTCTAAGGCATATCTTATTGGAATTTTTAAAATGGCTGGAAATCAGGGGATTCATTATCATAGTAACGTAGCTTGCATAGCATGTAGATTGCATTATGTTGCATTGCTTGAGGGCAAGCAATAGTTCAAGTTTGGGGGTATTTGATAAGTGGGTTTTATACCTACTTATTGGATATCAATTCATGAGAACTATGCCCATCTCAAATACATTTTAGTATGTTTTTAGTTACATTTCATGATATTTTGCATCGCATGTATTGAGAACTCCTTTGGTGTAAAAGTGCAGGAAAAAGCATGGTTTAGTGTTGGTTGGTGGCACGAAAGCTAATGGAGGTATGACATGAGGGTCGAGTGGAGAAAAGGAACTAAGTAGTGGTGGACAAAAGAGCAAAAGTGGCATGTCAAATGAACAATGGTAGCATGGCAAGGAAGTAGCAGTAGCAGACTCAAGACTGCAGATTTTAGGAGCCGCGCGCCCGCGCGGCTACACATGCTAAAAGACGCGCGCCCGCGCCATCACCCAGACAGATCTCATATTGCATACGCGTGCCCTCGCCATATTTACAAAGGAATCTCACGCGGCCGCGCGCGACGTTGACTGCAGCTACTGACTTTATTTTAAATTGGAAATTGGAAGCGTAACTGAAGGGAGAGTTCAATTAGGTCTTATATATTAGACTTATTATCAGCAATAGAAGGGGATTCCGACCCTTTGGGCAGAGGGGAGCTATCGTTCTTTCTTTGAATAAGTAGATTAGATTAGGTTATAGTAGTGATTTCTAAAGTTGATTAGATTGAAGACTTGAAACAATTGGGAAGCATCAGAGATTCCATCTTGGAGCAGGAGAACAAATTTGCACTTCAATTCTTTACTTTTATCCTCTCTTTAATTCTTATTTGTAATCTTATGATGTTTATTCCATATGTGGATGATAGATTTAATTCAACTATGAGTTCAATTCTGTTTTGGGATTGTAATGGATTCTATTGCCTAGTTTAATCTTATATACTTCATTGTTAGCCTTATTGATTTCTATGGGTTTGTCTATTAAGATTCATTCTTACTTGCTTAGTTGATTGGCCAGTAACTATTGTGATAACCCATCTGAACTTGAAAGACGAAGTATGGGTTTAGATTTGATCTTTATAGCGTTTGATTGTATGTGCTACATTGTGATGGGATGTATGATTTGTGCTTAGGATAGACATATACCGAAGCACCACTCCTAGTCAATTTAGAATTTGGGCTTAAACCCTAATTATTTGTAAATCACATAGACATATAGTGGTTTAGGTAATGTGCGTGTTCATGTGTATTCTATCAATTGTGGATTATATGTGATATGGGAATGGTACATTGAAAGATGGCTATACTTTACTTTAATGTTCTCGACTAACAAACCGGTACAATTTGTTTGGCTTAACATAAAGTGTATGGATTTGAATGAGTCAATAGATGAAATTGTAATCTCAGGTCTTCATTATCTAGTTTCACTCTAGGAATAGTTAGGTTTATTTAATTTATTAGTTTAAATATAAAATAGAATATCATTCGTTTAAATAAGACTAAAATGGTTATGGGTTAGTGCTTGGTGAGATTTATTAGTTAATTCTCCGTGAGAACGGTACTTTACTTACTCTTTATTACTTGTTGACCGTGTATACTTGCACGAATATATTTATCGATAAAACGACCAACAGTCACTGCTTTGATGACTGTTACCACTGGTATTATCATTTTGTCGGCTGCTCTCTCTTGGTTGGGTTGACTCATTATCGCGCTCCAATAACTGAGCCCTATTTATAACATCTAAATACAAACACAGTTTGTGAGAAATTAGGTATTGATGTATCTTGGGTTTCAAACCTCTTGCAAACATCTGTGTCATTCTCTCCTCATTATCAACCAAGTGGGACGCAAACCGGGACAACTCGGCAAACTTAGCTTCGTACTGCGACACTGTCATATTGTTTTGCTCCAACTTGATGAACTCTACCTCCTTCATGTGACGAATACTTTTGGGAAAGTACTTATCGTTGAACAGTTCTTGGAATTTCTCCCAAGACATCTTCAGTGCAGCAGGTTGAGTACGCTTTACAGATTCCCACTAGTAATTTACCTCTCCTCGCAACATGAAGGTGACAAAGGGAACCTTTTGCTCCTCGGAGCATCCCAAAACTTAAAATATCTTGGTGATCTGCTTTATCCACGTCTCCGCCTTAAGTGGTTCTAGCTTTCCCCAAAATTCCGATAGTCCCAGCTCTTTGAATTGCTTAGCGGTGACCATCTGTGAGTTGCTAGTGTTTCTACCTGCATTTTGAACAGGGGCCGCTTTAGCCTGATGTTGCATGACTTGCATAAAGCCTTTGAACAACCCATCATTTATCATTTGATCGGTGTTGTTGTTTACCTGAGGATTATTGTCTTCCTATTGCACATTATCCTGAGTATTGATCGTTGGTGACTCAACGGTCTCATGTGCTTCATTCTTGATCTTAACATTTTTAGATGCCATTTTCAAATACTGCCACAAAACAAGGGTTAATTGATATATCACATAATACCCCAATCTTCTGACCGACCAATTTAATAACAAATAAACTTTGGTAGGTCATACTAGCGAAGGATTTACCCGTCTCTCCCCCTAGTTCTAGTCTCACATCTTAGCCAGTGATTATATCCCTAAACTTTGATACCAACGGTGACGCCCCCAAAATAGGTATAAATCACTCATTCTGAGTCGTCAATTACATGGTACAAAATTCAAATACAACTTAATTATACAACTGTCGTATAAAGTACGACAAACATAAGCTGGGAGTTTCAACACTAATATTATCTTCTAGACAATATCAAAACTCAAATTCAATATTATTACAATTATTATCCCACTATTTCACATAATAGTGATGACTACTAAAACAACCATCTGGACCGTCACTCCGTTCCCTGACTAGTCCCAGCTATATTCTCATTTCCTGAAGAGAACAATGAAAGCAAAAGGGTGAACTCAAGTAGCCCAGTAAGAAATATTATGACTAAGATAATGCAGAATAAATTATCCTTAGCCTTCAACAGTGTTAAACTGATAAAATATAATTAACATCAAGTTTAACTGCAGTGGAACAACAAATCCATTAGAAAAGTCAAGTAGAGCATAATATCTACTATCTTCTATGATTTAAAAAGTATATCATCAATTTTTTTTATCACTGAGACTTAGCTTAATAAATAATCCACATCATCAAATCATCCCTACACTACGACCAAAGATATTCATTAGTATCACGACCACGAATTATCCATGCACTACGGGCCAATGATATTCATGTTTTCATCAATGGTCATGATAATGCCAACAACTATCCATCAATGCACTACGGGCCAATAAGGACTTTTACTACATCATTTGTAACATTACGGTCATGATTATACTGAATAATTCCTGGTCATAATCATACCAAGTCCATCTATGCAGTACAGGCCACAGATGACTTTCATCATAATATAAACATGAGGATGATGACAATGATATAGGAATTCAATTAAATGAAAGCAAAAGATAAATATTAAAGACTTTAAAATTTTAATTTACCCAAAATTCAATAATGTCCAAATTGTCAACATGATACTGTTTTGTGGAGTAAAATTCAAGAATAATATTGTATCAAAAATAATTTGGACCGAAAAGAAATCAATTTTTGTCATAAATAGTGCTTTGGGTGAATAGTACCTGAGTGAATAGTACCCTGTGAATAGTACTTCAGGAATAGTAACCCCGTGAATAGTACTCCGGCATGAAAAAGGTAAAACTTATCAAGAATGCTCAAAATATTATTTCATGAAAAGATACTGGATGAAGCACAAATAACAATGATATTCTACTAATTTCATGGAGTATAGAAGCCAAATCTTTAACAAAATGAGTGTAGAATTCAAAATCTAAAACGAAATAATATTACTTACATACTATAGAGTATGAAAGAAAATATTATTTCATATGAATACTGAACAAAAATAATATCCATTACCTTGAAAAGAAGAGTATTCCAACTGGTATAACGAGAATATTCTTGAAGAAAACTTATACTATTTTCTACGCTCAAAGCTTCCTAAAATTCGAAAGAAATACACTCAATATTATAGAAGAAGAATTCTCTGATTCTGGTGTGATTTTCAATTATAACTAAGCATCCTATTTATAGGAGAATGGAAGGATACTATTCAGAATTTTTTTTCTCACTGACCATCAGTAGGAAATCAGACGAAATATTCACGGGCGGAAGGAAAGAAACTCAGACGCTCAATTTTCAATTTATTAATATAATATTCAATAAAATATAATATATTCTATTTTTCATAAAAAATAAAACTTTATATATATATATATATATATATATATATATATATATATATATAATAAATCAACTCCCTCCTTCCCCGGGCATCATTGCCACATTTTGTTAAAATGCGGATCTTTTTTTTTTTTTTGCTTTTTTTAAAATAACTAATTTTTTTTAATATTTTATTGAACTGAAATTTTTCCATAATATGATATTTTTGGGTGTAATTTGGATACATATAACAAAACATACATGTACAAATTGTACATACATATTTTTGTTATATGTATCCAAATCACACCCAAAACATCATATTATGGAAAAAATTAAGTTTCATAAAATATTAAACTTTTTTTTAGTTGTTTTAAAAAAAAAGCAAAAAATAAAATAAAATTTTTGTCCGCATTTTATCAGGTCTGAACTCTCGGACCAGATCCTTGTTGTATATATATTATACACCGAACCATGACTTCCTTTTCAAATCAATCTCCTCTCGTGACAACCTTTGAAATCCTCCCCCTGACATTAATTTTTCAACATGTGGGCCCCACCATTATATATATATATATATATATATATATATATATATATATATATATCGAATAACTTTCTACCAATTATTTTAAAAAATTGGTAAATGAGGTCCATAAAATAAGAAATATTTACATCAAATACTTTATAAAAATCCCCTCAATATTTTTAACAACATTTATTCATCATTATTATTATTCACAATATTTAATAACCAGATCATTCCCAGGAAAGAAAGGGCTTTCCAATAAGGATTTCTCCCTATTAGCACGCAATTAGGTGACCAAACCTCTCCTCGACAGAACTTTCTAGACATCGTCAATATTGCAAATAATAATACGAATAACTGTATCATCTCAATTATTGATTTAATAATATATAAAATATCGACAATAATTGAATCAAATAATGTGAGATAATATGCAGCAGTTACTGAGTGACTTCTTACGTAAGCATCAATAATTAATACCATGTACTACTATGCAACCACGCGTATTGCTATACTTTTAACATTGGGTATTTCAATAGTTAATGGTAAAACTTTCGCCGTTATTTTCATAAAAAGATATTTCTGTCATTTTCTAACTTCGACAATAATTCCGTCGTGGGGTCCACCAATGATTGTGCCGTCATATGAATATTCCCTGTTAAAACGAATATTCCCCGACCAATTGAATATTATATAACAACTTGCATACTTTGCAAAATTTATAAATATTACCCACAACTATAACATTATATCAAATTCACTCCTGAATATTCAGAAATGATATTTATAGAAAATTCATCTTTATTCATAAAAGTTGGGGTCTTACAGTTCACACCTCTAGGGGACTCACTCGAAAAAATTCTCAAACTTTGGACAACACAGAAGAAAATAACTAATCTCCTTCCACCGGCCAACTCGAGTGGAAAAGGTTTCAATGTAAGCAAGAAGTGTGCTTACCATGCTGGAGCTCCAAGCCATGACACGTAGGATTGTTGGGCCCTTAAGCATAAGATCCAGGATTTAATTGACAATGGTGAGATCGTGGTGACCAAGCCCGACCAACCACATGCTCAAGACAACCCTCTCCCTCAACACAAGGAAGAGGAGGTTAACATGATCAACAGGGGCAGTGGAGAGAGCTCTAAATACCTCAAATATGTGGGGGTATTCATCCCAAACCAGCAAGGATAATGATGAAAACTGGGATTATTCACAGTTCTAACTCATGATGGAATGGGAGTTAAAGTCTCTTAGCAAACAAGTCAATCAACTGGCAGAACTGGTGACTCATCAACACCAAGTTACATGTCAGTTGTTCAGCCAGGAGCATGCTAGCCTCATTCCTCTTACCACAAGTGCTCCACCACTCATCCAAGAAAGTGAAACACTGGAGGAAAAACTTACAAGAAAAGCAAAAGCTAAAGCCCGTCGGGACTTCGCCAACAAAAGGGAATTCACCTATTTAGGCAAACCGATGGAAGAGATATTGCAGATGCTGATCAATAAGGGAAAAATCACAGCGCTGCTACCTCCAGTCAGTCCACACTCAAAAAGATTTGATGCTACTGGAGTATGCCAATATCACTCCCATTATCGTGGTCAGAGCACTGAGGAATGTTGGGCACTCCGCCATCTTATCCAAAACATGATTAACAGCGGTGACCTACAAATGGCCGAAAATGACGTTGTATCATCTGAGAGTGGGCACACATTTCCTCTGGGATGGAAGGAAGTCGTAGCGGTTATATCCTCTGAAGGAGATTTGGCTGCCACACCACTTACAATTCAACGGATTCAGCTCAAAGGAGTTGAAAACCCTTTGAAAGTGGCTGCACTAAGGCCAATCATATTGTCATTCAGGCCACAGTATCCTGTCATCAGCCTTAAGAAAGTCCCATGGAATTATAGAGAGGCTGAAGGATCAACATCAAACATAATTGCTACAGTGTCTAAAGAAAATCCATTGTATCTTCCTCAACGAGTGATGACGCCTATCATCAGATCTAAGGGGAAAGTGCCTAAGGAGAAGATTAAAGAATTCCTTTGCAAGATGGGACATAATGAAGCCAATGTGGTTCAAAGCATGAAAGAATCTCCACAATAGATCTCTATTCTGGACTTAGTTTTCTCTTTAGAAGATCACCGAAGGGTCTTGCTGAAAATATTGGAAGAAGCCCACTTGCCAAAGACAGTGGATATTGAAAATTTCCATCATCTGGCTAATCACGTCTTCAATAGCAATGTGATATCCTTCATTGATGATGGCATACCTCTCGAAGGGACTAGTCATTGCAAACCGTTGCACATAGCGGTTATGTTTTCTGGATATGTGGTCAGGGGAGTGCTAATAGATGGAGGATCATCCCTAAACATCTTCCCCTATGCCACATTAGAGATAATGAATATCAATCTCAACAGGATGCGAAGCAGCCACATAATCATCAAAGCTTTTGATGGATCTCGGAGAAATGCTATCGGAGAGATTGAGTTACCCGTGGAAATCGGTCCACATACATTCTACATATCCTTCCAAGTGCTCAAGATCACTACAGGATATAATTTACTATTGGGAAGACCTTGGATCCATATGGCAGGAGCCGTCCCATCCACTCTCCATCAGCAGCTCAAGTATATCATCAACAGTAATCTGGTCACTGTCAGTGCCGAACCAGGGTATCCTGTCCAAAATGATATACTGCTCATCAGTTTTAATGACCAAGTTGAGCCTGTCAACTTCCAAGCCCTTGAAGTGAGCAACCCTCACTATCAACCCATTGGGGCTCCAACTCTGAAACCCAGAGTTTCTGCCGAGGTAATGTTGGCCACTCAAGAAATGATGTCGTTGGGTTTCCAACCTGGAAAAGGGTTGGGAAAGGATCAGTAGGGAATCAAATGCCCAATTCAAGTTCCCAGCTAGATAGGGACAGCCAGACTAGGCTACTCCTCTGGGTCCAATCACAGGAACCCGCGTAAGCATCCACCGGTTCCTTCATCTACAAGGCTGCTGCCAAAACCTACAGATGCTAATCATATACGGTCTTCATTGAAAGTTCCTACCCCTGTGGTAGCTATGCTATTTCCTAAACCGATACAGTTAAAGGAAAGGACGTACTGATTCTAGACCCAGTGGTGGAGGAAAGGAATCAAAGGCACAAACAAGAGATAAAGAGACATTTATCAAACATGCGCGTCCTAATCCATATAGAGGGTATGAATAGAGACATCCCAGATGATGTTTGTCCAGACATCATGGTCATCATTTAGGACAAGGAGAACAATAACATGCCCTTCATCACTACTGTCCACCAGGACTTGACCCTTGGCAACTGGAGCAGCTCTCCTTGCATTTGCCACCGAGGCCAAAAAGGGCAGAAACTCCCTCTGCCTTGTAAATAGCAATAACTGCTTACTTTTTTGCATAGTATTAGCAGTTGCTTTTGTCATTTCATGCTAACACTTTGTATGATTGAACAATTTCATATATTAAGTTAAAGCATTTTTGTTTTAGGACTCTAAAGTTAGATATGCCTGAACTTGCTGATGAGATGCCTATTCTTCACAAGGACTGCAAACTTTGATGTAAAGTTGGACTCTAACTTGATGGAGATTGAAAAAGAGGACTATGAGATACCTCAGGAGATCAAAGAAGGGGTCAAAGATAAACCCAAGCTAAATCTTGATCAAACCACCTCTTTTAACCTCAAAACCTCAGAAAACCCCAAACAAATCCATATTAGTACGGACCTTACTCCAAGAAAAAGGAATGACATGGTTACTCTATTAACCGAATTCCAGGATGTGTTTGCATGGTCTCATGAAGACATGGTCGGTTTGTCAACTGACATCGTCATTCATCGCCTTTCCATCAAAGAGGGATTTAAGCCAGTCAGACAAACTCGGGCGATTAAAACCTGAGTAGAGTTTGAAAGTCAAAGAAGAAATTGTGAAACAATTTCAAGCCGGCATCATCATGGTATCAACATACCCTGAGTGGCTATCCAACATAGTCCCCATGCCTAAACTCGGAGGGAAGGTGCGAGTTTGCGTGGATTATAGGGATCTAAATAAAGCTTGCCTCAAAGATAGCTTTCCCGTACTGTTCATCCACATACTCATTGACAATACAACTCAGTATGACATATACTCCTTTGCTGACTGCTTTGCAGGGTACCATCAAGTCATGGTTGCTGAAGAGGATCGTGAAAAAACTGCATTCATCACTCTATGGGGAACCTTTTGCTACAGACGGTTGTCATTCAGCCTTATCAATGCCAGAGCTACCTATCAACGAGCCATGATGGCTCTTTTCCATGATCTAATGCACAAATAGATAGAAGTCTTTGTGGATGACATCATTGTTAAGTCCCGAAGGGAGGAAGGCCACCTAGATCATCTAAAAAAGCTCTTTAGCCGATTGCGTAAGTACAACTTGAAGCTAAACTCGTCCAAGTGTGCCTTTGGCTTTATATCAGGCAAGTTGTTGGGATTCTTAGTAAGCCAAAAAGGCGTTGAGCTAGATCCTACAAATATTCAGGCTATCACGAAAATGCCCATACCCGAGATAGAGAGGGAAATACGGGGATTTTTGGGAAGAATCAATTTCATTAGCCGATTCATCTACAAACTCACAGCAACCTGTGAACCCATCTTCAAGTTGTTAAGGAAGAACTCGTCCAAGAAATGGAATGAAGACTGTCAAAAAGCCTTCCTTTCCATCAAAGAATAACTAATTAAAGCTCTTGTCTTGGTACCTCCCAGGGATGGTGTTCCCCTATTCATGTACCTATTAATCAATGACAATGCAATGGGCTGCATGTTGGGATAAAAAGATGATAGAGGCCAAGAAAGAGCTATCTATTACCTCAACAAAAGATTTAGCAGCAGTGAACACAAGTATACCTTGATTGAGAAAACTTGTTATTCTATAGCATGGGCCTTCATGAGATTACAACATTATCTCCATGGTCACACAACCCATCTCATATCTCGCGTAGATCATCTCAAGTACGTATTCAACAAACCTATATTAAATTGTCGACTGTCCAAATGGCAGTTGATCCTCCATCAATTTGACATCATCTATGTGACTCAAAAGTCTATCGAAGGTCAAGGAATTTCAGATCAACTGGCCTCCGCACCTTCAGGGGATTTCAAACCTTTGAAAACCTATTTCCCCGATGAAGGGGTAATGACAGTTCAGCAACACCATCAGGATAATACACACTAACCATGGAAGATGTATTTTGATGGAGCTATAAACAAGGATGGTTCTGGAGCTGGAGCAGTTCTAATATCCATTTCAAGGAAGGAGTATCCCGTTGCCGTCAAGTTGCAGTTTGCCAGCACCAACAACACAACTGAGTATGAAGGTTATATCATGGGGTTAAAACTCGCCCAATCTATGGGTGTCAGATGATTAACTGTCTTTTGAGATTCTAAATTGTTAATCAGATAAACCACCGGGATCTATCACACCAAAGAATTACATTTGCTGCCCTACCATCGGCAAGTTATCCAGATGGCTTCGGAGTTTGAGGAAATATCCTTCCTCCATATTCCTCGGAATAGGAATGACTTTGTGAATGCACTAGCAATGTTGGAATCCTTGATCAACATACTTGATAAGGAAAACATGCCAAATATCACAGTTGCCTGGCAAAAGGCACCAGCCTACGGAAACTACATTGGAGAAGTATCGGATGAGTTGCCTCCCATCCAATACCCTTGGTATCAGCATATCAAGGAGTATCTGTGAGATGGATCTACACCCGCTAAGGTGAGTCAAGCTGAAAGAAAGTGGATCCATAGAATGGCTATGAAATTCTACCTGAGTGGAGATGCACTCTACAAAAGAGATGCAGGACTAGGCCTTCTGCGATGCCTAGACAAAGATCAATCTCATCGGCTCGTGGATGAAATCCATGGTGGAGTATGCGGCCCACACATGAGTGGCTCTCTACTTGTCAAGAAAATCCTAAGAACATGGCATTATTGGATCTCTCTCAAGGCTGACTGTGATGATCACGTCAAGAGATGTTACCAATGCCAAATTTATGGGAATGCTATCCACGCCCCTCCAAGGGAACTCCACAATATGAGTTCGCCCTGGCCCTTCTTAATGTGGGGTATGGATGTGATCAGGCCCATCGAGCCCAAAACCAGTAATGGTCATCGATTTATCTTTACCATGACGACTACTTCACCAAGTGGGTAAAAGCAGTCTCTTCCCCTAGGGTTACTAAAGAGGTGATCATTTGTTTCATCAGAAATAATATCATTTGTCAATACAGACAACCAGAGGTGATTGTATCAGACAATGCCAAAAAACTCAATAACCAAATGATGGAGGAGTTATGCAGTAAATTCCACATCAAACATCTCAACTCCGTCATCTATTGTCCTAAGATGAATGGTGCTATTGAAGCGGCTAATAAGAATATCAAAAAGATCATGCAAAAGATGTCCGCCAATCGCAAAGGATGGCCTGACTTGTTGCCTTTGACTCTATTAGCCTACAAAACCTCAATGCGCACTTCCACTACGGTAACCCCCCTACTCATTAACCTATGGGATGGAAGAAGTGCTCCCCATAGAGGTGGAAATGGAATCCCTCAAAGTGTTGATAGACGCTCAGCTGGATGAAGACCAATGGTTACAAGATTGATACCACCAATTATCCCTAGTAGATGAGCGGAGGGCTACAACCATCTTCCATGGTCAGTTATACCAACAGAGGATCACTTGATCCTACACCAAGAAAGTCCGGCTATAACAATTTAAAGAACATGACTTGGTCTTAAAGAAGATTCTTGACAACCAAGATCAATCCAAAGGAAAATTCACCCCAAACTGGGAAGGCCCGTTTGTTGTAAAGGAGGTATTGATAGGAGGAGCCCTCAGATTACAAGAAATGGATGGCGAGGAATTTCCCCAACTTATTAACTCAGACACCGTGAAATGGTACTATATCTGAGGTCACATGCAAACCAACATCCTGGTTCTGGATCATCAGATCCCCAGTCAATTCAGGTTTTTACTACATAAAACCTCTCACACCTTTAGTTTGTCCCAGCAGGGATAAAACCTTTCACACCTTCAGTTTGCCCCACCAAGGATAAAACTTTTAACTCCTTCAGTTTGTCCCACCAGGGATAAACACTTCCTCATACCTTGAATTTGTCCTATCAAGGGCGAACTATGCGGACCTGATTTATCCAATACATGGGAGTACGTAGGCAGCCATTTTTATGGTCCGGTTTAACTACAGAAAAAACAAAAAAATCTCTACACCCTCTTCACCACCTACAACTTTCAACCTTTTTACACTAGGTTAGAACTACGCATACCTGATCTCGCCTCATCAATGGGATTACGTAGGCAACCATTCATGGTTTGGTCTCACCCCCTACCAAAAAACAAAAAACTTGCTAATGGTACTGGGATCATCCTTCAAACCTTCAAACCACACCTCATCGACTTAGACCAAAGGGATGGAACTACCTGGTCTCCCCACACAAATGGGAGAAAAACTGGCGACCATCTAAGCTGCGGTTGAGTCCTCAAAGAAAAATACCAATCCATAAGAGATAGAACTACCTTGGCTCCCCAATATAAAGGAGTACCAGCGACCATCTGTGGGGCAGTGAACTTTCGAGAGGAAAACCATAATCCTCTCCATGACAACATATAAAAACCAGTCCCAAGACACCAAAGGGTAGGGGGATATAAAGATCATCAATCCATTCTGAAAGATCATAAGACATCTCAATGTCCCTCCATCAATGGGGAGTTCAGAATACAACAAGATCACAAGCCCTGGAGAAACAGGCAACAATCAAGTAAGCAACAAGGCGTAACTAAAAGGGAAGTGAATCAAAATATATTTCCTTGCCATATAATATTGTTTGATATATACAATATGTCATGTACATGACAAAAATGGCTAAGCTAGCCTGTGCAGGAAAATCCAAGCTAATCTACAAATCAGTGGATAATGGCACCATCAAATCTAACATGATATCCCTCTCAGAAGAAGGGGTGACTCTGTGAGCTCCTGCCCTAGGGTATCAACACGAGCAAGGAGATCTACACCCATATGTATGGTGACACCCTCGATCCTTCAAAATGTTATGGTATACATCACCCATCTGAGAAGTCGGAAGACAATGGCGATAACCCAAAGCAAAACAATTCAAATAGAACTTAATAATAAATCAATGCCGACTCTGTGGATACCATAATACGCCTCCATCCAAAGAATAAACTGGATGGCTAATAGAGTTTCATAATACAAATATTAGACAAGTCCTCCGTGATAGAGAGATATACAAACTCAAAAGGAGTCCTCATTAGACACCCCAAAATTTATACATCACACTATTTCAACTTAATAATACAAATAAAGGAGGACTACTAATGCAACCATCTAGAGAGACCATCATTACAATTATTATCACCCGACTAGTCTCCTAATTATATCTCTCATTTCCCAATTTCGACTATATTCTCATTTCTAGAAAGAATAGTGAAAGAAAGGGTGAGCTCAACTAGCCCAAAGAAGAAATATTATGACTAAGATAATGCGTAATAAATTATCATTAGCCTTAAACAGTGTTAAACTGATACAATATAACAAACATCAAGTTTAACTGCAGCGGAACAAGTAATCCATTAAAAGAGTCATGTAGAGAATAAAATCTACTATCTTTTATGATTTAAAAGGTTTTTCATCACTTTTATCGTTGGGACTCAGCTTAATAAATAATCCACATCATCAAATCATCCCTGCACTACAGGCCAAGGATATTCTTTACTATTACAACCACGAATTATCCATGCACTACGAGCCAAAGATAATCGTGTTTTCATCAACGGTCCTGATCATGCCATAAAGCAATTCATCTTTCACCCTTGGCCAAAGAGAATCCATAGCCATAATCATACCAAAAATCGTCCATCAATGCACTACGGCCAATGAAGACTTTTTTCCACATCATTTGTATGATTACGGCCATGATTATACCGAATAATCCTCGGTCATAATCATACCAAGTCCATCTATGCACCATGTGCCACATAGATGACTTTCAACATAATATAAAATGAGGATGATGACAATGATATAAGAATTCAATAAAACAAGTTCAAGAATTAATTTATCCAGAACCGATAATGTCCAAATTGTCAACATGATATCGCTTTTGTAGAGTAAAATTCAAGAATGCTCGTAAGAATATTTCCATGAAAAGATACTAGATGAAGCGCAAATATCAAGGATATTCCACTAATTTCATGGAGTATAGAAGTCAAAACTTTAACCAACCGAGTATAATAAAGAATGGAATAACAAAAGAAATCACCATGCATGCGGTAGATTGCATGATGTAGTGTTATTCCAAATGTAATAATAATTAACGGAACCTGTGTCAAAGTAAAATTGCATCGATAGATATTCCAATGTAATAATAAATAATGGAATAACAAGTAAATCACCACGCATGCATGACATGTATGATATTCCAATGTAATAATAAATAATGGAACCAGTCCCACGTAAAACACATGACATGATAGGATATTCCAATGTAATAATAAAGAATGAAACATTATAAGAATTTCACCATGATAATAATAAAGACTTGTGTTGCATGTGAAAACGCAGTTATTCCAACATAATAATAAAGAATGGAATAATGTAAGAATTTCACCAAGTATAGGTTATCCTCACAGATATAAAAGTTATTCCAATGTAATAATAAAGAATGGAATAATGTAAGTTCTCTTCATGAATAAGAAAAAGAAAGAATACCCCTTACGAGTACAACAAATAATATCCCCTACCTTAGAAAGAAGAGTATCGGATATAAAAGTAGTGAAGTAGCATAACACTTTTCTTCTTTCTCTCTATAGTTTTCTCTCTAGAGTTTCAAAGTGAATTCGTAAGAAATAATGAATGAATGAGCTTCTATTTATAGAAAAATGGACCGCATAGTAACTAACTCATGAAACGGTCCAGATTGATTTACTTTAACTGACTATCCATATTTAAAGCAAAAATCTTTTAAATAAAATATAATATATTCTATTTATAATCTAATAAAACGAATAACTTTATAAAAGATTTTACTATGCAAACACTATGCAGTGCATTATGCAAACACTACATAATAAAATATAATATATTCTAATTATTGTCTAATAAAACAAATAACTTTATAAAAGTATTTTGTTTTATATAAAAAGATTTTTACTATACTACACTATGCAAAACACTACGCAACACTATGCAACACTATGCATAATAAAATATAATATATTCTATTTATAAAATAACTTTATAAAAGTATTTTGTTTTTATATAAAAAGATTTTACTATGCAAAACAACTATACTACGCAACACTATGCATAATAGAATATAATATATTCTATTTATAGAATAACTTTATAAAAGTATTCATTTTATTACATTAATAATACCAATAAAACAAAACGAAAGTGACTTATCACATAAGCATCAATAATCAATACCGCAGCTACTATGCAACCACGCCGACATCGTACTTTTACTACCGAAAGTAGTTCAACAAGATTAACGGTAAAACTTCCGCCGTTATTTTCATAAAATATTTTTATCGTTTTCTCATTCCGATAATAATTCCGTCATGGGGTCCACTAATGATTGTACCGTTGCATTTAATATTCCCCGATAAAACAAATATTCCCCGACCAATCGAATATATATATGACAACTTGCATACTTTTGCAAAAATTTATAAATACTACCCACAACTATAACATTATATCAAATCCACACCATAATATTAAAAAAAATATTTCGAGAAAATTAAATCTTTATTCATAAAACTGGGTCTCACAATCTCCCTCCTTATGAAATTTTTCGCCTCGAAATTTACGTGACGCACTGGTATGCCAAGAGGTGAAGATACCTTGACTTCATTTCAGATTTTAATTCTTGAGGTATAACCTTTGAGTGTTGAATACGATCCTTCTTATCCAAGATGTTAACACGTATCTCTTCATACGTTAAATCTTCTTCTATCTCGTTTAGTTCTAATTTAATAATGTGGTTCGGATCGTCCACATATTTACGTAACATCGATACGTGAAAAAAATGTTATGAACACGCGACATACTTGGCAGTAAAATGAGTCTATAGGCCATAGTTCCTACTCGATCGAGGATTTCAAATGGGCCAATTAAATCGAGGGTTGAGATTTCCTCTCTTCATCGATTCTTGCTTCTAGAATAACGCCTCTTGAACCTTCTTCTTCACATTCATCGCCTTTGAGTATGTAGCTTGAGTGGCTTTTAACTTTATCGATTAAAGTCGATTCTACTCAGATATTCGTTATCTTCACTTGGGTTCCTAGAGTCTTTAACTCTATCTTCATCATTTGTAAGTTATATTTAAATGGGCCTTTGTGTTAACAACATCGCACTCAGAAACGCATACGATCTTCTACTCAACGTACCTACCACGCTCGCTTTTTTCCCATGATGGTATTGAATGGTACGATCGTAATCTTCAACAATTTCGAGCCAACGCTCTTTGGCGCATGTTACGCTCATTTTAGTTGAAGAAATATTTGAGGGTTTAAGAAATGGGTTTTGTATCGGGGTCAATACAAAATTCGATTTCACGCCTAGGGGTAGGCTAAGAAGTCTTCAAGAATACGTCAGAAATTTATTAACAATAGAAATATCATTCAAAATCGTGACTCTCATCCAAGACTTGGATAACACGTCACATTGATACCTATCAACTTGCCATCGTCATTCACGACGTCGCTACGTAAAGTCCGGCGGTGCATTCCACACAAGAAAGTCAACAACGAAAGGACCGGCTCTTTACTTATGGCTTGATATGACAATGATTGATTTTAGTGGTTTGGTTGCTTGAATTCAGCATAACAAAGTTGGTTAGAATATGAAAGCTAACAACCTTACGAAAAGCATGATGAGTAGTTAACCAATCGATTCCTAAAATCGCATCAAAGGCAAGTATTTTCAAAGAGATAAGATCGACAGTAACGTGAAAGTGTCGATTTGAATCAACAAGATTTATAAATAAATGGAGGTAACGAAGGTTTCTACTATCGAAGTTTCAACCAATAAGTCAAAGTCTAATTTCTCCAAGTCAAATTTAAACGTTGAGCGCAAGCAAGAGAGATAAAAGAATGGGTAGAACCCAGATTTAATAAGGTATAGACTTCGCAAGAATTTATAATTAACTAACCCGTGATAACTTCGTTCGATTCCTCATCACAAAAAATGCTCTCCCTTAAACTACCGAATTTGACTTGTTCGGGATAGTCTTTGGTGTCGTCATTACCACTGGAATTGACTTTCGTTATAGGCATATTCCACCTCAATCGCTTCGTCAGACTCCGCTCCATGATCCGAATCATTAGCCTTCGATCCATATCGAATTGGGGTCGACCGCAATGTATAGGGTAATTCAAAACTCGATGATGGGTTCTCCCAATTGTCGTCAAAAGAGAAATACATATCATCTATTTTAGCTTTTTGGATCGGACTCTCTTTCCACAATATCAACGCGTCGTGTGGCTTTTACCCATGCATCTTTCATTCTCACTGCTCGCTTGTTTCTTCTTTCAAACCGCTTCCTCGACATTTGAATTCTCGATTCCAAATTTTTAATATCGATACTCGCCAAAGAGCGCTCCTTTTCAAACTATCGCACATCGGGTAATACAATTTTGAATTGTTACATTCCTTTGCTCCACGACCGCCCGCTTCTTCTTCTTCAAACCGCTTCTTCTAACTCATGAATACGATTTTGCAATTCTACATTTTGATCAATAAGTTCTTCTAATAAATCCTCCTCGTGTTCCTCTTCTTCCTCACTCTTAGTTGTTACCTTTATGACTAGCTTGAGTGCAACTTTTAATTCCTCAATCACCACATGGATATCTCTAATCACATTATCTTGGTTGGTGATTAGAGGTGTCTCCACTGGTCTCATGTGCTCCATTGCTATTCTCAACATTCCTGATGTCATTTTCAAATACCGCCACAAAACAAGGGTTAATTAACATATCACATATTATCCCTATATTCTGACCGACCAATTAAATACCAAATAAACTTAGGTAGGTCATACTAGCGAAGGAATTCCCCGTCTCTCCCCTCCTAGTTCTATTCTCACATCTTAGCCAGGGATCATATCCCTAAGCTTTGATACCAACTGTGACGCCCCAAAAATTAGGTATACATCACCCATCTTGAGTCGCCAGATACATGGTACAGAATTCAAATACAACTTAATAATACAATCTGTCATGTGTTGTACAATACGACAAAACATAAATCGTGAGTTTGAATACAAATATTGTCTACTAGAGAGTATACAAACTCAAAAGGAGTCCTCATTACAATTATTATCACACTATTTCACAGAATAGTGAGGACTACTAATGCACCATCTAGACCATCACCTGCTCCCCGACTAGTCCCAATTTATATTCTTCATTTCTCGAAGAAACAAATGAAAGAAAGGGTGAGCTCAACTAGCCCAAAGAAGAAAATATTATGACTAAGATAATGCGTAATAAATTATCATTAGCCTTAAATGTTGTTAAACCGATACAATATAACAAACATCAAGTTTAATCGCAAGAGAACAAGCAATCCATTAAAAGAGTCAAGTAGAGAATAAAATCTACTATCTTTTATGATTTAAAAGGTTTTTCATCACTTTTATCACGAGACTCAAATTTTAATAAATAATCCACATCATCAAATCATCCCCCGCACTACGTGCCAAGGATATTCTTTAAGATCACGACCATTTAATTATCCATGCACTATGAGCCAAAGATAATCATGTTTTCATCAATGGTCCCGATCATGCCATAAAAACAATTCATCTTTGCACTACTACGCCAAAGAGAATCCATAGCCATAATCATACCAAAATCGGCCCATCAATGCACTACGGGCCAATGAGGACTTTTTCCACATCATTTGTAACATTACTGGCCATGATTATACCGAATAATCCCTCGGTCATAATCATACCAAGTCCATCTATGCACCATGTGCCACATATGACTTTCAACAAAATATAAACATGAGGATGATGACAATGATATAAGAATTCAATAAAACAAGTTCAAGAATTAATTTATCCAGAACCGATAACGCCCAAATTGTCAACATGATATCGCTTTGTAGAGTAAAATTCAAGAATGCTCGTAAGAATATTTCCATGAAAAGATATCGGATGAAGCGCAAATATCAAGGATATTCCACTAATTTCATGGAGTATAGAAGTCAAAACTTTAACCAACTAAGTATAATAAAGAATGGAATAACAAAAGAAATCACCATGCATGCAGATTGCAGATAGATAAAAGTTATTCCAATGTAATAATAAGTAACGGAACCAGTCATGAAAAATAATAATGATGTTCCAATGTAATAATAAAGAATGGAATAACAAAAAATCACCGCATGCAGATGACAGATAAAAGATATTCCAATGTAATAATAAATAACGGATTGAAAAGTCCCACAGAAAACGCATGCATGTGATATTCCAATGTAATAATAAAGAATGGAATATTAGAAGAAATTTCACCATGTATGAAAACGCATAGACAAAGTTATTCCAACATAATAATAAAGAATGGAATAATGTAAGAATTTCACCAAGTATAGGGTATCCAGTATACAAGTTATTCCAATGTAATAATAAAGAATGGAATAACAAAAGTTCTTCTTCATGAATAAGAAAGAAAGAATACCCCTACGAAAGTACAACAAATAATATTCCCTACCTTAGAAAGAAGAAGTAATCGGATATAAAAGTAGTGAAGTAGCATAACACTTTTCTTCTTTTCTCTCTATAGTTTTCTCTCTAGAGTTTCAAAGTGAATTTGTAAGAAATAATGAATGAATGAGCTTCTATTTATAGAAAAATGGATCAGATAGTAACTAACTCATGAACTATCCAGATTGATTTACTTTAATCTGACCATCCATATTTAAAGCTAAAAATCTTTTAAATAAAATATAATATATTCTATTTATAATCTAATAAAACGAATAACTTTATAAAAGATTTTACTATGCAAACACTATGCAGCAGCACTATGCAAACACTATGCATAATAAAATATAATATATTCTAATTATTGTCTAATAAAACAAATAACTTTATAAAAGTATTTTGTTTTATATAAAAAGATTTTACTTATACTATACATGCAACACTATGCATAATAAAATATAATATATTCTATTTATGTAATAACTTTATAAAAGTATTCTGCATTTTATATAAAAAGATTTTACTATGCAAAATACTATGCGCATACTATAACACTATGCATAATAGAATATAATATATTCTATTTATAGAATAACTTTATAAAAAAAGTATTCATTTTATTACATTAATAATACCAATAAAACAAAACCGAGTGACTTATCACATAAGCATCAATAATCAATATTGTGTGCTACTATGCAACCAACGTACATCGCACTTTTTACTACCAAGACATCGATTAATGGTAAAACTTTTTTTTACTAAAATATTTTTGTCGTTTTTCAACAATAATTTAATGGTCCAAAACTTCCGCCTAATATTTATTTTCATCAAAAATATTTTGTACGCAAAATTTATTTCTATCAATCCGACCATAAATAATTCGAGAAAATAAAATCTTTATTCATAAAACTGGGGTGGGTCCACAATGTAATAAATGTAGGGAGAGTGAGCTCAGCCACAAGCAAAATGCGGATCCTCAATCCACGATATTGACCAAGAAGTGCGTCCCCATGACCCCGATAAAACAAATATTCCGAAATCAATCAAATGTGTCATGAAATATATATACGAAGCTAACAAACCACAAGATGCATATATGAGGCCGACCTCAAGGTGCTCGCTAAAATTTATAAATATGTCCCTACCCACAACTATAACATTATATCAAATCCACACCATAATATCTAAAAAAAATATTTCGAGAAAATTAAATCTTTATTCATAAAACTGGGTCACTTTTTCGAAAAAAATATTTTCGGGGAAAAGAGGCGAAATAGGCACTATTCATCCGTTTCTGTTCGGAGATTTATTTTAAAATTCCGAGAAGTTATAGATTACGTTTAATCTTGAGACGTGATGGAATATTTAATAATATTTCGATTATGGCATAAAACGAAGTTTTCGCTCATGGACTCAAAACCTAAGGGTTAGGAAAAGTCAGTTCAGAGAATTTTATGATCACGTATAATCATTAGGGTTATTATGCGTGAGAAATACGAGGATAATACTAGTTATTATATGAGTATAGTAAGAAGATTAGTACGACGTATAATACGAATATCGTACGAACTATATATGAAGAAAATGCGAGAATACGAGAATGAGATGCGTAAAATATTATAAGTCTTAATGAACTTTGAGTTCATGGACTTTGTAGAATCTAATTGGACTTGGATTATGTCAAGCCCAACGCTTTGTGAAATCAAGCCCAAGATAGGCCCAATAAGAATTAGGGTTAAGGCGCAAACTAAGGAAATAAACCGCGGATCGAACCGATGGGTAAACGGATGGGTAAGAACCATGGGGCAACCAATGGGGTGACCCATGGGCATGTGGGGCGGCTACTTGGCCACCAAGTAAGGGTGGTAGCCAAGTAAACTTGGTGACTAAGTTGTGGGAGGAGGTGGGAATAGTAAGGAGGTGGGGGCGAAATGACTAAAATGACCTTAGCCTTGAAAATCTATAAATAAGAAGTTCATTTCATTATTTTTTGGATTTTGAAAATCCCACACTTGAGAGAGAGAGAGAGAGAGAAGTCGGATGGGAGGGAGAAGGAAGAGCATGAGCATGAATGATCGGATCGAAAGTGATCGTGTAATAGCAAAGCTTGCAAATCGCCGTCTTTGTATAACGGAAGAGGATTAAAGAAGAACGGTAATCAGGAACCTAATTTCTTTTAAATTCTCTTTAAGTTTTTATGTTTAAAAACATAACTTAATGAAGATAAAAGGTAAATTAGGTTAGAGATGATTTCATATGGTTGAAATCATAAGATAATGAAGAAATAAGAATTAGAAATTTAGTTTATAAATTTCTTAAGGAAGTATAAGATTTATAATGAATTAGAGCGATCCGAATGGATTATATGAATAAGTAAGGAATAATGTTCTATAACTTCAAATTCCAATAAAAAGTGGAATCGTAATCCAAAATATCGATTAAAATGAAGAACGCACGAAGAACACGCGAAGAACACGAAGAACGTTATTGATGGACAAATTTAAAACCATCGTAGGATAGTTGTTGTTGATGGAGAAGTTTAAAACCATCGTGTATAAGTTAGATGTGTATTGCTTGGTTAGGAACGGTAGAAACGTTGATGAAGAAAAGATTAAAACTTAGCTATAACGAAGTTATGGCGAAATTTTTGTAAAAGACGAATGAGAATTAGAAAGTTAGTAAATGAACCCGAGTGGGTAGGGTTTCATAAGAAAGTAAGAAAACGTAGAAAATGTGAGTCATGGACTCAAGAACGAACGAGTTCCGAGTTCGGATGACCGAATTATGGATGAACAAATGAAGAGCGTTAAAAGCATAAAAATAAACAAAGGGTGAAGATAAAGCCAATCGAATGGCACATTAACGGATTCAGAACGAAGTGCTGTCCAAGGAGTATTGAAGTACGTAAGATAAGGAAGAGAATGGCTTTGGAATGACCTCATTCTGAGTTATAACGAAGGAGTTATGATATCGGGAAGTAAGCGTCTCAAATTGGATTTAACACTTAGAGAAAATTTCTAGGGTTAGGGCTTGGCGCCACGGCCAAACCGGGGCCAATTATTAACTTGTATCATGCTGCGCGAGAGATAACGAAGGAGGTGAAATTGCAAATGCCAAGTGTTGGGAAAAAGTCAGAGATGAGCTTTTAACTGCTCAGCTCTTGGGTGGAAATGTAAAGGAAGATAAAGAATATAATATTCAACTGATGTATCACTTTATCAAGTGATGTAAACCTTTATTAATGGTTGAACATATAGATTAAATAAGATTAAATGACAAAGAATTTAATCATAGGATTACATAATCGATGTCCGGGGACCGTAGTCGCAATGAACGAAAGTGAGGGATTAATATGATTGTGACTCCTTAGACGTTGAGTGACGAGGGTAATGAATAACATTTCAATGTTATGACATGATAATGAGAGATAAGTGTGTAGCGTATAGACGCTGTGAACGCAACATTGTTGCAATGGACGAGCAGTCTTAGCATACAATGATCAATATGGCTTCGACACTAAGAACGAGTAATGAACATGGGGTTCATGTAAAGGATAACGAAAGTATTAATAGGATATGATTTATCAAGAAAGTCTTAATGAACAGTGAGAATAAGATTAATGAAAGCCGAAGGTGAGTCGAGATAAGAATGTTAATCATCCAAGATGATGCGTATGAGTAAGATATCTCCGTATGTCATAAAGTCAGAACCGGTAAAGGAAGTTAGTCGATAAACTTTTATTGAAGAACGCGAACCCTAAGAAGTAAAGCTAAGTAAACCAATGCGTAAGTTTAATATATGACTAATTGGTGTTTATGTTTTCTCCTTATGTGTTATATAGGAATTGAAATGAGCAGTCAAATCAGATGTCAGAAGTGGGCGTAAAAGGCAAGTTTTCTAACTTCATTCATATTACATGAATGCTAGTTTCTTAAACTTCTCAGATGTTGTACTTGAGAAGTTCTGTCTATGTGCGATATTTGTACAATGTGGTAGAACGTATGAGGCCTTGAGCCACAATTTGAACACTTTAGTGTTTCTATGATATGAATTGTTCTGTGATTGAACTGTTCAATACAAGTATGTTCTATTTATACATGAACCGTTATTATTAAGTCTGTACTAATGATTCTAGCCAGACAGGATGTGTATGAAAAAGGTAGAGGAACGAAAGTATTTCAAAGTAAAAGTTATTGATGTTTTAAGATGATAGGAATCGAGACTATTCCTATTATTCAAGCTGCTTCATAACCTTTGTTCGGTTATAGAAGTTCTAAAGAAATGTTTTAATTCTGAAGTTGTTTGTTCAACTGTTATGACTTGTTGGGCAATTGAATGCTCACACTTGCTTTAAATATAAAATAATTTTCAGCGAACAAGGTTAGCAGAACTTAAAGGATCTCGTAAAGATCAAGCTGATGGTATCCAGACGAATTGTCATTCAGAATGTGAAGGAGCGAGAAGATCAAGTGAAGACTTGTACTGTAGAAATAAGAAATTGAATTGTAGACTAGTTTAATGAACTGTTATGTATCCTTGGTGGCGGATAAAAGTCACTCTTGTAAGATAAAATGAATAATGTATTTAATATTATTTGTAATGAAAAAGGTTATAAGGTTTCCAGAACCTGGGATTTGAGAGTGTATGTCGTTATATTTCAGTATATAATGATGTATATTGGATGAAGGATGTACTCGTGACGTACGAAATCTGGGTGTGAAGATAGACCGGATTTTGGGGCGTTACAAGTTGGTATCGTCGTTATATTTCAGTATATAATGATGTATGTTGGATGAAGGATGTACTCGTGACGTACGGAATCCGGGTGTGAAGATAATTTGGATTGAGGCGTTACAAGTTGGTATCAGAGCTGGTAGGTTATAAACCTTAGGTAGGAGTACCTAAGACTATAATCGTAGAGAGAAGGATAAGAAGATCACCACGTGATCATAGTGACTTGTAGTAGCAGATGGGTTGTTAAACGATGAATGATTTATAGCTAGTGCTATAAATGAAAGGTACTATGAAGTAGTACGGGAAGAAGAACTTAGATTGAGTTATGAAGGATAGTATATGAATTAAAGAAAATTCGTATTAAGTAAAGAGAGATCTAGGAGTTGTAAAATTTCAATTGAGGACACATATCAGCAGCTGAGTTGTATGATTCCTTGTATGGGCGGGGAAATTGTACATGGTTTTAGAACCACTTAGCTTCTTATGCGATATAGTGGTTAAGTTGAACAATTCTTTGTATGGGCGGAGAATTGTTCTTGGTGTAACAACCGCTTAGCTTCTTATATCGATTCAAGAATGAGTTGACCAATTTTGTATGAAGGTGGAATTGTGTTTGGTTCTACAATCACTTAGCTTCTGGTAGTGATAATCATTGGGATTGGTCGTGCTATTAAGATATATATGATGAGAAGGTGAATCTTTTCTCATGTATATACTTGATAGGTAGAGAACGATAAGGTAGGTGCGAGTTCTTGAAACTCATACTTATGGTAAGTTCGTGACTCATAATAATATGGTATGTTTTCGAACGTCTCAGCGAATGGACGCCTATGGTCTGTCTGGATGTTCTTAAACTCATATTATTGTGGAAAGTTCCTGAACTCATAATGTGTGGTAAGTTGATGGATGGTACTAAGGTATAGGAATGTTTAGACTGAAAATGAGTCATTTTCAGTAGGCTTAGAATTAAAGGTGCTAGAGAAGATTAAGTATTGTCGCAGTAAGATAATGAAGGAAGATGGAGAAATAGGATATTCCAAGTCATATAGCTCTGATAGATTTTGAACTTTATTGAACTCGTGCTGATATGTACATTTTGAAAAGGAAAGAATTGGTTCAACTTTTGGAACCAACGTATTTTAAAAGAGCTATTCTTGATATGTCTATGCTAATTGTTTCGGCTAGACAGAAATTGATTTAAAAATATCAAAATGAATTTTATATCATCAGTGCATTTGATTTAAGGATGGTAAAAAGATGGAGTTATTAATGCAATTGAACCTGGTGTTGGATGTGATCTTAGGATCAACAACCCGCTATGGTATGATGTATAATGACGAAGTCACAAACTGACGAAGTCTTCAACGTACTATAAAAAGTACGGTATCATGACGTCATAAACCGTTTTGATGTATTGCGAAAAGAATTTAAAGAAATAGTCGACGTTAATTGAGTTGACTAGACGAAGGTTTCACGTTGATATCCAATTTATTGGTATGGTCTAAGCTACTCGATTCGGCTAGAAAAATGGTATGTCATCGAGATTTTTTTTTGAGAACTTGTGCCAAACCAAATTGTTTTGGTGCGGAATCTAATGAGTTAGTCTGAGGAGAACATGGAAGAGGTAGTTACTTTCTTTGTGATTGTAAACTGACCGTTAAAGAAGGGCTTATGGCGAAATGCTGTATAACCGAGTAAGAGCTCATGGTCGATTTGACCCCTCAGCAAAAGTATGAAACGTTTTAAGAGGAAATTTTATATTCCTCATTATTCCTTCTACTTCATGATTCTTGATAGGTTATGTGGGTTAGGAATGAGGGAAAGATAAGAACTCCGTTGAAGTGAAGTTGAGAAGAAATGTAGGCCAAAATTTCGAGGACGAAATTTTGTGAAGAAGGGGTGAATGTGATGACCCGGGTAAGGGTGTGGTTTTAAGAAATTCCGAGGACAGAATTTTTATAAGGAGGGAAGAATGTGACAACCCAGAAATTTGGATTGTCCAGAATTTAGGTTTAAAGAATTAATTATTAATAAAAGGAATTTTTATTAATATTTTTATGTGCTATGTGTTTATTAATCGTTCTATAACCTAGGATGATTATAAGTCTGGAGTATTCTGGCTACGAGCTAGATTGAGCGAATAAGAATTTTCAAGACGAAAATGAAACTTTTTCGGGAACAAAATATTTTTGGGAAAAAAGACGAAATAGGCACTATTCATCCGTTTCTGTTCGGAGATTTATTTTGAAATTCCGAGAAATTATAGATTACGTTTAATTTTGAGACGTGATGGAATATTTAATAATATTTCGATTATGGCAAAACGAAGTTTTCGCTCACGGACTCAAAACCTAAGGGTTAGGAAAAGTCGCCCGAGAATTTTATGATCACGTATAATCATTAGGGTTATTATGCGTGAGAAATACGAGGATAATACTAGTTATTATATGAGTATAGTAAGAAGATTAGTACGACGTATAATACGAATATCGTACGAACTATATATGAAGAAAATGCGAGAATACGAGAATGAGATGCATAAAATATGATAAGTCTTAATGAACTTTGAGTTCATGGACTTTGTAGAATCTAATTGGACTTGGATTATGTCAAGCCCAACGCTTTGTGAAATCAAGCCCAGGATGGGCCCAATAAGAATTAGGGTTAAGGCCCAAACTAAGGAAATAAACCGCGGATCGAACCGATGGATAAACGGATAGGTAAGAACCATGGGGCAACCCATGGGCTGACCCATGGGCATGTGGGGAGGCTACTTGGCCACCAAGTAATGGTGGTGGACAAGTAAACTTTGTGGCTAAGTTGTGGGAGGAGGTGGGGGCGAAATGACTAAAATGCCCTTAGCCTTGAAAATCTATAAATAGGAAGTTCATTTCAATATTTTTTGGATTTTGAAAATCCCACACTTGAGAGAGAGAGAGAGAAGTCGGATGGGAGGGAGAAGGAAGAGCATGATCATGAATGATCGGATCGAAAGTGATCGTGTAATAGCAAAGCTTGCAAATCGCCGGCTTTATATAACGGAAGAGGATTAAAGAAGAACGATAATCCGGAACCTAATTTCTTTTAAATTTTCTTTAAGTTTTTATGTTTAAAAACATAACTTAATGAAGATAAGAGGTAAATTAGGTTAGAGATGATTTCATATGGTTGAAATCATAAGAAAATGAAGAAATAAGAATTAGAAATTTAGTTTATAAATTTCTTAAGGAAGTATAAGATTTGTAATGAATTAGAGCGATCCGAATGGATTATATGAATAAGTAGGTGAAATAAGTAAGGAATAATATTCTATAACTTCAAATTCCAATAAAAAGTGGAATCGTAATCCAAAATATCAATTAAAATGAAGAACGAACGAAGATTACGCGAAGAACACGAAGAACGTTGTTGATGGACAAATTTAAAACCATCGTAGGATAGTTGTTGTTGATGGACAAGTTTAAAACTATCATGTATAAGTTAGATGTGTATTGCTTGGTTAGGAACGGTAGAAACATTCATGAAGAACGGATTAAAACTTAGCTATAATGAAGTTATGGCGAAGTTTTCGTAAAAGATGAACGAGAATTAGAAAGTTAGTAAATGAACTCGAGTGGGTAGGGTTTCATAAGAAAGTAAGAAAACGTAGAAAATGTGAATCATGGACTCAATAACGAACGAGTTCCGAGTTCGGATTACCGAATTACGGATGAACAAATGAAGAGCATTAAAAGCATAAAAATAAACAAAGGGTGAAGATCAAGCCAATCGAATGGCACGTTAACGGATTCAGAACGAAGTGCTATCCGAGGGGTATTGAAGTATGCAAGATAAGGAAGAGAATGACTTTGGAACGACCTCATTCCGAGTTATAACGAAGGAGTTATGAGATCGGGAAGTAAGCGTCTCAAATTGGATTAAACACTTAGAGAAAATTTCTAGGGTTAGGGCTTGGCGCCGTGGCGCCAGTCATGCCTTATAGAGTGGTGCGGCAGCGCCAGACCGGGGGCCGAGTTCTGCTAACTCGTGCCACGACACGAGAGATAACGAAGGGAGTGGCAGTGTTGGGAAAAAGCGAGATGAGCTTTTAACTGCTCAGCTCTTGGGGGGAAATGTAAAGGAAGATAAAGAATATAATATTCAACTAATGTAACACTTAATCAAGTGATGTAAACCTTTATTAAAGGTTGAACATATAGATTAAACAAGATTAAATGACAAAGAATTTAATTACGGGATTACGTAACCGATGTCCGGGGACCGTAGTCGCAATGAACGAACATGAGGGATTCCTATGATTGTGACTCCTTAGACGTTGAGTGACGAGGGTAATGAATAACATTTCGATGTTATGACATGATAATGAGAGATAAGTGTGTAAGATATACGCGGCGTGAACGCAACATTGTTGCAATGGACGAGCAGTCTTAGCATACAATGATCAATATGGCTTCGACACTAAGAACGAGTAATGAACATGGGGTTCATGTAAAGGATAACGAAAGTATTAATAGGATATGATTTATCAAGAAAGTCTTAATGAACAGTAATAAGATTAATGAAAGCCGAAGGTGAGTCAGATAAGAATGTTAATCATCCAAGATGATGCACGTATGAGTAAGATATCTCCGTATGTCATAAAGCTGTAAACTGGTAAAGGAAGTTAGTCGCATAAACTTTTATTGCAAGAACGCGAACCCTAAGAAGTAAAGCTAAGTAAACCAATGCGTAAGTTTAATATATGACTAATTGGTGTTTATGTTTTCTCCTTATGTGTTATATAGGAATTGAAATGAGCGATTCAACAGATGTCGAAATAAGCGTAAGGCAAGTTTCCTAACTTCATTCATATTACATGAATGCTAGTTTCTTAAACTTCTCAGATGTTGTACTTGAGAAGTTCTGTCTATGTGCGAATGTGCGATATTTATACAATGTGGTAGAACGTATGAGGCCTTGAGCCACAATTTGAACACTTCAATGTTGCTATGATATGAATTGTTCTGTGATTGAACTGTTCAATACAAGTATGTTCTATTTATACATGAACCGTTATTGTGAAGTCTGTACTAATGATTCTAGCCAGACAGGATGTGTATGAAAAAGGTAGAGGAATGAAAGTATTTCAAAGTAAAAGTGATTGATGTTTTAAGATGATAGGAATCGAGACTATTCCTATTATTCAAGCTGCTTCATAACCTTTGTTCGGTTATAGAAGTTCTAAAGAAATGTTTTAATTCTGAAGTTGTTTGTTCAACTGTTATGACTTGCTGGGAAATTGAATGCTCACACTTGCTTTAAATGAAAAACAATTTTCAGCGAACAAGGTTAGCAGAACTTAAGGATCTCGTAAAGATCAAGCTGACGGTATCTAGACGAATTATCATTCAGAATGTGAAGGAGCGAGAAGATCAAGTGAAGACTTGTACTGTAGAAATAAGAAATTGAATTGTAGACTAGTTTAATGAACTGTTATGTATCATTGGTGGCAGATAAAAGTCATTCTTGTAAGATAAAATGAATAATGTATTTGTTATTATTTGTAATGAAAAAGGTTA
The DNA here is from genome assembly GCA_020205605.1 of Panax ginseng. Taxonomy (NCBI): domain Eukaryota; kingdom Viridiplantae; phylum Streptophyta; class Magnoliopsida; order Apiales; family Araliaceae; genus Panax; species Panax ginseng. Next base: position 73,907,976 of record CM035142.1, on the reverse strand, counting down.
TAAGGTTTCCAGAACCTGGGATTTGATAGTGTATGTCGTTATATTTCAATATATAATGATGTATGTTGGATGAAGGATGTACTCGTGACGTACGAAATTCGGGTGTGAAGATAGACCAGATTTCGGGCGTTACGAGTTGGTATCGTCGTTATATTTTAGTATATAATGATGTATGTTGGATGAAGGATGTACTCGTGACATACGGAATCTGGGTGTGAAGATAAACCGAATTTCGGGGCGTTACACATGCCCTGAGGATATCTCATCCAGGGCTACTCTGCACCTCAAACTTGTGAGGGTCATAAACTTTAGGCTCATATCTCCGACAGCCATATGAGCGTAAGGCCTATCCAGCGGCAAATCTGTCAGACGCTCATACTCCTCTGATGTGGGAGTTAACTCATGGGTAAAAAACTAGAACACATGCCTATCCGGTACCCAATGCTCCAGCATGCTCTTTACAATGCCCAATGGAACCTGGAACATCAGGTGGGTCATAGAGTGGCGCAAAAGCTGGTCAACTATTATCCTATCCAAGGAGGACAAACTGTCATACCACAATCTCAAACAGGAGGCCACCAATACTGGTGGGGTATGATCTATATGGATAACTGTCGAGGAAGACATCTGTAGGGCCGTGTCATAAGACCATCCACGGGTCAATGCTGAACTCATATCTGGAAATACATATGCATAACATGATACATGCATGAAAAATAATAGATGACAATATAATGTAGGGAATGGAAAATAGTATACATACATTCCTAAGTACATCATCATCAAAATACGTCATCTTTGTATACAGCTGGAAAATATAGGGAAATGGGGCACAGCCGCCCAACAACTAACATAGGCCTATCAAAAGAGATAACAAGAATGGGGCACAACCACCCAATATGTAATAGAGGCCTATCAAAAGATATAGCAAGAGATACATCAGAAGAAGTCAATAGTGTTGATGTCTACATTATCTAACCTATCCATCTAATGTAACTCCTCCTGAGTCACTGTACCTCCATCGGGAGGGATATCAAGCTGATACAATGGAGGATTTGCACCGGCAAAACCATCTAAATATGGGCCACCTGAAGGGCCAACCCCTGAGCTAGAAGGATCAAAAGTATCCACCTCAAAAGGTTCTCTACCCAAATGCCGGATGAAAAAAATTCTCCCGGTCCAACTGTTGGGTCAAGCTATCAATCTGCGTCAAATGAGTAGGCTCTTAGACGTAGGAAATCAAATCCGCCATTATGACGGAGCCAGGAACCATATCCCCCATGAACTGTGTGGCACAGGTCTGAGCTCCGATGGTATGAGGAAACCACTAGTGGTAGAATGCCTCTTGAGTGAACGGTCCCTCTGACAAAGCAAAGCCATCAACTCCCACCAACAGGATATCACTTATCGGCGGCTGCGACACAAGCTAATAATGCCTGGCAGGAGGACAGATCGGTATACAGATCTCTCCTGTGGTGCTCCTGATAGCACGCTCTCCTAAATAGAGCTCCCAACCTCCATCTGTGAAGAGAGGAAGTCTGTGGGTGGACATCATATGCTCGACACCAGTCAGAAAACCACCTTCAAAGCCAACTGTCAAGTGGTCCTCAGAGTAGGGAGCCCACGTAATGACATCGGATGTCAACATCTCAAATTGTAAGCGTTAATGGGTGAAACCCTCAGCTACAGGAACCTCTGTCCGAGTCAGATTTTACTATCTTCATGCTAGAGTCTTTTGATCCTTTCCTGCACTTGCGTCTTATTCTTAATGCTTGTTGAATGTTTAAGTTGCAGAGTGTGCATATTGGTATTAACAATCAATTGTGCGAACTTATCTGAGCTATGATTAGTTAGGACGATTGGTCTCCACACACACACATAGAATGGATCGAATACAGTCTTATTCTTGAAATTGAATGAATCCTTATTCATATATGTGTTTGCTCTATTCTCTGGGAGTAGCTATGATCGAGCTTAGAAGCCATGATACTAATATACAAATTTATTTTTCTTTCGCATGTGTTTTATAATTGTTAGTTTTGTGTTAGATAGTTTGCTCGAGGACATGTAAAGACTTAAATTTGGGGGTATCTGATGAGTTGGATTTACACCCGTGAATCGGATACTTTATGGCTTAAATAGTTACCTGATCTTCGTAGATTTTATATAGTTTTACATGATTATTGTATTATTATGCTTAACGGACGTATTGTAGGGCTTTACAGGACTTTTCTAGCTTTCAGGGGCAAAATGATCATTTTGCATATACTCGCGTCGTGGCGCCAATGCCATGCCTTAATCTCGCGCTGCAGCGCCAACCACATGTCCAGCTTGATGTCACCTTGGCATCGTGGCACCACTGATCCTTTATGGGCTTGCGCTGCAGCGCTAGCTCCAATCCTTTTATTGATGACGTGGCGCTGAAGCGCCACCCTTAGCCTTAGACTTCGCGCTGTAGCGTGACCTTCGATGCCCAAGCAGAGAAAGCTTGCTTTTGACCTAGCAAAAGAGGGAAGCGATATATATATATATATATATATATATATATATATATATATATATATATATATATATGAAGCGATCCTCTGCAATACATATGAGACATCATATATCATATAGTCAGATAGCTTATCTTAGGATATATTAGTTTTTCTCTTTTCTTCTGTATTTTCTCTCTCTAGTTCTTAGTTAATGTCTATAAATATAGATTAGGTAGATTAGGGAGAAGTATGGAATTTCCTTGGAGCATCAAGAGCAGTGAGCTACACGGATTGGAAAGCTTGAGAGGAGTGAAATGCTTGGAGAATGAAGAACCTCGACAGAGTATATTCTTATTTATTTATTTCCTTTGATTTTGTAGTCCATAAATATTATCTTTATTGCTACTTATATTTTGTTCAATAGCTATGAACTAAGTATTGGCTCTATGGATATAATGGAACCCTTTGTTATTTAAATTGACTGTCTTATCTCTTTGGTTGGCACCATATGGTTTGGTTTAATATATTCACGCTTAATGATTCTCGCTAAGACATTAGTGATGACTTTGGTAATCTACCTGATATTGAAAGAAGGATTGTAGATTTTTACCTAAATATATTGGCATATGATTATGGGTTTCGACTGCATAAGTTGTGCGTAGAATATGCATATATTTGTGCACCACGTGCGACCTATTTGAGAATTTATTCTTAAATCCTTGTTAGGCTAGTTCGCATAGACAGGTGTAGGATTATCACCTAGCTTGGACGTTCTTTTCTATTCTATTCCCTAGCGGGTGGATCTGGAGAGGATATGTTTGTGCATACCTCAATAGAGGTGTATGAGCACTTATGTGTTCTCAGTCGACAAATTATCGTGACCATTAAGACCAAAAAGAGAAGGGTAGGTAGTTTGATGAAGTATAGCATGCCAGGTGTTCGATAGAATGCTTGTGTGGGGTGAAGTTGTAACCTTATCTTGTAATTCCTTTGATTACCATTCATTATGAATTTACTTGCTTTGATAATTAGTTATAACTAGATTAACCACACTTCCATTTATTGATGTTCGAATAAGACTTTAGCGATACAAAGTCGGTACTTGGCAAATATTAGTGATAGTTCCTCGTGGGTTCGACACTTTCCTTATCACTGTATTACTTGTTAGACCGCGTATACTTGTGCGTGTTTAGTGATCAGTTTTCCGACCAACAAGTTTTTGGCGCCGTTGCTGGGGAACTATTATTCTAATATTGTCCAATACTGATTTAAATCAATTTAGTCTTAATTTGAACGTATATATATATATATATATATATTTCTTTTATTTGTTTGATCTTCCTTTTTGTTTTTAAGTTTACAGGTTATGGACGATCAATGTTATCAATGGCTTTACGAGAGGACGACACAACCAAGCTCGAAAGAAGGACTCGAGCAATTGCAAGTTCAAATTACAAATGTCTTGAGGTTTTCTGACAATCTTTGAGTGTCAGTCCACTCAGATTGCCTACTATCAGGAAAGAGCTGACATTGAACCGATCTCCTATCATCCAAACTGTCAAGGTTATCCAAACTCTTGGGACTACAGTTAAGAGCAATATCATGATCCAAATTATGCCTATCAAGTTGAATATCAGTCTCCGCCGCATTATGAGTTGACCTCTCAACCCAATGAGAGCTTTTCTGAGTACTCAACACAAGAAGAAGAGAACAGGCTTGAAGACCTTCTCACCAACTTTGTTGAGAGAATTGAGGTTTGGATGGCAAGCCAAGAAGCCGCATTGTAAAGCCTCAAAAATCAATTGGGACAACTCGTCAATGCCATCACAAATTCACCGCAAGGCAATCTACCGGTCATAATTGATCTCAAAGATGAAGCAGTTGTAATATCCTAGATTTTTCCATGTAATTAAACAATTTCAATAAACAAACTTATATGAAATTCTTATGTGACAATTATTTTTAGATGAATTATTTATTTTATTATATATTATGTGATAAGATGCATATTAATGGTTGTTACGGTTAGGCCAATTATTTAAATTGGTTAAGGATGGAATTAATTCTAATTAATTTCGTTGGATGACTTACAAATATGAGTTTGAGTTTGGAGCGGAATTTAGAGACGCGGTCTGCGTATTTGAGTCCGAAACGTCGAAATTAAGCGAGGATAGAATTGTAACCACTTAAAATGTGTCACAAAACTGAGACATGTCTCATAATATTTTTAAATGTGTCAAGAAAATGAGACATGCCTCATAATATTTTTATATATCCACCATTCTCTTTTACAATGCTCTTATTTATAGATATATGGACTTGGAAGTTTCATGACGTAAAATATCACATACAGTCAAATCTCTTCTCTTGGAACTTTATTAGATATAATATTATCTTAAATTTAGCCCAAGCACACTTTGAAGCGACAAATTGTCAACTACGAATTTTGAAGTTGTGTTTGACGAAACAGAGAGTTCCATGACGTCCGGGACGTCGACTTTAGTAAGAATCGATATAAGTATCGACATGTTTGGCTACGGAGGGCAAAATGGTCAAAATGACTTGTTAATTGATTAAATGATTAAAATAATATTTTTATTTACATGAAGTTCAGTTGCTGGGAGTTCTTGTGACAATCTATATGGGACAAGGGAGGAGTATACGTACTATAAGGATTATTAAGGGAGGGAGGAGGGAGGAGAGGAGGGAGGGGGGGGGGTTACTCTTGTGTTATTAAACAAAAACCTTTCATTTTCTTAACTCCTACCCATAATTAGCCTAATGAATTGTGAGGGTAATGATATCTCGATCATGGGGGAGTTGTAATGAAATTTGGAGATTTAGGTTTCATTACACTATATATGAGGTATATACATTCCATCTAAGCCTCTTCTTCCTTTCACAACAACTTTCTAACTAGAGAGCAAAAAAAAAGAAAAAGAGAAGAAAATATTGAGAGTAATAAATGTTGTGGTGATTTACGGAGATTTTGGAGAGTCTAAGCAAGCAAGGAGTGAGTCTCTACATGATTAAATCAAGAGGAACTCGCTTAAAGAGGTAAGCTATGAACCCATTCTCTATGTTCTTCCAAAACTATGAGAGAATATGCATAGGAGACCTTTATAAATGGTTTGTTTTGGAGTATGTGATGTTGGGTAATTGTGGTCTGATTGTTATGGTGTAATAAGAACTTATGTTCTGGATAAATCATGCCATGTATGCTTTAAAAATCCAAAGAGTTATGCCTTGCATGCTAAGTGTTTGATATTATGCCTCTTAGTTGATAATTTGATCAAAACATAAAAAGTTAGAGAAATAAATTGTGGTAACATGTATATATATGTTAGTAAATGTGGTCTGGACAGTAGGAATCAAATCCATGCATGCTAGAATCAAAATCATGATTTTCTCAAAAGTTGGGTTAAACTAGTTTGCATGATTTTCGAGATTTTTGGTCACTGAAATCATGTCTTAGATAATTCATTTGTTGCATGTAATAATTTTGTAAAATAGTATGTAGCATGAGGTATAACATGTCCAAATTTCATTCGGATCGAAGCTATATTGAGTGAGATATGAAAATCGTAAAGTCACAGAAATAAACATGTTAGAAACCGGAAAAAATTGTGAACTGCTGACCCTAAGGACAAATTTGGGGCTAGCTATAGTTTCTAGAAAATTTTGGGCTTTTGGGTTATTATAGTACACTGAATAAGCTTTCCATAGACTCTAGAACGGACTAATTCCGACTTCGGAGCAAGGAGTTATGACTTTTCAAAGTAGTTGCGTCAAATCTGTCCAACAAATTCGGAGCAGTCTCCTTGCACGGATTTTCTGGAATTTTGTGCTTGGAATTTGAAGATGGTCTATGAACGAAAGTTGTAGCCCCAGAAGTTAGCTTCGCGTGGGCGTAAGAATCGCTCAAAAATGTTTTAAAACGAATTAGTTATGACTGTTTTAGCGAGGTATGGTAAAGCTGAGAAAAAAAATTGGAAAAACTGTTATGTTTGGGAATTTTTAAGTTTTGTTTTGGGCTGCCTATGATATCTAAAATGGGTGGCATATATTTTCTAAATATATTCTATTATGATGTTTATATATATCCAATAGGAGACCCTTTTACTTCAAACTAGATTGTGTATGAATGGTGATTAACGAGACACATGTGATTAGGTTATGTGAAGGATAATCGCTAGCGTTAATTGTAGCAGGCTTATCAAGCAAGTTTCCTAACCCTAATTTCTTTTAGGTATTTATTAAATCCTTACTAATATTATCGCAGTAAGGGTAAGTATTAGACTTGTGTTAGTTATTTATTCGTGCAAGTTTCTTCGTTGAAAAGTCATACAAACTCCAATTATCTTGCAAGCTTTTCAATGGTTATTCAGTTATTATTCTAACGACTATGCTTTTAAGTTTCATGTCATCATAGAACTGTTTCTATGTATGTTCCTAGCCTTTGGTTCCGGCTAGTTATTATTGATGAAAAATGATTTAAAACACATCTTTCGAAGCTATTGAATGTTTACCAATCCAAGTTGCCTTGGTGAGGTCTCGCATGATTACTAAGATGAACAACCCGAATGAACGGGAAAAATAGATGTCGGACAAATAGTCCCATTTATGCTTATGCATTTTAAACTTAATACATGTGCACAATGTAGGGTACAATGGGCTGATCACCTAGTGTACTTGCAGAGACCGTTTACAGTCTATTTGATTGTTAAACCGTCTGATGGTTTTTGATGAAAGAAAATATGTTCAGGGTATTTTACACCCCTTAGTATGATATTGAAAATTCTTAAATTCTTATTCTTGATGTTCTTCTTTAACACTTGATAATCTTTCAACTGTTGAGATCTAGTAATTCAAATGCCTTTATCCTGATGTATATTTCCCATTTATTCCAGATACTTCTTCGGGCAATTTGTGCTCATTCTTGTTTAAACCTTTCAGTTAAGGATGAGAAGGCTGAGGGTTCGGGCAAGGACAAGGGAAAGTCCAAGATGAAGTGATGCTAATGGTTATGTAATAAAATAATTATTTCCGCATATGTGTATTGTAGCGATAAACGCTAAGACTAAGTTCTAGTATGTTTAAGGTTGTAAAGACTTGGGATTTTATTTTGAATAATTATGTAATAGTTAATATTATTATTCCTTATTGTTAAGGTTTACTTAGTTAGATGATGGTGTATGTTGTATCGTGAGCACCAAGTTCTGTAATCGATGATTACACGGATTTGGGGGCGTCACAGCAGTAGAGAATTGCACGGTGGATACACAAGGAGAAAGCGATGAGTCTCACAAAGTTGGCGAGGGAGATGCAATGGTCCGAACTATCCAACCGGTGGAGTATGAAGTTGGAGATAAAAGGATCCACAGTGGTTGTATAGTCAAGATTGATCAACAATCAAAAACCACGCTCAAGACTGTGGAAACCCTGGAGGGCCTACTAGCGCACAAAGAACGCTTTCAAATTGATAAATAAGTTGAATTATTGGATAATTAAAGTGTTGAAAGATTCTTCGTGCCGATGGGTGAAGAAAATGAGAATGATCCATCATCCATGTCTGCCAAAAAATTAAAGGAATTGACGAATAGGCAGCATAAAATGGTCATTTTCGCTTATGAGCCGGATTAAACGACATCAGAATAGTCAAGCCGACGACTTTAAAACAAGCGCTTGGTGGGGAGGCACCCCCATCTCAATATCATTTTTCTCTGTTTTTCCTTACTTATGTCTAGTATATATATTATGTCTGTTGTCTTTATTTTGTAAACATTGCTGCCAGTTTTTGTACTGCCACGTTGTATTGAGCATGTTTTTGTGGCTGCAAACATCATGTTTTCCTTTTATGATGCTATTCTATATATAGTAGTATAGTTAAGCTAGTTATGTTGTGGGTTTATTATACATATATGCATTTATTTATTATGATGGCGAAAACGTGGATTGATTTGTACAGGGAAAAACTGATATATAAGACTAGCATCGCAGTTGCAAGTAGACATCTAATGGATCTCATGTGCATGTCACCGTAGCTCGAGACCTCCATTTCATACCTCGTCTTCTTTGCATGTAGAGATAAAAAACATGGCGCATCTGGTAGCTACCAATGAGCCTCAGACACTGCTAACTCATACTGGCGCCAAGAATGAAGGCCGGGCCAGCCGACAATGAAGTTTTGATTTTTAAAAACTAATTTTAGCCAGCATTCAGTCCACTACTCCTCCCAATTCTCTCGACAGATTAGGCAGCATAAACACGCCCAATGAATCCCAAACCTCGTCGCTTCAAATCTAAGATCCCTAGTCTTCCATCAACATTCTAACCACAAAACCACAATTGAGACAGCCTTCCCACAAGATCCCAAGCCAGTGCACGCAGCAAGAGGAGATTAGAGTCAATCTAGGGTTTCCCACTTAAGGTATTTGGGGATTTCAGTCATTCATTTACAGTTTTGTTTAAATTCGATATTTGGGTTAGTTTTTCTCTGTTGATTGGGGTGATTTCCACTGACGGAAATCTGGATAAAGCATTCACAAGAAAGGGCTATATAGTTTGGTTTCAAGAGCACGCATAAGGTGTTCGACAAATTTCCTGAGAGAGAATTTGACTGCTTGGGGATATTTGACATCAAAATTTCATTGGTGATTACTCTAGCCTAAGTTTGGGGGAGTGTGGGATTGAATTTGCTTTCTTATGCAAGCCAATTGCTAAAATTTGACATGGCATCAAAAAGGCAACGCCTTAGTGTTGGCGGGTCCTCGTATGCAGCACCAACGACTTGGGACAACACCAAGTTCATCAACGAAGAGGCCTGGAAATGATACAAAAGCTCGTTTGCTGCACGAAATTTGATTCCTAAGCGGGGTTTAAGGCCGAACAAAAAGGATGACGAATTTGTGGCCATGATTATGAGACGCCAGTGGATCCATTTTACTAAACCTCCTGAGTCGGCCATTGTATCTGTGGTCAGAGAGTTTTATGCAAATGCCAGCCCCGATGGTCCTGTTGTGGTCCAAGTCAGGGGCGGTCAGTGGCTTTTGGAAGCCAAGCTATCAACACTCTATTCGCGACGCCTAGTTTTGAGGGTAGGGACTATACGAAGCCGGTACTCCATAGCTATGACCTCGAGATATTAATAGGAGGCTCTGCAAGTCCAGGACTACATGGATGAAAAATGACTTCACGGGTGAGAGGATAAGTTTCTCGCACGCCGTACTGAGTCGCTATGGGAAGGCATGGTTCAGCTTCATTTGTTCCAACATGATCCCGACTCATCACCTGAGTGACGTGACTAAGGATAGAGCGATCCTCTTATTCGCCATTGTCACGGGTCTGAACATAGATATTGGAGTTCTCATCCATCAGTCGATCATGAAGGCGATCAAGAGCGGCACTACTTAGGGACTTCCACATCCATCGTTGATCACTCGGCTATGCAAGAGGGCAGGTATCCATTGGGGGGCCAAAAGAGATAGCTCTGTCGCCTATGTCCGTCATTGACCATCAGTCGATCTCACGCTTTAATGTGTGGGACGGGGCATATTCTCATGTCAGAGGCAAAGGCTACAGGCCACCTACTGATCCACCTCATATTGCAGAGCCCGAGACCTCTTAGCCACAAGACGCAGGCCCAGCTTCACAGGGACTACTAGTAGAGATCATGGCATCCCTCACCTTGCTGCACTAGAAGCACGACGCCGAGGCACAGAGGCAGCAGAGATACATTGCAGTAGTGGCCCAGTGGCAGGACATAGCTATGCAGTATTAGGCTGAGCTGGTCAACATGATGCAGAGCATATATACTGTGTATAGTGGCGTGGATGCTGAGTTCACGCTGTTCCATCTCCTAGAGCCTCCTGTCTTCCCACCATACCCTCCACCATCACCGCCCGCCGTAGCTGATGAGGACAATGCCGCTGCTGAGTGACCAAACTTCAGGGAAGCCCTCTTGTATAGATTGATATATGTTAGCAATGAGGGCATTGCTCACCTTGATTTTGGGGGTGTTTTAGTTCTTAATCTATTTATTACTGTCTACTGCCATGTTAGGTTGCTATTTTAGTACTTATGCTTATGTTTTTATCAGGATTGTAGTGCAGTCATTTTGAACTGCGGTATTATGTTTTGGGTTTATTATTATGGATGTCATGAACTATTTTTGGTTTTTATTAATGAATGCTTGAATTATTACCATCATGTATGTTTGGTTTATAGCCATCTTTTTGGGGCTTTCACAGATTTATATCCTTGTGCCATGTTAATGGCTTTATTTCCCTATTTTGAGCTGTTATTAAGCAAGGGTGTTATATTTATCATTAATTTTTTATTGTGGCTAATGACAAGCGCTAAGTAATTATGTCTATCTCTTATAGTCGTGTCAAGCATGTATGAGCTAGGAGTTGTTCAATCGATAAGTTGAGAATGGTTTCTATCCGTCCTTCTTAGCAAGCACCGACAAACTGTGTTTACTAGTTATTTTTCGAATTTAGTTCGCTCGTTTATTACTTTGAGAGTTTGTTCACTTTTAAACTTTCATTTTTACAAGGTAATAAAAGACTTAGACGTTTATTTAGTTTTGGATCTTGGATTCTGGCATGTTTGCTTATAAAAAAAATAGAATAAAAAAGAGATGAAGATTTAATATCGAAAGTCGTACGGTGGGTCGAGATGGAGCGTGAAACGCACTCGCCCATAAACGCATGACCGATGTTGAGATGGAGCATAAAATGCACTCGCCTAATAATCTTTGATTTTTCATAAAGTCTCAGTTGACTTATGTTGATTACGTGACCTTTACTGCTCGAGTTATTAGATTCATAGGGGTGTTCTACACCTAGTCCCCTAAAGTCATCTGGCTTGGGAGACGCTGATCAAAAGCTCATTAATGGGTAGTTCTGAATAGCCTAAGGTAATTAAGGACTGTCCGAGTCAGATTTTACTGCCTTCATGCTAGAGTCTTTTGATCCTTTCCTGCATTTGCGTCTTATTCGTAATGATTGTTGAATGTTAAAGTTGCGGAGTGTGCATATTGGTATTAACAATCGACTGTGCGAACTTATCTGAGCTATGATTTGTTAGGATTGTTGGTCTCCACAAACACACACACATAGAAGGATCGAATACAGTCTTATGCTTGAAATTTAATGAATTCTTATTCATATATGTGTTTGCCATGTTCTCTGGGAGTAGCTATGATCGAGCTTAGAAGCCATGATACTAATATACAGTTTTATTTTTTTTTCGTGTGTGTTTTATTATTGTTAGTTTTGTGTTAGATAGTTTACTTGAGGACATGCAAATACTTGAGTGTATGGGTATTTGATGAGTGGGATATACACCCGCGAATCAGATACATTATGGCTGAAATAGTTGCCTGATCGTCGTAGATTTATATAGTTTTACATGATTATTGTATTATTATGCTTAACGGACGTATTGCGAGGCTTTACAGAACTTTTCTAGCTTTAAGGGACAAAATGGTCATTTTGCATACACTCGCGGCGCTGCGCCAATGCCATGCTTTAATCTAGCGCCGCAACGCCAACCACATGTCCAGCCTGACATCACCTTGGTGTCGTAGCGCCACTGATCCTTTATGGGCTCGCGCTGCAGCTCAAGCTCTGGTCTTTTTATTGATGACGTGGTTGTGACGCCCCAAAAATAGGTATACATCACCTATTCTGAGTCGCCAAATACATGGTACAAAATACAAATACAATCTTAAATATACAACAAGAGCTGTGAGTTTTAATACAAATATTGTCTACTAGACAATATCCACTCTCAGAATAAGTCCTCATTACAATTACTATCACACTATTTCATAGAATAGTAAGGACTACTAATGCTATCATCTGGACCGTCACTCCATTCCCCGACTAGTCCCTGCTACGTTCGCATTTCCTGAAGAGAACAATGAAAACAAAAGGGTGAGCTCAACTAGCCCAGTAAGAAATATTATGACTAAGATAATGCAGAATAAATTATCATTAGCCTTCAACAATGTTAAACTGATAAAATATAATCCATTAAAAGAGTTAAGTAGATAATAAAATCTACTATCTTTTATGATTTAAAAAGGTTTTTCATCACTTTTATCACTGAGACTCAGCTTAATAAATAATCCACATCATCCATGCACTACGGCCAATGATATTCATTAGTATCACAACAACAAATTATCCATGCACTACAGGCCAAGGATATTCGTGTATTCATCAATGGTCATGATCATGCCAACAACTGTCCATCAATGCACTACGGGCCAATGAGGAATTTTATAACATCATTTGTAACATTACGGTCATGATTATACCGATTAATCCCTGGTCATAATCATACCAAGTCCATCTATGCACTAAAGGCCACAGATGACTTTCAATAGAATATAAACATGAGGATGATGACAATGATATAAGAATTCAATAAAACAAGTTCAAGAATTAATTTATCCAAGAACTAATAACGTCCAAATTGTCAACATGATACTTCTTTTTGTAGAGTAAAATTCAAGAATGCTCGGAAGAATATTTCCATGAAAAAGATCTTTGGATGAAGCGAAAATATCAAGTATATTCCACTAATTTCATGGAGTATAGAAGTCAAAACATTAACCAATTTGAGTATAATAAAGAATGGAATAACAAAAGAAATCACCGGGCATGCGATAGGCCATGCAGAAAAGTTATTCCAACATAATAATAAAAAAATGGAACCGGTCATGCGTAAACACACACAGACGAGGATATTCTAATGTAATAATAAATAATGGAACCAGTCATGCGAACACACGTAAAGGATATTCCAACAGTAATAATAAAGAATGGAATAACGAGAAGAATTTCACCATGTATGCGGTACTGATGTATAAAAGTTATTCCAACATATTGATAAAGAATGGAATAACAAAAGAATTTCACCAAGTATAGGGTAGCTCGGCGATATCAAAGTTATTCAACGTAACAATAAAGAATGGAATAACATAAGTTCTCTTCATGAATACTAAAGAAATAATACCCCTTACCTTAGAAGAAACTAGATATAGGAGTAGTGAAGTAGCAGAATACTTTTCTTCTTTCTCTCTATAGTTTATCTCTCTAGAATTTCAGTGAATTCGTAAGAAATAATGAAGGAATGAGCTTCTATTTATAGGAGAATGGACTGAATAATAACTAATTCATGAACAGTCCAGATTGATTTATTTTTAAATGGACGGTCCATATTGATTTACTATAAAATATTCTAATAAAACAAAATCTTTTAAATAAAATATAATATATTCTATTTATAATCTAATAAAACGAATAACTTTATAAAAGTATTCTGTTTTATATAAAAAGATTTTACTATGCAAACACTATGTAGGCACTATGCATAATAGAATATCATATATTTTTTTATAGTCTAATAAAACAAATAACTTTATAAAAGTATTCTGTTTTATATAAAAAGTTTTCTGTTTTATTACATTTTTAATAATAATAAAACAAAACTTATCACCTTTATTATAATTCACAATATTAATCGAGCAGTTCGTTCCCAGGAAAGAGGGGGCTTTCCAATAAGGATTTCTCCCTATTGGCGCGCAATTAGGTGACCAAACATCTCCTTGATAGAACTTCTAGACATTGTTAATATTGCAAATAATAATATTAATAACTTTGTCGTCTCAATTATTTTTTAATAATATATAAAATATCGACAATAATTGAATCAAATAACGTGAGATACTATACAACAATTATTGTAGCAATAATTGAACAAAACTGAGTGACTTCTCATGTAAGCATCAATAATCAATACTGTGTGCTACTATGCAACCATGCGTATTTTTTAACACCGGGTGTTTCAACAGTTAACGGTAAAACTTCCGCCGTTATTTTCATAGAAAGATATTTTTATCGTTTTCTCAATCCAACAATAATTCTGCTGTGGGGTCCACCAATGATTGCGCCGTTGTATGAATATTCCCTGTTAAAACGAATATTCCCCGACCAATCGAATATTATATAACAACTTGCATACTTTGTAAAATTTATAAATATTACCCACAACTATAACATTATATCAAATTTACTCCGTAATATTAAAAAATAATATTTATAGAAAATTCATTTTTATTTATAAAAGTTGGGGTCTTACAACCTCCCATTCTTATGAAATTTCGCCCTCAAAATTAGGGTACATACTTGGTATGTCGAAGAGGTAAGGATACCTTGATTTCATTTCAGATTCTAACTCCCAAGCCATTTTCTCAACATCATGGTTTCTTCACAAAACTTTGACTTGAGGTATAACCTTGGAGCGTAGAATATGTTCCTTCTTATCCATGATTTGAACATGAATCTCTTCATACGTTAAATCTTCTGCTATTTCGTCCGGTTCTAACTCTATAATGTGGTTTGGGTCTTTTACATATTTACGTAACATGGATATATGAAAAACGTTATGAACACGAGACATACTTGGCGGTAAAACGAGTCTATAGGCCACAGTTCCTACTCGATCGAGGATTAAAAATGGGCCAATGAATCGAGGATTGAGCTTTCCTCTCTTTCCAAATCTCATAACTCCTTTCCATGGAGCAACACGTAACAACACATGATCTCCAATATTGAATTTCAAGTTCTTTCGATGAAGATCAGCATAACTCTTTTGTCGATCTTGTGAGGTTTTTATACGTTGTCGTATCGTTTGAATCTTTTCCGTAGTCATACGTACCAACTCCGGTCCCAACAACATTGCTTCACCCACCTCATCCCAGCATACTGGAGAACGACACTTTCTTCCATACAACGCCTCAAATGGAGCCATGCCAATACTTGCTTGATAGATGTTGTTGTAGGAAAACTCCACCAACGGTAAGAACTTGTCCGAACTCCCCTTGAAGTCAAGGACACAAAGTCTTAATAAATCTTCAAGAGTTTGAATAGTCCTCTCTGATTGTCCGTTCGTCTGAGGATGATATGCCGAACTAAATCGTAAATCCACGCCCATAGCTTTTTGCAAACTAACCCAAAATCTTAAAGTGAATCTTGGGTCTCGATCAGAAACTATGGATACTGGCATACCATGCAGTCATACAATCTCGTTTATGTACATACAAGTAAGACGTTCAAGTGTATAATTTTCTCGTATTGGTAAGAAGTGAGCAGACTTGGTCAATCTATCAAAATGACCCAAATTGCATCTATGCCTTGAGAAACATTGGGAAGACCAGTAACAAAATCCATGGTAATGTGCTCCCACTTCTATTCTGAAATTTCTAGTGGATGCAATGGACCTTTTGGTACTTGATGCTCCGCCTTGACTCATTGACAAGTTAGACAACTTGAGATAAACAGTGCTATCTCTCTCTTCATATTGCTCCACCAAAATATATGACGAAGATCACGATACATTTTGGTACTCCCAGGATGGATTGCAAAAGGTGTGTTGTGCGCCTCCATCATGATTGTATACTTTAAATCAGGGTCGTTAGGAACACAAAGTCTGGAGTTGACTCGAAGTATTCCTTCTTCATCGATTCTTGCTTCCGGCATAGCACCTTCTTGCACTTTCTTCCCATACGCATCAGTTCTAAGTCTGTAGCTTGAGCAGCTTTAACTTTATCGATTAAAGTCAGTTCTACTCGTATATTCGCCATCATCACATGGGTCCCCGGAGTCTTTAACTCTATCTCCATCCTTTGCAAGTCACACAAAATGGGCCTTTGTATTGACAATATTGCACTCGTACCCGCACATGATCTTCTACTCAATGTGTCAGCTACCACATTCGTTTTTCTAGGGTGGTATTGGATGGTATGATCATAATCTTTCAACAGTTCAAGACAACGTCATGGTCGCATGTTGAGTTCCTTTTGAGTGAAGAAATATTTGAGGCTTTTATGATCCGTAAAGATTTCCACTTTCTCCCCATACAAGTAATGCCTCCAAATTTTAAGTGCGAAGACAACAGCTGCCAACTTTAGATCATGAGTAGGATAATTCCTCCCATATTCTTTGAGTTACCGAGAGGCATAGACTATGACTTTCCCATGTTGCATGAGAACACATCCTAACCCTTTGCCCAATGCATTACTGTAGATGACAAATCCCTCCGAGCCAGATGGTATTGTCAGAACAGGTGCTGAAATGAGTCTCCTCTTGAGTTCTTGAAAACTCTTCTCACATTCCACGCTTCAACCGAATTTTATATCTTTTAAAAGTCAATTTGAGTTAATGGAGTAGCGATTCGAGAAAACCCTTCAATGAATCTCTGATAATAACCAGCTAAGCCGAGAAAGCTACGTACTTCGGTTACTGATTTAGGTTGCTCCCAGCTTTGAATAGCTTCAATCTTTGTCGGGTCAACAGATATTCCATGACTTGATACTACGTGCCCAAAGAATGCTACTTCCTCAAGCCAGATCTCCCATTTCTTCAACTTAGCATAAAGCTTGTTTTCACGAAGCTTTTGGAGTATCAGCCTCAAGTATTGTTCATGATCTTCGCGACTTTTGGAATATATGAGGATGTCATCAATAAAGATGACCACAAAGTGATCCAAATATTCCTTGAATACTCGGTTCATCATATCCATGAAGGCAGCAGGAGCATTAGTCAATCCAAAAGACATGACTAAAAATTCATAATGCCCGTACTGAGTTCTGAAGGCAATCTTTGGAATATCCTCAGTTTTAACCTTCAGCTGATGATATCCAGGACAAAGATCGATCTTTGAAAAGAATTGTGCTCCTTGCAACTGGTCAAATAGGTCATCAATGCGAGGTAACGGATACCTATTCTTGATGGTAACATAGTTCAATTCTCAGTAGTCAATACAAAGTCGCATACTCCCATCTTTCTTCTTCACAAATAGAACAGGAGCACCCCAAGGAGACGTACTAGGACGAATGAAACCAATGTCTAACAATTCCTGTAATTGGGTCTTTAACTCTTGAAGTTCAATAGGAGCCATTCGATATGGGGCTTTGGAAATGGGTTTTATACCGGGATCCAGGTCGATACAAAATTCAATTTCACGCTCTGGGGGTAGGCCAGGAAGTTCTTCAGGGAATACGTCAGGAAATTTATTAACAATAGAAATATCATTCAAATCTGACGTATTTTTGTTTAAATCTGTGACATGAGCTAAGAAAGCTTGACATCTGTTTTTCAATAAACGAATAGCTTTATGGCTTGAGATGACTGTGATTGATTTTAATGGTTTGGTTGTTTGAATTCGCATAATAGGTTGGTTAGGAATATGAAAGCTAACAGCCTTATGAAATAATCAATTTTTGCATGATGAGTAGTTAACCAATCAATCCTTGAAATCAAATCAAATGCAAGTATTTTCAATGAAATAAGATCGACAGGTAATGTGAGGGTACCGATTTGAACCAAACAAGACTTATAAATAGTAGATGTAATGAAGGTTTCTCCCAACGGAGTTTCCACAGATAAGTCAAAGTCTAATTTCTCTGGAGTCAAATTTAATCATTGAGCGCAAGTAGGAGAAATAAAAGAATGGGTAGAACCGATATCAAATAAGGTATAGACTTTGCTAGAGTTTATGATAAGCTTACCCGTGATGACCTCGTTCGGGTTCCTTGCTTTCTGGGAGGTCACAACAAAAGCTCTCCCTTGAACTACTGGTTTTGACTTGTCTAGGACGGCCTTTGGTGCCTCCATCCTAGCTGAACTTTTCTTTGGTGAACGACAAAAACGGGCTAGGTGACCTTCTTTTCCACAATTATAACATGCTTTGGACGGCATCGCGCAGTTTGTACTGATGTGTCCCTCCCCTCCGCATTTAAAGCATATGATAGGTGGTCGTTCTCCTTCCTTAACAACGGGTGCTGGTGCTAATGTCTTTCCATCATTGTTGAATCTCCTCTTCTTGAAATATCCATTCTTATTGTTTTGGCCCTGATTACCACCGAAGTGGTTACCATTTCTGGCCTGCTGATTCCCACCACGCTTGTTGTCACCGCTTCGATGACTGCTCTCACTAGTATTATCATTTTCTCGGCTGCTTTCTCTTGGTTGAGTTGACTCGTTATCGCGCTCCAATAACTGAGCCCTATTTACAACATCTGAATACAAACACAATTTATGAGAAATTAGATATTGACGTATCTCGGGTTTCAAACCTCTTAGAAACATCCGCATCATTTTTTCCTCATTATCAACCAAATGAGACGCAAATCGAGACAACTCGGCAAACTTAGCTTCGTACTGCGACACGATCATATTGTTCTGCTCCAACTTGATGAACTCTACCTCTTTTATGTGATGAATACTTTTGGGAAAGTACTTGTCGTTGAATAGTTCTCGGAACTTCTCCCAAGACATCTTCAGTGCGGTAGGTTGAGTACGCTTTACCGATTCCCACCAGTAATCTGCCTCTCCTCGCAACATAAAGGTGGCAAAGGGAACCTTTTGCTCCTCGGAGCATCCCAAGACATTAAATATCTTTGTGATCTGCTTTATCCACGTCTCCGCCTTAAGTGGTTTTGGCTCTCCAATAAACTCCGTTGGTCCCAGCTCCTTAAACTGTTTAGCGATGATCATCCGAGAGTTTCCAGTGTTTCCACCTACATTTTGGATAGGAGCCGCTCTCGCCTGATGTTGCATGAATTGCATAAAGCCTCTGCACATTCCATCATTCATCATTTGGTCAGTGTTGTTGTTTTCATGAGGATTGTCACCTTCCTGATGCACATTATCCTGATTATTGATATATGGAGACTTAACGGTCTCCTGTGCTCCAGTTTTATTCTCAACATTATCGGATGCCATTTTCAGATACTGCCACAAAACAAGGGTTAGTTATCATATCACATATTATCCCTATACTCTGACCGACCAATTAAATACCAAATAAACTTAGGTAGGTCATACTAGCTAAAGAATTCCCAATCTCTCCCTCCTAGTTCTTGTCTCACATTTCGGCCAGGGATCATATCCCTAAGCTTTGATACCAACTGTGACGCCCCCAAAATAGGTATACATCACCTATTCTGAGTCGCCAAATACATGGTACAGAATACAAATACAATCTTAAATATACTACAAGAGCTGTGAGTTTTAATACAAATATTATCTAGTAGACAATATCAGCTCTCAGAATAAGTCCTCATTACAATTATTATCACACTATTTCATAGAATAGTGATGACTACTAAGGCTATCATCTGGACCGTCACTCCGTTCCCCGACTAGTCTACGCTACGTTCTCATTTCCTGAAGAGAACAATGAAAGCAAAAGGGAAAGCTCAACTAGCCCAATAAGAAATATTATGACTAAGATAATGCAGAATAAATTATCATTAGCCTTCAACAATGTTAAACTAATAAAATATAACAAACACATCAAGTTTAACTGCAGCGGAACAATCAATCCATTAAAAGAGTCAAGTAGATAATAAAATCTACTATCTTTTATGATTTAAAAAAGGTTTTTCATCACTTTTATCATTTGAGACTCGACAATAAATAATCCACATCATCCCTTTTCACTCACTACCAAGGATATTCATTAGTATCACAACCACAAATTATCCATGCACTACGGGCCAAGGATATTCGTGTATTCATCAATGGTCATGATCATGCCTACAACTATCCATCAATGCACTACGGGCCAATGAGGACTTTTACCATATCATTTGTAACATTGCGGCATGATTATACCGATTAATCCCTGGTCATAATCATACCAAGTCCATCTATGCACTACAGGCTACAGATGACTTTCAACAGAATATAAACATGTGGATGATGATAATGATATAAGAATTCAATAAAAACAAGTTCAAGAATTAATTTATCCAGGAACTAATAACGTCCAAATTGTCAACATGATACTTCTTTGTAGAGTAAAATTCAAGAATGCTCAGAAAAATATTTCCATAAAAAGATATTGGATGAAGCGCAAATATCAAGGATATTCCACTAATTTCATGGAGTATAGAAGTCAAAACTTTAACCAACTAAGTATAATAAGGAATGGAATAACAAAAGAAATCACCAGGCATGCGATAGACCGCCTAGACAGGTTATTCCAACAGAATAATAAATAATGGAACCAGGTCATGCGTAAACGCATGGATAGGATATTCCAACAGAATAATAAATAATGGAACCAAGTCATGCGCAAACGCACAGACAGGATATTCCAACAGAATTATAAAGAATGGAATAACAGAAGAATTTCACCATGTATGCGGTACTTTGCATAGACAGGTTATTCCAACATATTGATAAAGAATGGAATAACAAAAGAATTTCACCAAGTATAGGGTAGCCCACGTATACAGGTTATTCCAACAGAACAATAAAGAATGGAATAACATAAGTTCTCTTCATGAATACTAAAGAAATAATACCCCTTACCTTAGAAGAAACTAGATATAGGAGTAGTGAAGTAGCAGAATACTTTTCTTCTTTCTCTCTATAGTTTATCTCTCTAGAGTTTCAAAGTGAATTAAGTAAGAAATAATGAAGGAATGAGCTTACATTTATAGGAGAATGGAATTTGAATAGTAACTAATTCATGAACAGTCAGTATTGATTTACTTTTAAGCAGACGGTTTATATTGATTTACTATAAAACATTCTAATAAAACAAAATCTTTTAAATAAAATATAATATATTCTATTTATAATCTAATAAAACGAATAACTTTATAAAAGTATTCTATTTTATATAAAAAAATTTTACTATACAAACACTATCGCGAGCACTATGCATAATAGAATATCATATATTCTATTTATAGTCTAATAAAACAAATAACTTTATAAAAGTATTCTGTTTTATATAAAACATTTTCGTTTTATTACATTTATAATAATAATAAAACAAAACTTATCACCTTTATTATAATTCACAATATTAATCGACCAGGTCGTTCCCAGGAAAGAGGGAGCTTTCCAATAAGGATTTCTCCCTATTGGTGCACAATTAGGTGACCAAACCTCTCCTTGACAGAACTTTTAGACATCGTTAATATTATAAATAATAATATTAATAACTTTGTCATCTCAATTATTGATTTAATAATATATAAAATATCGACAATAATTGTATCAAATAATGTGAGATACTATGCAACAATTACTGTAGCAATAATTGAACAAAACTGAGTGACTTCTCACGTAAGCATCAATAATTAATACTGGTATTGCTACTATGCAACCACGCCAGACATCTTTATTTTTAACACCGGGTGTTTCAAATAGTTAACGGTAAACTTCCACCTGTTATTTTTTATAAAAAGATATTTTTATCGTTTTCTCAATCCGACAATAATTACATTGTGGGGTCCACCAATGATTGTCTTGGTTTACGAATATTCCTGTTAAATTGAATATTCCCTGACCAATCGAATATTATATAAAAACTTGCATACTTTGCAAAATTTATAAATATTACCCACAACTATAACATTATATCAAATTTACTTCATAATATTCAAAAATGATATTTATAGAAAATTCATATTTATTTATAAAAGTTGGGGTCTTATAGTGGCGCTGTAGCGCCACCCTTAGTCTTAGACTTCGCGCCGCAGCGAACCTCCGGTGCCCAGGCAGAGAAGGCTTGCTTTTGACCTAGCAAAAGAGGGAAACTGATATATATATATATATATATATATATATATATATATATATATATGAAGCGAGCCTCTACAATACATATGAGACATCATATATCATATAGTCAGATAGCTTAGCTTATGATAGATTAGTTTTTTTCTTTTCTTCTATATTTTCTCTCTCTAGTTCTTAGTTAATGTTTGTAAATATAGATTAGGTACATTAGGCAGAAGTCTGGGATTTCCTTAGAGCATCAAGAGTAGTGAGCTACATGGATTGGAAAGCTTGAGAGGAGCGAAATGCTTGGAGACTGAAGAACCTTAACAGAGTTTATTCTTATCTATTTATTTCCTCTGATTTTGTAGTCCATAAATGTTGTCTTTATTGGTACTTATATTTTGTTCAATAGTTATGAACTAAGTATTGGCTCTAAGGTTATAATGGAACCCTTTGTTATTTAAATTGACTGTCTTATCTCTTTGGTTGGCACCATATGGTTTGGTTTAATATATTCATGCTTAATGATTCTCGCTAAGACATTAGTGATGACTTTGGTAATCTACATGATATTGAAAGAAGGATTGTAGATTTACACCTAAATATATTGGCATGTGATTATGGGTTTCGACTGCATAAGTTATGCGTAGAATAGACATATATATGTGCGCCACGTGCGGCCTATTTGAGAACTTATGCTTAAATCCTTGTTAAGTTAGTTCGCATAGACATGTGTAGGATTATCACCTAGCTTAGATGTTCTTTTCTGTTCTATTCCCTAGTGGGTCGATCTGGAGAGGATATGTTTATGCATACCTTGACAGAGGTGTATGAGCACCTGTGTGTTTTTGGTCGACAAATTATCGTGACCATTAAGACCAAAGAGAGAAGGGTAGGTAGTTTGATGAAGCATAGCACGCCAGGTGTTCGACAGAATGCCTGTGTTGGGGTGAAGTTGTAACCTTAGCTTGTAATTCCTTCGATTACCATTCATTATCCATTTACTTTCTTTGATAATTTGTTATAACTAGATTAACCACACTTCCATTTATTGTTGTTCGAATAAGACTTTAGCGATACAAAGTCGGTACTTGGTAAATATTAGTGATAGTTCCTCGTGGGTTTGACACTTTCCTTATCACTGTATTACTTGTTAGACCGCGTATACTTGCGCGTGTTTAGTGATTGGATTTCTGACCAACAGTCCCACAAGCTGAAAAGACAAATCAGGAAAAAAAGACGTTACGCGATTAAGCAAAAAAGCCGGAAATCCTGATTTTTAGAGACCAAACTGCGGGTCTACATATCAATCATTGGTATTCATCGAAACACAGGGCTCACAAAGCTGATGATCACAGCTGTTGCAAACTACACTTGGCAATACCTTACAAAGGTCCAATTCCATTACAGGGGTTATAGTTGCAGTCAGAACCATACATCTCTTCAAAAATATGTCCTCAGTAGGGACTTCATACATGTTCATCTGTTGAAGGACATTTCAATGAAGGTCAAGCAACCTTGACATCATCAGTCGTTGGTAAGTAAACCCAACGAAGCCTCGGAGGTGGTCCAATGATGTTCATCCATTGAAGGACATTTCAACGAAGGTCAAGCAACCTTGACATCATCAGTCATTGGCAAGTAAACCCAACGAAGCATCGGAGGTGGTCGGATGGTGTTCATCTGTTGAAGGACATTTCAATAAAGGTTAGATAGCCCTGATGTTTTCAGCCGTTGGAAAGTAAACCCAACGAAGCATCGGAGGTGGTCCGATGATGTTCATCCATTGAAGGACATTTCAACAAAGGTCAGACAGCCCTGACGTTTTCAGCCATTGGCAAGTAAACCCAATGAAGCATCAGAGATGGTCCAATGATTTTCATCCATTGAGGGAGATTTCAATGAAGGTCAAGCAGCCTTGACATCATCAGTCGTTGGCAAGTAAACCCAATGAAGCATCAGAGGTGGTCCGATGATTTTCATCCATTAAAGGACATTTCAACGAAGGTCAGACAACCCAGACGTTTTCAGCCATTGGCGAGTAAACCCAACAAAGCATCGGAAGTGGTCTGATGATATTCACCATTGAAGGACATTTTCATCGGAGGTCAAACAGCCCTGACAACACAAATTGTTGGCAGTAACTCCAATAAAGCGCTCAAAAAGGCCTGGCGATACAAACCAGGGAAAACCATCCTCATCGGGGAGGACCGATGATGGAATCTGTTATACAGATCCTTAGCAATCAAATCACAATTCCCCATGAATCTCTCGCACATGAGAAGAACATCTACGGTGGAAAGTCTACGATGAGGGTTAAGGACTTTGGTGATAACCCCAAATGTCAACATCCTCTGGTCTCATTCATGGAGCAGCCTCCACTCCATCCTATACACTCATCATTCATTTGCATTATGTTGTATTCCATTTACATCATGATTATTTTGTCACATTTCAAGTGTCTAGCGGTCTTTATCCTATCCACGCCATTACATTGCATGAATATGATAAAGAGGGACATCTGTAGACACTCAAAATTTTGCATTCCTGTTACTAATCTTGCAGGAGGGCAAAACCGTCTTCCAGAGATAACCTTGGAGGTCAAATCAGCTCAACCCCAGAGATAACCCCGATATACTTAGTTTTTCATCTCGGAGACAACCCCGAGATACTCTGTGGAAATCTCGAAGACAACCCCGGGAGATTCAGTTCCAACCTCGGAGATAACCCGAGGTACTAAGTTTTAACCCCAAAGATAACCCCGGGAGATCAAAAAACCTCAGAGATAACCCTGAGAACATTCAACACTCACAATAGCCCAATCTCAAAGATAACCCTGAGCGACGACTGCTATATCTGCACAAAGCCGGAGATAACCCCGCTGCGGGGCAAAATCATCATTTTTCCACCTCGATACTACATTCACATCCTCTCCACACCATTTCAACCAACATTTCATACAGAATTCTCCCACAAGAACCATAGCTCAAATCCCAAGTGACTACTACACAAGAAAGCACACCGGATAGAATTTGAAGGCTTAAAGATCTGGTCATGGACCCATCTTCCTGGCTTCGTAAAACCTCTTATCCCATATCATTGTGTAGCTCTCGACAACAACATTCTGGAAAGGTACATCACGCCTCAATCGGATGCCCAGATTGAAAGTTATGAAGGTTCGAGCGGACAGCGCGTTGCACGAGTGCACGTACTTTGAGATGACGGGACCCGCATGGCCCGGGGCAACCCGGCAGGTAGACCAGCGACTGTCGCGGGTAGACCCGCGGCCATCTAGTCTATAAATAAAGGCCTTGAGTTGGTCATTTTAAGAAGAAAAAAGAGAGGATACCTTGCCCATTTCACTATGTACACACTTCTATAGTGCTCCAAACTGAGTGCTTCTTTTTTCTAAACACTTACGAGCTCGTGTTTTACAATATGCTGAAATTTAACCGGTGAAAACTGAGTTTTCAGGTATCAAAAGCTATCTGAAGCCTTCTTGGAAGCCCATTGTAAGATATTTTAGATTTTTAAGCTTTGTATCACTTCTATATATATATATATATATATATATATATATAACTCCAAGCAGGACGTGAAATGTTTATATATATATATATATATATATTGTGATGCCCCCAAAATAGGTATACATCACCTATTCTAAGTCGTCAAATACATGGTACAGAATACAAATACAACCTTAAATATACAACATGAGCTGTGAGTTTTAATACAAATATTGTCTTCTAGACAGTATTCAAACTCAAAATAAGTCCTCAATACATTTATTATCACACTATTTCATAGAATAGTGAGGACTACTAATGCTATCATCTGGACCGTCACTCCGTTCCCCGACTAGTCCCTGCTACGTTCTCATTTCCTGAAGAGAACAATGAAAGCAAAAGGGTGAGCTCAACTAGCCCAGTAAGAAATATTATGACTAAGATAATGCAGAATAAATTATCATTAGCCTTCGACAAGGTGAAACTGATAAAATATAACAAACATCAAGTTTAACTGCAGCGGAACAAGCAATTCATTAGAAGAGTCAAGTAGAGAATAAAATCTACTATCTTCTATAATTTAAAAGGTTTTTCATTACTTTTATCACTGAGACTCAGCTTAATAAATAATCCACATCATCCATGCACTACGGACAAGGATATTCATTAGTATCACGACCACAAATTATCCATGCCCTACGGGCCAAGGATATTCGTGTATTCATCAATGGTAATGATCATGCTAACAACTGTCCATCAATGCACTACGGCAAATGAGGATTTTTACCACATCATTTGTAACATTACGATCATGATTATACCGAATAATCCCTGGTCATAATCATACCAAGTCCATCTATGCACTACAGGCCACAGATGACTTTCAACATATTATAAACATAAGGATGATGACAATTCAATAAAATAAGTTCAGGAATAAATTTAAAAGATTTATAAGTTAATTTATCCTGAACTCAATAACGTCCAAATTGTCAACATGATACTGTTTTGTGGAGTAAAATTCAAGAATGCTCAGAAGAATATTTCCATGAAAATATACTGGATGAAGGGCAAATATCAAGGATATTCCACTAATTTAATGGAGTATAGAAGCCAAAACTTTAACCAACTGAGTATAATAGAATATATGAAACCGCAAATGGATTTTTTGCCCGCCATACGGTAATCCACGTAGACAGATCATTTCAACACGGTAATAAAGAATGGAACTAGGTCGTGCGTAATCCGCACAGACAGGATATTGCAACAGAATAATAAAGAATGGAACCATGTCATGCGTAATCCACATAGACAGGATGTTCCAACAGAATAATAAAGAATAGAACCAGGTCATACGTAATCCGCACAGACATGATGTTCTAACAGAATAATAAAGAATGGAATAACAACAGAATTCACCAGGCATGCGATAGACCGCACAGACAGGTTATTCCAATAGAATAATAAAGAATGGAATAACAACCCTTACGAGTATTGAAAAAAAATAACTCTCTTGATGAATACGAAAGAATAATACCCCTTACCTTAGTAGGAGATTATATACTGCAATAGTGTAGTAACAGAATACTCTTCTTCTTTCTCTCTTATTCTCTCTATACTTTCTCTCTCTATAGCTTGAATGAATTGGTGAAAAATAATGAAGAAATGAGCTTCTATTTATAGGCTTGGCAGAGTAAGGGTAAAATAGTCTTTTCGCCATAATTTATGACATCACCGCTGATGTCATCGATCATAATACATCATTGCATACCTCATCGTCCGATGACATCATCGCTTACCTCATCGTCCAATGACATCGTCGCTTGCATCACAGGAATTCAAATTCAATTTGTTCTCTTCCACCTCATTTTACTTTTATACCAAGAATTTACTATAATAATGCTACCATTCAAATTATAAAAAATGTACTATTATATAATCACATCATACTACTATAATGTAATATTATAATAATATATTTGAATGAATTATTTTATCAGAAAAGATAAAATACCAACTTTCAACAAATGTCACATGCTAAAAATTCTACAGTTTAAATCCGCTTCGAATAAATATTTTCTTATCTATCATTTGTGTCCACATAAAATAAATATTTCATTATCATATAAATCAATAATTAATTATTCACAAATAATATTATAGAATCACAATAATGACAACCAGACCGTTCCCAGGAAAGAGGGGGCTTTCCAATAAGGATTTCTCCTTAGTGGCGTGCAATTAGGTGACCAAACATCTCCTTGACAGAACTTTCTAGACATTGCCAATAATGATATTTAATAATATTATTCAAATAATATGAATTATTGATCTGATAATGGGAAATACTGTGCAGTGACAATTATTGAAACAATAATAATATAAAATATTAACACAACAATTATTGAACCAATAAAATAAAATATTGAACAGTAATTACTGTAACAATTATTGAGTAGTGCCTTCTTACGTAAAAATCAATAATTCAAAAATAATGTGCAATATCGTGTATCATCTTGTGCAACAACAGCAGACATCGTATTTTAACCACCGGTATTCCAACGATTGTTAGCGGTAAAACTTTTGCCGTTATTTTATAAAAAGATATTTTTTATGCGTTTTCTCAATCAAACAATAATTACATTTGGGTCCACCAATGATTGTCTTGGTTGTACGAATATTCCCTGTTAAAACGAATATTCCCCGACCAATCGAATATTATATAACAACTTACGTACTTTCCAGAATTTATAAATATTACCCACAACTATAATATTATAACAAATTCATCCCATAATAATCAAAAAGGATATTTATAGAAAATTCATCTTTATTCATAAAAGTTGGGATCTTACATATATATATATTTACATCTTTTATGTATATAATTATTGTAGACACTCAAAATTTTCTGCACACATGCCACTAACATTGCGAGAAAAAGGCGATTAAATGCGTTTAAAAATAACCCTAGAAGATAATGCAGTTCTAATACCAGAAATTCCACCGAGAGAGAGGGCGATTACATCTCGGAGATAACCCCTTAGATATTCGGGTTCATTCCAAAAAAACAACCGAGAATAATAAAGTGTTAACTTTGGAGATAATTCGAGGAGTGCGATTTGCGATTAGGAGATAACCTCGAAAATGCTTATTTAAAATGCATGCAATCAGCTTCAACCTCAGAACTCACACCGAGGCACTCAGTACAAGACTCAGATATAACACCGGGAAGACATGCACACTTCAGAGATAACCCTGAGCAACGTCTGCTTTATCAGCCCAAATCGAAGATAACCCTAGTGAGGGGTAAAATTGTCATTTTTTCACCTTAACCCTATATTACGTCGTCTCAACATCTCATACATACATTTCTACACAACAATGTCCCACAAGAACTAAGGAGGTCCAATCCTGAGTGACTACTACGTAGGGCAGCACACCGGATAGAATTTGAAGCATGAAGACCAAGGGCATGGTCCCATCTTCTTGACTTCGTACAACCTCTAATCCCATGTCATGGCGTAGCTCTCGATAACGGCGGTCTGAAATAGGTCTTATACACCTCAATTGGATGCCCGGATTGTAGTTCTGAAAGTTCGAGCTGAAATCACAGTGCACGCGTGCACGTACTTCAAGACGACGGGACCCATGGAACCTGGGGCACCTTGGGCAGCCGTAGGTACATCTGCGGCTAGCTGCAAGTACACCTACGGCTCCCCCCCTCAATAAATAGAGGGCTTGGGGTGGCCATTTTAAGAAGAGAAAAGGCAAGGAAGCCCTGTCTAATTTGCTCTGTACACACCCTAAACTGAGTGTTTTCTCATTTTAAACACTTGTGAGCTCATATATAGCTACCTATTGTATTGGCGGGAGCTGAGTGTTCATCCACTTAACGTTATAGAAGTCTTCTTTGGCAGTCCACTGTAAGCCTTCTTACACACCTTAAAGTCTTTCTCTTCATCTTTATACACACCATTCTTCACGTTGAGAGTCGTGTTGCGTGTGTATGCCCGGACTTCGGTCTGTGGTTTCATTTCAGTTTATATATATATATATACATATATACGTACATATATTTATATATGGACTAACATTATCGAGTTATGCCTCAATTGAACCTAGACTTACGTCTGGAGCGTCTATTCGCTTTAATATATATATATATATACACTTTTCGTCCCGTCGGGAGTTTACTTCATGGCGGTTGATTGCTTTTAAAGCTTTATTTATATTTCTAATCCCCTATGGAGGTGCTTCGTGGTGGCTGATCATGTCTTTATATATATATATATTTACCGCTTTTATATATTTACATTTCTGATCCCCCATGGAGGTGCTTCGTGGTGGTTAATCATATCTGTATATATATATATATATATATATATATATATATATATATATATATATATATTTACAACTTATTTATATATAACTTCATCTTTCATATAAATTATGCATCATGTGAGCCTATGAATCATGTGATCATGATTGGTATCTTTGAATCTAGATTCGGTTCACGTGATGGACATTTTCATTATAAGCGACTTTGTAAATTTATTCACGGTGTTTGGATTTTCTGAAATGGTTTTCATGCCCACGAGGAGTTAAAGCCTTTGCTTTGTACATTATTTTTCAAGAAGATGCTTAGCATCTAGAAAATTAAAAATAATCAAGACGAACACTTAATAAAAATGGAAGTGTAAAAGGTCTCAATTACTATTGAGCATAAGGGTTTGAAAAACCTCTTTTACAAAACATCACTGCCATATCTTGTTTAAAGCTGAATTTTACATAAATTCAAACCCTTTGTATATAGGTGCTTAACGAGGCCTCACACTACTTCCATAAGCGCACATTGACCCACACACACACACACATTATAACTTGATTTCTTGAAAAGTGGCGGCCATAGTAGTAACACACGGATGTCGGGAGGTGCGTAACTCCTTCCCTCTGCATAATCAAGCCCCCGGACACTAATGAATCTCGGTTTCACAGACCCGTTTATCTGTGTCACATCACCGAGTCAATGTGTAAACCTTTTCTCGGTTGTGTTGGTACAACCATATAAAAAACCAACTGGTGACTCTTACAGTCCATTCGTCAACATATACATGTCGGACCTTTTCACAACTTATTTTTTCAAACAAATCTCACCTAAACATGAGAACACCAAAGAACAAGAACAGAAAAGGGACAAATAAAAATCTCGACGTCGACAGGTGGCGACCCTGCTGGGGACTAATGCCAGTAAGAGGGCTTAAGCCGCTATTACAATCTTTTCAAAATTGTTATATGCTTGTGTGTGGATGTTGCATTTACATTTCTGATGAATGTGTACGAATGCATGTATTTACTGCACTTAATGCTTTACACTATATCTGCTTATGATATTAGTGCTTCGCACATGTCATCATTTTCATAAACGGTGAGACATGTTGTATGTGAATGTATGTTGTATGGTTCCTCCACCAGGAGGCTATCATGTCGGTGTTTGATTACTGGACTCGTAGGGAGACTAATTCCGACGAGGCTCAGGAAAGGCACCACCCAGATTCGCTGCAGTTGAAAGATCAGATTAACTTCCCATCTAGTAGATTGCGATGATCTGGGAACCTTCATGCCAAAAAGTCGCGAGAGTAAACCTAAGATAGGTCAGCCTCTGATAAACCAAACGTGGAGGAAAGTCTCTTCATAATTTCCATTTTTCAATTACTTGTAAAAACATTTACTTATAATGTCGTTCCATGTCAATCTCATTGTAATGGTAAATATGAAGAAATATGTGTACATGCATATTTAATTTTACATGCTATCTTGTGTTACAAATAGCTAACATCTGTTTTGCAGGATAATATTCCTAAAATGAATACATCACATAGCATGTAAACATTTACACACTCCCTAAAAACTACACTACGTCAGTTTTTCACAGGGAAACAATCGAACCTATTACCCGTTCAAAGTCTAAAAAGGCCATGAGCCTACATCCAATCATGTCTTCATCTGACAAGTCTAATCCCGTTTCCCATGAAGAATTAGATGGATTAAGTAAACAGATTACAGATTTGGCTGTTCTACTTAAAGAACTACATCAGTCTACTTAGGGCCCAAAAATGCCCACACATATAGAATCCTCCGCACAAGGAGGAACCCAAGGTTCAGATAAAACAAATTCGAAACTTCAGTTGATTACAACAGACAAAAACCCTGAAAACACCCATCTCAAAGGAGATCTAGACACCGGTGACATTAGGAAAAAAGTCCTTCAAATGGAAGAAACCCTTCGTTCTATCAAAGGAATTGGAGCACATGGGAGTGTTGCATATTCTGACCTTTGTATATTCCATGGTGTTCATTATCTAGAGAAGTTAAAAACTCCTGACTTTGAAAAGTATGATGGGTTAGGAGATCCTTACACACATTTGAAGGTGTTCACTAGAGAACTTGGATCTTATGCAGAGGACGAGAGGCTCAGAATGCAGCTGTTCCAAAAGAGTCTGACTGGAGAAGCTTGTTCGTGGTATACCAGATTAGACAACTCAAAGATCCATAGTTAGGAAGAGCTAGCTCATTCCTTCCTCACTCAATACAGCTTCTAGTCTCAGATGGCTCTGACCAGGTACCCAGATTACAAGGTCGAGAAGCGATCAATGAGTCTTTCAGAGAGTATGCTCAAAGGTGGAGGTGCCTTGCTGCTCAAGTTATTCCCTCTATGACAGAGTCATAAATGGTTATGACCTTCATAGACATACAATAAGCTCCTTTCTATGAGAGAGTCTTAGCTGACATTGGTATACCATTCTCTGAAATGATTAAGCACGGGGAGATGGCTGAGATGGGATTGAAGTCAGGAAAGATTCAAGACCTAGCTGCCCTTAAAGCTGTTACTGAGCACATTCAGTCTGGAACTTATGGAAAAAAACCCCGGAGGGTCCATAAAAAGAAAGAGGAGGATGTTTCCTTGATACTACAAGGTCAGAAAGGCAATCAGAATATGCCTATCCAGAGGAGAAACTACTACCCTTTTCAAGCTCAACCTTTAAACCCTCCATTGCCTAAAGGTGGAGAAGTAAAACGCACTCGAACGTTCACACCCTTAGCGGATTCGCTCGAAAATATACTTACTCTTCTGACGACTCAGAAGAAAATTACACATCTTCTTCCACCAGCCAACCCGAATGGGAAGGGTTTCAATGCTACTCCAAAGTGCGTTTATCATGTCGGGGCACCTGGACATGATATTCAGGATTGTTGGGCCTTGAAACACAAGATCCAATATTTAATAGACAACAGTGAGATCGTGGCTACTAAACCAGATCAACCTCACGTACAAGACAACCCTCTTCCTCAACACAAAGAGGAAGAGGTCAATATGATTAATTGGAGCAGTGGACAAAGTTCCAATTTTAATGGTGAATCATCCCAGACCATCAAATACGGTGTTGAAAATGGGATTATGCAAAGTTCCAATTTGTGATGGAACAAAAGATGAAAGCTCTATGTAAGCAAATTGAGCAATTGGCAGAACTGGTGATCCATTAGCATCAAGTCACACGCCAATTAGTCAGGCAGGAGCATGCTAGTCTCCTCCCTGTTGTTATGAATACTCCATCATCGTACTTAAAAAATGAAACACTGGAGGAAAAGGTTGCGAAGAGAGCAAATGCCAAAGCCCATCGGGATTTTGCCAATAGAAGGGAATTTACAAACCTGGGCCAACCTATGGAGGAGATATTTCAGATGCTGATCAATGAAGGAAGGATAACCTCCCTTCTACCTCCAATTAATCCCCATTCAGGATGGTTCAATTCTGATGGAGTATGTCAGTATCACTCTCATTCTCGCGGTCAGAGCACGGAAGAATGCTGGGCACTCCGCCACCTTATTCAGAATCTAATTGATAGCGGTGTCCTGCAACTGGCAGACGATGATATTGTTCTGTTTGAGAGTGAGAATACCTGTCCTACTAAATGGAAGGGATTGGTAGCAGTCATATCCGCTGAGGCTGATGGGACTATCAAACCATTCACAATACAAGAAATTCAACTTAAAGGAGTTGACAATCCTTTAAAAGTGACTGCACCAGAGCCAATTAGCTTACCATTCAGATCATAATATTATGTTATCAGCTTATAAAAAGTCCCATGGAATTATGGAGAAGCTGAAGGATCCACCTCTCATACAACTGCTGCAGTGTTGAAGGAGAATCCACTGTATCTTCCCCAACGGGTGATGAAGACTACCATCAAATCAAAGGGGAAAATTCCCATAGAGAAAATTGAAAAATTCCTTCGTACTATGGGCCATAATGAAGCCAAGGTGGTTTTAAGCTTAAGAGAAGCTCCGCATCAAATTTCAATACTGGACTTAGTTTTCTCTTCCAAGGATCATAGGAAGATCTTACTGAAGGTTTTGGAAGAAGCCTACTTGTCGAAATCAGTGGATGTGGAAAAATTTCAACATTTGGTTGATCACATTTTAACAACAATGTGATATCTTTCACTGATGATGACATACCTCCCGAAGGGACCGGTCATTACAAGTCGTTGCACATTGCGGTTTTGTCCTCCGGATACATGCTAGTTGGAGTCTTGATAGATGGAGGTTCGTCTTTGAATATCTGTCCTTATGCTACTTTGGTGAAAATGAACGTCAATCTCAAACAGATCCGAAGCAGCCATACAATTATTAAAGATTTTGACGGATCCCGCCGAAATTCAGTAGGAGAGATTGAACTGCCAATTAAGATTGGTTCCCATACATTCTGCATATCTTTTCACGTGCTCAAGATAGATTCAGGATACGACATGCTACTAGGAAGACCATGGATTCATATGGCTGGGGTCGTCCCCTCCACTCTTCATCAGCAACTTAAATACATCATTAACGATAGCCTAGTCACGGTTAACGCCGAATCGGAATGTCCTGAACAGGGTGACATACCACTCATCAGCTTTAATTCAGAAGTTGAACCAGTTAGTTTTTATGCCTTGGAAGTGAGCAACACTCACTACCATTCCATTGGGACACCATTTCCCATACCCAAGATTTTCTACCGAAGTGATGGCAGCTACTCAAGAAATGATGTCATTGGGTAATCATCCTGGATAAGCACTGGGTAAAATTCATCAAGGCATTAAGCGCCCGATTCAAATGTCAGTCAAACCAGGACAGCCGGACTAGGCTATCCTGCCAGTTCCAGACATAAGAATCCTCATAAGCACAAGCAGATTCCTTCAGCTTCAGCCACATGGCGATTATCTCCACTTGCAAATCCTGAGCCCACACAATCTCCGGTAAAGGTGCCAACCAACGTAATGGCTACCTTATTTCCCAAGCCAATACCAGTCAAGGGGAAATAGGTCCTAGTTCCTGATCCCAAAGTGGAAGAAGAGGAACGAAGACGTAAGCAAGACATCGCCAGGATGATGTCCAACATACGCATCATTGTCCATGATGAGCATACAAACAGATACACCCCAGACGATGATTACCCAGATGTAATGATCATCATTCGGGAGAAGGAGGACAATGACAGCCCCTCCATCACTGCAGTCCATCAGGACTTCACCCTTGAAAATTGGAACAGTACTCCGTTCATTGGTCGACAAGGGTAAAACGGGCAAACACTCCTTCTGCCCTGTAGATATCATTAACTGCTTACTTTTCTGTACAATATTAGCAGTTGTTTTGTCAGTACATGCTAACACTTTGTATGATTAAACGGTTTCATATATTAAGTGAAAGCATATTTTGTTTTAGGACTCTGAATTTAGATGTACATGTACTTGCTGATAAGATGCCTCTTCTCCACAAGGATTGTAACTTTGATGAAAAGTTGGACTCAAACTTGATGGAAATACAAGAGGACATTGAGATACCTCAGGAGATCAAAGAATGGGTCGAAGACAAACCTAAACCCAACCTTTATCAAACCACTTCCTTCAATCTCAGAACCTTAGAAAGCCCTAAGTTAATCCAAATTGGTTCAGACCTCACTCCAAACTAGAGGAATGACATGGTTACACTACTAACCCAATTCCAGGATGTATTCGCATGGTCTCATAAAGACATAGTGGGTTTGTCCACTGACATTGTCCTTCATCGCCTTCCCATTAAAGAGGGATTCAAGCCAGTCAAGCAGAAGCTCAGGCGATTGAAACCTTAGTGGAGTTTAAAGGTTAAAGAAGAAATTGTGAAACAATTTCAAGCTGGCATTATCATGGTGTCCACATATCCTAAATGGATATCTAACATAGTTCCTGTACCTAAACCTGGAGGAAAGGTGTGAGTTTGCGTGGATTACTGGGATCTAAATAAAGCTTGCCTTAAAGATAGCTTCCCCGTGTCATTATCCACATTCTCATTGACAATACGGCTCAATACGGCATGTACTCCATTGCGAATTGCTTCGTGGGGTATCACCAAATTATGGTTTCTAAGGAGGATCATTAGAAAACTACTTTCATCACGCCTTGGGGAACCTTTTGTTATAGACAGTTGTCTTTCGGCCTCATCAATGCCGGAGCCACCTATCAGCGAGCTATGATGGCTCTTTCCCACGACTTAATGCACAAAGATATAGAGATCTATGTGGATGACATCATTGTCAAGTCCCGAAGGGAGGAAGACCACTTAGACCATCTCAGAAACTCTTCAACAGGTTGCGTAAGTACAACTTGAAGTTGAATCTAGCCAAGTGCGCCTTTGGCGTTAAATCAGGCAAGTTGCTAGGATTCCTAGTCAGCCACAAAGGGATTGAGCTGGATCCCACCAAAATCCAGGCCATTATTGAAATGCCCATTCCTCAGACAGAGAAGGATATACGGGGAATTTTGGGAAGAATCAACTTCAGTAGCAAGCTTATTTCTCAACTCATAGTAACCTGTGAGCCCATCTTCAAGTTGTTAAGGAAGAACTCCTCCATGAAATGGAACGATGAGTGTCAAAAAGCCTTCCTTACAATCAAAGAACAGCTAGTCAAAGCTCCCTTTTTGGTACCACCCAGAGATGATGTTCCCCTGTTTATATACATGTCCAAAAGAAACAATGCTATGGGATATATTGTGATGCCCCCATAATAGGTCCAGTCCATCCAACCTATTCTGAGTCGTCAAATACATGGTACAGAAAACAACTACAACTTTATTACAACAATTGTCGAGCAAAATACAACAACACATATGTTGTGAGTTTTGATACAAATATATACCAACTGTGACTCTCATCCCAATCTTGGATAACACGTCACAGTGGCACCTTACATAAAGGTATAGTCAAAAACTGTTTTAGAAATTAAAATCTTTGGGAAGTGCTTAAGGAAACCTTCGTACATGGGAGGCCATACGTCTAGGTTATGATAGATATCATATGCCCACAGAATTATCCTTGGTTGACCCAATAGACCCCAAAGAAAAATGAGAAGATTACTATCATACTCTTTCCAATGGTGAGTCTACTCTTGACATATCAATATCTCCACTGTCTCTAATTGAGAGTTATACTTCAACCAAACACCAAGATTATATAGGTAGTGCTCGTAGATATACTCAGCAAGTGGATGAACACAACCCTGTCTTATGATGACACGAGGTTGTATGTCATTAGACATCTTGTATGATAGTGGCAAAACACCCTTCCAACGTTAGGTTCGCCTCACCCTATTTGATTCACCAAATATAACTACTAAATGATGTATACAACACCTTTCTATCTTTGCTTAGGGGAGAACCTCCATGACTAGAGACCATAGATTCTATTTCCCGTTACCCTAAACAAACCCGCCTACACTCTTCTTATTACGAAAAGGAATTACGAAACAAAAGGGTGAGCACAACTAGTCTAGTAAAGAATATCATGACTAAAGATAATTAAATTATCAATAGCCTTCATCAGTAATAAATCAGAGATTTAGAACATATGGTAGATGATAAAACTTTTCAACCATAGTTGCAGCGGAATGAGCAATCCATTAGAAGAGTCAAATAGACCATAAGATCAATTATCTTCTCCATATTAAAAGTCCACCAACAATGTTTTAACTCTGTAACATCAATCAACAGTTCCTGTCCATAATCATGTGAATAACTCATAATCATAATTGTAGTTCTAAATTCCTTTTCGCATTCAGGACGAAGATAATTTTCATCACATGTTTTTACCTGAAACATCAAAGATCATGGTTATACCAAATCACAATTCCTGTTCATAATCATACTAATAAATTCATCTTTGCACTACGGGCTAAAGATATTCAACAACATGTCATCTTTGCACTATGAGCCAAAGATATTCAACAATAGGTCATCTTTGCACTACAGGCCAAAGATATTCAACAACAGGTCATCTTTGCACTACATGCCAAAGATATTCATATCTCAAAGAAATAGATAATCATTTCAGAATTTACATAAACCATAATTATAACCATGTTGATCAATTCACCTTTGCACTTAAGCTAAAGATAATCGTTTATAAATCCAATGGTCATGATTATACCAGTCAACAATTCATCTTTGCACTACTGGCCAAAGAGAACCCATAGTCACGATCATACCAATAATCTACCCATCTTTACACTTAAGTCAAAGAGAAATATCATCACCGAAATTATAAAAATGTTATATATGATAATAAAAACAATATGATCAATAACTGCATTTAATTTCAAGAATAAGATTCATAAATCAATGATTTCATAACACCTATAACCAAAACCCTCATAAAAACTCTGCATATACCTCATATATGATTCTCAAGCCATAAAATCCTATTTTCCAATTTTCTTACTTCACATAACATATTTAATTCATTTACTCATAACTAGTCCACTTTCATGAAAAATACCAAATCAAGACAAACAAAATTTTTTTTTACGGGATTTAGCGAATATAGTCCCATATTGAACATATATTTTTCTCGAATTTTTAAAATTCATTTACTATTTTTCACATGGCTAAAAGCTATAGAATATTTAGATATTTATCATAAATTGTACTTTTGTCCAAAAATTCCGAACTTTACAGAGTATACTGATGTTATATACATGTACTCCCAATAAAAATTTTACCAATTTTGGAGTTAACCACAAGGAGTTATAAGGGTTTACTTTTAAAATAGTCTTTTCCCATAAAATTCATAACTCTTAATCTATACATCAAAAAATCGCAATTTTTGGAAACAATCTAGAAAACTCATCAAATTATCATTTCAAATTTTTCCAGAATTTTTGAAGGTCTGAAAAGTTACGAAACATGAAAAACATAACAACCCTTAAAATCCCTTACCTCAAAAGAGCAGCATTTCTGACTGGATATCGGATATGACGCTGAAGGAAACTAGCACTGATGAATAGCAACTCACCAATTATCTTAATACTCACAAAATACACTCGATAATCTAGAGAGAAAAAGAGAGAAAACTTATGAATTCTGGTATGATTTTCAATTCTAACTTAGCCTTCTATTTATAGGAAAATCTTAGCACGCCGAAGCAGACTTGACCTGCTACCTGATGGCTTTACCTGTTACTATTCCACCCACCAAAAATCAGCCATCTTCCCCAACAACCAAAAGTGGAGCCCACCCGTTTCTAGAATTTTCCACCAAAATCATTTATAAACCTAATTTCTGAATCAGTCACCTCTTAAAATTCATAACAAATCATTCGTTAATTTTCAACGGTTCAAAATTTGTGGACATATACTCAACTCATATATGTATAACATATCCAAAAATCACAACGATCCAACGGCCAGATTAAAAATTATAACTCACACAATAAAGCTGTAAGAACACTGATTTGATCTTTTAATACCTCCAATCCGACAAAATAATGATAAAATACCTCAACATTAATTCCTTCATTTATATCCACATAAATAAATCCATCATTTATATCCACATCAAAAAAATATTTCATTATCCTATAAATCAATAATTAATTATTCATAAATAATATTACAGAATCATAATTATGACAACTAGGCAGTTCCCAGGAAAGAGGGGGCTTTCTAATAAGAATTTCTCCTTACTAGTGCGCAATTAGGTGACCAAACCTCTCATTGACAGAACTTTCTAGACATTGCAAATAATGCTATCTAATAATATTATTCAAATAATATGAATTATTGATCTGATAATGGGAAATACTATGCAGTGATAATTATTGAAACAACAATAATATAAAATATCAACGCAGCAATTATTGAATTAATAAAATAAAATATTGAACAGTAATTACTTTAACAATTATTGAGTAGTGCTTTCTTACGTAAGAATCAATAATTGAAAAAAATACTTGTCGCAATACCGTGTCATCTTGTGCAACTATGGCAGACATCGTATTTTAACCACGGGTATTCCAAGCGTTGTTAATTCAGAATAACTACTTCCAAGTTATTTATAAAAACTCAAATTTGTCTTTTCTTCATCCAAGCGGTTATTACATTATATGGGGCACACAAATGGGTCTGTGATTAAATACGATTATTCCCTCACGCGGAAAGAATATTCCACGACTAAACGAATATTCCCCGACAACAATAAGTATTTTATAGCCACTTGCTTATTTTGAAAAAAAATTCATATATCACCCTTAACTTTTCTTTTTATCAATTTAACCATTTACTGAATAGAAAAATTGAATACTTTTGTTTCATAAAATTCGGGGTTTTACAATCTCCCCTCCTTATGAAATTTCATCCCCGAAATTTACGTACCTGGTATTTCAAAGAGTTGAGAATATCTTGCTTCCATCTTCCCTGTCCTCATGAACAAATTAACATATCACATAATATCCTCATATTATGACTGACCAACAAATAAGCTTAGGTATGACACACTAGCGAAAGATATCCTCATCTTTCCCCTCCTAGTTCTATTCCCCGATCCTCCAGAGATCATATACCTAAGCTCTGATACCAACTGTGACGCCCCCAAAATAGGTCCAGTCCGTCCAACCTATTCTGAGTCGCCAAATACATGGTACAGAAAACAACTACAACTTTATTACAACAATTGTCGTGAAAATACAACAACACATATCTTTGTGAGTTTTGATACAAATATATACCAAGCTGTGACTCTCATCCCAATCTTGGATAGCACGTCAAAGTTGGCACTTACATAAAGGTATAGTCAAAACTGCTTTTTAGAAATTAAAATCTTTGGGAAGTGCTCAAGGAAACTTTCGTACATGGGAGGCCATGCGTCTAGGTTATGATAGATATCATATGCTTACATGTAATTATCCTTGGTTGATTAATAGACCCCAAAGAAAAATGAGAAGATTACTATCATACTCTTTCCAATGGTGAGTCTTCTCTTGACATATCAATATCTCCCTGTCTCTAATTGAGAGTTATACTTCAACCAAACACCAACCTTGTCTTATGAAGATTATATAGACAGTATGTAGTGCTTCCAACGTTGGGTTCCCTCACCCTAGATATACTTTCTATACTACTTAGGGAGAACCTCCCAGACTGAGATGTTCTAACACAACCTTGTCTCTTATTTGTGAAGCAAAAGGGTGAGCACAACATCTAGTAAGGTAAAGATGTATGTCATTAGACATAGATTTAGAACATATGGTAGATGATAAAACTTTTCAATAGTGGCAAAAAGAGTCAAACCCTTCTTCTCAGTCCACCAACAATGGGTAACATCAATCCCATCACAATCATATGAATAACTCCTCAATTTGATTCACCAAATATAACTACTAAATGATGATATCATACAACATCCTTTCCAAATAAAAACAAGAAGATTACTATCATATTCTTCCCAATGGTGAGAACCTGACATATCATTATCTCCACTCGTCTCTAACTAGAGACCAAATACAAGATTATATAGGTAGTCTATTTCATCCATGTCTTATGATGATATGAGGTTGTATGTCATTAGACATCTTGTATGATAGTGGCAAAACACCCTTCCAACGTTGGGTTCACTTCACTCTAGTTGATTAATATAACTACTAAAGGAATTGTGAAGCAAAAGGGTGAAAACAAGCACAATTCTAGTAAAGAATATCATGACTAAAGATAATTAAATTATCAATAGCCTTCATCAATAATAAATCGTAGATTTAGAATATATGGTAGATAATAAAAATTTCAACCATAGTTGCGGTAACGAACGAGCAATCCATTAGAAGAGTCAAATAGACTATAAGATCTATTATCTTCTCCATGTTAAAAATCTACCAACAATGTTTTAACTCATCGTAACATCAATCAACAATTCGGTCCACAATCATATGAATAACTCATAATCATAATTGTAGTTCTAAATTCATATCTCTTCTCATCCGGCAAGTGGATGAGCAGTCTTAAGATAATTTTCATCACCTATCTTTACCTTAAACGTCAAAGATCATGGTTACACCAAATCACATTTCTAAAGATTCATAATCATACTAATAACTTCATCTTTGCACTCCACTACCAAAGATATTCATTTATATCACCAACAATTAGTCATAGTAGTTCATCTTCTCATCTCATCACCTACATCATGGTTTCATCCACCTCTTGGCCAAAGATATTCAACAATATGTCATCTTTGCACTACGGGATAAAGATATTCATCAACAATTAATCTTTGCACTATAGGCCAAAGATATTCCTCAACAGTTCATATTTGCACTACAGGCCAAATATCATTTCAAATTTTCTGAAGGACGGAAGAAGTACGAACTAAAAAAACATAATAACCCTTAAAATCCCTTACCTCAAAAGAGCAGTACTTCTGACTGGAATATCGGATGAAAAGCCGAAAGAAACTTGCACTGAAAAGTAACTCTCAAAGTATCTAAATACTCACAAAATACACTCAATAATCTAGAGAGAGAAACAGAGTAAACTTATT
Source organism: Panax ginseng (assembly GCA_020205605.1). Lineage (NCBI taxonomy): Eukaryota > Viridiplantae > Streptophyta > Magnoliopsida > Apiales > Araliaceae > Panax > Panax ginseng. The sequence goes on along the minus strand of CM035142.1, from coordinate 73,865,506 downwards.
TCTAGTGTGATTTTCAATTCTAACTTAGCCCTCTATTTATAGGAAAATGTTAGCACGCCGAAGCAGACTTAACCTGCAACCTGATAGCTTTACCTGCTACTATTCCCACCCACCACATTTGAATAAAAATCTCAGCACATTTCTTCACCAACCAAGAGTGGGGCCCACAAATTCTAGAATTTTCCATCAAAATGATTTATAACCTGATTTCCGAATCAGCCACCTCTTAAAATTCATAACAAATCATACGCTCTTTTTTAACGGTTCAAAATTTGTGGACATATACTCAACTTATATATGTATAACATATCCAAAAATTACAATGATCCAACGGTCGGATTAAAAATTATAACTCCCGCAATATATCTCAAAAAAACACTGGTTTGATTTTTAATACCTCAAATCCGACAAAATACTAATAAAACACCTCAACATTAATTCTTTCATTTATAACCACATAAATAAATCCATCATTTATATCCACATAAAATAAATATTTCCTTATCATATGAATCAATGATTAATTATTCACAAATAATATTACCGAATCACAATTATTATAATGACGCACTGTTCCTGTGGAAAGAGGGGCTTTTTAATAAGAATTTCTCCTTCTTTGGCAATTAGGTGACCAAACCTCTCATTGATAGAACTTTCTAGACATTGCCAATAATGCTATCTAATAATATTATTCAAATAATATGAATTATTGATCCGATAATGGAGATCTTTGTGCGATGACAATTATTGAAACAACAATAATATAAAATATCAATGCAAAGAATTATTGAATCAATAAAATAAAATATTGAACAGTAATTACTGTAACAATTATTGAGTAGTGCCTTCTTACGTAAGAATCAATACTTCAAAAATACTGTGCAATACCATGTGCTACTGTGCAACAACGCGTATTACTCTACTTTACCCACCAGGTATTCCAACAGTGTTAATGGTAACGATTACGCCGTTATTTGTAAAAACTCAATTTTTGTCGTTTTCTATTATTCTGTTATGGGGCCCACAAATGGCTGCGCCGTCGTACGAATATTCTCCAACAGAAAGAATATTTCACGACCAAACGAATATTCCTCGACAACAATGAATATTTTATACCCACTTGTGTATTTTGAAAAAAATTCATATATCACCCTTAACTTTAACCTTTTATCAATTTAACCATTTACTGAATAGTTATTATAAAAAAAATTGAGTACTTTTATTTCATAAAATTTGGGGTCTTACATAAACCATAATTATAACCATGTTGATCAATTCACCTTTGCACTTAAGCTAAAGATAATCGTTTATAAATCCAATGGTCATGATCATACCAGTCAACAATTCATCTTTGCACTACTGGCCAAAGAGAACCCATAGTCACGATCATACCAATAATCTACCCATCTTTACACTTAAGTCAAAGAGAAATATCATCACCGGAATTATAAAAATGTTATATATGATAATAAAGACAATATGATCAACAACTACATTTAATTTCAAGAATAAGATTCATAAATCAATGATTTCATAACACCTATAACCAAAACCCTCATCAAAAATATGCATATACCTCATATAGGATTCTCAAGCCATAAAATCCTATTTTCCAATTTTCTAACTTCACATAACATATTTAATTCATTTACTCATAACTAGTCCACTTTCATGAAAACTACCAAATCAGTACAAACAAATTTTCTTTTCTGGGATTTAGCAGAATATAGTCCCATATTGAACATATATTTTTCTCAGAATTTTTAAAATTCATTTACTATTTTTCACATGGCCAAAACTGCCGAATATTTAGACATTTATCATAAATTGTACTTTTGTCCAAAAATTCCGAACTTTACAGAGTATACTGATGTTATATACATGTACTCCCAATAAAAATTTTACCAATTTTGGAGTTAACCACAAGGAGTTATAAGGGTTTACTTTTAAAATAGTCTTTTCCCATAAAATTCATAACTCTTAATCTATACATCAAAAAATCGCAATTTTTGGAAACAATCTAGAAAACTCATCAAATTATCATTTCAAATTTTTCCAGAATTTTTGAAGGTTTGAAAAGTTACGAAACATGAAAAACATAACAACCCTTAAAATCCCTTACCTCAAAAGAGCAGCACTTCTGACTGGATATCAGATATGACGCTGAAGGAAACTTGCACTGATGAATAGCAACTCACCAATTATCTAAATACTCATAAAATACACTCGATAATCTAGAGAGAAAAAGAGAGAAAACTTATGAATTCTGGTGTGATTTTCAATTCTAACTTAGCCCTCTATTTATAGGAAAATGTTAGTAGACTTGAAGGCAGACTTGACTCGCTACACGATGGCTTTTACTGTTACTATTCCACCCACCAAAACTCAAACCATCTTCCCCAACAACCAAAAGTGGGGCCCACCCGTTCTAGAATTTTCCACCAAAATCATTTATAAACCTAATTTCAATGGGTCACCTCTTAAAATTCATAACAAATCATTCGTTAATTTTCAAGCGGTTCAAAATTTGTGGACATATACTCAACTCATATATGTATAACATATCCAAAAATCACAACGATCTAACGGTCAGATTAAAAATTATAAATCACACAATAAAGCTGTAAGAACACTGATTTGATCTTTTAATACCTCCAATCCGACAAAATACTGATAAAATACCTCAACATTAATTCCTTCATTTATATCCACATAAATAAATCCATCATTTATATCCACATCAAATAAATAATTCATTATCATATAAATCAATAATTAATTATTCATAAATAATATTACAGAATCATAATTATGACAACCAGGCCGTTCCCAGGAAAGAGGGGGCTTTCCGATAAAAATTTCTCCTTATTGGCGTGCAATTAGGTGACCAAACCTCTTCTTGACAAAACTTTCTAGACATTTCCAATAATTTTATCTAATAATATTATTCAAATAATATGAATTATTGATCTGATAATGGGAAATAATGTGCAGTGATAATTATTGAAACAACAATAATATAAAATATTAACACAGCAATTATTGAATCAATAAAATAAAATATTGAACAGTAATTACTGTAACAATTATTGCGTAGTGTCTTCTTACGTAAGAATCAATAATTGAAAAAAATATTGTGCAATACCGCGTGCATCTTTGTAACCACGCAGACATCGTATTTTAACCACGTGTATTCCAACAATTGTTAATTGGTAACAACTACGCCGTTATTTATAAAAACTCAAATTTGTCATTTTTTTCATCCGATAGTTATTCTGTTATGGGGCCCACAAATAGCTGCGCCGTCGTACGAATATTCCCCGACAGAAAGAATATTCCACAACTAAACGAATATTCCCCAACAACAATAAGTATTTTATAGCCACGTGCTTATTTTGAAAAAAAATTCATATATCACCCTTAACATTGCTTTTTATCAATTTAACCATTTACTGAATAGAAAAATTGAATACTTTTATTTCATAAAATTCGGAGTCTTACATACATGCTGGGACAGAAAGACGATAAAGGCCGAGAGCGAGCTATCTACTACCTCAGCAAAAGATTCAGCAGCAGTGAATACAAGTACACTCTGATTGAGAAGACTTGTTGTGTTTTAGCGTGGGCTTCCATGAGGTTACAGTATTACCTCCATGGTCACACAACCCATCTCATATCCCGCGTAGATCCTCTCAAGTACGTGTTCAGTAAACCCATGATTGTCGGCTGTTCAGATGGCAGTAGATCCTACAACAATTTGACATCGTCTACGTGACGCAAAGGTCCATCAAAGGTCAAGGAATTGCAGATCAATTGGCCGCCGCACCTTCAGGGGACTTCAAACCCTTAGAAACGTACTTCCTCGATGAATGGGTGATGTCAATTCAGCAACACCATTAGTACGATACATGTCGTACATGGAAAATGTATTTTGATGGAGCTGTTAATATGGAAGGCTTTGGAGCTAGAGCAGTTCTATTATTTGGTGCGGGGGAGCAGTATCCCGTCGCCGTCAAATTGCAGTTTGTCAGCACCAACAACACAGCTGAGTATGAAGGCTGTATCATGGGGCTAAAACTTAGCCGTTCAATGGGCATCAGTCGGTTAACTATCTTTGGGGATTCGGAGTTGGTAGTCAAACAATTCGCGGAAATCTATCAAACCAAAGAGCTAAATTTGCTGCCTTACCATCGGCAAGTTTTACAGATGGCTTTGAAGTTTTAAGAGATCTCCTTTCTGCACATTCCCCGTAACAGGAATGACTTTGCAGATGCACTAGCAACTTTGGCCTCCTTGATTCACATACCTGACAAGGAACACATGCCAAGCATCACATTTGCCCTACAAAAGGCACCAGCCTATGGGAACTATGTTGGAGAAGTATCGGATGAGCTACCTCCCATCCAGCATCCTTGGTATCAGCACATCAAGGAGTACTTACGAGATGGATCTACACCTGCTGAGGCGAGCCCGATTGAGAAAAGACGGATCCATCGACTTGCTATAAAATTCTACCTGAGCGGAGATGCACATACAAAAGAGATGCAGGACTAGGTCTCTTCAGATGTCTGGACAAGGACCAAGCTTAGAGGCTCATGGATGAGGTCCATAGTGGAGTATGTGGACCACACATGAGCGGCCCCCTACTTGTTAAGAAGATCCTCAGAATAGGACATTATTGGCTTAACCTCAAGCCTGACTGTGATGATCACGTCAAGAGGTGCTACCAATGCCAAATTCATGGAAATTCCATCCACGCCCCTCCAAGGGAGCTCCACAATATGAGTTTACCTCGGCCCTTCTCAATGTGGGGAATGGACGTGATCGGGCCCATCGAGCCCAAAGCTAGTAATGGGCGTCGCTTTATATTCACCATGATCGACTACTTCACCAAATGAGTAGAAGTAGCTTCCTTCCCCAAGGTTACCAAAGAAGTCATCATTGCTTTCATCAAAAACAATGTCATCTGTCGATATGGACAACCAGAGGTTATTGTGTCAGACAATGCTAAGAACCTCAACAACAAAATGATGGAGGAGTTTTGCAGTAAATTCCACATCAAACACCTTAACTCCATCATCTACCGTCCAAAGATGAATGGTGTTGTTAAAGCATCTAACAAAAACATCAAGAAGATCATGCAAAAGATGTCCACCCACCACAAAGGATGGCCTGACTTGTTGCCTTTGACTTTATTAGCCTACAGAACATCAATGCGCACTTCCACTAGGGCAACCCCCTACTCATTAATCTATGGGATGGAAGCAGTCCTACCAATAGAGGTGGAAATAGAATCTCTTAGAGTGTTGATAGACATTCAGCTGGATGAAGACCAATGGGTACAAGATAGGTATCACCAATTGTCTCTAATAGACGAAAGGCGAACCGCGGCTATCTTCCATGGTCAGTTATATCAACAAAGGATCTCCAGATCCTACAACGGAAAAGTTTGGCTATGGAAGTTTAAACAACATGATTTGGTTTTAAAAAGATCATTGACAACCAAGATCAGTTCATGGGAAAATTTGCTCCAAACTGGGAAGGCTCGTTTATTGTCAAGGAGGTATTGACAGGAGGCGCTCTCAGATTACAGGAGATGGACGACGATGAATTTTCATAACTCATCAACTCAGACACAGTGAAACGGTATTATGTCTGAGGTTACCATCAAGCAAACATCCTGGTTTTGGATTATCAGATCACCAGTCACTCCGGTTCTTTAACCCTTACTACACATAACCTTTCCTTTTTACCCATCTGCCCCATCAGGGAAAAATACACTTTTCAAGCCAGCAGCCTGGTTTCACTTCATTACACATCTTACACAATTTTGGTTATCTCACCAGGGATTGAACCTTTAACACTTGCAGTTTGTCCTGAACATGGGATCAAACTTTTTCGATTGCAAATCATCCTGAACATGGGGCGAACTACATCAACTTGATCTTCCCGATACATGGGAGTATGTAGGCAACCATATTTGATATGGCCCGGTCGCAATAAAAAAATGATACAAAAAAACAAAAACAACAATATTTCTACACCCTTCTTCACTAATAAAGCTTCTACACTCTTTTTGCCATATATAGCGTTGAACCTCTTACACCAGGTTCGAACTACGCAGACCTGATCTCCTCTTCAATAGGAGTACGTAGGCAGCCATTCATGGTTCGATCTCACCCCCTACCAAAACACAAAGACTTGTCATCTGGTACTGAGATCAAACTTCAATCCACTATATTTCATCGGCTTCGGACCAAAGGGATGGAATTACCTGACCTCCTCCTAAATATGAGTCCTAAATAGGAGATTCGGCGACCATCTAAGCTGCGGTTGTGCCTCAAAGAACAACACCAATCCATAGGAGATGGAATTAGCTAGGCTCCTCCTAAATAGGAGTACTGGCGACCATCTGTGGTGCGGTCAATCTCAAAGAGGAAAAACCACACTCTTCTCCACATTTCCATACAGAAACCAGTCCCAAGACACCAAAAAGAAGGTAGGGATACCCATAGATCAACGATCCATTCTAAAATATCCAGAGACATCTCAATGTCCACCTATTAAGGATGAATTCAGAATATATCAAGATCACAAGCCCTGAAGAGGTAGGCTAAATATCATGTAAGCAACAAGGCATAACTAAAAGGGAAGTGCATCAAAAATATATTTCCCTACTATATGTAATGATGTTTGATACATACAATATGAACTATACATGACAAAATGGCTAAGCTAGTCTGTGCAGGAAAATACAAGCCCATCTACAAATCAGTGTATATGCAAGCTATCAAGCCCAACATGGCATCCCTCTCAGAAGAAGAAGGTAACGATGTGGTCTCATGTACAAGGGTATCCACACGAGCTAACAGATCTACATCCATCTCCATGGTGACTCTATGCTCATCAATGTACGTGATTATCTCTGCAATCATGCCAGTAGTAAGGGATCTCACTTTGGTATTATCTGTGACTGCTACATCCCGGGCAGATATGGCGCTATCCCTCTCGACAGTCACGACATCTCTAGTTGATCTGGCCTCATCCCGCTCAACAACAGCGACGTCTCTACGAGATAATGCATCGTCTCTCTCTAACAGAGTTGTGTCGCTCCCATCAAGAGCTGTCAACATCAAAGCTCTCTAGCATGATCTCTCTCGAAGGTCATCAAATGGAGACTCTGCTTGAAGTACTGTGTCGAATGATGGATCACAACAGTGCTAGTACTGGGAGAATCTAATAGAGCTACTGACAACCCAGTAAATGGCTCCTTCTCGGTGTGGGAATCAATGTCCTCCATGGGCTCTCCTGTGACGCCCCCAAAATAGGTATACATCACCCATCTTGGGTCGCCAAATACATGGTACAAAATTCAACTACAACTTAATTATACAACAGTCGTGTAAAATACGACAAAACATAATCTAAGAGCTTTTAATAAGAATATTGTCATCTAGATAATATACAAACTCAATGGAGTCCTCATTACATTTATTGTCACACTATTTAACAGAATAGTGAGGACTACTAATGTTATCATCTGGACCGTCACTCCGTTCCCCGATTAGTCACGGCTACGTTCTCATTTCTTGAAGAGAACAGTGAAAGAAAGGGTGAGCTCAACTAGCCCAGTAAGAAATATTATGACTAAGATAATGCAGAATAAATTATCATTAGCCTTCAACAGTGTTAAACTGATAAAATATAACAAACATCAAGTTTAACTGCAACGGAACAAGCAATCCATTAAAAGAGTCAAGTAGAGAATAAAATCTACTATCTTCTATGATTTAAAAGATTTTTCATCACTTTTATCGCTGAGACTCAGCTTAATAAATAAACCACATCATCCCTGCACTACGACCAAGGATATTCATTAGTATCACGACCACAAATTATCCATGTACTACGGGCCAAGGATATTCGTGTATTCATCAATGGTCATGATCATTCCAACAACTGTCCATCAATGCACTACGGCCAATGAGGACTTTTACCACATCATTTGTAACATTTATGATCATGATTATACAGAATAATCTCTGGTCATAATCATACCAAGTCCATCCATGCACTACATACCACAGATGACTTTCAATATATTATAAACATGAGGATGATGACAATGATATAAGAATTCAATAAAACAAGTTCAAGGATAAATTTGTAAATATTTATAATTTAATTTATCCAGAAATCAATAACGTCCAAATTGTCAACATGATACTGCTTTGTGGAGTAAAATTCAAGAATGCTCAGAAGAATATTTCCATGAAAAGATCTTTGGATGAAGCTTAAATATACATGATATTCCACTAATTTCATGGAGTATAGAAGCCAAAACTTTAATCAAATCGAGTATAATAGAATATATGAAACCATAAATGGATTTTTGCAAAACCATGCGATAATCCACGTAGATGCATTATTCCAATGTAATATTAAAGAATGGAATAACAGAAGAATTCACCAGGCGTGCGTAATCCGCACAGACATGTTATTCTAACAGAATTATAAAGAATGGAATAACAACAGAATTCACCAGGCATGTGATAGACCGCACATACATGTATTCCAATAGAATAATAAAGAATGGAATAACAGAAGAATTTCACCATGTATGCGGTACTTCGCATAGACAGGTTATTCCAACGTAATAATAAAGAATGGAATAACAACCTTTACGAGTATTGAAAGAAAATAACTCTTTTCATGAATACGAAAGAATAATACCCCTTACCTTAGAAAAACTGGATGCTGGAATAGTGAGGTAGCAGACTTCTCTTCTTCTTTCTCTCTATAATTTCTCTCTATAATAATTGCTCTACAACTTTTGTGAATTGGTGAAAAATAATGAAGGAATGAGCTTCTATTTATAGGAAAATATAGTTTCGATAATTGCACATTTTGGGGCTCAGAATATTATAGTATAATACCTTCTTCTTTTTCTTCATTTTTAATTTAGCCCTGCAAGTATTATCAAACGTGCACCACCTCCCCTAATAGTAAGTAATGTGAATTAATAGTTCATTCATGTGACTTAATAGTATAATCATGTGAAAAAACTAATTACAGTATAGTACCTTCAACTATATCTCTATTTTTAATTTAGTCATGCAAGTATTATCAATCTTGCACCACCTCCCCTAATAGTACATGAATGTGAATCAATAATACACACATGTGAACAAATAGTTATAAGCATGTGAAATAATAACAATTAATTACTCATTTATCCGATTAATTACCCGATTGGTCAATATAACCTCCAGACATCAATTATTATTGAAATAAATGTCGATTTCCACTAACACTAATAATCTCAACACAATGGAACTATTAATTTCATCTTTAATCAACACAACTTATTCATCATTAATATTATAACTCACAATATTTAACAACCAGGTCGTTCCCAAGAAAGAGGGGGCTTTCCGATAAGGATTTTTCCTTATTGGCGCGCAATTAGGTGACCAAACCTCTCCTTGACAGAACTTCTAGACATTGTCAATATTGAAAATAATAATATAAATAACTTTGCCGTCTCAATTATTGATTTAATAATAATAAATATTATGCAGATGATACTGTGACAATAATTGAATAAATAATATGAGAGATATGATGCAACAATTACTGTAGCAAAAATTGAGTATAACTAAGTGACTTATTACGTAAGCATCAATAATCAATATCGTGTGCTACTATGCAACCACGCGTATTACTGTACTTTTACTATCGAGTAGTTCAACAGTTTTAACGGTAACACTTTCGCCATTATTTTTATAAAATTATAATTCTGTCATTTTCTAACTACGGCAATACTTCCGTTGTGGGGTCCACCAATGATTGTGCCGTCGTACGAATATTCCCTGACCAATCGAATATTATAACAACTTGCTTACTTTGCAAAATTTATAAATATTACCCACAACTATAACATTATATCAAATCCACACCTTAATATTAAAAAAAATATTTCGAGAAATTTAAATCTTTATTCATAAAATCTGGGGTCTCACAATCTCCCCTCCTTATGAAATTTCTCCCTCGAAATTTATGTACGCACACGGTATGTCAAGAGAGGCGAGGATACCTTAACTTCATTTCAGATTCTAACTCTTGAGGTATAACCTTTGAGTGTTGAATACGATCCTTCTTATCCAAGATTTTAACACGTATCTCCTCACACATTAAATCTTCTGCTATCTCGTCTAGTTCTAATTCAATAATGTGGTTCGGGTCGTCCACATATTTATGTAACATCGATAGGTGAAAAACGTTTTGAACACACGATATACTTGGTGGTAAAGCGAGTCTATAGGCCACAGTTCCTACTCGATCGAGGATTTCAAATGGGCCAACTAAATCGAGGGTTGAGATTTCCTCTTTTCATCGATTCTTGCTTCTAGAATAACGCCCTCTTGAACCTTCTCCTTCACATTCATCAGCTCTGAATATGTAGCTTGCATGGCTTTAACTTTATCGATTAAAGTCGATTCTACTCGTATATTCATTATCTTCACGTGGGCCCCTAGAGTCTTTAACTCTATCTTCATCATTTGTAAGTTATACGAAATAGGTTTTTTTGTGTTAACAACATCGCTTTTCAGAACGCATACGATCGATCTTCTACTCAACGCGTCAGCTACCACGTTCACTCTTCCATAATGATATTGAATGGTATAGTCGTAATCTTCAACAGCTCGAGCCAACATCTTTGGCGCATGTTACGTTCGTTTTGGGTGAAGAAAATATTTGAGGGTTTAAGAAATGGGTTTTGTACTGAGGTCAATACAAAATTCGATTTCACACTCTAGGGGTAGGCTGAGAAGTTCTTCGAGAATACGTCAGGAAATTTATTAACAATAGAAATATCATTCAAAACTGTGACTCTAATCCAAGACTTGGATATCACATGAAATGAAGGTTTCTACTAACGAAGTTTCAACCAATAAGTCAAAGTCTAACTTCTCCGGAGTCAAATTTAAACATTGAGCGCTAGCAAGAGAGATAAAAGAATGGGTAGAACCGGTATCTAATTAGGTATAGACTTTGCAAGAATTTATAATTAACTAACCCGTGCTAACTTCGTTCGGGTTACTCTCTTTTTGAGAAGTTACGAAAAACACTCTTCCTGAAACCACCGACTTTGTTTTGTCCGTATCTGCCTTTGGTACCACCGTCCCAGCTGGACTTAACTTTGGTGCACAATAAAATCGGGCTAGGTGACATTCTTTTCCACAATTGTAATATGCTTTAGACTGCATCGCACAGTTTGGACTGATATGTCCCTCCCCTCCGCATCTATAGCATCTAACTGGTGGTCGTTCTCCTTCCTTGAAAACGGGTGTTGGTGTTGCTATCTTTCCATCATTGTTGAACCTTCTCTTCCTAAAATTTCCACTCCTATTATCTTGGCCATGATTACCACCGAAGTGGTAACCATTCTTGGCATGATAATTTCCCCCACGATGGTTATCATTGTTCTGATGGTCGTTGCCACCGGTACGATTATTATCGTGTTGTTGCTCGTTACCTTTTGGTTGTGTTGACTCATTATCACGCTCCTATAACTGAGCCCTATTCACAACATCTGAATATAAACAAAGTTTATGAGAAATAAGGTATTGACGTATATCGGGTTTCAAACCTCTTAGAAACATTCGCGTCATTCGCTCCTCATTATCGACCAAATGGGATGCAAACCGAGATAACTCCGCAAATTTAGCCTCGTATTGCGACACGGTCATATTGTTTTGCTTCAACTTGATGAATTCCACCTCCTTCATGTAACGATAACTTTCGTGAAAGTACTTGTCGTTGAACAAATCTTGGAACTTCTCCTAAGACATCTTGAGTGCGCCAGGCTGGGTACGTTTTAAAGATTCCCACCAGTAATCTGCCTCTTCACGCAACATAAAGGTGGCGAAGGGAACCTTTTGCTCCTCAGAGCATCCAAAGACATCAAATATCTTGGTGATCTGCTTTAACCACGTTTCCACCTTAAGTAGTTCTAGCTTTCCCAAAAACTCCGACGGTCCGAGCTCCTTGAACTGCTTAGCGGTGACCAGCCGTAGGTTGTCATTGTTTCCACCTGAGGATTATTGTCTTCCTGTTGCACATTATCTTGGGTATTGATCGTTGGTGACTCAACGGTCTCATGTGCTTCATTACTTATCTCAACATTCTTGGATGTCATTTTCAAACACTGTCACAAAACAAGGGTTAATTGACATTTCACATATTATCCCTATAATCTGACTGACCAATTAAATACCAAATAAACTTAGGTAGGTCATAATAGCGAAGGAATTCCCCGTCTCTCCCCTCCTAGTTCTTGTCTCACATCTTAGCCAGGGATCATATCCCTAAGCTTTGATACCAACTGTGATGCCCCCAAAATATATATACATCACCTATCTTGGGTCGCCACATACATGGTACAAAATTCAACTACAACTTAATTATACAACAGTCGTGTAAAATACGACAAAACATAATCTAAGAGTTTTTAATAAGAATATTGTCATCTAGACAATATACAAACTCAATGGAGTCCTCATTACATTTATTGTCACACTATTTAACAGAATAGTGAGGACTACTAATGCTATCATCTGGACCGTCACTTCGTTCCCCGACTAGTCCCGGCTACCTTCTCATTTCCTGAAGAGAACAGTGAAAGAAAGGGTGAGCTCAACTAGCCCAGTAAGAAATATTATGACTAAGATAATGCAGAATAAATTATCATTAGCCTTCAACAGTGTTAAACTGATAAAATATAACAAACATCAAGTTTAACTGCAGCGGAACAAGAAATCCATTAGAAGAGTCAAGTAGAGAATAAAATCTACTATCTTTTATGATTTAAAAGATTTTTCATCACTTTTATCGCTGAGACTCAGCTTAATGAATAAACTACATCATCCCTGCACTACGGCCAAGGATATTCATTAGTATCACGACCATAAATTATCCATGCACTACGGGCCAAGGATATTCGTGTATTCATTAATGGTCATGATCATGCCAACAACTGTCCATCAATGCACTACAGCCAATGAGGACTTTTACCACATCATTTGTAACATTTACTGTCATGATTATACCGAATAATCCCTGGTCATACTCATACCAAGTCCATCCATGCACTACAGGCCACAGATGACTTTCAACATATTATAAACATGAGGATGATGACAATGATATAAAAATTCAATAAAACAAGTTCAAGGATAAATTTGTAAAGATTTATAATTTAATTTATCCAGAAATCAATAACGTCCAAATTGTCAACATGATACTGCTATGTGGAGTAAAATTTAAGAATGCTCATAAGAATATTTCCATGAAAAGATACTGGATGAAGCGCACATATCAAGGATATTCCACTAATTTCATGGAGTATAGAAGCCAAAACTTTAATCAACTGAGTATAATAGAATATATGAAACCACAAATGGATTTTTGCCGCCATGCGGTAATCCACGTAGACAGATTATTCCAACAGAATAATAAAGAATGGAATAACAGAAGAATTCACCAGGCGTGCGTAATATGCACAGACATGTTATTCCAACAGAATAGTGAAGAATGGAATAACAATGAGAATTCACTGTGCATGCGATAGATCAGACAAAAAAAGTTATTCCAATGTAATAATAAAGAATGGAATAATGAAGAATTTCACCATGTATGCGACTTGCTGATGATGAAAGTTATTCGAACATAATAATAAAGAATGGAATAACAACCCCTTACGAGTATCGAAAGAAAATAACTCTCTTCATGAATACGAAAGAATAATACCCCTTACCTTAGAAAAACTGGATACTGGAATAGTGAGGTAGCAGACTTCTCTTCTTGTTTCTCTCTATAAATTCTCTCTATAATAATTGCTCTAAAGCTTTTGTGAATTGGTGAAAAATAATGATGGAATGAGCTTCTATTTATAGGAAAATATAGTTTCGATAATTGCATGTTTTGGGGTTCAGAATATTATAATATAATACCTCCTCTTTTTCTTCATTTTAATTTAGTCCCGTAAGTATTATCAAACTTGCACCACCTCCCTAATAGTAAATAATATGAATTAATAGTTCATTCATGTGACTCAATAGTATAATCATGTGAAAAACTAATTACAAAGATAGTATTAGAGTTTATGCCTAGAGGCCAATTATTTGATATAATTGCTTAACGTTTTGATATTATATTTGATTGAATAAATATATGATTTTATTATGGTTTTATTTCTTTGCGTAATATAATTGTTAACATAATAAAATTCCTTAGAATAGTGATACAAATTATATAGTTTCAAGTATGTGACTTGAACATGAGATTATATATTACCATTAGTATCGGTGTTCTTAAATGTCCCTAATCGAGTATCATTGTTGATGGGACAACAATGATGCATTGAGACTAGTATGTGGATTATTTGATGACCAAATCTCATTGGTCATAAATATATGAGATATTAAGTCGATGCGTAGGTACATGTTGAAAACGATGTCTTTGGGCGGACCCACCATGAGAATTCTATATGGAGCATTATATGCGAAGTGTCATTAGCAATTCTCATAGTGACAATGATGTAATGGTCCTCCAGGCACGAAATCGCTATATTACTACGAGAATTTATGTACTTTGATATCATCAAATGTCACCTTTAATAGGGTGGACTATAAAGGTGATTATTGGGTTCATCATTAATCGTGTGAGAAATATGAGTGATCTAGATGGAATTTAACCATCCTATATATTATGGGTGATATCCATAGGCCTCTTGATTGAGTAGGACTATGAAATGCATGGCCATGCTCAAATAGTGATTTGTTTCATATAGTCTACTCATTGATCAAGAAAACTTCAGATTAAATTATGAAGAGTATGACACATTCCATGACTCGAGTTTAATCTAGGATATTAAGGTTAAAAGGATTAAATTACATTGAAACATTGGTCACGAAAAGGTTGCATCGAATCATCGATCTTATTATTACTTGGGTAGCGGTGATGCATTACTAGATGCAGCTCCTTTGTTTATAATTTTATAATATGATTTTAAAATTATTGCCAGCGTAATAATAACCTATAGGGTCACACACATAGAGCGTTATTTAAAGGGAATTAATTTAAATTTTAAGGATTTAAATATATTAATATGATTAATAGTATTTAAATCACAATTTAAATTAAAAGGATAATTGTATATATGTATATTAATTAAGTAAGACTTAATTAAGATATATATATATATATATATATATATATATATATATATAAATTAGGATTTTATAAAATTAGGTTTTGATTTGATTAATTCCTTTTAACTACTATATATATGATATATAGCGACTACTTAGGGTAAGATATCATAATTGAAAAACCTAGCAGCTCTTAGAGAGAGACTAGAGAGAAAGCAGTTTTGAGAAAATCCATTCCTTTTGGTGGCTAGTCATGAAGTCCTTCTTATTGCGAGAATCGTTTAAACGGTTAGATGCGGCGTTCGATGTGAATCTAGTAAGTATGATCGGTTTGTATTGCGTTGGAGATTGAAGTAGCGATCGGTTTGATTCTCGTTTTTTTTTATATCTGG
The DNA here is from genome assembly GCA_020205605.1 of Panax ginseng. Lineage (NCBI taxonomy): Eukaryota > Viridiplantae > Streptophyta > Magnoliopsida > Apiales > Araliaceae > Panax > Panax ginseng. The sequence goes on along the minus strand of CM035142.1, from coordinate 73,849,899 downwards.
TATAATCTCTAAACCTCTGAATTAATTGATTTTCGCATGGATCTGTTTTAGGGTTTTGAAATTGCTTTAAAATTTTAATTTCATTTGTGCGTTTAAATATAGAAGCCCAGCGGTGGTATCGAGCTACTTGCGAAAAGATTAATTGATTCGTGTTTTAATTGTATTCGATATATATGATATATGATGATGCATATTTCTAGATATAAAATTGAATATATGATATTAGTTGTATGTGTATTACGGTAATATATATGATAATCTTTTAATCGTATCTTTAATCGGTGGAATAACAATATAACTATTCTAATCGGATTAGAAGCATGAAGAATCGTTTTAATATGATTAATAAAGCTGAAATATATGATAAATTACAGGTGTCTTGTTATTCGTTTTAATATGATTAAATCGGCTGGACATATATGATTTGTTATTATGGGTGTTTTGGTGGATTAAAATGTATGATTAAAGCTATTTGAGAGATTAGTATGGAAAAAACTGCAATGAGAATGTAGTTGAAATTTTTTTTTTTCGGTATTTGCCCCAAACCCACTTCATTGACCGGTCGTGAGAGACCACCGGTGATCGGAGGACCCTTGAGAGAGACCCCCATGGACCCCGTCGTATGCGCTTGCGATGGTCGTGTCCCCTATATTTTATATATAGTTTTCTTTAATTATATATAAATTGTTATGTGCTTATTGATATATGCATGGTGCCTGATTATGGCCTTTTGACCCATAGGTTAGTGGTTTTGGTTTTGAAATCGGCTTGCATGTCGTGCCTTTCTATAAATTCTAATGTAATATTCTCTTCTCATCTAAATCCCCTCGAATGTAACTCGAGGGGTTTCTTTATATCATGTAATAATCGTAATTGATGAAGATGTCAAGATGGAGAACACAATGAAAAGATGATGATGGAGAGGCGCATGCTAGAGGAAGATCAAGGAAGTTATTTATTTTAAGATCTTTTACCACCTTAGATTGACCTTGATCTTTCATTAGCTTGAAAAGATTGGCGATGGATTGGGCCATAAGCTTTGTGACACATTTAATTTTGCACTTTATTTATGCTTGTATGTGATATGATATGATTAATAATGTGCATGCTTAACAAGATTAAAATTGGTGAGATCTAAATTAATAAAATCCTCATTAAATTATTAAGTCTAAATCGGATGCCTTCGATGAATAACACTCATCAAGACCTTGATCGATAGATGTAGGTTTGCCAAAGCAAAGTACCCTATTTATCTAGGTAAGATGCGATAGGATAATTGTGATATCAAACTATTAAAATCATTGGGCCCGACTTAACTAAGTTATCTCAATAGGATTGTGGACTTAGAGGCATAGAGTTTGGTTGGTACCATTAGATGGACTAGAAACAAATGTTGTTTACCAAACTATCCAGGAGTTATATATGATATAATTGACAAAGGGTTGTCTACCTAAATAATTATGTTTTGAGAGAATAGCAAAAGCTAACTTAAGGCATAATGAAATATGGATCTTGGCTCACTAGAAAGATTTAATAGAAAATGCTTTCCGAATTAATGGTGAGGGCTATTAATTTGAATAAAATAGTGGGAGGTATATTTTGAATGTACTATTATCAATTATATAATATCAACTCGTAATTTGACTTATTATTGTTGCACTTATAAATTGTAGATATCAAATGGCAAAAACAACAACAACACAAATAGTCTTTCATTACGATCGGTCCTTGAAAAGGACAAGCTAAGTGGAATTAATTTCCTTGGTGGCATAGGAACTTGAGGATTGTCCTCAAACAAGGCGTAAGCTATATGTCCTTGATGGGCCCCATTCTGCGACACCGGTATCCTTTGCACTGCGTCGTGGAACATAATGCTTACAAGAAGCATCAAGATGATGCTCTGGATGTGAGTTGTGTCATGCTAGCAACCATGAGCTATTTGAGCTTGAAGCAACATGAGTTGATGGATGCTTATGAGATGATCGAGCATCTCGAGAAATTATTTGAAAGGCATGCTCGGCGGAGAGGTATGATACAAGCAAGGCGTTGTATCAACTTTGCAAAATGGGTGAGCGTGATCCGGTTGGTCCACATGTCTTTGAAAATGATTGGGTATATTGAGTACCTTGATAGGTTGGGTTTTCCAATCACTCAGGAAGCCCAAAATGACCTTGTTTTGCAATCTTTGAGCAATGACTACTCTCAATTTGTTATGAACTATCTTATGAATGAAATTGAAACCCCCTTCTTGAGTTGTTGAGCATGTTAAGAAGCTGAGAACAACATGAAAAAGCGAGGACCGCTCCCATAATGATGGTGCAAAGGGAATGCTAAGGGAAAGTGGAAAGGCAAGAAGAAGATAGGATCTAAATCTTTTGCCAAACCCAATTCCAAAACCAAGCAGGCTTTAAAACCTAAAGGTGGGGTGGCTAAAGAAGGTGAATGTCATACATGGAAAACTGGACCTTTGGAAAGGAATTGTCATGCTTATACGGAAGAAGTGAAGAAAAGAAAATCGACGACTTGATTAGGGTATATATGTTATAGAAGTCAACTTATCTACTTCTACATCATGGGTATTGGATCTTTGGATGTGGTTCTCACATTTGTGTTAATGTGCGGGGACTCAGAAGGAGTAGAACTTTAATGAAAGGAGAGGTTGACCTACGAGTTGGAAATAGAGCAAAAAGTTCTTTGCCTTTGGTAGTAGGAACTTATCATTTATCTTTGCCTTTGGGCTAGTTTAGAATTAGAAGATTGTTGTTTTTTTGTACTGCTATAAGCAAAAACATTATTTACATTTCTTGTTTGGACAAGAAAGGTTTTCATTATAATAAAGAACAATCGTTGTTTGTTTTACTTAAATGATATTTGTTATGGTGTTGCACAATTGTTTAACGGTCTCTATATTCTTGATTTAGAAATGCCTATCTATAACATAAATACAAAAGCGATTTAAATCAAATGATTCAAATCAAGCATATCTCTCTTGCTTTGTCGTTTAGGCCATATAAATGAAAGCATATCAAACTCCATAAAGATGGGTTCTTGGATTCATTTGATTTTTTGAATCATATGAGAAATCGAGTCTTGTTTATTAGGCAAGATGACTAAAAGCCCCTTTCCTTTGGACACGATTGAGCAGGCTAGCGATGTATTGGGACTTATACATAGTGATGTATGTGGACCCATGAGTTAGATTAGCAAGAGGTAGGTTTTATTACTTCATTACATTCTTGATGACTTTAGTAGATATGGATATGTGTATCTTATGAGACACAAATCCGAATCCTTTGAAAAGTTCAAGGAATTCAAGAATGAAGTTCAAAACCAATTTGGCAAAAGCATAAAAGCCCTTGATCCGTCGAGGAGGTGAATACTTAAGCCAAGACTTTGATGACCTTCTAAAGGGTGTGGTATTATATCACGACTCACTCCACGGAACACCGCAATGGAATGGTGTATCGAGAGGAGAATCGAACCTTGTTGGACATAGATACGATCAATGATGAGTCATGCGAGATCTTCGATAAGCACGGGGTCATGCCTAGAGGCAATTTGCATTCACATAGCTTAGTGTTCCTACAAAGGCGGTTGAGAAGACACCATATGAAATGTGGGTGGGAAGCGTCCTAGTATATCGTTCATGAAGATTTGGGGTTGCGAGGCGTTAAGTAAAAGCGTGCGAATTACGACAAGCTCGGACCCAAATCGACAAATGTAATTTTGTGGGATACCCAAAGGAAACAAAAGGGTATTATTTCTACAAACCTTACGAGAACAAAGTGGTTGTTGCTCGGCTGGTATTTTTCTAGAAAGAGAATTTGTCTCTAAAAGGAAGCGGTGGGAGGAAAGTAGAACTCGAAGAAATTCGAGAACCACAAAATATCATTGAACTGAGTTGGAACATGGCGGGAACCACAAGAAATTGTGGAAAGTGAACTGCTCAAATTACACAAGTCATTCGTAGATCTGGTAGGACACGCATGAGAGCACGAGAGATATTATGGATATCTTGTGACTCAAAAGCGGCGATGTGATGCTCATAGATCAAGATGAGCACTGCTTCTACCAAGAAGCTATGAATGGACGGATACGAGAAATGGCTTGAAGCCATGAAATGCGAGATGGACTCCATATATACTAACCAAGTATGGACTCTGGTTGATCCACAGAGAGAAGTAAAACCAATCGGGTGCAAGTGGGTTTTCAAGAAGAAAGCCGAGCATGGATGGTAATGTACAAACCTATAAAAAGGCCATTTGGTAGCAAAAGGTTTCAAACAAATTCAAGGTGTTGACTATGATGAAACCTTCTCTCCGGTGGCAATGGTTAAATCCATCGAGGATCTTACTTCTTATTGCGACTTTTTATGATTCTGAAATCTGGCGGATGGATGTCAAAGCTGCTTTCTTAGCGGAAATCTCCTTGAGGATGTGTATATGACACAACTTTGAGGGTTTTGTCACTCAAAGGATCTTTGGAAAGGTATGTAAGGCTGCGGCGATCCATTTATGGATTGAAGCAAGCCTCTCGGAGTTGGAATCTTGATTTGATGAAGCGATCAAAGAATTTGGCTTTATTAAAAATGAAGATGAACCTTGTGTATATAAGAAGGTTAGTGGGAGTCACATTGTATTCCTAGTATTATATGTTGATGACATATTAATTATTGGGAATGACATTCCTTCCTTACAATTTGTAAAAACATGGTTAGGAAAATGTTTCTCCATGAAAGATTTTGGCGATCTTTGCCTACATTTTAGGTATCAAGATCTATAGAGATAGATCAAGAAAAATGCTCGGCCTAAGTCAAAGTACATATATTGATAAAGTGTTGAAGCAGTTCGACATGCAAGAAGCGAAAAAAGAAACTTACGTGACTCATGGTGTAAAGATCTCTAAGGCCCAATGTCCTAAATCACAAGATGATGAGGCGTATGAGAAAGATCCCTTATGCTTGGACAATTGGATCTATCATGTATGCGATGATGATATGTACTCGTCCAGGATGTCTCGTATGCTTTGAGCATAATGGCGAGATACCGATCGAATCGGTGAAGGTCCTTTGGGCGGTGATCGAGAATATCCTCAAAGTACGAAAAGGACTAAGGATTCATTCTTGGTATATGGAGGTGAAGAGCGAACTAGCGGTAAAGGGTTACCACGGATGCTAGTTTCGGTGACAATGATGACTATAAGTCTCGGTCGGGTTTTGTGTTTTGCCTTAATGGTGGTCTTTGTTAATTTGGAAAAGTTGAAGCAAGAGGCGATGGTGATTCTACAGCGAGGAGGTGAGTATATTCTTTGCTTCTAGTGCGACCGAGGAATTTGTATGGATTAAAAAGTTCATCTTGAACTTGGTGTTGTTCCAACCATTGTTGATCCGGTTGCTCTATCTTTGTGATAATAATGGAGCCATTGCGAGAGCTAAGGAACCCGGATCTCTGTGATCAAGCATATACTTAGGCGGTACCATCTCATCAAGTGAAATCATTGATAGAGGAGATGTACATATAGGAAGAGTGCTGACGAGATGATAATGTTGCGAGATCCACTAACCAAGGCTTTGTCGCATGTGAAGCACTGACGGTCACACTAGTTCCATGGGTATTAGATACATGAGTGATTGGCTCTAGTGCAAGTGGGAGGCTATTAGAGTTTATGCCCTAGAGGCCAATTATTTGATATAATTGCTTAACGTTTTGATATTATATTTGATTGAATAAATATATGATTTTATTATGGTTTTATTTCTTTGCGTAATATAATTGTTAACATAATAAAATTCCTTAGAATAGTGATACAAATTATATAGTTTCAAGTATGTGACTTGAACATGAGATTATATATTACCATTAGTATCGGTGTTCTTAAATGTCCCTAATCGAGTATCATTGTTGATGGGACAACAATGATGCATTGAGACTAGTATGTGGATGTTGATGACCAAATCTCATTGGTCATAAATAAATATATGAGATATTAAGTCGATGCATAGGTACATATTGAAGAAGCGATGTCTTTGGGCGGACCCACCATGAGAATTCTATATGGAGCATTATGCGAAGTGTCATTAGCAATTCTCATAGTGACAATGATGTAATGGTCCTCGGAGGCACGAAATCGCTATATTACTACTACGAGAATTTATGTACTTTGATATCATCAAATGTCACCTTTAATAGGGTGGACTATAAAGGTGATTATTGGGTTCATCATTAATCGTGTGAGAAATATGAGTGATCTAGATGGAATTTAACCATCCTATATATTATGGGTGATATCCATAGGCCTCTTGATTGAGTAGGACTATGAAATGCATAGCCATGCTCAAATAGTGATTTGTTTCATATAGTCTACTCATTGATCAAAAACTTCAGATTAAATTATGAAGAGTATGACACATTCCATGACTCGAGTTTAATCTAGGATATTAAGGTTAAAAGGATTAAATTACATTGAAACATTGGGTCACGAAAAGGTTGCATCGAATCATCGATCTTATTATTACTTGGGTAGCGGTGATGCATTACTAGATGCGCTCCTTTGTTTATAATTTTATAATATGATTTTAAAATTATTGCCAGCGTAGCGTAATAATAACCTATAAGTCACACACATAGAGCGTTATTTAAAGGGAATTAATTTAAATTTTAAGGATTTAAATATATTAATATGATTAATAGTATTTAAATCACAATTTAAATTAAAAGGATAATTATATATATATATATTAATTAAGTAAGACTTAATTAAATATATATATATATATATATATATATATATAAATTTGGATTTTATAAAATTAGGTTTTGATTTGATTAATTCCTTTTAACTACTATATATATATATATATAGCGACTACTTAGGGTAAGATATCATAATTGAAAAACCTAGCAGCTCTTAGAGAGAGACTAGAGAAAAGCAGTTTCAAAAATCCATTCCTTTTGGTGGCTAGTCCATGAAGTCCTTCTTATTGCGAGAATCGTTCGCCCGGTTGATGCGGCGTTAAATGTGGAATCTAGTAGGCGCAATCGGTTTGTATTGCGTTGGAGATTGAAAGCCTTGATCGGTTTGATTCTCGATTTTTTTTGTTTATATCTGGTATAATCTCTAAACCTCTGAATTAATTGATTTTCGCATGGATCTGTTTTAGGGTTTGAAATTGCTTTAAAATTTTAATTTAACAGATCTCCCGATCTAAGCCAGAATATCGACCAAGACATAAGCGTATATACACTTCGATGGCTGAATGGAGTAAGACATAGCTATATCATGGGTAAAGCAGTACCCGTGTCAGCGGAAAGTGCCAATCGGTCTCAAGTGTGACATAAACCACACGTACAACATGACCGAACTGCCTGTGAATACCCTTACAGGGTAGGTGCTATAAAATGTGGCCGACCTCAACGTCTCTGCCATAATCATCGGAATGATGGTATGACCCTCCCTGAGAGCTCTCACTGCCATGATAACACCGATGTCCAGCTCATCCATATACCGTGGCATGTACACATACGCCACTATGCACATCACGAATACATCAACACTAGCCAAATGCCACTGATCCTCTGGTGTGGTGAAATCCCCATAATGTCATGCATAGCTGTCCAATGAGACAAACCTATCTATCAGGAAACGCTGGGATAATACATGACCGGATGTAATCTCATCCTCTAATACTCTACGTCGTATCCTGGTGAAGGTCATGAACTGCCGGCGCATATCTCCGATAGCCATATGAGCGCAAGGTATGTCTAAGGGAAAAGCCGTCAACCGCTCGTACTCCTCCAATGTAGGATTCAACTCCTGGGTACTAAACCGGAAGACCTGTCTATCAGGTATCCAATGCTCCAGCATGCTCTCTACAAAACCTATGGGAACCTGAAACATTAATAGGGTCATGGAATGTTGTAGTAGCTGATCTACGGTCACCCTATCTGGAGGTGACATGATATCATACCAAGATCTCAGGACGGATGCCACCAATATCGTCGAAGAAGACATCTGTGTAGGTCAGATCATAAGACAATCCATGGGTCAATGTCAATATCTCTCGGACATATATACATATGCATAACATGATACATGCATTCTGAGATAATAGATGGCAATATGATGTAGGGAATGGAAAATAGTACATACATTCTTAAGTACATCATCATCTACATACATCATCTCTGTACAACTAAAAATACAGGGAAATGGGGCACAAACGCCCTACTACTAACAGAGGCCTATCAAAAGATATAGAGAGAATGGGGCACAGCCACCCAATATCTAACAGAGGCCTATCAAAAGAGATAATGAGAATACACATCAGAAGAAGATAATGGTGTTAATATCTACATCATTAATCATGTCCACCTGATGTAACTCCTCCTGAGTCACTGGATCTCTATCAATAGGGATATCAGGCCTATACAAGGGAGGATCTGTGCTGGAAAAGCCAAATGGGCCATCTGAGGGGCCAACACCTGAGCTGGAAGGATCAAAAGTATCCGCCTCTACTGGATCTCTGCTCAAATGTCGGATAAAGAAATGTGTCTGGTCCAGTCGCTGGGTCAAACTATCAATCTATGTCAAATGAGTCGGATCTCAGACACAGCCTAGCCAATCCGTCATCATCACGGATCCTGGAAGTATATCCCCCATGAACTGAGTGGCGCGGGTCTGGGCTCCAATGGTACGAGGGGACCACCAATGCTGGAATATCTCCTGAATGCAGGGACCCTCTGACAGTGCAAACCTGTCAACACCTAACAATGGGATATTAATGACGGGTGACTGCAACACAGGCCAATAATGCCTGGTAGGAGGCAAAATTGGTATACGGATCTCTTATGTGGTGCTCCTAATAGAACGCTCTCCTAAATAGAGCTCCCATCCTCCATCAAGAAGAGAAGAACCCCACGGTGGAAATCACGTATCGACACTAGTCGGGTACCCATCCTCAAATTCAATGGCCAAGTGCTCCCCGAATAGGGAGTCCATGTGATGATATCACCGTCAATAACTCTAGCTATAAAGCGTGCAATGAGTAAAATGCTCACTACATGGACTCTCGCCAAGATGGAATGATACCATCGCCATCCTCAGAGATAGGTATCCAATCCAAACACACTCACAAGACGCAAGCACGCGAGAGCCTCATAGGCCTAGAATCACAATACAAAGGCAAACATCTGCCGTTAGTGAACACTCTTAAACCCGTATATGGGAAATCAAAAGAGAAATACTCACCAATAGAAATAGGTAGAATCCTAACAAAGCCTTTGGTCAAGCCCTGTGAACGCATACACATGTCCTTGAGGAAATAGGCAAAGGTGTAGGAACCCCAATCATACTCTCTAATACGGTCCACCTCCCCGAGTGGCGCTGATCAAAGCGAATGACACCGTAGAAGAGTTATCAGCTATGAAGAGCCCCAAATGATCATCAGGAACAATCGTCGAAGAATGCGATCCCTGAGTCTGACATCAGCTGGTATGGGCTCACTCAACAGCCCACTCATAGCGCTTCACGCTTAAAGGACCCGCAGACGGCCTCTTGCTTCGAAATGGCTCGGTAGAAACTCCTAGCAAGGATCCGATGGTAGTCGGGTAATGTCTTTTCAGACAAGGCACTAGTGCCCTCCAAACTCAGTACCTATGATAAACCGCCAATCCATCCACTGGTCATCATCACCTCACGATCCAACAAATGGAGTGATTGAGTGTGGTGAAACTAGAAGGCTGAGACAATGCCCCGAGGGTTAGGTAACCCTCGTGGCGGCCATGGGATGAAGGATGGAAAAGAAAGCCCCAAATCCTCAAACCATGCACAATCGCCTATAGTCGGGATACAAAGCCCGGTACATGGAGTGAATGTTGAACTAGTTCCCTCGAGGTTGTGTAAAGCCGGAACCTACATGAAATACAAATCGACATCAAAATCCTTTACTCCTCATCGATAGGAAAGAAGGAAGATTAAGATCTAACTTTATACCTTATTTTATGCAATTACATCGAGGGTGTCGACTCAAATCACCCGTAAGCTCTGGTTTGCCACACGAATACTGGAGGTCCTTACAGGAACATGTGCAAAGCAGAGCGGGTCCGAATCGAACATCCTCGCCCCTCGACGCCCCAGACATCAAACCTCAATCTGGATGTATCACCGCCTCCACCAATTGACGAGGCTGTCTAATAGAACGGGGTCGAGGCACTTCAGAAGACCTCCTCCATACACCTGAAGTGGTCCTGCGGGAACTACTCGGCTGATCCAGATCCATAATATCTGGACTAAAGTCTCCAAATCACCTCAGAAAGGGTGTGGTAATTTTAAACCTGGAGCTTTCTTTTCAAAATGCATTTTATAAGTACATGCATGCATGCATTATTTTAACATACATCTACAGCAGAGTTAAAAATGTATGACTACTCAATGCCTACATTTTGAATTTTTTTGCCATAGTCCCCTTTGTAAATAGGACTATCCACATACACATAGGCATGACTAGGTGGCCTTTCAAAGAGAACACCCTTGTGATCATATACATTTATATGCATCTAAATGTCAAAGTCATCAATCCATAAGGGTAGCTTAATTACCAGGATTACTTTGCATTTATAACTTTTTCTCGTTTGTCCTCAAATAGGATAAGAAATAGCAAGAAAAAGGTGCCAATTTGATTGTTTCAAAAGTTAATTTTTTTTCATATCATTATGTTCAGCATGGTTTAATACTAACATTTACTATGTTGAATATTTTTTATCAAGTCATATGAGCATGTATACTCACTACTATGTGTTTAGATGCATTTCATGTGATAAATCATTTTCCAATGGATAAAAATTGGAAAAGAAGACATGCATACATTACCAGGACAGTGTAGAACACTTATACGGTGACTAAATTTGCAGAAAGACGTCCAAACTCAAAGCAGATTCAAGAAGAGCTCTCGATTTCCTTCGAGACGCCGATTTAAAATGACTTGTGAAACCAACCAAATGCATTTATGGGCATTCACGATTGGCCGCAGGTCCACTTGTGCCTGTTGTAGGTGTACCTGCGACACCCCTACGTGGGTCCCACCTCTTTGGCTCGGCCCAGTTCGAGTTGCAAAGGATTTCTCACAAGCAAAAAAGGCCAAATCAGGAATAAAAATGCTACGCGATTGAGTAGAAAGCTTGAAAATCTGGTTTTCTCAAACCAAACAGTGGGTCTACACATCACTCATTGGTGTTCGCCCGAACATAGGGTACACTATGCCGATGATCTCAGCTGTTACAAGTCTCAAGAAATTGTTCGAAGGGCATGCTCGATAGGAGAGGTATGATACAAGCAAGGCGTTATGTATCAAAGAAATGGGTGAACGTGATCCATTGGTCCACATGTCTTTGAAAATGATTGGGTATATTGAGTACCTTTTGGGTTTTCCAATCACTCGAAGCCCAAATGACCTTGTTTTGCAATCTTTGAACAAAGCAGCCTACTCTCAATTTGTTATGAACTATCTTATGAATGAAATTGAGAAACCCTCATCGAGTTGTTGAGCATGTTAAGAACTGCCGAGAACAACATGAAAAAGGCAGACCCACTCCCATAATGATGGTGCAAAAGGGAATGCTAAGGGAAATTGGAAAGGCAAGAAGAAGATGGGATCTAAATCTTTTGCCAAACCCAATTCCAAAACCAAACAGCTTTAAAACCTAAAGGTGGGGTGGCTAAAGAAGGTGAATGTCACTACATGGAAAAACCGGACATTGGAAAAGGAATTGTCATGCTTATCCGGAAGAAGTGAAGAAAAGAAAAGGAAATACGACTTTCGATTCGTGTATATATGTTATAGAAGTCAACTTATCTACTTCTACATCATGGGTATTGGATATTGGATGTGGTTCTCACATTTGTGTTAATGTGCGGGGACTCGAAGGAGTAGAACTTTTAGCTTAAAGGAGAGGTTAACCTACGAGTTGGAAATAGAGCAAAAGTTCTTCGTGACCGGCCGTAGGAACTTATCATTTATCTTTGCCCACCGGGCTAGTTTTAGAATTAGAAGATTGTTATTTTGTGCCTCGCTATAAGCAAAAACATTATTTCGCTTTCTTGTTTGGACAAGAAAGGTTTTTCATTTATAATAAAGAACAATCGTTGTTTGTTTTACTTAAATGATATTTGTTATGGTGTTGCACAATTGTTTAACGGTCTCTATAATCTTGATTTAGAAATGCCTATCTATAACATAAATACAAAACGATTTAAATCAAATGATTCAAATCCGACATATCTCCAGCATCATCGTTTAGGCCATAAAAATGAAACGCGATATCCAAACTCCATAAAGATGGGTTCTTGGATTCATTTGATTTTGAATCATATGAGAAATGCGAGTCTTGTTTATTAGGCAAGATGACTAAAGCCCTTTCATGGACACGATTGAAGCGGGCTAGCGATGTATTGGGACTTATACATAGTGATGTATGTGGACCCATGAATTAGATTAGCAAGAGGTAGGTTTTATTACTTCATTACATTTTATTGATGACTTTAGTAGATATGGATATGTGTATCTTATGAGACACAAATCAATCCTTTGAAAAGTTCAAGGAATTCAAGAATGAAGTTCAAAACCAATTTGGCAAAAGCATAAAAGCCCTTCAATCCGATCGAGGAGGTGAATACTTAAGCCAAGACTTTGATGACCTTCTAAAGGAGTGTGGTATTATATCACAAACTCACTCCACGGAACACCGCAATGGAATGGTGTATCCGAGAGGAGGAATCGAACCTTGTTGGACATGGGTACGATCAATGATGAGTCATGCAGATCTTCCAATAAGCTTTTGGGGTCATGTGACCTAGAGGCACCGTGCATTCACACTTAACCGTGTTCCTACAAAGACGGTTCGAGAAGACACCATATGAAATGTGGACTGGAAACGCCCTAGTATGTCGCTCATGAAGATTTGGGGTCATGAGGCGCTCAGTAAAACGTCTAAATTCGACAAGTTTCGGACCCAAATCTGAAAAATGTAATTTTGTGGGATACCCAAAGGAAACAAAAGGGTATTATTTCTACAAACCTTCCGAGAACAAAGTGGTTGTTGCTCGAATCGGTATTTTCTAGAAAGAGAATTTGTCTCTAAAGGAAACAAATTGGGAGGAAAGTAGAACTCAAGAAATTCGAGAACCACAAAATATCATTGAACTCGAAGTTGGAACATGAGCGAGGAAGCACAAGAAATTGTGGAAAGTGAACATGCTCAAATTACACAAGTCATTCGTGAGATCCGGTAGGACACGCCAAGAGCCCGAGAGATATTATGGATATCTTGTGACTCAAAACGGCGATGTGATGCTCATAGATCAAGATGAGCCCGCTTCCTACCAAGAAGCTATGAATGGACCAGATTCGAGAAATGGCTTGAAGCCATGAAATCGAGATGGACTCCATGTATACTAACCAAGTATGGACTGGTTGATCCACCAAGGGGTAAAACCAATCGGTGCAAGTGGGTTTTCAAGAAGAAAACCGAGCATGGATGGTAATGTACAAACCTATAAAGGCCGATTGGTAGCAAAAGGTTTCAAACAAATTCAAGGTGTTGACTATGATGAAACCTTCTCTCCAAAGGGCAATGGTTAAATCCATCAGGATCTTACTTGCTATCGCGACTTTTTATGATTATGAAATCTGGCGGATGGATGTCAAAACCGCTTCCTTAACGGAAATCTCCTTGAGGATGTGTATATGACACAACCCGAGGGTTTTTTGTCACCCAAAGGATGCCGGAAAGGTATGTAAGTCGCTGACGATCCATTTATGGATTGAAGCAAGCCTCTCTGAGTTGGAATCTTCGATTTGATGAAGCAATCAATGAATTTGGCTTTATTAAAAATGAAGATGAACCTTGTGTATATAAGAAGGAAGGTTAAGGGAGTCACATTGTATTCCTAGTATTATATGTTGATGACATATTAATTATTGGGAATGACATTCCTTCCTTACAGGCTGTAAAAACATGGTTAGGAAAATGTTTCTCCATGAAAGATTTGGGCGATGCTGCTTACATTTTAGGTTTCAAGATCTATAGAGATAGATCAAGAAAAATGCTCGGCCTAAGTCAAAGTACATATATTGATAAAGTGTTGAAACGGTTCAGAATACAAGAGGCGAAAAGAGGAAACTTACCCGTGACTTATGGTGTAAAGATCTCTAAGGCCCAATGTCCTAAATCACAAGATGATGAGGAGCGTATGAGAAAGATCCCCTATGCTTCGACAATTGGATCTATCATGTATGCAATGATATGTACTCGTCCGGATGTCTCGTATGCTTTGAGCATGACGAGAAAGATACGATCGAATCGGTGAAGGTCATCGATGAATAGATCAAGAATATCCTCAAGTACCGAAAAGGACTAAGGATTCATTCTTGGTATATGGAGGTGAAGACGAACTAGCAAAGAAGGGTTACACAGATGTTAGTTTCAGATCGACAATGATGACTATAAGTCTCGATCGGTTTTGTGTTTTGCCTTAATGGTGGTCTTTGTTAGAATGAAAAGTTCAAGTAAGAGACGATGGCGATTCTACAACAGTCGAGTATATTGTCGCTTCTAGTGCAAACCAAGGAGGTCAGTATGGATTAAAAAGTTCATCATCGAACTTGGTGTTGTTCCAACCATTGTTGATCCGGTTGCTCTATCTTGTGATAATAATGGAGCCATCAAGACAAAGCTAAGGAACCCAGATCTCACCAACGATCCAAGCATATACTTAAGCGGTACCATCTCATCCGTGAAATCATTGATAGAGGAGATGTACATATAGGAAGAGTGCCAACAGATGATAATGTTGCGCAGATCCACTAACCAAGGCTTTGTCGCGTGTTAGAAGCATTTAACGGTCACACTAGTTCCATGGGTATTAGATACATGAGTGATTGGCTCTAGTGCAAGTGGGAGACTGTTAGAGTTTATGCCCTAGAGGCCAATTATTTGATATAATTGCTTAACGTTTTGATATTATATTTGATTGAATAAATATATGATTTTATTATGGTTTTATTTACTGCGTAATATAATTGTTAATATAATAAAATTCCTTAGAATAGTGATACAAATTATATAGTTTCAAGTATGTGACTTGAACATGAGATTATATATTACCATTAGTATCAGTGTTCTTAAATGTCCCTAGTCGAGTATCATTGTTGATGGGACAACAATGATGCATTGAGACTAGTATGTGGATTAACTGATGACCAAATCTCATTGGTCATAAATATATGAGATATTAAGTCAATGCATAGGTACATGTTAGAGAACGATGTACTGGACAGACCCACCATGAGAATTCTATATGGAGCATTATGCGAAGTGTCATTAGCAATTCTCATAGTGACAATGATGTAATGGTCCTCCGACCTGAAATCGCTATATTACTACACGAGAATTTATGTACTTTGATATCATCAAATGTCACCTTTAATAGGGTGGACTATAAAGGTGATTATTGGGTTCATCATTAATCGTGTGAGAAATATGAGTGATCTAGATGGAATTTAACCATCCTATATATTATGGGTGATATCCATAGGCCTCTTGATTGAGTAGGACTATGAAATGCATGGCCATGCTCAAATAGTGATTTGTTTCATATAGTCTACTCATTTATCAAGAAAACTCGATTAAATTATGAAGAGTATGACACATTCCATGACTCGAGTTTAATCTAGGATATTAAGGTTAAAAGGATTAAATTACATTGAAACATTGGTCATTTAAAAGGTTGCATCGAATCATCGATCTTATTATTACTTGGGTAGCGGTGATGCATTACTAGATCGCATTTCAACGCTTATAATTTTATAATATGATTTTAAAATTATTGCCAACGTAATAATAACCTATAGGTCACACACATAGAACGTTATTTAAAGGGAATTAATTTAAATTTTAAGGATTTAAATATATTAATATGATTAATAGTATTTAAATCACTTAATTTAAATTAAAAGGATAATTTGTATATATGTATATTAATTAAGAAAGACTTAATTAATATATATATATATATATATATATATATAAATTGGATTTTATAAAATTAGGTTTTGATTTGATTAATTCCTTTTAACTACTATATATATGATATATAGCGACTACTTAGGGTAAGATATCATAATTGAAAACCCTAGCCGCTCTTAGAGAGAGACTAGAGAAAAAAAGCAGATTTAGAAAATCCATTCCTTTTGGTGGCTAGTATCTGCAAGTCCTTCTTATTGCATAATCTTTCGATGGTTCGTAAAATGCTCGTGGTGTGTGGATCGTAGAGGCGTTAATCGGTTTATATTGCGTTGGAGATTCGAGGCGCAATCGATTTGATTCTCGCTTTTGTTTATATCTGGTATAATCTCTAAACCTCTGAATTAATTGATTTTCGCATGGATCCTGTTTTAGGGTTTCGGAAATTGCTTTAAAATTTTAATAATCGTCTCAATTATTTATTTAATAATAATAAATATTATGCAAATGATACTATGACAATAATTGAATCAATAATATGAGAGATATGATGCAGCAATTACTGTAGCAATAATTGAGTATAACTAAGTGACTTATCACGCAAGCATCAATAATCAATACCGTGTGCTACTATGCAACCACGCGTATTACTGTACTTTTACTACCGAGTAGTTCAACAGTTTTAACGATAACACTTTCGCCGTTATTTTTATAAAATTATAATTCTGTCATTTTTTAACTACGACAATACTTCCGTTGTGGGGTCCACCAATGATTGTGCCATCGTACGAATATTCCCTGACCAATCGAATATTATAACAACTTCCTTACTTTGCAAAATTTATAAATATTACCCACAACTATAACATTATATCAAATCCACACCTTAATATTAAAAAAAATATTTTGAGAAATTTAAATCTTTATTCATAAAATCTGGGGTCTCACATCTCCATCATCCGAATTAATACCCGGCACTGTGGATAGTGCCGCAACCGATGAAATCTCTGTCCCCATCCACGCAGAATACTCTGGAAAACAGCCCGAATGGCTAACAGAAAAATTAGCTATCTCATGATGATCCCAGCATGCATACACCCAGGTTCGGTCCTCTGCTGATAGATAGCGGGAAGCTAAACGCTGACCTAACACCCCCTCAAAAAGGATGGAAGTCCTAGAACTGGTCAAACTGTGACATCACGGCCAGTGGGTGGTAGGTAGTCATGCCCCTCAAACCAGCCAGAGGGAGATAATCTATGCCTGGAGCATAAGTAATAAAGTTGTAGGGTGAGCTGAGCCCTGTGCACGACAGGATGCCAAACAGATCTCTGATCTAAGCCAGGAATATCGACCAAGACATAGCGTATATACACTTCGATGGCTGAATGGAGTAAGACATAGCTATATCATGGGTAAAGCAGTACCCGTGTCAGCGGAAAGTGCCAATCGGTCTCAAGTGTGACATAAACCACACGTACAACATGACCGAACTGCCTGTGAATACCCTTACAGGGTAGGTGCTATAAAATGTGGCCGACCTCAACGTCTCTGCCATAATCATCGGAATGATGGTATGACCCTCCCTGAGAGCTCTCACTGCCATGATAACACCGATGTCCAGCTCATCCATATACCGTGGCATGTACACATACGCCACTATGCACATCACGAATACATCAACACTAGCCAAATGCCACTGATCCTCTGGTGTGGTGAAATCCCCATAATGTCATGCATAGCTGTCCAATGAGACAAACCTATCTATCAGGAAACGCTGGGATAATACATGACCGGATGTAATCTCATCCTCTAATACTCTACGTCGTATCCTGGTGAAGGTCATGAACTGCCGGCGCATATCTCCGATAGCCATATGAGCGCAAGGTATGTCTAAGGGAAAAGCCGTCAACCGCTCGTACTCCTCCAATGTAGGATTCAACTCGGTACTAAGCAGGAAGACACATCTCATCGGTATCCAATGCTCCAGCATGCTCTCTACAAAACCTATGGGAACCTGAAACATTAATAGGGTCATGGAATGTTGTAGTAGCTGATCTACGGTCACCCTATCTGGAGGTGACATGATATCATACCAAGATCTCAGACGGGATGCCACCAATACTGTCGAAGAAGACATCTGTGTAGGCCGTATCATAAGACAATCCATGGGTCAATGCTGAATATCTCTGGACATATATACATATGCATAACATGATACATGCATTACAGATAATAGATGGCAATATGATGTAGGGAATGGAAAATAGTACATACATTCTTAAGTACATCATCATCTACATACATCATCTCTGTACAACTAAAAATACAGGGAAATGGGGCACAAACGCCCTACTACTAACAGAGGCCTATCAAAAGATATAGAGAGAATGGGGCACAGCCACCCAATATCTAACAGAGGCCTATCAAAAGAGATAATGAGAATACACATCAGAAGAAGATAATGGTGTTAATATCTACATCATTAATCATGTCCACCTGATGTAACTCCTCCTGAGTCACTGGATCTCTATCAATAGGGATATCAGGCCTATACAAGGGAGGATCTGTGCTGGAAAAGCCAAATGGGCCATCCGAGGGCCAACACCAGTGGAAGGATCAAAAGTATCCGCCTCATCGGATCTCTCTTTCAAATGTCGGATAAAGAAATGTGTCTGGTCCAGTCGCTGGGTCAAACTATCAATCTATGTCAAATGAGTCGGATCTCAGACACAGCCTAGCCAATCCGTCATCATCACGGATCCTGGAAGTATATCCCCCATGAACTGAGTGGCGCAGTCCAGGCTCCAATGGTACGAGGGACCACCAATCTTTGGAATATCTCCCGAATGCGGGGACCCTCGACAAAGGCAAACTGTCAACACCTAACAATGGGATATTAATGACGGGTGACTGCAACACAGGCCAATAATGCCTGGTAGGAGGCAAAATTGGTATACGGATCTCTTATGTGGTGCTCCTAATAGAACGCTCTCCTAAATAGAGCTCCCATCCTCCATCAGTAAAGAGAAGAACCCTACGGGTGGAAATCACGTACTCGACACTAGTCGGGTACCCATCCTCAAATTCAATGGCCAAGTGCTCCCCAGAATAGGGAGTCCATGTGATGATATCAGCTGTCAATAACTCTAGCTATAGGCGGCAATGAGTAAAATGCTCAGCTACATGGACCTCTGCCAGTATGGAATGATACCATCGTCATCCTCGTAGATAGGTATCCAATCCAAACACACTCACAAGACGCAAGCATGCGAGCCTCTCATAGGCCTAGAACTGTCAATACAAAGGCAAACATCTGCTGTTAGTGAACACTCTTAAACCTGTACATGGGAAATCAAAAGAGAAATACTCACCAATAGAAATAGGTAGAATCCTAACAAAGCCTTGGTCAAGCCCTGTGAACGCATACACATGTCCTTGAGGAAATAGGCAAAGGTGTAGGAACCCCAATCATACTCTCTAATACGGTCCACCTCCCGAGTGGCGCTGATCAAAGCGAATGACACCGTAGAAGAGTTATCAGCTATGAAGAGCCCCAAATGATCATCAGGAACAATCGTCGAAGAATGCGATCCCTGAGTCTGACATCAGCTGGTATGGGCTCACTCAACAGCCCACTCATAGCGTCTACGCTTAAAGGACCCGTACAGACGGTCTTGCCCTTGAGCGGCTCAGCCGAAACTCCTAGCAAGGATCTGATGGTAGTCGGGGTAATGTCTTTCGTACAAGGCACTAGTGCCCCTCCAAACTCCGTACCTATGATAAACCGCCAATCCATCGGCGTCATCATCACCTCACAGTCCAACAAATGGAGTGATTGAGTGTGGTGAAACTAGCGCTGAGACAATGCCCTGAGGGTTAGGTAACCCTCAGGGCAGCGGCGGGGAAGGATGGAAAAGAAAGCCCCAAATCCCCAGTCATGCACAATCGCTCTATAGTCAGGATACAAAGCCTGGTACATGGAGTGAATGTTGAACTAGTTCCCTCGAGGTTGTGTAAAGCCGGGAACCTACATGAAATACAAATCGACATCAAAATCCTTTACTCCTCATCGATAGGAAAGAAGGAAGATTAAGATCTAACTTTATACCTTATTTGCGTGCAATTACATCGAGGGGTGTCGACTCAAATCACCCAGAAGCTCTGGGTTTGCCACCTGAATACTCGGGAGGTCCTTACAGGGAACATGTGCAGCAGGAGCGGGGTCCGTAACCGGAACATCCTCGTCCTCGACGTCCGGCACATCAAACTGAACTGGATGTATCACCGCCTCCACCAATTGACGAGGCTGTCTAATAGAACGGGGTCGAGGCACTTCAGAAGACCTCCTCCATACACCTGAAGTGGTCCTGCGGGAACTACTCGGCTGATCCAGATCCATAATATCTGGACTAAAGTCTCCAAATCACCTCAGAAAGGGTGTGGTAATTTTAAACCTGGAGCTTTCTTTTCAAAATGCATTTTATAAGTACATGCATGCATGCATTATTTTAACATACATCTACAGCAGAGTTAAAAATGTATGACTACTCAATGCCTACATTTTGAATTTTTTTGCCATAGTCCCCTTTGTAAATAGGACTATCCACATACACATAGGCATGACTAGGTGGCCTTTCAGTAGAACACCTGCCCACAGTCATATACATACTATATGCATCTAAATGTCAAAGTCATCAATCCATAAGGGTAGCTTAATTACCAGGATTACTTTGCATTTATAACTTTTTCTCGTTTGTCCTCAAATAGGATAAGAAATAGCAAGAAAAAGGTGCCAATTTGATTGTTTCAAAAGTTAATTTTTTTTCATATCATTATGTTCAGCATGGTTTAATACTAACATTTACTATGTTGAATATTTTTTATCAAGTCATATGAGCATGTATACTCACTACTATGTGTTTAGATGCATTTCATGTGATAAATCATTTTCCAATGGATAAAAATTGGAAAAGAAGACATGCATACATTACCAGGACAGTGTAGAACACTTATACGGTGACTAAATTTGCAGAAAGACGTCCAAACTCAGCAGATCTGAAGAAGAGCTCTCAGATTTCCTTCGAGACGCGACTTAAAAATGACTTGTGAAACCAACCAGCGCATTTATGGGCATTCACGATTGGCCGCAGGTCCACTTGTGCCTGTTGTAGGTGTACCTGCGACACCCCTACGTGGGTCCCACCTCTTTGGCTCGGCCCAGTTCGAGTTGCAAAGGATTTCTCACAAGCAAAAAAGGCCAAATCAGGAATAAAAATGCTACGCGATTGAGTAGAAAGCTTGAAAATCTGGTTTTCTCAAACCAAACAGTGGGTCTACACATCACTCATTGGTGTTCGCCCGAACATAGGGTACACTATGCCGATGATCTCAGCTGTTACAAGTCACACTCGGCAATACCTTACGCATGTCCAATGCCGCCAATTCAGGGTCGTCACCCTAATCCTTTAGAAAACCCCAGCAGGGGTATCACGCATTTTCATCTGCAAAAAAGAAGCCCCCGACGGGGGTGTCACGCATTTTTATCCGTTGATGTACACGTCAATGAAGGTCAAGCACCCTTGACGTTATTTTAGCCGATGCCAGGTAAATCCATCGAAGCATCGGAAGCCATCGGATGATTTCATCCATTGGTGTATGTATCCACAAAAGAAGTCCCCGGCGGGGGTGTCACGCATTTTCTGTTGATGCATAAGTCAACCAAGGTCAAGCAACCTTGACAGTTTGCCCAACAGGGATGTTATCCGGTGATGTACATGTCAGCGAAGGTCAGACAACCCTAACAGCACAAACTGTTGGCAGTATCTCTGATAGAACATTGATTTGTCCTGGCGATACAAACTAGGAAGGATCATCCTCATCGGGGAGGATCGATAATGGAATATGTTATACACATCATCAAACAGACAAGGCTATATCCCCACAGAGTCTCTTGTACATGAGAGATACATCTTCAGTATAAAGTTTGTATCAAGGATTCAAGACTTTGGTGATAACCCCAATGTCAACAATCCTAAAGATTCCTGGTAGCTGTGGATCGCACATCCATGATAATTCATCAGGCTGCTTATCTATTACCATTCCCGGTAGAAGCAACAGCGAGCCGACAATCTTCCCACCATGTTGGAGAAAAATCCAACAAAACATATGCATCATACATTTGCATCATATTGCTGCACATGGCATCATGTTTATCTTGTTACATTTCAAGTGTCTAGGAATCTTTATCCTATCCATGCCATTGCATTGCATGAATATGATAAAGAGGGGCATTTGTAGACACTCAAAATTTTCTACACACCTGTCACTAACATTATAGGAGGGAAAATTCGTCTTTCAGAAATAACCCTGAAAGATAATGCAGTTCAAATACCGAAAATTCCACCGGAGAGGACAGTTCTATCTCGGAGATAACCCTGAGATGCTTAGTTCTAGTCCTAGAAACAACACCGAGAATAGCAGTGCTAACCTTGGAGATAACCCGAAGGAGTGTGGTTGCAGTTCCAGAGTTAACCCCGGAAATGCTTGTTTCAAATGCATGTTGTCATCTTCAACCTCAAAACTCACACCAAGGCACTCAGTACAAGACCCAGAGATAACACCGGGAAGATAGGCACACCTCAGAGATAACCCTGAGGACCTTCAGTACTTCCAGTAGTCTAATCTCAGAGATAACCCTGAGCTACGTCTGCTTTATCAGCCCAAATCGGAGATAACCCCGATGAGGGGTAAAATCAACATTTTTCCACCTTGACCCTATATTGCGCCATCTCAACATCTCATACATACATTTCTACACAGTAATATCCCAGAAGAACCAAGGAGGTCCAATCCCGAGTGATTACTATGTAGGGCAGTACACCTGATAGAATTTGAAGCTTGAAGACTAAGGGCATGGTTCCATTTTCCTAATTTTGTATAACCTCTAATCCCATGTCATGGCATAGCTCTCGACAACGGCGGTCCAAAATAGGTCTTATACACCTCAATCGGATGCCCGAATTGCAGTTCTGAAAGTTTGAGCGGACATCACAGTGCACACGTGCTCGTACTTCAAGACGGTGGGACCTGCGAAGCCCGGAGCACCCCGAGCAGCTGCATGTACATCTGCGGGGAGTTGCACCCCCCTCTATAAATAGAGGGCTTGGGGTGGCCATTTTAAGAAGAGAAAAGGCGAGGAAGCCCTGTCCAATTTGCTTTGTACACACCCTAAACTGAGTGCTTTCTCATTTTAAACACTTGTGAGCTCATATATAGCTACTATTTTTACCGGTGGGAGTCGAGTGTTCATCCACTTAACGTTATAGAAGTCTTCTTTGGCAGTCCACTATAAGCCTTCTTACACACCTTAAAGCCTTTCTCTTCATCTCTGCACACACCATTCTTCACGTTGAGAGTCGTGTTGCGTGTGTATGCCCGGACTTTGGTCTGTGGTTTCATTTCAGCATGTATATATATATATACATATATACGTACATATATTTATATATGGACTAATATTATCGAGTTATGCCTCAATTGAGCCTAGACTTACGTCTGGAGCGTTTATTTGCTTTAATATATATATACTTATATATATTAACTGTTGTCGAACTTTGTTCGATGAGCCTGGATTTTATATCCGGTCGTTCTCGCTTTAATATATATATATATATATATATATATATATATATATATATATATATTTACTTTTCGTCTCGCCTAGAGTTTACTTCATGGCGGTTGATTGCTTTTACAGCTTTATTTACATTTTTGATCCCCCATGGAGGTGCTTCGTGGTGGTTGATCATGTCTCTATATATATATTTACCGTTTTTATATATTTATATTTTCGATCCCCTATGGAGGTGCTTCTTGGTGGTTGATCATGTCTCAGTATATATATATTTACTGACTTTTTTATATATATAATCGCCATCGCTTTCATATAAATCATGCAAGATCATGTGAGCGTAGGAATCATGTGATCACTGATTGATCTCATCGAATCTAGATTCTGGTTCCCATGATGGACATTTTCATTGTAAAATGTTTTGTAAATTTATTCACGGTGTTTGAATTTTCTCGGATGGTTTTCATGCCCACGAGGAGTTCTAAGACTACTTTGTACATTATTTTCTCAAGATGCTTCAGATCTAGAAAATTAAAATAATAATCAATTCTAACACTTAATAAAAATGGAAGTGTAAAAGGTCTCAATTACTATTGAGCATAAGGGTTTAAAAACCTCTTTACAAAAAACATCAACGCCATATCTTGTTTAAAACTGAATTTTTACATAAATTCAAACCCTTTGTTTATAGGTGCGAACGAGGCCTCACACTACTTCCATATAATAGCACATTAACCAACACACACACATTCATATAACAGTTTCTTGAAAAGTGGCGGTCACCGTGGTAACATGGATGTCGGGGGGTGCCTAACACCTTCCCTCCGCATAATCAAGCCCCCGGACCCTAATGAATCTCGGTTTCATAGACTCATTTATCGGTGTCACATCACTGGGTTAATGTGCAAACTTTTTCTCGGTTTTTTTGGTACAACCATATAAAAACACAACTGGCGACTCTTACAGTCCATTCGTCGACAAATACATGTCAGACCTTTTCACAACTTGTTTCTTCAAACAAATCTCACCTAACATGAGAACGCTAAAGAACAAGAACAGAAAAGGGACAAATAAAAATCCCGACGTCGACAATTGTTATTTAGCCTGCGGGTTAGATTTGCCTAAATCTAGCTATTTCTCACTTTGAACAGTTCATGGTGACTAAACTGGAACCGTAGAAGCTGGAATAATTTAGATTTACTCAAATTTAATTCATTTTCTAGCTTTTTCTACGGGCTAGATTTGTCTCAATCTGGCTATTTCTCACTTTAACCGGTTCATGGTGACTAAACTGGAACCGATGAAGCTGAAATAGGTTAGATTTATTCAAATATAGTTCTTGTTTTGGCTTTTGTATATATTGCTTGGTCATGTGAGCCTAGGAATCATATAATCACAGATTTAGTTCCTAAATCTAGATTCGATTCCCGTGATGGATATTTTCAGCTGCAGTCAGCTTGTAAATTATTCACGATGTCTGAATTTCCTTAGATGGCTTCCATGCCCATAAGGAGTTCGGCATTGCTATGTATCTTATTTTTTCCAAGATGCTTCGCATCTCAAAAATAAAAGCAATCAAGCTAAACACATTAAAAAAAATGGAATTATAAAAGGCCTCAATTACTATTGAGCATAAGGGTTTGAAATACCTTTTTCTATCAAACATCATTGCTATATCTTGTTAAAATTTAACTTTTATACAAAAGTTAAACCCTTTGTATATAGGTACAAATGAGGTATAGCGATATTTCCAAACAACTGCACATAGACCTACCCACACACACACAAACAGTTAAAAGTTTAAATTGAAAAGTGGCGATAATCGTGTTATCACGGAAGTTGGGGGTTGCCTAACATCTTCCCTCCGCTTAATCAAGTCCCCGGACCCGAACGAATTTTGATTTTGCAGACCAGTTAAATAGTGTTACATCACTAGGTCGTTGTGCAAACCTTTTCTCAGTTGAGTTGGTGCAACCATTTAAAAATACCAATTGGCGACTCTTACAGTCAAATAGTCGACATATACATGTCGGACCTTTTCAACTTATTTTTTTAAACAAATCTCACCCAACATGAGAACACCAAAAGACAAGAACTTAAAGGGATAAATAAAAATTCTGACGTCGACAATCATCATTGACCAAGTTTCTTATCTCTAACTTGATTATAGTTGTACAAGCTTTTCAAATTCTACTTTATTGAGCAAGTTTAACCTTAGCTTATTACTTTTCAAGCAAGGTTTCTTATACTATTCAATGCCTATGTTTTGGTTAAGCCTAATATTCCTATATGAAAGCGTAACTTTGATATATGATGCTTATCTACTTATGATTCAACGGTATTCTATCATTGCTATTGTATCCCTTTATAATGTTACGTTGTTAACGAACTCATGAATGATTATTAAATCCTTATTGATTCAACTAATCCTTACTTCATGATTATTGAACTCTAAATTACCCTTGAGATCAATCCAAACCAAACTTCCTTTGGTGCGGACTCTAGTGTCAAAGTTAAGATAAACAACCTTGCTACAGCGGATTATATTATGCGATAGCATTAAGATGTTGTGCACATACATGGTACTAAGGGCTGATCCCCCTAGGTACGAGAATTAAGGTCCATATAGTCTTACGACTTTAAAGGTTTAAAGTAGAAATTCTTGGTGACCTGGGACATAGTTCATGGTCTTGTGACCCTCAAATGTACTTTTGATTCCTATTCTAATATTAATTCAAAAGCCGAGACTTCTTTTAGTTCAGTATCCATTATTTATTCACATGTTATTATTATTTTCTATTGTTAAACTTGTGGGTAATTATTGCTCACTCTTGCATAATAACATTGCAGCTAAGATTGAAAGAGTTGATGAGCCATCCACAAGTAAAGGCAAAGGCAAAGCAAGCAAGTGATGAAGACTTGTTATTATTATTTAAGAACTATTATGTTAAGACTTATGATGTGATGTTTAAGACTTATTTATTTATGATGATTCCGCATTTGATGTATTAAGGTTAGATAACCTGGGATTTATTGGTTTAAGTTGTTATAACCCTATATTGGGAGGATTTCTTTTTTAATTTTATTGTTATCATTATTATGGGTAATTAGATGTTAATTATTTTGTTGAGTGAACACCAAATCTGAGGGAAGTTTTAGTACCTGGATTTGGGGGTGTCACAGTCATCATCTGGGATATCCTCGTTCATACCCTCAGTATATGCTAGAAAATGCATCTTTGTCAATCGATCTTGCACTTCTTGTAGGAACCTTTCATTTATTTCCTTGTTTACTTTAACAGGAGTCTGGATTTCCTTTTCACTGACCAGTTTAACCTTAGGAATCAACATTCCTGATACAGCCACAGGGATTTTCCTTGTTGGTTTCACAAATCCTGCATCCATAAGATCTAGTAGTAATATAGTAGATGTCTGACCGACTAATGCTTGTGCGGGTTCTTGTGATTGGATCCATAGCCTAATACAACCTTTCCTATTGACTAGGTATTTGGATTGGATGTTTGATACCTTGATGTTTTTTCCTAACCCTTTGGCAAGACAGAAATCCAAAGACATCATTTCTTTACCGACGGACATCACTTCGGAAGAAATTTTTGGCTTTAAGGCTGGAGCCCCGATAGGTAGATAGTGAGTGTTGCTCACTTCAAGGGATTAAAAACAGGTTGGCTTAACTCCTACATTGAGGTTAATTAAAGGCATTCCACTTTGTACATAGACCAGGTATTCTGGTTTGGCATGGACGGTGACCAGATTACCATTGATGATGTATTTGACTTGTTGATGAATAGTGGATGGGACTTCTCCTGCCATATGAATCCACGGTCTTCCCAACATCAAATTATATCATGTGGTGATGTTCAACACTTGAAAGGATATGTAGAAGGTATGTGGACTGATCTCCACTAGAAGTTCAATTTCTCCTATAGCATTTCTTCGAGACCCGTCAAAGGCTCTTAAAACTATGTGGCTACTTTGGATTCGATTTGGATTGATCTTCATTCTTTCTAAAGTGTCGTAGGGACATATGTTCAAGGAAGATTCTCCATCTATCAATACTCCTCCTATCATTTACCCAAATGATATCATTATTATATGCAATGACCAGTTCCTTCCACTGGTATGTCTTCATCAATGAAAGATATCACATTGCTATTGAAAATGTGGTCTATCAAGTGACGGAACTTTTCTGTATTCACAGCCTTAGGCATATATGCTTCTTCCAATACTTGTATTAAGATTTTGCAATGATCTTCAAAAGACAATACTGAATCCAGAATGGATATCTATTGAGGCACCTCTCTTAATTTCTGCACTATCTTGGCTTCATTATGCCCCATTTTGCTGAGAAATTCTTCTATTTTCTCCTCGGGCACTCTCCCCTTGGTTTTAGTGTTTGGCTTTATCACTCACTGAGGTAGATACAACGGGTTTTCCTTTGATATAGCCGTTGTATAACTTGAGGTTGATCCCACATTCTCCCCATAGTTCAATGGGACTCTTTTCAGGCTGATGAGGGGATACTGCGGCCTGAATGGCAACATCAGTGGTTCTGCTGTAGCCACTTTCAAAGGATTATTTCCTCCTTCGTCCCCCTCTCCTTGAATTACTAAAGATGATATAGACAAGTCTACTTCAAAGGATATGACTGCTATATCTTCCCTCCATCTCTATGTTCCAGGAGGAAGTATCTCCTCTTCTTCAGGCAGGGTACTACCGCTATTTACCATTTGCAGGTCACTGCTATCAATTATATTCTGGATCAGGTGACGAAGTGCCCAACAACGTTATGTGTCATGACCAGGAGGGTTGGGAGTGGTATTGACATATCCCGGTAGCATTAAATCTCTTGGAACACAGATTGATTGGGGGTAACATTTTTGTGATCTTCCTTTCATTGATTAACATCTGTAGGATCTCCACCATCGGTTGACCCAAAGGAGTGAATTTTCTTTTATCTGCATACTCTCGACGAGCTTGGGATCTAGGTTTCCTTACAAGTTTTTATTCCCAAGTTTCATTCTCTTGGAATCATTGTTGATTCCTTGTTACAATGGAGAGGAGATTTTCTTTCCCCGATCGATCGGGTTGTCGAGTTACTTGGCAATCGATGAACCATCGATTCGCTGATTGACCAATCATTATTTGATAGACTTCATTTCATGCTTGATTGAAGATCATCCTTCGGAATAACCCAACTCCGTCGGGGTACCTTCATTTGCTTGTAATGTTTCTCTAATGTATTGAAGGTATTTAGAAGTTTGCCCCCCTCCAATACCAATCATGTTTACTCCATCCTAATTGTGTTGAGGCAGAGGGTTATCTTGAACATGTGGTGGCTCTGGTGTTGTTACCACAATCTCACGATTGTCTATCATATCTTGGATCTTATGCTTCAAAGTCCAACATTCTTGGGTATCATGGCCTAGAGCCTCAGAAAGATAAGCACATTTCTTGTTTGGGTCAAAATTCTTCCCACTTGGATTGGCTGGTGGAAGGAGCTGAGCAATTTTCTTCTGTGTTGTTAAAAGCTTGAGAATATTCTCAAATGAGTCCCCTAAGGGTGTAAATGTCCTTCAATATTTGGCTTCTTTAGTTCTTTGGAACGGAGGATTTGAGGGTTGTAAAGATGTTTGGAAAGGGGAATAATTCTTTCTTTGAATGGGCAGGTTTTAGTTTTGATTGCCTTTCTAAGTTTGACATTGTAGTACGAAGGATACATCCTCTTCTTTCTTTTTATGAACTCATCGAGAATTATTCCCATAATTTCTAGCCTGAATGTGCTCAGTCACGACTTCTAAAGGAGTAAGGTCTTTAATCTTTCTAGACTTCAACCCCATCTCAGCCATTTCTCCATGTTTGATCATTTATGAGAATGGTTTTCCTATGCCTGCTAGGACTCTCTCATAGAACAGAGCTTCTTGTATGTCGATGAATGTCTTTACCATCTCAATTTTTGTCACTGATGGAATAACTTGAGCAGCCAGACGTCCCCATCTTTGGGAATATTCTCTAAATGACTCACTATTCTGCTTTTTAACTTTGGTAATTTGATATCTGTTTGGAGCCATTGGTGACTGGAATCTGTATTGATTTAGGAAGGCATGAGTTAGCTCTTCCCAACTATGGATTTTGGAATTGCCCAGTCGGGCATAACAGGCTCTGGCCTCTCTAGCCAGACTTTTCTGAAATAGCTGCAATCTCAGCTTTTCATCCCTCTGCATAGGATCCGAGTTCTCCAATGAACACTTTTAAATGAGTGTAAGGATCTCCCAATCCGTCATATTTCTCAAAATCCAAAATTTTGAACTTGTTTGGATATCGAGTCCTTGGGAAGATGCAGATGTCTGAGTAGTTAACACTAGAACTAATCATTCGGTTATAAATGAACTAAATAGGCTATTCTGTTATAACCGAATACCAAAATATTCATAATTTCACTATCTGAACTACTAACCAAATTTTGCAATAACCGAATTACTAAATATCGAATTACCGAAAAGTAAATTCGGGTATTTCGGTTAATAACCGAACTTGTGCTCCATGTTATCATTTATCAATAAAAAAAACCATTTAAAATTGGCAATACTAAAAACAAAAGAAATCAAATTACACCCAAAATGTGTATTCAATCATACAACTTGAGGTAATGAATATTGGGATTGGAGAGAGTGAAGAAAAGTTGATTAAAATTTAAACATACTAATCCATAATTAGAGACGGTAAAAGCTCCACGAAGGAAGACCTCGTTAACTACCTGTTTAATTTAATCCATGGAAAACAAGATCTCTAATAGCATGAAACTGCACAAACTATAAGCATTACTGTTTCAATCATGACTAAGTTATGAGTTGGGGTAGTTGGAAGGCTGATGAATCCAGATCGGAGGGTTGACGACAAACGAGGGGAACCAAACCCGGAACCTATTTGAACACCCCAGGAAGGTGGACTCATACTCCTCCTACTATCTTTCCCAATCTGCAGAATCCTCATCGACCCAGCGAGTTCACTCACGGAGTTAACCCCAGCGACCCACATGGTGACATTGGTGGAGACTCAGTCATCGACGGCTATGACGGCAGAGAGGAGTCACGATTTGGGGACAGATTTTGGCTTTGGGTTATTTCTTAGCCACTTAGGAGTTAGGGCAGAGGCAGACCACCAGAGAGTGAAAGATTTAAGAGCCAAGGGACTGAGATTTGAGAGACTGAGAGATTGATCCATGAGATCTTAGAGACTGAGAAATCGATCGATTTAGGTTTTGACTTTTGAGTAGTGAGAGATGTCAAATAGAGAGAGAGTTCAATTTGGGTTTTGAGTAGTGAAAGAGTTGACAGTCGAGACTCTTCAGTTATGCTTTTGGTTACACTTTTAATTTTTAAACCTTAATTTCTTTTTTTCTAATTCTAGTATTTGGGTAACCGAATAACTCAAAATTGAAAACCAAACTCGAACCCGAAAACCAAAAATAAAATCGGATATAACCAAATTACAAAAAATACCCGAATAACCGAAAAATTTTGATTAAAAAAATTTGGTTCGATTCGATAATTTGGTTTTATCTGTTTTTTCCTCACTCCTAGTTAACACTCTCATATGCTCCAGTCCCTTTGATTGACCGGATGATTTCTTCTATTTGTTGGATTTTCTTTCGGATATCACCAGTATCTCAATCTTTTTTTAGATTGATGATTTCAGTGGTTTTGTTGGTTTTCTATTGGTTTTGAGGTTCCAAAATACGTGCTTCCTTTTTCTTGTCAGTACCCTGACTGCCACCTTGTTCGGAGGACTCTGGTTGATTGGGTATTTATTTAACCTAAGTACTTTTGCTCTGTTCTTTTAAGAAGACAACTAATTTTTGTGAGAGCCCCAAATCCGAGGTCCCAAATCACCGTGGATCCGGTTCGATCATTCTATATAACTATTACTTATTTGCGGAAGATATAAACATAAATTGTTTATACAATAAACTTTACACACTATTCCCCAAGTTCGAGTAACCTTAACCTATACACAAATCATAACTTGTCTAACACATAACATTATTATCAAACTATACTATTACAAAACTAATCGCGCACATATACTTTAAGCTGGAACTGTCTTTAACCTTTCCTTATATCCGACGCATTTGCCTTAATCTGCAATGTTTTATCATGATATAGCAAGGGTGAGCATGAAAGTTGTCCAGCAAGTTCAAGTTCAATAATATAACGATATATCATGATTGAAAGAGTCTGAATAATAAGCTGGCTATAATTCAACAATATAACTGTGAACTAGCAGGAACAAACTTTTGACTGAACAAGTATTAAACATGAACAAATATATCTGAACTGAAGGGTAATGAAGGTGATCAGCCTTTCATACCTGACTTATACATGCAATATATACATAGTACAATTCTACAATGGCAATCAACAATGATTATCCATAAGCATATCAGAATGAAACAACTCTTAGTAGAGTTAAGTAAAAACAAACTTGTCTGAACCATTGATTACCGCTACACAATTTATATTGCTTTATCTGAAGACCTAATATTAGTAATATAAATCTCCAATATTAGAATAATATCATCACAATATAATACTATACGATATATATATATATACATAGAATAATCTAAACACATAACACATAACCCTATCAGTCTATAACACACATATGAATCAGTATTAGGTCAAACTATTTCAGTCTGACTTGAATCCGACAATAATTCTAATGTCCCGACGGTCTAGTCGGACAATTCACGAGTTTAAGTTCAATTAAACTTTGCCTAACACTAAACAATTATCTTAGATAATTTTAATAACAGTCAAAATATTTTTCATAAGTTCGTAATAATTTTTAAATAATTATTATTATTTATCATAATTTTTCATTCATTAATAACGTATTTAAATAATATAAATACCACATAATTCCTTAATCAATAATATTTATTTAATATTATATATTAATGAAAATCAGAACATAATATTATAATATAATATAATATATCAAAGTATTTTAATACCTTAAAATCATATTTATATAATTTTTAAATCGTTAAATTCATTATCCCAGTAATTACTTTTACTATTAAATTATTAATATTTTCATGAAAAATATCAAAAGTGATATTTTGTAACTCAAAATATTTTATAACACTTAAATCATTTTTATATGATTTTTAAATCATTAATTCTATCTTTCCTTAATTTATTTAATACATTTATTAAATAAAATAATTATCATTAATATTGATTAATTAATGAAATTTCTCACAAAATATTAAAAGTCACTAAAAATAACTTAAAATATTTTCTTTTACCATAATATAATTTTTCATGATTTTCATGAATTAAAACTATTTTAAACAATTTATTTAATATTATAATTAAATAAATAAATACCTTTATATTCCAAAATATTAAAATATTTAAAAACTATTTTTAGTGGTTTAAAATAATTTTTAGAAATTTATTTTGTAATTTTAATAATTAAGAACCATTTAATTCGATTTATTTAATTAAAATAATTATTTTCTAAAACTAACTGTCGTTAAAGGGGCCTATAGCGACAGACCCATCGCTATAGGTGTTCTTGGCCTGTTCTTGAGTGTTCTTTAGACCTTCATGTCAGTCATCGAGGTAGGTAGTTTGACTGGTCCTAGAATCGTGATGTTTGTGTTTTCTGGGAAGATAAAATTTTTATGTTGTAGTATAGGTGTAACACTACCACCTAATGCAACATTTATGGCCATAACACATCAGATCCATGAGATACATGACATACAAAACGTGTCAAACACTGTTCTTCATTTTTTGGGTTTCCCAAAAATGAAGAACAGTCGAAGTACATACTTTCCAGCCTTTGAATCTTAGCATTCTGGGCTCGGTTGGTGTGATATAGTGGTTCAAACATGTAGTCAAGATGTCAAGGTACAATCCCATAACTTCATATCATAACAAAAACATCACACAAGACAGATAAAGGCTAGTCAACCCTTGTCAGAAAATTCGACCTTTGAAGATTCTGGGTTTTCCAGAACTTCAACAAAGCAGACGGCCAACCAAGGTTTGACCAAGATTAATTCTTATTCTGGTCATGATCTAAGTAATATAAAAGCATTATTGTGTAGCATACATGTTATACAACAACCTTAAAACAAAAACATGGCTAAAACACGTAACAGAAGCAAGATCAATGACCTTAAAACTCTTGTCAGACCGGTTCTAGGTTTCTGGGCTGCCCATAAACCCGTTTTCGTGAACGGTCAACGATCTTTGACTGAGCATAACTGAAGATCTAGACTTGATCCGACCTTGCTTCCAATTTTTAATCATAGTCCACATGACATACTACAAGTTTAAAACTTAAAACAACACTAAAACTTAACAGATAAAGATCTATAACCTCTAACATATGGTTGTCAGGCCATTTTTCAAACATTTCCCAGATTTCTAAAAACTCAAATTTCGAGCATCAAAATGATATGGATCTAGGTTTTGACAACCCAGATCATCAAATGACACTCTAATACACAACTCTAACTAACAACTAACATCAAAACACAAGATTTAAGAATTTCAAAATTTTAGGGTTCTTTACCACTTTGAGCTTTGCTCTTGGATTCTGACTTCTGATTGTTGTTCTTGGCTTGATAAGAGGCTAACATGTCTTAACTTTTCTCTCACTCTCACTCTAGATTTTTGAAATTGATGAGAGAGAGTGGCTTGGCAATAATGAGAAGTAAAGTGCCCTTTTTCTCTCTCTTTAATCTATACAATTCTTGTATGTAATGTATGTTGGCTGATTTTGCTAGAGATCTCAGTCACATGGAGTGGGTAGGGTTGCTCACCAACCAAATATAAGGCAGGATTGCAATCAACCTTCAATAATGCAACAAAGGGAAAACTAGTCATTTTGCTTTTTATTTTAATGGCATTTTTGTCCATTAGTCTAACCCTTAGGGTTTAGGATTTGGAAACCTTAGGGTTTAGGGTTTGGAAACCTTAGAGTTTTAGAAAAAAAAATCTAGAATTTCAAATTAGGTTTCCAAAAATAGAAAATTAATATTTCTAAATTATAATTAGTATTTTCTAATTATATTAAAATTTATTAATCATAATTTAAACAAACAAACTTTATCCAACACCTAATATTAGTAATATAGATCTCCAATATTAGAATAATATCATCACAATATAGTATATATATATATATATATATATATATATATATATATATATATATATATATATATATATATATATATATATATATATATATATATATATATATATAGAGAATAACCTAAACACATAACCCTATCAGTCTATAACACACATAAGAATCAGTATCAGGTCAAACTATTTCAGCCAGACTTGAATCCGACAAAAATTTTAACGTCTCGACAATCTAGTCGGAC
Organism: Panax ginseng; assembly: GCA_020205605.1. Lineage (NCBI taxonomy): Eukaryota > Viridiplantae > Streptophyta > Magnoliopsida > Apiales > Araliaceae > Panax > Panax ginseng. Next base: position 73,814,820 of record CM035142.1, on the reverse strand, counting down.
AATTCACGAGTTTAAGTTCAATTAAACTCTACCTAACACTAAACAATTATCTTAGATAATTTTAATAACAGTCAAAATATTTTTCATAAGTTCGTAATAATTTTTAAATAATTATTATCATTTATCATAATTTTTCAATCATTAATAACGTATTTAAATAATATAAATACCACATAATTCCTTAATCATTAACATTTATTTAATATTAAATATTAATGAAAATCATAACATAATATTATAATATAATTATAATATATCAAAGTATTTTAATACCTTTTACAATTAAAATATTAATATTAATCATAACATGTTTATATGATTTTAAAATGATTAAATTCATTATCCTAAGTAATTACTTTTACTATTAAAATATTAATATTTTCATGACAAAATATCAAAAGTTATATTTTATAACTCAAAATATTTTTGTAACACTTAAATCATTTTATATGATTTTTAAATCATTAATTCTATTTTTCTTAATTTATTTAATACATTTATTAAATAAACTAATTATTATTAATATTGATTAATTAATGAAATTTCTCACAAAATATTAAAAGTCACTAAAATAACTTAAAATATTTTCTTTTACTATAATATAATTTTTCATGATTTTTTATGAACTAAAACTATTTTAAAACAATTTATTTAATATTATAATTAAATAAATAAATACTTTTTATATTCCAAAATATTAAATATTTTTTGAAATATACTCAAAATAATTAAAAACTTTTTTTAGGGCTTTAAAATAATTTTTAGGAATTTATTTTGTATTTTTAATAATTAAAAACCATTTAATTCGATTTATTTTATTAAAATAATTATTTTCTTAAACTAACTGTCGCTAAAGGGGTCTATAGCGACAGACCCGTCACTATAGGTGTTCTTGGCCTGTTCTTGAGTGTTCTTCAGACCTTCATGTCAGTCACCGAGGTAGGTAGTTTGATCGGTCCTAGAATTGTGATGTTTGTGTTTTCTGGGAAGATAAAATTTTTATGTTGTAGTATAAGTGTAACACTACCACCTAATGCAACATTTATGGCCATAACACATCAGATCCATGAGATACATGACATATAAAACGTGTCGGGACATCGCTTTCATTTTCATTTACGGGTTTCCCGAAATGAAGAAACGATAAAGTACTATACTTTTCAGCCTTTGAATCTTAGCATTCTGGGCTCGGTTGGTGTGAAATAGTGGTTCAAACATGTAGTCAAGATGTCAAGGTACAATCCCATAACTTCATATCATAACAAAAACATCACACAAGACAAATAAAGGCTAGTCAACCCTTGTCAGAAAATTCGGCCTTTGAAGATTCTGGGTTTTCCAGAACTTCAATAAAGTAGACGGTCAACCAAGGTTTGACCAAGATTAATTCTTATTCTGGTCATGAACTAAGTAATATAAAAGCATTATTGTGTAGCATACATGTCATACAACAACCTCAAAACAACAACATGGCTAAAACATGTAACAGAAGCAAGATCAATGACCTTAAAACTCTTGTCATACCGGTTCTGGGTTTCAGGGCTGCCCAGAAACCCGTTTTTGTGAACGGTTAACGATCTTTGACTGAGCATAACTAAAGATCTAGACTTGATCCGACCCTGCTTCCAGTTTCAGATCATAGTCCACATGACATACTACAAGTTTAAAACTTAAAACAACACTAATACTTAACATATAAAGATCTATAGCCTCTGACATATGGTTGTCAGGCCATTTTTCAAGCATTTCCCATATTTTTAAAAACTCAAATTTCGAGCATCAAAATGACATGGATCTAGGTTTTGACAACCCAGATCATCAAATGACACTCTAATACACAACTCTAACTAACAACTAACATCAAAACACAAGATTTAAGGATTTCAAAATTTTAGGGATTTTGACTTCTGATTATTGTTCTTGGCTTGATAAGAGGCTAACATATCTTAATTTTTTTCTCTCTCTCACTCTAGATTTTTGAAATGGATGAGAGAGAGTGGCTTGGCAATAATGAGAAGTAAAGTGCCCTTTTTCTCTCTCTTTAATCTATACAATTCTTGTATATAATGTATATATTTGGCTGATTTTGCTAGAGATCTCAGTCACATGGAGTGGGTAGGGTTGTTCACCAACCAAATATAAGGCAAGATTGCAATCAACCTTCAATAATGCAACAAAAGGTAAACTAGTCATTTTGCTTTTTATTTTAATGGCATTTTTATCAATTGTCCTAACCCTTAGGATTTAGGGTTTGGAAACCTTAAGGTTTAGGGTTTGGAATCCTTAGGATTTTAGAAAAAAATTCTACAATTTCCAAATTAGGTTTCCAAAAATAGAAAATTAATATTTTTAAATTATAATTAGTATTTTCTAATTTATTAATCATAATTTAAATCTTGCTAATTAAGATTAGTATATCCTAATTAAAATCGCTAATTAAGCAATTAGGGTTAAAATGGTCATTAGGGTTTATAACCCTAAAATTAGGGTTTTTAATAGAAAAATAATTTGTCTAATTTAGAAATTAGGTTTGGTAATTAGATTAGGATTTTCTAATTACTTATAACTTAAAAATTAGGATTAATATTTCCTAATTAATATCAAAATTATTAAATTAACACTTAGGTCTTCCCTAATTATAAATTAGGGTTTCTAATCCAGAATTTAAGGTTTTCAAAATGTGAAATTAGGGTTTGTTAATTAATTAAGCTTCACACTAATTAATATTATAATTAATAGCAGTTGCGCAATATAATTGTCCGTTAAGTTCCCAGATTAGGGTTTTAAATTCCGAATTAATTAGGGTTTCGGATTTCCGGAACTAAAATTAGGGTTTCCAGAACCGATTTCTAGGGTTTCTTATAATTCGCTAGGGTTTTTTAATCGAACGATGACGTTCTTAATATATACCTAGGGTTTGTTAAAGATATCATTTATCTGGTCAACCCTTGACCCTTAACCACATACTGTACACATATACACATAACATATTCACGTATTCCCTTATTCCTGAATAATTCACCTAAATCGTTCACAGAATTTTGAAATCCTCAAAATTCTTTCTCAAAAATATCAAACACATACACTAATTTTCTGTCTACATTCTAATTTTGAACCTTAAATCAATTAATTAAAATTTTAAAAATTTTAAAAATTCTCGGGTTGTCACAATTTTGCTATCTGATTTTTGAGTCCCTCGAATTCTTCTTGAGACATGAAACCTGACCCCTGTTGGGTACTTTCTTCCATGTTCATGAGTAGACTTTTTGCCTTCTCAGATCTGGATCTATTAATGGGACCAATCTTGCCTACAATAAATGTAGGTAGTTTAGTCTTGATAAACCCGAAAAGTATGTATGCGTATGTAATGTGTCAGTTTTTAGGAGTTTTTTAATATTTTCCTGCAAAATAGATGTCAGTTGTTTTGATGACAGGATATCATGACAGGATTTGATATTTGACAATGAATTTGAGAAAGAATTAATATTTACAATATTTACAACATTTAATATTTGACAAAATTTACATAGGACATGTATTGAAAGAGGGAAGGCATATAGAGACTTCCCTTCGCGTTTAGTTTATCAGAAGCTGACCTATCTTAGGCTTACTCTCACGGGCCTTTCGACATGGAGGTTCCAAGATCATCGCAATCTACTAGATGGGAAGTTAATCCGATCTTTCAAATGAAGCAGATCTGAGTGGTACATTTCCTGAGCCTCACTTGGACTTAATCGCCACTGGATTCCAATAATCAATGAACGACGGGTTCGCCTCCTAGTGGAGGAATCACATAATATAAATTCATCGCATCTCACCACATACAAAAATGATGACATTGTGCGAAGCACTAATATAAAGTGTGGTAAAGAGACATTCACATCCATTCAATGTAAAGACTTCATTTCACACACATGCACAAAGAAGGGAATCAAAAAGATTGAAATGCGGCTTAAGCCCTCTGTTGTCCCCAGCGGAGTCGCCACCTGTCGACACTGGAGAAATTTTATCCCTCTTCCTATGTGTTTCTTACCTTTTATGTTTTCTATGTGAATTTATTTGATTTAAATGGTGACATTTTTAGGAAAAGTCGGACATATAATGTTGACGATTTGAAAAGATTTGATTTTTTTATTGGTCCGAATTAGATAGAGTCGCCAGTTGGTACGAGTTAAATGGTTGCACAAACTCAATATTGGAGTCTGTTTAATTGGTCTTAGAAACTGAGATTCATAGAGTTTGGGGCTTGATTAAGTGGGGGGAAGGTGTTAGGCACCCCCTGACTTCTGTGAAACACAGTTATCGCGCTTTTTGTTCCCTAATTTTTGTGTGTGTGTGTGTCTGCATTGCAGTTAATTAGGCCTAAGTACTTTATTTGGAAGTAGTGTTATGTCTCTTTTGCACCTATATACAAAGGGTTTGACTTGTATAAAAGTTCAATTTTAATACAAGGCACATAAAATGATGTTTTGAAAATAGGGTTTTAAACCCTTATGCTTACATAGTAATCGAGGCCTTTGATACTTCTATTTTATTCCATATTCAGCTTATTTTGATTTTATTCTCGAGATATGAAGCATCTTCGACAAAATAATAAATATAGAAGTGTTGGGCTCCTTATGGGTATGAAAGCCATAAAAGTATGCCCAAGCACCACACATAGGGTTTTCACTATCACGAGGACCTTAAATCTGGATAACCATCTTAAGGTCCTAGATTTATAATTACAAAATTTGCAAGCTAGTTGTACAACTGAAAAGGGTCCATCATGGGAACCAGATCTAGATCCTCCAGCTGGATCTTAGATCACGTGGCTCTTAGGCTCACATGATATCACACAAATAGCCTGCATAGCTAATATACTGAAATAAAATAGATATATTTACTCTAAATGTCGCAAAACAAAGGATTCATCAGTCAAAACCTTGTATGCGCATAGCCAAAGCTTCCAACGTCCTCTAGATGATCTAGGGTCGCGTGGTTGCTAAATATTTGCAAAAACTAAAAATAAAACTAGATATGTATAGATCTTAGCCATTCTAGCTTCCAGGCTCAGGTTTCACAACTTTTGAACCAGTTAAAAGCTAGATCTGGCTAGATCTAGTACAGATCTAGTCAATAAAGCTCAAATATTAACTATTTACAAGAAATGAACGGTTAAAAATTTAGATCTGACGAATATTAACCGTTAAAAAGTTATATACAACGCTTATATACGTATTAGAGTAAGTGAATAATCCAGATATGGAAAAATCTTACAGTTAGGCACGAGAATGGCTATCAAACAGCTTTAAGCACCTCAAAACTCATTTTCCACTGGTTAAAACTTGATATGTTGTAGTATATAAGTATAAGAGTGTTTACAAATAAGTTTTACAAGAATCAGACCACGATTCGAGCTCCGTTTAGCTATTCTAGCCTCTATTTCTCTCGCCTGGGCTCTCTTCTTGCCTAATCTTCTCTTAGAAGCCAAGGGGGAGAGAGTATATATAGAAGAATGTGACGATTTGATTGTTTGAATTGTGATTCTGGGGACAAAATCTTTTAAAGGAGGGAATGATGTAACATTCCAGAATTTTAAATGTAATATTAAATATTTATTGATTTATATAAATATTTAATGGATGTGATTATCGTTGAATAAATATTTGTTCAATTGATTTAATTTTGTTTAGCTAATTATTTATTAAATAAATAATTGATGAATTAAGGAAATGATTATTATATTGATATTTCAATTTAAATGATTAATTATTTGTATTATGTTATGGGATTAAAGGATTTAATTAATTAATTGTGATTTGAATTAATTAAAATAAATATGAAAGTTTGATTAAATATAGTGTGACAAATAACTATATTATAAGGATTTATTAAAATAAATTAAAGTAGTTTAATTTAGTTTTAACAAACAAGGCTTAATATATTAATTCTTTAATATTTAAAGGGTTTTGCCCAACAAGCCTTATGGCTTTTAAGATTTCTAGTTTATTTAAATAAAATAAAATAAATAAATAAAATAATAAATATAAAGTGTACGGTATTGTGATAACTGATGATGGTTATTAAGGCAATATCAGTTTGTGTTTTTTTTTATATTACACATACTGGCTATCAGAGTTTCATTCTAGTTGTGCTAGGCAGTAGAGAGAATTGAGAGTTGAGAGAAATTGAGAGAAAGCTTAGGATTTTCAAGCAATTCCAGTGGGTTAGCAAGAATTACACGCTAATTGAAGGTATGTTCACAACCTTAGAGTTATATATGTGTGTATATACGTGTATATGTATTTCACGGCAAGAATTTTCTCATGTTCTGTTATAAGCAATTGTTGAATTGTGGATTTATATAGTTGGTAATTGCAATTATATATGTTTATAATGCTAGAATTTATGTCAAATAAGATAATTACATGCTAATTTCGGTTTACAGTAGAAGAAAATTTTGACAGTGTATGTTTATATGTATTTTTTTCATATGTTCATGAAAAGTAACAATTTTGAGGGTCAAATTGCATGCTAAAATGTTAATTGAGTTTTTTTATGCTAGTTTGTTGAAATACGAGCATAACATAATTGGAATGGAGTGATTTGGCCAAATAATGAATTTACAGTGATGATTTTTGGGATGAATATCAAAAAATTGGAGTTTTATGTAAAAAACATGAAAATTGAGAAATTAAAATAGTGTTAGTAGCTGTTAAATTGTGTTAAGTGATTGTATATGTTAGCAATCATGTTTATGATAGTTGTATATTTAGTTTACGTGTTATTATCACTGTTTGATGGGTTAAATTCGTGTTAGTTGGCTTAAATAAATGTCTTAGAAGCTCTGCTTTTGAAAAAGCGGAGTTCGCAAGTCATGCAAGTGTAGCAAATTAAGCCTTGATAGCTTGACGCCTTACTTGGTAGCGTATGCAACATCCCATATATAAAACTCATGCGGCCGCATGAAAGTGGCCATTTTTTTATTAATCAAGTACATTTATTCTACAGACTTTAGTTGTTCGTTGTAGCTTAGCTTAAGGTTATGGAATGTTAGAATCATGTAACAACAAGGTTAAATAGAGTCATGTTATGTGGATTATGAATTGAAAATTGTAAAAATGATTAGTAAATCAAGAACGCGTTATGTGGTAATTTAGTATACATAATGAAAGTTAGACAAGTGTTGCGAAGTAAAACACTTAGAGTTTCTAAAATGTGAATGGTAATGAACATGTTATGATATGTTAACATGTCTAATAGGTATTGTGGTTCTAAAATTATGTGTAGGTGATCGTGAGTTTAACTTTATAGCTTACACTCGAGGCAAGTTTTCTAACTCTACACTTTCGTTGAGCTAGTTCATTTAGTACATTGTGCAAGTTTTCTAACTCTACACTTTCGTTGAGTTAGTTCTATTATTATAAATGCATGCTTTTGATTGAGCAAGCTTTTTATCTTAACTATTATTGAATAAGTAAATTGTTCCTAAAATCCATTTGAGCAAACTAAAACTCTAATGTTATTCCATTGATTGATTCATTCTAACTTGTTTACAGTTAAGTAAGTTTCTTAAAGTTCAAGAATTTCATTTCTAATATTATAAAACTTGAACCTTGGCTTAATTTTACTGTTCAAGCAAAGGTTAACCATTTTATTCATTCTATTGAATACTTATGCTCTATAGTTATTTCAAGCATGAGTTAGATATATAGAATCAGTTCATTTATGATTTTAAAATGTTCTAAGTTATGTTGTTATTAAACAACTGTTGTATTATCAAGCATTGTTGATTCAACTAGTTCCCTAGTTGATGATCATTAAACTTAAATTACCCTTGAGCTTATCCAAACCAAACTTTCTTTGGTGCGGACTTGTACTCTAAATACTAAGATGAACAACCCTATGTTTAGGAGTTTACGCTTAGCGTTGAAATGGTTGTGCACAATACATTGTACGAGGGATTGATCCCCCTAAGTACATGGAGTCCTTATAGTCATATGACTGATAAAGTTAAAGTCGAAAGATTACTTATAACTGTGGACATGGTTCATGGTCATTTGACCCTCAGTAGTATATTTAAGAATGTTAATATAACATATCATTCAGTTCTATTGAGCCTATGAATTGGCAAATGTTGTAATGTTAATAGAACATATCATTCAGTTATATTGAGCCTATTATTTGGCAAATATTGTAAAGATATTTATTCTTATTTCAAGTGACCTTTGTTTGCTCACTCTTGCATATTTAGACACTTATTGCAGCTATGGTTGAGAAGGTAGACAAACCTACAACTAACAAAGGAAAGGGAAAAATGTACAAGTGATGAAGACTTGTAATTTTGTTTTATCATTATGATAATAGACTTTTAATAATGATGTGATGTAAGAATTTAATTTCCGCACTTGACTGATTGTATTAAAGGTTAGAGAACCTAGGAGATAATGTTTTATTAATGTAATCCTGTATGGGCAGGTTTTTATTATTCAATTTATTATGATTGGATAGTTAGATATGAATGTTTTGATTATGTGAACACCAAATCTTGAGGTAATGAAGTACCAGGATTTTGGGGTGTCACAAAACATCTGGACCGTCACTCCATTCCCCGACTAGTCCCAGCTATATTCTCATTTCCTGAAGAGAACAATGAAAACAAAGGGTGAGCTCAACTAGCCTAGTAAGAAATATTATGACTAAGATAATGCAGAATAAATTATTGTTAGCCTTCAATAGTGTTAAACTGATAAAATATAATTAACATCAAGTTTAACTGCAGCGGAATAAGCAATCCATTAGAAGAGTCAAGTAGAGCATGATATCTATTATCTTCTATGATTTAAAAAGTTTTTAATCAACTTTATCGTTGAGACTCGGCTTAATAAATAAACTACATCATCGAATCATCCCTGCACTACGGGCCAAGGATATTCATATAATCATCAATTGTCATGATCATATCAGCAACTGTCCATCAATGCATTACGGGCCAATGAGGACTTTTACCACATCATTTGAAATATTACGGTCATGATTATACCGAATAATCCCTGGTCATAATCATACCAATCAATAGTACATCCATGCACGTAAGCCACAGATGACCTTTATCACAATATAAGCATGAGGATGATGACAATGATATAAGAATTCAATTAAAAGAAAGCAAATGATAAATTTTTAAAAATTTATAATTTCATTTATCCAGAATTCAATAATGTCCAAATTGTCTACTTGATACTGCTTTGTGGAGTAAAATTCAAGAATAATATTGTATAAAAAATGATTTGGACAGCAAAGAAATCAATTTTTGTCATAATTAATTCCCTGGGTGAATAGTACCTAGTGAATAGTACTTCAAGAAAAGTACCCCGTGAATAGTACTTTGTGAATAGTACTTTGTGAATAGTACTGTGAGACCCCAGATTTTATGAATAAAGATTTAAATTTCTCGAATTTTTTTTTGAATATTATGGAATGAATTTGATATAATGTTATAGTTGTGGGTAATATTTATATATTTTGCAAAGTACGCAAGTTGTTATATAATATTCGATTGGTCGGAGAATATTCGTTTTAACAGGAATATTCGCATAACAAAGACAATCATTGGTGGACCCATAATGTAATTATTGTCGGATTGAGAAAACGACAAAAATACTTTATGAAAATAATGGCGGAAGCTTAACCGTTAACTATTGAAACACCCGGTGTTAAAAGTACAGGAATACGCGTGGTTGCATAGTAGCAATACCAGATTGATTATTAATGCTTACGTGAGAAGTCACCGGTTTTGTTCAATTATTGCTACAAGAATAATTTTGATAGTATCTCATGTTATTTGATTCAATTATTGTCGATATTGTAATTGAGATAACAAAGTTATTAATATTATTATTTGTAATATTAACGATGTCTAGAAATTCTGCCAAGGAGAGGTTTGGTCACCTAATTGCGTGTCAATAGGGAGAAATCCTTATTGGAAAGCCCCCTCTTTTTTGGGAATGACCTGGTCGATTAATATTGTGAATTATAATAAAGGTGATAAGTTTTGTTTATTATTATTATAAATGTAATAAAACAGAAAACTTTTTATATAAAACAGAATACTTTTATAAAGTTATTTGTTTTATTAGACTATAAATAGAATATATGATATTCTATTATGCATAGTGTTTGCATAGTGTTTGCATACTAAAATATTTTTATATAAAATAGAATAATTTTATAAAGTTATTTGTTTTATTAGACTATAAATAGAATATATAATATTCTATTATGCATAGTGCCTGCATAGTGTTTGCACAGTAAATTTTTTTTATATATAACAGAATACTTTTATAAAGTTATTCGTTTTATTAGATTATAAGTAGAATATATTATATTTTATTTAAAAGATTTTATTTTATTAGAATATTTTATTAATACTTCATAGGAAATCAATATGGGCCGTCCATTTAAAAGTAAATCAATTTGGACCGTTCATGAATTAGTTACTATTCACTCCATTCTCCTATAAAGAGAAGCTCATTCCTTCATTATTTCTTATGAATTAACTGAAACTCTAGAGAGAGAAACTATAGAGAGAAAAAAGAAAAGTATTCTGCCACTTCACTACTCCTATATCCAGTTTCTTCTAAGGTAAGGGATATTATTTGTTGTACTCGTAAGGGGTATTATTTCTTTCGTCTTCATGAAGAGAACTTCTGTTATTCCATTCTTTATCATTATGTTGGAATAACCTGTCTATGCGAAGTACCGCATACATGGTGAAATTCTTCTGTTATTCCATTCTTTATTATTTTGTTGAAACATCATGTCTGTGCTTTTACGCATGACCTGGTTCCGTTCTTTATTATTCTGTTGGAACATCCTGTCTGTGCGGATTACGCATGACCTTGTTCCATTCTTTATTATTCTGTTGGAATAACCTGTATGTGCGGTCTATCGTATGCATTGTAATTTCTTCTGTTATTCCATTCTTTATTATTCTATTGGAATAACCTGTCTATGTGGATTATCACATGCATGGTGAATGATCCTTTGTATTCATTCCTTATAAAATTGTGAAAATGATTCGTCAAGTGGATTATCGCATGGCGCATTTAAAAATCCATTTGCATAGATTTCAAATATTCTCTTATACTCAGTTGGTTAAAGCTTTGACTTCTATACTCCATGAAATTAGTGGAATATCCTTGATATTTGCGCTTCATCCAGTATCTTTTCATGGAAATATTCTTCTGAGCATTCTTGAATTTTACTCCATAAAGAAGTATCATGTTGATAATTTGGACGTTATTGGTTCCTAGATAAATTAATTCTTGAACTTGTTTTATTGAATTCTTATATCATTGTCATCATCCTCATGTTTATATTATGTTGAAAGTCATTTGTGGCCTGTAGTGCATAGATGGACTTGGTATTATTATGACCAGGGATTAATCGGTATAATAATGACCTTAATGTTACAAATGATGTGGTAAAAATCCTCATTGGCCGTAGTGCATTAATGGACAGTTGTTGGCATGATCATGACCATTGATGAATACACGAATATCCTTGGCCCGTAGTGCATGGAGTGATGGTCCAGGATAAATGGCTTTAGTATTCCTCACTATTCTGTTAAATAGTTTGACAATAAATATAATGAGGACTCCATTGAGTGTGGATATTGTCTAGATGACAATATATGTATTAAAACTCATAGCATATGTTTTGTCGTATTTTACATGACAGTTGTATAATTAAGTTTTTATTTGTATTTTATACCATGTATTTGGAGACTCAAGATGGGTGATGTATACCTATTTTGGGGGCGTCACAGTTGGTATCAAAGCTTAGGGATATGATCCCTGGCTGAGATGTGAGACAAGAACTAGGAGGGGAGAGATGGAGAATTCCTTCGCTAGTATGACCTACCAAAGATTATTTGGTATTTAATTGGTCGGTCAGAGTATAGGGATAATATGTTGCATGTCAATTAACCCTTGTTTTGTGGCAGTGTTTGAAATGGCAGCTGAAAATGTTAACAATGGAGTGAATGAGATCGTTGAGACACCTTTAATCACCAACCACGTTAATGTGATGTCAGACGAATAAGAAATTGGAGATATCTACGTAGTGAGTGAAGAACTAATAGTTGCACCCGAGCTAGTCGCAGAGGTAGCAGCTGAGAGTGAGGAAGAAAAGGAACCTGAGGAGAATTTATTAGAAGAATTTTATGATCAAAATTTAGAATTACAAAATCATATTCATGAGTTAGAAGAGCAGGCTAAAGAACGACAAGCGGTCGTGGAGCAAAGAGATGTAACAATTCAAAATTGTGTTACCCGATGTGCGATACTTGAACAGAAGCACTCTTTGGCAGAGTATAAGATATTAGAGCTGGAATCTGAGAATTCTATGATCAAAGTTCTGATGAAAGAAGAAACAAATGAACGAAGGAGAATAGATGATGCATGGGTAAAAGCCGCACGACGCGTAAATATTGTAGAAAAAGACCTTCGATCCAATAAGGCCAAAATAGATGAAATGGATTTTGCTTTTTGGACAACAATTGGGAGAATCCAACATCGAATTCGGAATTACCCTGTGCAGAGCGGTCAACCCCAATTCGATATGGATCGGAGAGTAATGATTCGAATCATAGATCAGGAATGTGACGAAGCAAGTAAAGGTGGAATGTACTCAATAGCAAAGTCAAATCCGGTAGTTTAAGTGAGAGCGTTTGTTGAGAAACCCAAATGAAGTTATTATGGGTAAGTTAATCATAAGCTCTTGCGAAATCTATACCTTATTCGATACCGGTTATACCTATTCTTTTATCTCTCTTGTTTGCGCTCAACATTTAAATTTGACTCCGGAGAAACTAGACTTTGATTTATCTGTTGAAACTCCGTTTGGAGAAACCTCCGTTACCTCCATTGTTTATAAATCTTATTGATTCAAATTGACACTTTCACGTTACTTTTCGATCTTATCTCTTTGAAAATACTTGCCTTTAATGTGATTTTAGGAATCAATTGGTTAACTACTCATCATGCTTTTCGTAAGGTTGTTAGCTTTCATATTCCTAACCAACCTGTTATTCGAATTCAAGCAACCAAACCACTAAAGTCAATCATTGTCATATCAAGTCATAGTAAAGAGCCTCGAGCCTTTTGCTGGTGACTTCCTTGTGTGGAATGAACCGAAGCCAGACTTTCTGTAGGCGACGTCGTGAATGACGATGGCAAGTTGATAGGTATCAATGTGACGTGCTATCCAAGTCTTGGATGAGAGTCACAGTTTTGAATGATATTTCTATTGTTAATAAATTTCCTGACGTATTCTTGAAGACTTCTTAGCATACCCGTAGAGCGTGAAATCAAATTTTGTATTGACCCCAGTACAAAACCCATTTCTTCAACCCTTAAATATTTCTTCAACTCTTAAATATTTCTTCAACCAAAACGAATGTATAATGCGCCAAAGACGTTGGCTCGAGCTGTTGAAAGATTACGATAATACCATTCAATACCATCGTAGAAAAGCGAACATGGTAGCTGACACGTTGAGTAGAAGATCGTATGCGTTTACGAGTGCCAATATACAAACCTACGTGAAGATAACGAATATATGATTAGAACCAACTTTAGTCGATAATGTTAAAGCTGCTAAAGCTATAGACCCGGAGCTGATGAGTACAAAGAAGAAGGTTCAAGAGGGCGTTATTTTAAAAGCAAGAGTTGCTGAAGAGAGGAAATCTAAACCCTCGATTTAATTGGCCCATTTGAAATCCTCGATTGAGTAGGAACTGTGGCTTATAAACTCGTTTTACCGCCAAATATGTCGCGTGTTCATAACATTTTTCACGTATCGATGTTACATAAATATGTGGATGACCCGAACCATGTTATTAAATTAGTACTAGACAAGATAACAGAAGATTTAACGTATGAGGAGATATGTGGTAAAATCTTGGATAAGAAGGATTATATTCGACACTCAAAGGTTATACCTCAAGAGTTATACCTCAAGAGTTAGAATTTGAAGTGAAGTCAAGGTATCCTCACCTATTCGACATACCAGGTACGTACGTAAATTTTGAGGGCAAAATTTCATAAGGAGGGGAGATCGTGACACCCCAAATTTTATAAATAAAGATTTAAATTTCTCGAAATATTTTTTTGAATGTTATGAAATGAATTTGATATAATGTTATAGTTGTGGGTAATATTTATAAATTTTGCAAAGTATGCAAGTTGTTATATAATATTCGATCGGTCGAGGAATATTCATTTTAACAAGGAATATTCGTACAACGACATAATCATTGGTGGACCCCACAAAGGAATTATTGTCGGATTGAGAAAACGACAAAAATACTTTAAGAAAATAACGGCGGAAGCTTTACCGTTAACTGTTGAAACACCCGGTGTTAAAAATGCAGAATGTCTGGCGTGCTGGTTGCATAGTAGCATACCAGTATTGATTATTGATGCTTACGTGAGAAGTCACACCGCTTTTGTTCAATTATTACTACGAGAATTGATGCATAGTATCTCAAATTATTTGATTCAATTATTGTCGATATTGTAATTGAGATAACAAAGTTATTAATATTATTATTTACAATATTAACGATGTCTAGAAGTTCTGCCAAGGAGAGCGGTCACCTAATTGTGCTCCAATAGGGAGAAATCCTTATTGGAAAGCCCCCTCTTTCCTGGGAACGACCTGATCGATTAATATTGTGAATTATAATAAAGATGATAAGTTTTGTTTTATTATTATTATAAATGTAATAAAACAGAAAACTTTTTATATAAAACAGAATACTTTTATACAGTTATTTGTTTTATTAGACTATAAATAGAATATATGATATTATATTATGCATAGTGTTCGCATAGTGTTTCCATAGTAAAATCTTTTTATATAAAATGTAATAATTTTATAAAGTTATGTATTTTATTAGACTATAAATAGAATATAAATATTCTATTATGCATAGTGTTTGCGTAGTGCTCGCATAGTGTTTACATAGTAAAATCATTTTATATAAAACATAATACTTTTATAAAGTTATTCGTTTTATTAGATTATAAATAGAATATATTATATTTTATTTAAAAGATTTTGTTTTATTAGAATATTTTATTAATAATGCATAGTAAATCAATATGGACCGTCTGTTTAAAAGTAAATCAATATGGACTAGTTCATGAATTAGTTACTATCCGATCCATTCTCCTATAAATAGAAGCTCATTCCTTCATTATTTCTTACGAATTCACTGAAACTCTAGAGAGAGAAACTATAGAGAGAAAGAAGAAAAGTATTCTGCTACTTCACTACTCCTATATCCAGTTTCCTGTAAGGTAAGGGATATTATTTGTTGTACTCGTAAGGGGTATTATTTCTTTCGTCTTCATGAAGAGAACTTCTGTTATTCCATTCTTTATCATTATGTTGGAATAACTTTGTCTATGCACAAGTACCGCATTACATGGTGAAATTATTACGTTATTCAATTCTTTATTATTATGTTGGAACATCCCACATGCATGCGTTTACGCATGACTGGTTCCGATTCTTTATTATTCGTTGGAACATCCAGTATGTGCGGTTTACGAATGACCTGGTTTCGTTCTTTATTATTCTGTTGGAACATCCTGTCTGTACGGATTACGCATGACCTGGTTCCATTCTTTATTATTTTGTTGGAATAACCTGTCTTTGCGGTCTATCACATGCATGGTGATTTCTTCTGTTATTCCATTCTTTATTATTCTGTTGGAATAACTTGTCTATGTGGATTATCACATGCATGGTGAATGATCCTTTGTATTCATTCCTTATTAAATTGTGGAAATGATCATGCAAGTGGATTACGCATAGCGGACAAAAATCCATTCATAGTTTCATATATTCTCTTATACTCAGTTGGTTAAAGCTTTGACTTCTATACTCCATGAAATTAGTGGAATATCCTTGATATTTGCGCTTCATCCAGTATCTTTTCATGGAAATATTCTTCTGAGCATTCTTGAATTTTACTCCACAAAGAAGTATCATGTTGACAATTTGGACTTTATTGGTTCCTGGATAAATTAACTCTTGAACTTGTTTTCTTGAATTCTTATATCATTGTCATCATCCTCATGTTTATATTATGTTGAAAGTCATATGTGGCCTATAGTGCATAGATGGACTTGGTATGATTATGACCAGGGATTAATCGGTATAATCATGACCGTAATGTTACAAATGATGTGGTAAAAATCCTCATTGGCCGTAGTGCATTGATGGACAGTTGTTGGCATGATCATGACCATTGATGAATACACGAATATCATTGGCCCGTAGTTCATGGATAATTTGTGGTCGTGATACTAATGAAAATCCTTAGCCGTAGTGCAGGGATGATGTGGATTATTTATTAAGCTTAGTCTCAGCGATAAAAGTGATTAAAAAACCTTTTAAATCATAGAAGATAGTAGATTTTATTCTCTACTTGACTCTTCTAATGGATTGCTTGTTCACATGATTAAACTTGATGTTTGTTATATTTTATCGGTTTAACCTTCTTTGAAGGCTAACGATAAATTATTTTGCATTATCTTAGTCATAATATTTTTCTTGGGCTAGTTGAGCTCACCCTTTCTTTCACTTCGTTCTCTTCGTGAAATTAGAACGTGGCAAGGACTAGTCTGGGAAAGTGTATGTGATCCAGATGATAACATTAGTAGTCCTCACTATTCTATTAAATAATGTGACAATAAATGTAATGAGGACTCCATTGAGTGTGGATATTGTTTAGATGATAATATTTGTATTAAAACTCATAGCATATGTTTTGTCATATTTTACACGACAGTTGTATAATTAAGTTTTTATTTGTATTTTGTACCATGTATTTGGCGACTCAAGATGTGTGATGTATACCTATTTTGGGGGCGTCACAAGCACTTTGTGAATAGTACCGTAAAAATGAATACTACTCATGGATAGTACTCCGACATGAAAAGCTTAAAATTTAACAAGAATGTGCAGAAAATATCATTGTGAAACGATACTAGATGAAGCGCAAATTTCAAGGATATTCTACTAATTTCACAGAGTATAGAAGCAATACTTTAACCAAATGAGGGTATAATCAGGAATACGAGACAAAATAATATTACTCACATACTACAAGGTATGGAAGAAAATATTATTCCTTATGAATACTGAAAAAATAATATCCCTTACCTTAGAAGAAGACTGGATACTGGAATAGTGATATAACAGATTTCCCCTTTTCTTTCTCTCTATAGCTTCTCTCTCTATAATTGCTCTTGTGAGTCTTAGTGAATTGGTGAGAATAAAAGAAGAATGAGCTTTCATTTATAGGAAAACATAGTTTCGATAATTACACGTTTTGGGGCTCGAAATATTACAGAATAATACCTTCATCTTTTCCTTCATTTTTAATTTAGTCCTACAAGTATTATCAAACTTACACCACCTCCCCTAATAGTACATCATGTGAATCAATAGTACATTCATGTGAATAAATAATTATAAGAATGTGAATTAATAGCTATTAATTGCTCATTTATCCGATTAATTACCCGATTGGTCAATATAACCTCCAAACATCAATTATTATTGGAATAGATTTCGATTTCAACTAACACTAATAATCCACACACAATGGAAATATCAATTTCATCTTTAATCAACATGAACTTATTCATCATTAATATTATAACTCACAATATTTAACAACCAGGTCGTTCCCAGGAAAGAGGGGGCTTTCCGATAAGGATTTCTCCCTATTGGCGCGCAATTAGGTGACCAAACCTCTCCTTGACAGAACTTTCTAGACATTGTCAATATTTCAAATAATAATATGAATAACTTTGTCGTCTCAATTATTGATTTAATAATATAAAATATTATGCGATGATGAATTGTGACAATAATTGAATCAATAATATGAGAGATATTATTATCAGAATTAATTGTAGCAATAATTGAGTATAATCGAGTGACTTCTCACGTAAGCATCAATAATCAATACAGGTGTGCTACTATGCAACCCACAGCCAGACATCGCATTTTTTACCACCGGGTAGTTCAACCGTTTAATGGTAAAACATTCGCCGTTATTTTTATAAAAAGATAATTCTGTCATTTTCTAACTACGACAATACTTCCGTTGTGGGGTCCACTAATGATTGTGTCGTCTTACGAATATTCCCTGTTAAAATGAATATTCCCCGACCAATCGAATACTATATAACCACTTTCTTACTTTGCAAAATTTATAAATAATACCCACAACTATAACATTATATCAAATCCACACCATAACATTCAAAAATATATTTTGAGAAAAATTAATCTTTATTCATAAAAGTTGGGGTCTTACAACCTCCCCTTCTTATGAAATTTCATCCTCAAAATTAGGGTGCGTACCTGGTATGTCGAAGAGGTGAGGATACCTTGACTTTATTTCAGATTCTAACTCCCAGGTCATTTCCTCAACATCGTGGTTTCTCCACAAAACTTTGACTTGAGGTATAACCTTGGAGCGTAGAATATGATCCTTCTTATCGAAG
Organism: Panax ginseng; assembly: GCA_020205605.1. Lineage (NCBI taxonomy): Eukaryota > Viridiplantae > Streptophyta > Magnoliopsida > Apiales > Araliaceae > Panax > Panax ginseng. Next base: position 73,796,242 of record CM035142.1, on the reverse strand, counting down.
ATTTTAACAGGTACCTCCTCATACGTTAAATCTTCCGCTATCTCATCCGGTTCTAATTCAATAATGTGGTTCAGGTCTTTCACATATTTACGTAACATAGATATGTGAAAAACATTATGAACACGAGACATACTTGGCTGTAAAGCGAGTCTATAGGCCACAGTTCCTACTCGATCGAGGATTAAAAATGGGCCAATGAATCGAGGATTGAGCTTTCCTCTCTTTCCAAATCTCATAACTCCTTTCCATGGAGCAACGTGTAACAACACATGATCTCCAATATTGAATTACACGTCCTTTCGATGAAGATCATCATAACTCTTTTATCGATCTTGTGAGGTTTTTATACGTTATCGGATCGTTTGAATTTTTCCGTAGTCATATTGCTCCACCAAAATGTATGTCGAAGATCATGATACATTTTGGTACTCCCAAGATGGATTACAAACGGTGTGTTGTGATCCTCCATCATGATTTTATACTTCAAGTCAGAATCGTTAGGAACACAAAGTCTGGAGTTGACTCGAAGTATTCCTTCTTCATCGATTCTTGCTTCCGGAATAGTACCTTCTTTCACTTTCTTCCTCATACGCATCAGCTCCAAGTCTGTAGCTTGAGCAACTTTAACTTTATCGATTAAAGTCGGTTCTACTCGTATATTTGCCATCATCATATGGGTCCATGGAGTCTTTAACTCTATCTCCATCCTTTGTAAGTCATACAAAATGGGCCTTTGCATTGACAATATCGCACTCGTACCCGCATATGATCTTCTACTCAATGTGTCAGCTACTACGTTCGCTTTTCCAAGATGGTATTGAATGGTATGATCATAATATTTCAATAGCTCAAGCCATCATTGTTGTCGCATATTGAGTTCATTTTGAGTAAAGAAATATTTGAGGTTTTTATAATCCATATAGATCTCCACCTTCTCTCCATCCAGGTAATGCCTCCAAATCTTAAGCACAAAAACGACAGCTGCAAACTCTAGATCATGAATAAGATAATTCCTTTCGTATTCTTTGAGTTGTCATGAGGCATAGGCTATGACTTTCCCGTGTTGCATGAGAACACATCCTAAACCTTTTCCTGAAGCATCGCTGTATATGACAAATCCCTCCGAACTAGCTAGTATTGTCAGAACAGGTGCTGAAATGAGCCTCCTCTTGAGTTCTTGAAAACTCTTCTCACATTCCTCGCTCCAACCAAATTTTGTTTGTTTTCGAGTCAACTGAGTTAATGGAGTAGCGATTCAGGAAAATCCTTCCACAAACCTTCGATAATAACCAGCTAAGCCCAAAAAGCTACGTACTTCGGTCACTGACTTAGGTTGCTCCCAGCTTTGAATTGCTTCAATCATTGTCGGGTCAACAGATATTCCGTGATTTGATATCACGTGCCCAAGGAATGCTACTTCCTTAAGCTAGAACTCGCATTTCTTCAACTTGGCATATAACTTGTTTTCACGAAGCTTTTGGAGTATCAGCCTCAAGTGTTGCTCATGATCTTCACGGCTTTGGATTAAATGAGGACGTCATCAATAAAGACGAGCACAAAGTGATCCAAATATTCTTTGAATACTCGGTTCATCATATCCATGAAGGCAGCAGGAGCATTAGTCAATCCAAAAGACATGACTAGGAATTCGTAATGCCCATACCAAGTTCTGAAAGCAGTCTTTGGAATGTCATCAGTTTTAATCTTTAATTGATGATATCCGGAATGAAGATCGGTCTTTGAAAAGAATTCAGCGCCTTGCAACTGGTCAAATAGATCATCAATATGAGGTAATGGGTACCTATTTTTGATGGTGACATGATTCAGCTCCCGATAATCAATATAAAGTCGCATACTTCCATCTTTTTTCTTCACGAATAGAACAGAAGCACCCCAAGGAGATGTACTAGGACGAATGAAACCGATGTCTAACAATTCCTGTAGTTGAGTTTTTAACTCCTGAAGTTCAATAGGAGCCATTCGATATGGGGCTTTGGAAATGAGTTTTGTACCGGATTCAAGGTTGATACAAAATTTAATTTCACGCTCTGGGGGTAGGCCAGGAAGTTCTTCAGGGAATACGTCAGGAAATTTATTAACAATAGAAATATCATTCAAATCTAACATATTTTTATTTAAATCCGTGACATGTGCTAAGAAAGCTTGACATCCGTTTTTCAATAAACAAATAGTTTTATGGCTTGATATGACAGTGATTGATTTTAGTGGTTTGGTTGCTTGAATTTGCATAATAGGTTGGTTAGGAATATGAAAGCTAACAACCTTACGAAAATAATCGATTTTAGCATGATGAGTAGTTAACCAATTAATCCCTAAAATCACATCAAATGCAAGTATTTTAAAAGAGATAAGATCGACAGGTAACGTGCAGTTACCGATTTGAATCAAACAAGACTTCTAAACAGTGGATGTAATGAAGGTTTCTCCCAATGGAGTTTCAATAAATAAATCAAAGTCTAATTTCCCCGGAGTTAAATTTAAACGTTGAGCGTAAGTAGGACAAATAAAAGAATGGGTAGAACCGGTATCAAATAAGGTATAGACTTCGCTAAAGTTTATGATTAGCTTACCCGTGATCATCTCGTTTGGATTCCTCACTTTTTTGGAGGTTACGACAAACGCTCCCTGTGACGCCCCCAAAATAGGTATACATCACCCATCTTGAGTCGCCAAATACATGGTACAAAATACAAATACAACTTAATTATACAACAGTCGTGTAAAATACGACAAAACATAATCTAAGAGTTTTAATAAGAATATTGTCATCTAGACAATATCCACACTCAATGGAGTCCTCATTACATTTATTGTCACATTATTTAACAGAATGGTGAGGACTACTAATGATATCATCTGGACCGTCACTCCGTTCCTCGACTAGTCTCGACTACGTTCTCATTTCCTGAAGAGAATGGTGAAAGAAATGGTGAGCTCAACTAGCCCAGTAAGAAATATTATGACTAAGATAATGCAGAATAAATTATCATTTAGCTTCAAATGATGTTAAACCGATAAAATATAATAAACATCAAGTTTAACTGTAGCGGAACAAACAATCCATTAGAAGAGTCAAGTAGAGAATAAAATCTACTATCTTCTATGATTTAAAAGGTTTTTCATCACTTTTATCGCTGAGACTCGGCTTAATAAATAATCCACATCATTAAATCATCCCTGCACTACAGGGCAAGGATATTATTTAGTATCACGACAATGAATTATCCATGCACTACTGGCCAAAGATAATCGTGTTTTCATCAACGGTCTTGATCATGCCATAAAACAATTCATCTTTGCACCCTTGGCCGAAGAGAATCCATAGCCATAATCATACCAAAAACTATCCATCAATGCAGTACGGGCCAATGAGGACTTTTTCCACATCATTTCTAACATTACGGTCATGATTATACCGAATAATCCCTGGTCATAATCATACCAAGTCCATCTATGCACTACAGGCCACAGATGACTTTCAACATAACATAAGCATGAGGATGATGACAATTCAATAAAACAAGTTCAAGAATAAATTTTAAAGATTTATAAGTTAATTTATCATGAACTCAATAACGTCCATATTGTCACCATGATACTGCTTTGTGGAGTAAAATTCAAGAATGCTCAGAAGAATATTTCCATGAAAAGATACTGAATAAAGCGCAAATATCAAGGATATTCCACTAATTTCATGGAGTATAGATGCCACAACTTTAATCAACTGAGTATAATAAAATATAAGAAACCGCAAATGGATTTTTTTCTGCCATATGGTAATCCACGTAGATAGATTATTCCAACAAAATAATAAAGAATGGAATAACAGAAGAATTCACCAGGAATGCGTTATCCGCACAGACAGTTTATTCCAACAGAATAATAAAGAATGGAACCAGGTCATGCGTAATCCGCATGCATGTGATGTTCCAACAAGTAATAATAAAGAATGGAACCAGTCATTCGTAATCCGCACAGAAAGGATGTTCCAACAGAATAATAAAGAATGGAATAACAACAGAATTCACTAGGCATGCGATAAACCGCACAGACAGATTATTCCAACAGAATAATAAAGAATGGAATAACAGAAGAATTTCACCATGTATGCGGTACTTCACATAGACAGGTTATTCCAACATAATAATAAAGAATAGAATAACAACCCTTACGAGTATTGAAAGAAAATAACTCTCTTCATGAATACGAAAGAAATAATACCCCTTACCTTAGAAAAATTGGATACTAGAATAGTGAGGTAGCAGACTTCTCTTCTTCTTTCTCTCTATAATTTCTCTCTATAATAATTACTCTAAAGCTTTTGTGAATTGGTGAGAAATGAAGGATAAATGAGATTCTATTTATAGGAAAATATAGTTTCGATAATTGCATGTTTTGGGGCTCGAAATATTACTGTATAATACCTTCCTCTTTTTCTTCATTTTTAATTTAGTCCTACAAGTATTATCAAACTTACACAACCTCCCCTATTAGTAAATAATGTGAATTAATAGTTCATTCATGTGACTCAATAGTATAATCATGTGAAAAAACTAATTACAGTTAGTACCTTCAACTATACCTCCATTTTTAATTTAGTCATGCAAGTATTATCAATCTTGCACCACCTCACCTAATAGTACATGAATGTGAATCAATAGTACACACATGTGAACAAATAGTTATAAGAATTTGAAATAATAGCAATTAATTGCTCATTTGTCTGATTAATTACCCGATTAGTCAATATAACCTCCAAACATCAATTATTATCGAAATAAATATCGATTTCCACTAACACTAATAATCCCAACACAATAGAACTATCAATTTCATCTTTAATCAACACAACTTATTCATCATTAATATTATAACTCACAATATTTAACAATCAGGACATTCCCAAGAAAGAGGGGTCTTTCCGATAAGGATTTCTCCTTATTGGCGTGAAATTAGGTGACCAAACCTCTCTTTGACAGAACTTCTAGACATTGTCAATATTGCAAATAATAATATGAATAACTTTGTTGTCTCAATTATTGATTTAATAATAATAAATATTATGCAGATGATACTATGACAATAATTGAATCAATTATATGAGAGATATGATGCAACAATTACTGTAGCAATAATTGAGTATAACTGAGTGACTTCTTACGTAAGCATCAATAATCAATACCGTGTGCTACTATGCAACCACGCGTATTACTGTACTTTTACCACCGGGTAGTTCAACCGTTTTAACGGTAACACTTTCCCCGTTATTTTTATTAAAAGATAATTATGTCGTTTCTAACTACTACAATCATTCTGTTGTGGGGTCCACCAATGATTGTGTCGTCGTACGAATATTCCCTGTTAAAACGAATATTCCCCGACCAATTAAATATTATATAACCACTTGCTTACTTTGCAAAATTTGTAAATATTACCCACAACTATAACATTATATCAAATCCATACCATAATATTCAAAAATATATTTCAAGAAAATTATTCTTTATTCATAAAAGTTGGGGTCTTACAACCTCCCCTTCTTATGAAATTTCGTCCTCGAAATTAGGGTACATACCTGGTATATCGAAGAGGTGATGATACCTTGATTTCATTTCAGATTCTAACTCCCAGATCATTTCCTCAACATCGTGGTTTCTCCACAAAACTTTGACTTGAGGTATAACTTTAGAGCGTAGAATATGATCCTTCTTATCCAAGATTTTAACAGGTAACTCTTCATACGTTAAATCTTCCTCTATCGCATCTGGTTCTAATTCAATAATGTGGTTCGGGTCTTTCACATATTTACGTAACATAGATATGTGAAAAACGTTATGAACACGAGACATACTTAGCGGTAAGGCGAGTCTATAGGCCATAGTTCCTACTCGATCGAGGATTAAAAATGGGCCAATGAATCGAGGGTTAAGATTTCCTCTCTTTCTAAATCTCGTAACTCCCTTCCATGGAGCAACACGTAACAACACATGATCTCCAATATTGAATTCCACGTCTTTTCGATGAAGATCAGCATAACTCTTTTGTCGATCTTGTGAGGTTTTTATACATTGTCGGATCGTTTGAATTTTTCCGTAGTCATACGTATCAACTCCGGCCCCAACAACGTTGTTTCACCCACCTCATCCCAGCATACTGGAGAACGACACTTTCTTCCATACAACGCATCAAATGGAGCCATGCCAATACTTTCTTGATAACTGTTATTGTAGGAAAACTCCACCAATGGTAAAAACTTGTCCCAACTTCCTTTGATGTCAAGGAAATAGAGTCTTAATAAATCTTCAAGAGTTTGAATATTCCTCTCCGACTGCCCGTCCGTCTGAGGATGATATGCCGAGCGAAATCGTAAATTCGTGCCCATAGCTTTTTACAAACTAACCCAAAATCTTGAAGTGAATCTTGGGTCTCGATCAGAAACTATGGATATCGGCATACGATGCAGTCTTACAATCTAGTTTATGTACATACGAGCAAGACGTTCAAGTGTATAAGTTTCTTGTATAGGTAGGAAATGAGCAGACTTGGTCAATCTATCAACAATGACCCAAATTGCATCTATGCCTTGAGAAACCTTGGGAAGACTAGTAACGAAATCCATGGTAATGTGCTCCCATTTCCATTCTAGAATTTCAAGTGGTTGCAATGGACCTTTGTGTACTTGATGCTCCGCCTTGACTCGTTGACAAGTTAAACACCTTGAGATAAACTCCGCTATCTCTTTCTTCATATTGCTCCACCAAAATGTATGTCGAATATCACGATACATTTTGGTACTCCCAGGATGGATTGTGAATGGTGTGTTGTGCGCCTCCATCATGATTTTATACTTTAAATAAGGGTTGTTAGGAACACAAAGTCTGGAGTTGACTTGAAGTATTCCTTCTTCATCGATTCTTGCTTCTGGCATAGCACCTTCTTGCACTTTCTTCCTCATACGCATCAGCTCCAGGTCTGTAGCTTGAGCAGCTTTAACTTTATCGATTAAAGTCGGTTATACTCATATATTCGCCATCATCACATGGGTCCATGGAGTCTTTAACTCTATCTCCATCCTTTGTAAGTTATATAAAATGGGTCTTTGCGTTGGCAATAATGCACTCGTACCCGCATATGATCTCCTACTCAATTCATCAGCTACTACATTCGCTTTTCCAAGTTGGTATTGAATGGTATGATCGTAATCTTTCAACAACTCAAGACATCATCATTGCCGCATGTTGAGTTCCTTTTGAGTGAAGAAATATTTGAGGCTTTTATGATCCGTATAGATCTCCACCTTCTCTCCATACAGGTAATGCCTCCAAATCTAAGCGCAAAAACGACTGCTGCCAACTCTAGATCATGAGTGGGATAATTCCTCTCATATTCTTTGAGTTGTCGTGAGGCATAGGCTATGACTTTCCCATGTTACATGAGAACACATCCTAACCCTTTGCCTGAAGCATCACTGTAGATGACAAATCCCTCCGAGCCAGATGGTATTATTAGAACAGGTGTTGAAATGAGTCTCCTCTTGAGTTTTTGAAAACTCTTCTCACATTCCTCGCTCCAACCGAATTTTATATCTTTTCGAGTCAGCTGAGTTAATGGAGTAGCGATTTGAGAAAACCCTTCTACGAATCTCCGATAATAACCAGCTAAGCCGAGAAAGCTAAGTACTTTGGTTACTAATTTAGGTTGCTCCCAGCTTTAAATTGCTTCAATCTTTGCCGGGTCAACAGATATCACATGATTTGATATCACGTGCCCCAAGGAATGCGACTTCCTTAAGCCAGAACTCGCATTTCTTCTACTTGACATATAGCTTGTTTTCACGAAGCTTTTGGAGTATCAGCCTCAAGTGTTGCTCATGGTGTTCATGGGTTTTGGAGTATATGAGGATGTCATCAATAAAGACGACCACAAAGTGATCCAAATATTCCTTGAATACTCAGTTCATCATATCCATGAAGGCAGCATGAGCATTAATCAACCCAAAAGACATGACTAAGAATTCATAATGCCGCAAGGAAGTTCGAAAGTAGTCTTTGGAATGTCATCAGTTTTAATCTTCAACTGATGATATCCGGAACGAAGATCAATCTTTGAAAAGAATTTGGCGCCTTGCAACTGGTCAAATAGGTCATCAATGCGAGGTAACGGGTACCTATTTCTGATGGTGACATGATTCAACTCCCGATAATCAATACAAAGTTGCATACTCCCATCTTTCTTCTTCACGAATAGAACAGGAGCACCCCAAGGAGACGTATTAGGACGAATGAAACCAATGTCTAACCATTCCTGCAATTGGGTCTTTAACTCCTGAAGTTCAATAGGAGCCATTCGATATGGGGCTTTGAAAATGGGTTTTGTACCGGGTTTAAGGTCGATAAAAAATTTAATTTCACGCTCTGGGGGTAGGCCAAGAAGTTCTTCAGGGAATACGTCAGGAAATTTATTAACAATAGAAATATCTTTCAAATTTGACGTATTTTTATTTAAATCTGTGACATGAGCTAAGAAAGCTTGACATCCGTTTTTCAATAAACGAATAACTTTATGGCTTGAGATGACCGTGATTGATTTTAATGGTTTGGTCGCTTGAATTCGCATAATAGGTTGATTAGGAATATGAAAGCTAACAACCTTATGAAAACAATCAATTTTAGCATGATGAGTAGTTAACCAATCAATCCCTAGAATCACGTCAGATGCAAGTATTTTTAAAGAAATAAGATCGACAGGTAACTGTGACGCCCCCAAATCCGGATACTTGAAACCCGAACTCAGGCTTCACGATACCATTTCTATGTTTGAATAATACAATAGTAATATTACATTCAAACTTAATTTACATACATCAAAGTTTACTTCCCAGGTACGAGACCTTCAATTACATTCCTTACAATACTTGAATAGATATCCATACAGCTATAACCATTAACTCATAATACACACTTATTCGATCAGCTTTCCTTTCCCTTTGTTCGTGCCTGAGCCTTCAGGTTGCTCACACATAACTGAAAACATTTAATTTAAGCAAGGATGAGCATTTGAGTGCCCAGCAAGTAATAGCAATTATATATATAAGCTGAAAGAATTTAAGTATTCCCTTTACATAACACTTCTACAACGAATCAAAAGTTGTGAAGTAATCTATACTGATAAAAGATTCACATAACAACTCTCTTTCAAATTCTTGAAATGAGGCTCTACCCATGAATAGGGTTTAAGAAACATACTATGAACATTCTTTTTCATTTTCGAAAAGGTTTAGCAGAAATTCATCCACAAACCGTCATAACTTACTTTACGGGCACGGAGGGTGATCACCTGCTTTTACCCTCAGATTGATCAATACTACATAACTAGAACGACATTCATCGCTCATCCTTTGTCCGCCAAGCGCATAAAAAATTTTCCCATTATCGGGATGTTCATACATGCTCGGTTCCAAACCCAAGGTTTTTAATCTTGCTCAACAATAATATGTAATTCAACATATATGTATACGGGTAATTGACATGGTATATCAACATGTGAATAAATGCTATGATTATCCAAGTGGGGACACTTGTATAACCATTTAGAAATCAACTTAATGTAATATATATCCGAGCTATCATGTTGATAATCAAAACGCATATAACTGCAGACAGAATAGAATAATTTCGAAACTTACTCATGTCCATTGCATAAAGGAAATGCAAAGGTAGGATACTTGCTCGATTTGGTCGATTACAAATCTCAACTTAGATCTTATCTCTTTATCACAACCTATCAATAAATGTGTCATTCGTCCGATTAGAACATAAATCATAACACATAAGATCGCTAATTATGGTCAAGACATAGTCTAATTATGTCATCACATTCTATACTTTTATATATTTTTCAAATATCTCATCCATGTTCTTCGGTAGCCTTTTCTTTCTATTATAGGTCCGATAAATATTTGCATGCATCGACACGACTTTATATTTGTACATACTGAGTCTAAGACTCTTATTCTATACCTCAACATCTGTAAATATCAGACATTTTACTTTTAATCATTTTCGAATTTTTTTCCAGAAATTGAAAAATTTAAAATAAATCCAACCTATCACTCAAGGGCTTATAGTGATATAACTGTTATTATGGTTGTTCTTTGCCAAATCCTGGACTTCATAACCGGTTCTCTAGTTAGCTAGTTTGACCGGATATCACTTTCAAACATCGGAATCATAATTACATGATTTAAACATTAAACAATTCCATTATCATTAATAATTAATTTATATTAAACTATTAATGAAACCATTGCCAAAATATAAAAGTTATTTATAATAACTCAAACTATTTTTAAAACATTTATATTACCCTTAAATGATTTTTAAAACAATTAAAATCATTTTTAAATAATCACCATTAATATATAAATATTAATGTACTATTCATCCAAATATTAAAAGTCATTAATTATAACTTAAAATATTTTTAAATCCTTAATATCCTCTTTAAATGATTTTTAAATAAATAAAACCATTTTAAACTATTTATTTAATATAAATATTAAATAAACTTAATATCACAAATCATTAACTAAATATCATTAATATATAATTATTAATGAAATTATCTTCTAAATATTAAAAGTTATATTTTATAACTCAAAATATTTTCTTATATCATAAAATAATTTTTCATGATTTTTCATGAATTAAAACTATTTTTAAATCATTTATTTAATATTATAATTAAATAAATAATACCTTTTATATTTCAAAAATATTAAATATTTATGAAATATACTCAAAATAATTAAAACTATTTTTCGGACTTTAAAATAATTTTTCATAATTTATTTGGTATTTTTAATAATTAAAACTAATTTTTCTAATTTTTAAATTAATTTCCTAAAATAAAATGTTATCTGTCGCTAAAAGCATCTATAGCTTACGTAACCGTCGCTATAGGTGTTCTTGAGCTTCATGTCGTGCACAAAGGTACTAGTAGTTTGACCGAGCTTTAAATCTATGATTCAAGTGTTTTTCGGACTTGCAAAAGCTTCAATGTTGTAAAGTACTAATGTAATACTACAACTACATACTCATTTCATGACCAAACAACAACAAATCTGTGAGATATGATCAATGAAAACCTTGTCGACGTGTTCTTCATGTTTTCGGGTTGCCCGTAAAAATTCGGGTCAACAAATTCTGGCCAATCTAACTTTAGTGGTCTTATTCGGTCGATCGCATACATGTTATAGGTGTTTTATACGCCGGCCATGTAGTACAACTTACAGAGAACATGATTAAATCAAGTTTCAAGTCTAAACATTAACAATACCAAAGATATAAATCATCAAACTCTCTGACAAAACTTGCATGCCAATTCTGGGTTTTCCAGAATTTCAAAACAGATCGTGCATGCTACTTTGGATCTTTATATCTTTCATTCTGAGTTTGATCTAAGTGATCTATTGATTCCAGGTTGTAGATAACATGTAATACTACAACTCTATTACATATAAGACATATAACAACAACAGATCCAAAGAAAGAGGCCTTCATTAAATGTGACCTCAACAATCCAGCTTGAACATTTCGAAAACCCGTAAATGTTCTTGAAAGCGCTTCTAATCAATGGTAGTTTGACCATAAATATCTTCTAATCTACAATGAGATATGACCATGATTCCTTTTTCGTAATAAAGACAACATACCAAAGCTACATAGCAAGCTTTAAACATCAAAAACGCTTAATGATGATGGGATCTCAAATGACTACCGACATTCGCTTGTCGTAACACAAAATTAAAATTTCCAGATTTTGAAGATCTTCAAACCGAGCTTCGAATGTTATGGAATCAACATCAAGCAAACCAGATCATCCTTAGACACTATAATCAACATGTTTTAACATTTAAACATAACATCTAACATCAAAAGTTTAAGAAAAATCAAGCTTAGGTTTATACTTTTTAAGCTTTGATTCTCGATTTTTGGCTACCGATTTGTTATTGGTGTGAATGGGGCTTGTTTATGATCGATATAATGAGAGAATTTCAGTAGGTTTAGGCTAGGGAGAATGTAGCTAAGTGCTTGGGTATAAATAGGCCAAAAATGGTGCATTTCTCTCTTGAATTCATAAAATAATGCAATGGAATGATTATAGTGGGTGATTGATGGTAATACTACGTTTCATAGGTAATTTCTAGATGGATTGGCCGGATTTTGTGGACAAGTGGTAGCAATAAGACATAATTAATGCATTTTCCCTTTCCTTTAATTTAAAAAAATAATTTTAAAATACCTTGGATGCTAAAGTGGAATGATTCCCTTGTTTGAGAGCTGATAGCATGTAGGGTAAACATGTTGGGCATCCTTGTTGCAAGATCCTATCAACAATGTAAGTAATAATACACTAAAATGACAAAAAGGGTATTTTGGTCATTTCACATATAATTCCAAGGGCATTTTTGTAAAAGGCCATTAAATGTAATATTTAACCATTAAATTATAATTCTTACCATTTACCAATTAATTTCTATCATTTGGTAAATTAAAACATTTATATAATAACGTCGTAATTAAACCCGATAATTTTAAATTAGGGTTTTCTTTAAAATTTAGGGTTTTCTAATTAGGGTTTCTTAACGTTATCAATTAGGGTTTTCTAATTGATCATTAGGGTTCTCTAATTATCTGTGTATGATCTAACAAAGTCATTACAGTTTCTAACTTCAACCGATTAGGGTTGTAATAATTAGGGTTTGTCCTAGTTATCAGCGTAAAATAGTAATTAGGGTTTTTCTTCTAATTACCGACATTCGTGTACATACAGAATTTCATATACACAAGAACTTCATATACTACTCGGTCATTTCTCATAATCGAGTTTAATAATTAGGGTTTCACAAAGACTTGTAATACGCTATGACCTAATCGACCGTCATCGCTTTCAATATTATCTCTGTCTCACATACACAAAGACATAATTATTGTAATCAGAAAATCATTATAACAATAATATAATATTATTATTCTCATCTCTTGATCACAATCCCAATTCGTGGTTTGGATCTCATATCCGACTTTCTTTCGTGATATCAAGTTAAAATACTTGATTTAAATATTCTCAACAATTCATATATATTATATAAATCCTAATTATCACTTCATATATTATTTCCAATCATGTTATCATGGAAAACATTTCTGCCAAAATTATTTCTAATTTTTCAAGTAATAAATATATTCATATTTATCGCTCACATTACTAGACACTTATTCTCGCTATTAAATAATAAAAAAATTTTATACATAAATTTTCTTAATTATTTTATTTAGGAAATCTCGGGTTATTACATTCACCTCCCTTATAAGGATTCCGTCCCTAATCACCGCTCTAAACTCATAAACATAAGGGTACATAAAGACATATAATCATCAAGACGTAGACCTCGATCATACTTGATCGAATCGATCTTTAACTATTCTTCACATCACTTACTTAGGCGTAAATTTGATTTTCGAAAGAACTCAAAATTTCTTTATAAAATCACTTACTATATATATATATAGGAAAACATATAAGATATATAAGCGATTCACATAAAGCACCGGAGTTCTGCTCTCATTTGCCAATGTATCCTCGGACCGTCATGTTGTGTAATTCTGAGTTGCTAACGTTGGGGTACTTGGTTGAGTGTGGTCCACTGCTTTCTCCCTCGTGGTTATGTTTGTCGCCTCCATTCCCCTCTTTGGACAGCTTCCTCACTTCGATGCTCACCGATCCGCATATGAAGCATCCACTAATCTTCCTTGAATTGGGGCAATTGGGAGAGATATGACCCTCTTGCCCGCACTTAAAGCACGCGAACTTTACCTTTAGACACTCGCCAGAGTGATTCTTTCCGCAGCTTCTTGACCTTTGATCGCCTCGCTTCTTCACACCTTCCCCGCTTCACTTGAACATTCCCTCGAAAACTCCTCATTCTCTTCTCACCCCTATTCCCACTACTACTTTCCATCTTCACCGCCTCCCCGTCTCCGCCTCGGTTCTTTTTTCTCCTTGTTGTAGAGACTCATGGCCTCGCCTCCCCCTGCTCAACTATGATAGTTTTTCCATGAGTGTCGCAAAAGTATCTATTTGCAAGATCGCCACCTTATTGTAGAGCTGTGGTTTTAAGCCTTGCTCAAACCTCCTTGCTTTCTCGACTTTCAGACTCACTGATGTGGAGCAAACCTAGCTAACTCATTAAATCACAAGATACTTCGTAATACCATGTTTTCCTGTTTTAACTCTGTGAATTTTACCTCCATTCTAGATCAGATACTAACAGAGAGATAGTTTTCAAAAATAAATCTTTAAACCTATCCCAAGCAATTTCTTCTTCTCCCGCCTCGAGTCTTATTTGCCTCCCACCAAAAGTTAGCCTCCCTTTTATCATATAAGTGGCAAACGCGGTCTTTTTGCCCTCATCTACTCTAGCAATTATGAACGCCTTTTCTATTTCGCTCACCCATGTCCTGGGCTTCGTAGGGTCACCGATCCTCCGAACTCGGGTGGTCCTACCGCTTTGAAGTCTTTGAATTTTGCCAAGCGATTATCCTCGGTTGGTTCCAAAGAAATTGGCATTCCCTCGCTTTCATAGCTTCGAGCCATCATGTTCGCAAAGTTTTGCATCGATTCCGCCGTTGTTCTCCATCATTAGCAGATTCTTCTACCCCTTGGTTTCGAAGTTCGATTTGATTGGCAGATTATCTCGTTAAATAAAACCATAAATTATACCTTTACATTTTAAACATTATTGCATAAGATTAATGTATTAAACTTGTTTCATTCCTCAAACTTAGATTCATATTCATTTATCGAATATTTACATAAGACATACCGCTTTAATCAACAATACTATCCCTTTGTGACTACTAAAGTCTGGATTCAAAATTTTGACCAACATAAAGTTGAAAATAGCTTCATTACTTTTCACACACATTACATAAACCATACCACTTATTTACTAAGCTTTTTTTTTTTCTCTGACATTCATTCGCTTCGATGTCCCTCCATTCCACAATTAAAACATCCACCTTGCTTATAGTTGGGGCAACGAGGAGATGTATGTCCCTCACAAACCGCAAATATATCATATCCTCTTCCTTTCTTCTTATCGATTTTCCTAAGTCGATCTTCTATCTTTCTTTTTCCTTACCTCCTGAGTCGCACACCTAAGTGTTGCTTGAGGCTCCCATCCGGCAATTTGGATTTTGAGCTTATCCCGCTTCTTTCATTGTTTCAAAGAATGCTTCGACGCAGCTTGGATATTAAGCAACGCCTCTATCTCCCACAACCTTTCCAAACAGTAGTAACCTTGTTCTCCAGATCAAAGACCTCCGCTGATGCTTGAGCAGCCTTCAACTTTAGTGTCCGAGTCACTATCTCGTCAAGTTCACCATTTCGGATCCGATACTACGCTTTTCCATTATAGCCACCTCGTCCGATTTGGGTTCCCGGTAAGCTTCTATTTCAAATCATTGGCCTTGATATTAGTTCTGGGGTATGGATCTCGATCCTTCTTATTCCACATATCTTTTCCACCGTATATCTACATACATAAGTTACCCGATTAGCATATATAGTATATATACAAAGAATCAAGAGTTTTATATACGTTGTCTTTTATTTTGTTTGACGATAAATTTATTTAATTCTCATCAACGCTTATCCTTCTTCTCGCTTAAAGGCGCTTCATCCACTTCATGTCGAATCGCATAAAGGCGATGCCTCAAAGCCCGCTTCCAAGGTATATATCTTGGTGTCCTTGGCTTTTATCTCAACCTTCAACCGTCCCCACCAGATCTCTCTCGCTCCAACCTCCTCAGAACTCGGCTTAATTTATTTGTGCTTGGAGAGCGCCGTCTTTATCATCATTGCTCGAAATGGAGAGTACGATTCTGGCCTCCGCTTGCTTCACTCTCTAGCCGCTAAGTCGTCGTTCCTAACTAACAAATCTCTTATCATCTCACCGTCTGCGGTACTCCTCGCTAGAGTCCATTGTCTCTTGGGTCAAGGAATTGCTACTTTGACTTTCGCCATCCATCCTATGACCACAATAAACGAGACAACATTAGCAACCAAATAAAATATATTCATCGGTAAAATGAAGGAATATTTTATTTAGTACAACTAAAACTTGATGGATCTCTTCGACTCATCATATCTTATAACTCCTCACCGTAGTACTTCGCTCTCCGGTTCATTTCAATATTTATCTTATCTTTCGTCCTCCATTCTACTAAGGTTATAACCTAGGTTTCGCACTCCTAACGCTTATAACCCTCATACTTTGATACCAACTCGTGACGCCCCAAACCGGATACTTGAAACCCGAACTCAAAGGCTTCACGATACCATTTCTATGTTTTAATAATACAATAGTAATATTACATTCAAACTTAATTTACATACATCAAAGTTTACTTCCTGCATTTAGACCTTCAATTACATTCCTTACAATACTTGAATAGATATCCATACAACTATAACCATTAACTCATAATACACATTTATTCGATCAAACTTTCCTTTTCCTTTGTTCGTGTGCTCGAGCCTTCAAAGTTGCTCACACATAATCGAAAACATTTAATTTAAGCAAGGATGAGCATTTGAGTGCCCAACAAGTAATAGCAATTATATATATAAGTGTTTAAAGAATTTAAGTATTCCCTTTACATAACACTTCTACAATCTAATCAAAAGTTGTGAAGTAATCTATACCGATAAAAGATTCACATAACAACTCTCTTTCAAATTCTTGAAATGAGGCTCACCCATGAATAGGGTTTAAGAAACATACTATGAACATTCTTTTTCATTTTCGAAAAGGTTTAGCGTAAATTCATCCACAAACCGTCATAACTTACGGCACGGAGGGTGATCAAATTTTTCATTGTACCTCTGGATTGATCAATACTACATAACTAGAACGACATTCATCGCTTTCATCCTTTGTCCGCCAAGCGCATATAAAAAATTTTCCCATTATCTGGATGTTCATACATGCCTCGGTTCCAAAACCCAAGGTTTTAATCTTGCTCAACAATAATATGTAATTCAACATATATGTATACGGGTAATTGACATGGTATATCAACATGTGAATAAATGCTATGATTATCCAAGTGGGGACACTTGTATAACCATTTAGAAATCAACTTAATGTAATATATATATCCGAGCTATCATGTTGATAATCAAAACGCACATAAACTGTATTGTGAATAGAATAATTTCAAACTTCTTACTCATGTCCATCAGATAAAGGAAATGCAAAGGTAGGATACTCACTCGACGGTCGATTACAAATCTCAACTTAGATCTTATCTCTTTATCACAACCTATCAATAAAAAAGTCATTCGTCCGATTAGAACATAAATCATAACACATAGTACTGTCAATTATGGTCAGTACATAGTCTAATTATGTCATCACATTCTATACTTTTATATATTTTTCAAATATCTCATCCATGTTCTTCCAAAGAGCCTTTTCTTTCTATTATAGGTCCGATAAGCTGGTTATTGCATCATCGCTACGCCTTTATTTGGGTACATACTGAGTCTAAGACTCTTATTCTATACCTCAACATCTGTAAATATCAGACATTTTACTTTTAATCATTTTCGAATTTTTTTCCAGAAATTGAAAAATTTAAAATAAATCCAACCTATCACTCAAGGGCTTATAGTGATATAACTGTTATTATGGTTGTTCTTTGCCAAATCCTGGACTTCATAACCGGTTCTCTAGTTAGCTAGTTTGACCGGATATCACTTTCAAACATCGAATCATAATTACATGATTTAAACATTAAACAATTCCATTATCATTAATAATTAATTTATATTAAACTATTAATGAAACCATTGCCAAAATATAAAAGTTATTTATAATAACTCAAACTATTTTTAAAACATTTATATTACCCTTAAATGATTTTTAAAACAATTAAAATCATTTTAAAATAATCACCATTAATATATAAATATTAATGTACTATTCATCCAAATATTAAAAGTCATTAATTATAACTTAAAATATTTTTAAATCCTTAATATCCTCTTTAAATGATTTTTAAATAAATAAAACCATTTTTAAACTATTTATTTAATATAAATATTAAATAAACTTAATATCACAAATCATTAACTAAATATCATTAATATATAATTATTAATGAAATTATCTTCTAAATATTAAAAGTTATATTTTATAACTCAAAATATTTTCTTATATCATAAAATAATTTTTCATGATTTTTCATGAATTAAAACTATTTTTAAATCATTTATTTAATATTATAATTAAATAAATAATTTTTTATATTTCAAAAATATTAAATATTTATGAAATATACTCAAAATAATTAAAAACTATTTTTCGGACTTTAAAATAATTTTTCATAATTTATTTGGTATTTTTAATAATTAAAAACTAATTTTTCTAATTTTTAAATTAATTTCCGGAAAATAAAATGTTATCTGTCGCTAAAGCATCTATAGCTGTACGTAACTGTCGCTATAGGTGTTCTTTGAGCTTCATGTCGCCGCATAAGGCAAAGGTACTAGTTTGACCGAGCTTTAAATCTATGATCTAAGTGTTTTCTCGGACTTGCAAAAGCTTCAATGTTGTAGTACTAATGTAATACTACAACTACATACTCATTTCATGACCAAACAACAACAAATCTGTGAGATATGATCAAAGTAAAACCTTGTCGACGTGTTCTTCATGTTTCGGGTTGCCCAGAAAATTTCGTCAACACTTGACAATCGGTAACCTTAGTGGTCTTATCGGGTCGATCCGTACATGTTATAGGTGTTTTATATACGTCGGGCATGTAGTAGTACAACTTACAGAGAACATGATTAAATCAAGTTTCAAGTCTAAACATTAACAATACCAAAGATATAAATCATCAAACTCTCGACAAAACTTGCATGCCAATTCGGGTTTTCTGAATTTCAAAACAGATCGTAATGCTACTTTGGATCTTTATATCTTTCATTTCGAGTTTGATCTAAGTGATCTATTGATTCCAGTTGTAGATAACATGTAATACTACAACTCTATTACATATAAGACATATAACAACAACAGATCCGAGAGAAAGAGGTAGGTAAATGTGACCTCAACATTTCAGATTCTTGAACATTTTCGAAAACCCGTAAATGTTCTTGAGAAGCCTCTATCAATGGTAGTTTGACCATAAATATCTTCTAATCTACAACAGATATGACCATGATTCCTTTTGCGTAATAAAGACAACATACCAAAGGCTACTACATAGCAAGCTTTAAACATCAAAACGCTTTTAATGAGGATGGGATCTACGTACCTCGACATTCGTTGTCGTAACACAAAATTAAAATTTCCAGATTTTGAAGATCTTCAAACCGAAGCTTCAATGTTATGGAATCAACATCAAGCAACCCCAGATCATCCTTAGACACTATAATCAACATGTTTTAACATCTAAACATAACATCTAACATCAAAAAGTTTAAGAAAAATCAAGCTAGGGTTTATACCTTTTTAAGCTTTGATTCTGATTTTTGGCTACTGATTTGTTATTGGTGTGAATGGGGCTTGTTTATAGACTGATATAATGAGAGAATTTCGTAGGTTTAGGCTAGGGAGAATGTAGCTAAGTGCTTGGGTATAAATAGGCCAAAATGGTGCATTTCTCTTGAATTCATAAAATAATGCAATGGAATGATTATAGTGGGTGATTGATGGTAATACTACAAACATTATAGGTAATTTCTAGATGGATGGCCGGATTTTGTGGACAAGTGGTAGCAATAAGACATAATTAATGCATTTTCCTTTCCTTTAATTTAAAAAATAATTTTAAAATACCTTGGATGCTAAAGTGGAATGATTCCCTTGTTTGAGAGCCGATAGCATGTAGGTAAATATGTTGGGCATCCTTGTTGCAAGATCCTATCAACAATGTAAGTAATAATACACTAAAATGACAAAAGGGTATTTTGGTCATTTCACATATAATTCCAAGGGCATTTTTGTAAAAGGCCATTAAATGTAATATTTAACCATTAAATTATAATTCTTACCATTTACCAATTAATTTCTATCATTTGGTAAATTAAAACATTTATATAATAACATCGTAATTAAACCCGATAATTTTAAATTAGGTTTTCTTTAAAATTTAGGTTTTCTAATTAGGGTTTCTTAACGTTATCAATTAGGGTTTTCTAATTGATCATTTAGGTTCTCTAATTATCTCGTGTATGATCTAACAAAGTCATTACAGCTTTCTAACTTCAACCGATTAGGGTTGTAATAATTAGGGTTTGTCTAGATTATCGCCGTAAAATAGTAATTAGGGTTTTTCTTCTAATTACCGACATTCGTGTACACAAGAACTTCATATACACAAGAATCTTCATATACTACTCAGTCATTTCTCATAATCGAAGTTTAATAATTAGGGTTTCACAAGACGATGTAATACGCTATGACCTAATCGAATCATTATATTGCTCAATATTATCTGTCACATACACGAGACATAATTATTGTATCAGAAAATCATTATAACAATAATATAATATTATTATTCTCATCTCTTGATCACAATCCCAATTCAGGGTTTGGATCTCATATCTGACTTCTCTTTCGCATATCAAGTTAAAATACTTGATTTAAATATTCTGAACAATTCATATATATTATATAAATCCTAATTATCACTTCATATATTATTTCCAATCATGTTATCATGGAAAACATTTCTGCCAAAATTATTTCTAATTTTTCAAGTAATAAATATATTCATATTTATCGTTCACATTACTAGACACTTATTCTCGTCATTAAATAATAAAAAAAATTTATACGCAAATTTTCTTAATTATTTTATTTAGGAAATCTCGGGTTATTACATTCACCCTCCCTTATAAGGATTCCGCCCCTAATCACCGCTCTAAACTCATAAATATAAGGGTACATAGCACATATAATCATTTGACGTAGACCTCGATCATACTTGATCGAATCGATCTTTTAACTATTCTTCACATCACTTACTTAGGCGTAAATTTGATTTCGAAAGAACTCAAAATTTCTTTATAAAATCACTTACTATATATATATATAGGAAAACATATAAGATATATAAGCGATTCACATAAGACTGGAGTTCTGCTTCCCAACCGCCAATGTATCCTCGGACCGTCATGTTGTAGACCCTGAGTTCTTAACGTTGGGGTACCTGGTTGAGTGTGGTCCACTGCTTCTCCCCGTGGTTATGTTTCACGCCTCCATTCCCTCTTTGGACAGCTTCCTCACTCGATGCTCACCGATCCGCATATGAAGCATCCACTAATCTTCCTTGAATTGGGGCGGTTGGGAGAGATATGACCCTCTTGCCGCACTTAAAGCACGCGAACTTACCCTTTAGACACTCGCCAGAGTGATTCTTTCCGCAGTTCTTGCACCTTTGACCGTCTCGCGCTTCTTCACACCTTCCTCGCTTCACTTGAACATCCCCTCGAAAACTCCTCATTCTCTTCTCACCCCTATTCCCACTACTACTTTCCATCTTCACCGCCTCCTCCCGTCACCGCCGGGTTCTTTTTCTCCTTGTTGTAGAGACTCATGGCCTCGCGCTCCCTGCTCAATTTATGATAGCCTTTTCCATGAGTCTTTAAAAGTATCTATTTGCGAAGATCGCCACCTTATCAGAGAGCTGTGGTTTTAAGCCTTGCTCAAACCTCCTTGCCTTTCTCGACTTCAGACTCACTGATGTGGAGCAAACCTAGCCAACTCATTAAACTTGCGGCATACTCGTATCAGTCATGTTTTCTGCTTTTAACTCCGTGAATTTTACCTCCATTCTAGATCAGATACTAACAGAGAGATAGTTTTGAAAAATAAATCTTTAAACCTATCCCAAGCAATTTCTTCTTCTCCCGCCCGAGTCTTATTTGCCTCCCACCAAAAGTTAGCCTCCCTTTTATCATATAAGTGGCAAAGCGGTCTTTTGCCCTCATCTACTCTAGCAATTATGAACGCCTTTTCTATTTCGTTCACCCATGTCCGGGCTTCAGTAGGGTCACCGATCCTCTCGAACTCGGGTGGTCCTATCGCTTTGAAGTCTTTGAATTTTGCCAAGCGATTATCGTCGGTTGGTTTCAAAGAAATGGCATTCCTCGCTTCATAGCTTTCGAGCCATCATGTTCGCAAAGTTTTGCATCGATTTCCGGCCGTTGTTCTCCATCATTAATAGATTCTTCTACCCCTTGGTTTCGAAGTTCGATTTGATTGGCGGCATTATCTCGGTTAAATAAAACCATAAATTATACCTTTACATTTTAAACATTATTGCATAAGATTAATGTATTAAACTTGTTTCATTCCTCAAACTTAGATTCATATTCATTTATCGAATATTTACATGTACATATATCGCTTTAATCAACAGCTATCCCTTTGTGACTACGAAAGTCGGGATTCAAAATTTTGACCAACATAAAGTTGAAAACAGTTCATTACTTTTCACACACATTACATAAACCATACCACTTATTTACTAAGCCTTTTTTTTTTCTCGGACATTCATTCGCTCGATGTCCCTCCATTCCACAATTAAAACATCCACCTTGCTTATAGTTGGGGCAACGAGGAGATGTATGTCCCTCACAGCCGCATATATATCATATCCTCTTCCCTTTCTTCTTATCAGATTTTCCTAAGTCAGGATCTTCTATCTTTCTTTTTCCCTTACCTCTCGGGAGTCGCATACTAAGTGTTGCTTGAGGCTCCCCATCCTGGTCAATTTGGATTTTGAGCTTATCCCGCTTCTTTCATTGTTTCCAGCAATGCTTGACGCAGTTGGATATTAAGCAACGTCTCTATCTCCCACAGCCTTTCCAGCGTAGTAACCTTGTTCTCCAGATCCTGCACCTCCGTTGATGCTTGAGCAGCTTCAACTTTAGTGTCTGAGTCACTATCTGTCAAGTTCACCATTTCTGGATCTGATACTACGTTTTCCATTATAGCCACCTCGTCCGATTTGGGTTCCTGGTAAGCTTCTATTTCAGCTGTTGGCCTTGATATTAGTTCGGGGGTATGGATCTGATCCTTCTTATTCCACATATCTTTTCCACCAGACATCTACATACATAAGTTACCCTGATTAGCATATAGTATATATACACAAAGAATCAAGAGTTTTATATATCGTTGTCTTTTATTTTGTTTGACGATAAATTTATTTAATTCTCATCAACGCTTATCCTTCTCTCGCCGAAAGGCGCTTTCATCCACTTCATGTCGAATCGCATAAAGGCGATGCCTAAAGCCCGCTTCCAAGGTATATATCTTGGTGTCTCTTGGCTTTTATCTCAACCTTCAACCTGCCCCACCAGATCTCTCTCTCGCTCCAACCTCCTCAGAATTCGGCTTAATTCTATTTGTGCTTGGTGAGCGTCCTTCTTCTTCAGATCATTGCTCGAAACTCAGAGAGTACGATTCTTCAGGCTGCCTCCGCTTGCTCATTTCTAAATGCTAAGTCGTCGTCCTAACTAACAAATCTCTTATCATCTCCTTTCTCAGGTACTCCTCGCTAGAGTCCATTGTCTCTTGGGTCAAGGAATTGCTACTTTGACTTTCGCCATCCATCCTATGACCACAATAAACGAGACAACATTAGCAACCAAATAAAATATATTCATCGGTAAAATGAAGGAATATTTTATTTAGTACAACTAAAACTTGATGGATCTCTTCGACTCATCATATCTTATAACTCCTCACCGTAGTACTTCCGCCTCCGGTCATTGAATATTTATCTTATCTTTCGTCCTCCATTCTACTAAGGTTATAACCTAGGTTTCGCACTCTAACGCTTATAACCTCATGACTTTGATACCAACTTTGTGGACGCCTTCAAATCCGGATACTTGAAACCCGAACTCGGTGTTTCACGATACCATTTCTATGTTTGAATAATACAATAGTAATATTACATTCAAACTTAATTTACATACATCAAAGTTTACTTCCTGTGCATGAGACCTTCAATTACATTCCTTACAATACTTGAATAGATATCCATACAGCTATAACCATTAACTCATAATACACACTTATTCGATCGCTTTTTCCTTTTCCTTTGTTCGGTACTCGAGCCTTCAAAGTTGCTCACACATAACTGAAAACATTTAATTTAAGCAAGGATGAGCATTTGAGTGCCCAGCAAGTAATAGCAATTATATATATATAAGCTGAAAGAATTTAAGTATTCCCTTTACATAACACTTCTACAACGAATCAAAAGTTGTGAAGTAATCTATACTGATAAAAGATTCACATAACAACTCTCTTTCAAATTCTTGAAATGAGGCTCTACCCATGAATAGGGTTTAAGAAACATACTATGAACATTCTTTTTCATTTTCGAAAAGGTTTAATGTAAATTCATCCACAAACCGTCATAACTTACTTAGCGCGGAGGGTGATCAAATTTCATTGTACCTGTATTGATCAATACTACATAACTAGAACGACATTCATCGCTTTCATCCTTTGTCCGCCAAGCGCATAAAAATTTTCCCATTATCGGGATGTTCATACATGCACGGTTCCAAACCCGAAGGTTTTAATCTTGCTCAACAATAATATGTAATTCAACATATATGTATACGGGTAATTGACATGGTATATCAACATGTGAATAAATGCTATGATTATCCAAGTGGGGACACTTGTATAACCATTTAGAAATCAACTTAATGTAATATATATCCGAGCTATCATGTTGATAATCAAAGCGCATATAATCTGTACGAGGAATAGAATAATTTCAAACTTCTTACTCATGTCCATTGCATAAAGGAAATGCAAAGGTAGGATACTTACTCGATTCTTCGATTACAAATCTCAACTTAGATCTTATCTCTTTATCACAACCTATCAATAAACAGTCATTCGTCCGATTAGAACATAAATCATAAACACATAGTATATCAATTATGGTCACATACATAGTCTAATTATGTCATCACATTCTATACTTTTATATATTTTTCAAATATCTCATCCATGTTCTACAAAGAGCCTTTTCTTTCTATTATAGGGTCCGACCGGGTTACCGGCGTCTATCATAAACGACTTTATCGAATACACATCTTTGAGTCTAAGACTCTTATTCTATACCTCAACATCGTAAATATCGGACATTTTACTTTTAATCATTTTGAATTTTTTCCGTAAATTGAAAAATTTAAAATAAATCAAACCTATCACTCAAGGGCTTATAGTGATATAACTCGTTATTATGGTTGTTCTTCACCAAATCTCGGACTTCATAACCTAGGTTCTCTAGTTAGCTAGTTTGATTAGGATATCACTTTCAAACATCTAATCATAATTACATGATTTAAACATTAAACAATTCCATTATCATTAATAATTAATTTATATTAAACTATTAATGAAACCATTGCCAAAATATAAAAGTTATTTATAATAACTCAAACTATTTTTAAAACATTTATATTATCCTTAAATGATTTTTAAAACAATTAAAATCATTTTTAAATAATCACCATTAATATATAAATATTAATGTACTATTCATCCAAATATTAAAAGTCATTAATTATAACTTAAAATATTTTTAAATCCTTAATATCCTCTTTAAATGATTTTTAAATAAATAAAACCATTTTTAAACTATTTATTTAATATAAATATTAAATAAACTTAATATCACAAATCATTAACTAAATATCATTAATATATAATTATTAATGAAATTATCTTCTAAATATTAAAAGTTATATTTTATAACTCAAAATATTTTCTTATATCATAAAATAATTTTTCATGATTTTTCATTAATTAAAACTATTTTTAAATCATTTATTTAATATTATAATTAAATAAATAAATACCTTTTATATTTCAAAAATATTAAATATTTATGAAATATACTCAAAATAATTAAAAATATTTTTTAGGACTTTAAAATAATTTTTCATAATTTATTTGGTATTTTTAATAATTAAAACTAATTTTTCTAATTTTAAATTAATTTAGGAAAATAAAATGTTATCTCGTCAGCTAAAGGCATCTATAGCGTACAGTAACCGTCATATAGGTGTTCTTGAGCTTCATGTCGATTGGCACAAAGGTACTAGTTTGCCAGAGCTTTAAATCCATGATCTAAGTGTTTTTCGGACTTGCAAAAGCTTCAATGTTGTAGTCTTAATGTAATACTACAACTACATACTCATTTCATGACCAAACAACAACAAATCTCGTGAGATATGATCAGCAGAAAACCTTGTCGGGGCGTGTTCTTCATGTTTACGGGTTGCCCGAGAAAATTCGAGTCAACACAAATTCAGCGACCTTAGTGGTCTTATTATTCGGTCGATCTGTACATGTTATAGGTGTTTTATCGTCGGGCTATGTAGTACAACTTACAGAGAACATGATTAAATCAAGTTTCAAGTCTAAACATTAACAATACCAAAGATATAAATCATCAAACTCTCGACAAAACTTGCATGCCATTTCGGGTTTTCCGAATTTCAAAAGCAGATCGCGGTAATGCTACTTTGGATCTTTATATCTTTCATTCGAGTTTGATCTAAGTGATCTATTGATTCCAGTTGTAGATAACATGTAATACTACAACTCTATTACATATAAGACATATAACAACAACAGATCCGAGAAAGAGGCTGGGTCAAATGTGACCTCAACAATCTGTTCTTGAACATTTTCGGAAAACCCGTAAATGTTCTTGGCCGATCGATCGACGGTAGTTTGACCATAAATATCTTCTAATCTACAACGAGATATGACCATGATTCCTTTTTGAGAATAAAGACAACATACCGGGCTACACATAGCAAGCTTTAAACATCAAAAACGCTTAACAGGATGGGATCTACAGCCTCGACATTCGTTGTCAGAACACAAAAATTAAAATTTCCAGATTTTGAAGATCTTCAAATCCGAGCTTCTGAATGTTATGGAATCAACATCAAGCAACCCAGATCATCCTTAGACACTATAATCAACATGTTTTAACATTTAAACATAACATCTAACATCAAAAAGTTTAAGAAAAATCAAGCTAGGGTTTATACCTTTTTAAGCTTTGATTCTGATTTTTTGGCTACTGATTTGTTATTGGTGTGAATGGGGCTTGTTTATAGACTGATATAATGAGAGAATTTCAGTAGGTTTAGGCTAGGGAGAATGAAGCTAAGTGCTTGGGTATAAATAGGCCAAAATGGTGCATTTCTCTCTCTTGAATTCATAAAATAATGCAATGGAATGATTATAGTGGTGATTGATGGTAATACTACTG
This sequence comes from Panax ginseng, assembly GCA_020205605.1. Taxonomy (NCBI): domain Eukaryota; kingdom Viridiplantae; phylum Streptophyta; class Magnoliopsida; order Apiales; family Araliaceae; genus Panax; species Panax ginseng. The sequence continues at coordinate 73,768,811 of CM035142.1, read as the reverse complement.
ACCCATAGGTAATTTCTAGATGGATTGGCTGGGATTTTGTGGACAAGTGGTAGCAATAAGACATAATTAATGCATTTTCCTTTCCTTTAATTTAAAAAATAATTTTAAAATACCTTGGATGCTAAAGTGGAATGATTCCCTTGTTTGAGAGCTGATAGCATGTAGGGTAAACATGTTGGGCATCCTTGTTGCAAGATCCTATCAACAATGTAAGTAATAATACACTAAAATGACAAAAAGGGTATTTTGGTCATTTCACATATAATTCAAGGGCATTTTTGTAAAAGGCCATTAAATGTAATATTTAACCATTAAATTATAATTCTTACCATTTACCAATTAATTTCTATCATTTGGTAAATTAAAACATTTATATAATAACATCGTAATTAAACCCGATAATTTTAAATTAGGGTTTTTTTTAAAAATTAGGGTTTTCTAATTAGGGTTTCTTAACGTTATCAATTAGGGTTTTCTAATTGATCATTAGGTTCTCTAATTATCGTGTATGATCTAACAAAGTCATTACTGATTTCTAACTTCAGTGGAATTAGGGTTGTAATAATTAGGGTTTGTCTAGTTATCAGTAAAATAGTAATTAGGGTTTTTCTTCTAATTACAGAACATTCGTGTACACAAGTAACTTCATATACGGTAACTTCATATACTACTCGGTCATTTCTCATAAGCGAAGTTTAATAATTAGGGTTTCACAACACGGTAATACGCTTTTATGACCTAATTGACCGTCATTTTCAATATTATCTGTCTTCACATACACGATACATAATTATTGTCTTCAGAAAATCATTATAATAATAATATAATATTATTATTATCATCTCTTGATCATAATCCCAATTCGAGGTTTGGATCTCATATCGACTTTCTTTCGCATATCAAGTTAAAATACTTGATTTAAATATTCGAACAATTCATATATATTATATAAATTCTAATTATCACTTCATATATTATTTCCAATCATGTTATCATGGAAAACATAATTTTCGCCAAAATTATTTCTAATTTTTCAAGTAATAAATATATTCATATTTATCGTTCACATTATTATACAATTTATTCTCGCTATTAAATAATAAAAAAATTTATACATAAATTTTCTTAATTATTTTATTTAGGAAATCTCGAGTTATTACATTCACCCTCCCTTATAAGGATTAGTCCCCGGAATCACCGTTCTAAAACTCATAAACATAAGGGTACATATACATATAATCATCAGACGTAGACCTCGATCATACTTGATCGAGGCCGATCTTTAACTATTCTTCACATCACTTCTACTTAGGCGAAATTTGATTTACGAAAGAACTCAAAATTTCTTTATAAAATCACTTACTATATATATATATAGGAAAACATATAAGATATATAAGCGATTCACATGCTTTTGGAGTTCATTTCCCATTTGCCCGATGTATCCTGGACCGTCATGTTGTAGACCCTCTGAGTTCTTAACGTTGGGTAGTCTTGGTTGAGTGTGGTCCTTTGTTTCTCCCCCGTGGTTATGTTTCTTTGCCTCCATTCCCTCTTTGGACAATTCCTCTCTTTGATGCTCGGTCGATCCGCATATGAAGCATCCACTAATCTTCCTTGAATTGGGGCGGTTGGGAGAGATATGACCTCTTGCACTTGCACTTAAAGCCTTGAACTTACCCTTTAGACACTCGCCAGAGTGATTCTTTCCATGATTCTTGCCTTTTTGACCTGCATGCCTTCTTCACACCTTCTGCTTCACTTGAACATTCCTCGAAAACTCCTCATTCTCTTCTCACCCCTATTCCCACTACTACTTTCCATCTTCACCGCCTCTCTGTCACCGCCTGGTTCTTTTTTCTCCTTGTTGTAGAGACTCATGGCCCTCGCTCCCTGTTCGACTATGATAGCCTTTTCCATGAGTGCTGCAAAAGTATCTATTTGCAGTACTGCCACCTTATTGTAGAGCCAGGGTTTTAAGCCCTGCTCAAACCTCCTTGCCTTTCTAACTTCTGTACTCACTTGATGTGGAGCAAACCTAGCCAACTCATTAAACTTCGCGGCATACTCTAAAACACAGTCATGTTTTTCTGTTTTAACTCCAGAATTTTACCTCCATTCTAGATTGCATACTAACAGAGAGATAGTTTTGAAAAATAAATCTTTAAACCTATCCCAAGCAATTTCTTCTTCTCCTGCCCGAGTCTTATTTGCCTCCCACCAAAAGTTAGCCTCCCCTTTTATCATATAAGTGGCAAAAGCGGTCTTTTGCCCCTCATCTACTCTAGCAATTATGAACGCCTTTTCTATTTCGTTCACCCATGTACGGGCTTACAGAGGGTCGGTGATCCTCTCGAACTCTCGGGTGGTCCTCTTGCTTTGAAGTCTTTGAATTTTGCCAAGCGATTATGCGGTTTGGTTCGGCCGGTGGCATTCCTGCTTCATAGCTTTGAGCCATCATGTTTGCAAAGTTTTTTGCATCGATTACATTTGTTGTTCTCCATCATTAATAGATTCTTCTACCCCTTGGTTTCGAGTTCGACGGATTGGCGGCATTATCGGTTAAATAAAACCATAAATTATACCTTTACATTTTAAACATTATTGCATAAGATTAATGTATTAAAACTTGTTTCATTCCTCAAACTTAGATTCATATTCATTTATCGAATATTTACATAGCACATCTTGCTTTTAATCATGACTATCCCTTTGTGACTACTAAAAGTCGGGATTAAAATTTTGACCAACATAAAGTTGAAAGCAGTTCATTACTTTTCACACACATTACATAAACCATACCACTTATTTTTTAAGCCTTTTTTCTCGGACATTCATTCGCTCGATGTCCCTCCATTCCACAATTAAAACATCCACCTTGCTTATAGTTGGGGCAACGAGGAGATGTATGTCCCTCACAGCCGCATATATATCATATCCTCTTCCCTTTCTTCTTATCAGATTTTCCTAAGTCAGGATCTTCTATCTTTCTTTTTCCCTTACCTCTCGGAGCTGCACACGAAGTGTTGCTTGAGGCTCCCATCTGGTCAATTTGGATTTTGAGCTTATCCTGCTCTTTCATTGTTTCCAGCAATGCTTGACGCAGTTGGATATTAAGCAACGTCTCTATCTCCCATGACCTTTCCGGTAGTAGTAACCTTGTTCTCCAGAGATCTGCACCTCCGTTGATGCTTGGCGGCTTCAACTTTAGTGTACGAGTCACTATCATGTCAAGTTCACCATTTACGGATCGATACTACGTTTTCCATTATAGCCACCTCGTCCGATTTGGGTTCTGGTAGCTTCTATTTCATTTGTTGGCCTTGATATTAGTTCTGGGGTATGGATCGATCCTTCTTATTCCACATATCTTTTCCACGGACATCTACATACATAAGTTACCACGATTAGCATATAGTATATATACCTGACAATCAAGAGTTTTATATCGTTGTCTTTTATTTTGTTTGACGATAAATTTATTTAATTCTCATCAACGCCTATCCTTCTTCTCTGTAGAAAAGCGCTTCATCCACTTCATGTCGAATCGCATAAAGCGATGCCTAAAGCTGCTCCAAGGTATATATCTTGGTGTCTTTGGCTTTTATCTCAACCTTCAAGCTGTCACTGTATCTCTCTCTGCTCCAACCTCCTCGTAACTTCGGCTAATTCTATTTGTGCTTGGTGAGCGGCGTCCTTGTCTTCTTTGTTACGAAATGCGGAAAGTACGATTACGTGCCTCTCGCTTGCTCGACTCTAGCCAGTTAAGTAAATCGTTCTAACTAACAAATCTCTTATCATCTCACTGTCTGTGTACTCCTCGCTAGAGTCCATCGTCTCTTGGGTCAAGGAATTGCTACTTTGACTTTCGTCATCCATCCTATGACCACAATAAACGAGACAACATTAGCACCGAAATAAAATATATTCATCGGTAAAATGAAGGAATATTTTATTTAGTACAACTAAAACTTGATGGATCTCTTGACTCATCATATCTTATAACTCCTCACCCGTAGTACCGTCTCTGGTTCCTTTGAATATTTATCTTATCTTTCGTCCTCCATTCTACTAAGGTTATAACCTAGGTTTCGCACTCTAACGTTTATAACTTCGTGGTGCCCCCTGAAACCCGAACTCGATTGCTTCACGATACCATTTCTATAAAATTTGAATAATACAATAGTAATATTACATTCAAACTTAATTTACATACATCAAAGTTTACTTACTTCCAGTCTGAGACCTTCAAATACATTCCTTACAATACTTGAATAGATATCCATACATTTATAACCATTAACTCATAATACACACTTATTCGATCGACTTTCCTTTTCCTTTGTTAGGTACTGAGCCTTGAGGTTGCTCATACATAGCTTGAAAACATTTAATTTAAGCGAGGATGAGCATTTGAGTGCCCGACAAGTAATAGCAATTATATATATAATTTGAAAGAATATAAGTATTCTCTTTACATAACACTTCTACAACGAATCAAAAGTTGTGAAGTAATCATCTTGATAAAAGATTCACATAACAACTCTCTTTCAAATTCTTGAAATGAGGCTCCACCCATGAATAGGGTTTAAGAAACATCTATGAACATTCTTTTTCATTTTTGAAAAGGTTTAGCGAAATTTCATCCATAGCCGTCATAACTTACGAGACGCGGAGGGTGATCGGCCCCGTTGTACCTGTATTGATCAATACTACATAACTAGAGCGACATTCATCGCTCATCCTTTGTCGTCAAGAAGCGCGTAAAAATTTTCCCATTATCGGGATGTTTCATACATGCACGGTTCCAAACAGAAGGTTTTAATCTTGCTTTCGACAATAATATGTAATTCAACATATATGTATACGGGTAATTGACATGGTATATCAACATGTGAATAAATGCCATGATTATCAGTGGGGACACTTGTATAACCATTTAGAAATCAACTTAACAGAATATATATACGAGCTAACATGTTGATAATCAAAAGCGTACATAATGCATACGGGAATAGAATAATTACGAAACTTCTTACTCATGTCCATTGCATAAAGGAAATGCAAAGGTAGGATACTTTTGATTTCTTTGATTACAAATCTCAACTTAGATCTTATCTCTTTATCACAACTATCGATAAGCAGGTCATTAAATCAGATTAGAACGATATATCATAACACATAATCTTTATCGATTATAATTGAATACATAGTCTAATTATGTCATCACATAATCGCGGTGATCATACTTTTAGTTCACATTCTATACTTTTATACATTTTTCAAATATCTCATCCATGTTCTTACGGTAGTCTTTTCTTTCTATTATAGGGTCAAGCGGGTTTGCCGCGTCAAACTTGACTTTATCGAATTACATCATCTTGAGTCTAAGACTCTTATTACATACCTCGACATCTACGTAAATATCGGACATTTTACTTTTAATCATTTTGAATTTTTCGAAATTGAAAAATTTAAAATAAATCAAAATCATCACTCGAAGGCTTATAGTGATATAAGCATTACTATATGGGTGCTCTTCACCAAATCACGGACTTCATGCTTAGGTTCTACAGTCGACTAGTTTGATAGGATATCACTTTCAAACATCAAATTATAATTACATGATTTAAACATTAAACAATTCCATTATATTAATAATTAATTTATATTAAATTATTAATGAAACCATTGCCAAAATATAAAAGTTATTTATAATAACTCAAACTATTTTTAAAACATTTATTTTACCCTTAAATGATTTTAAAACAATTAAAATCATTTTTAAATAATCATCATTAATATATAAATATTAATGTACTATTTATCAAATATTAAAAGTCATTAATTATAACTTAAAATATTTTTAAATCCTTAATATTCTCTTTAAATGATTTTTAAATAAATAAAACCATTTTTAAACTATTTATTTAATATAAATATTAAATAAACTTAATATCACAAATCATTAACTAAATATCATTAATATATAATTATTAATGAAATTATCTTCTAAATATTAAAAGTTATATTTTATAACTCAAAATATTTTCTTATACCATAAAATAATTTTTCATGATTTTTCATGAATTAAAACTATTTTAAATCATTTATTTAATATTATAATTAAATAAATAAATACCTTTATATTTCAAAAATATTAAATATTTATGAAATATACTCAAAATAATTAAAAACTATTTTTAGGACTTTAAAATAATTTTTCATAATTTATTTGGTATTTTAATAATTAAAAACTAATTTTTCTAATTTTTAAATTAATTTAGGAAAATAAAATGATAGCTGTCAGCTAAAGGCATCTATAGCGGCAGGCAAATCATTATAGGTGTTCTTGAGCTTCGTATCGATTGCACAAAGGTCTTTAGTTTGTGAGAGCCTTAAATCCGTGATCTAAATGTTTTACGGACTTGCAAAAACTTGATGTTGTAGTCTTAATGTAATACTACAACTATATACTCATTCATGACCAAACAACAACAAATCATGAGATATGATCAATAGAAAACCTTGTCGGGGCGTGTTCTTCATGTTTACGGGTTGCCCAGAAAACTACAGTCGACAAGGTCAGCGACGCTTAGTGGTCTTAATGCAGTCGATCTGTACATGTTATAGGTGTTTTTATCGTCGGGCTGTGTAGTACAACTTACGAGAGAACATGATTAAATCAAGTTTCAAGTCTAAACATTAACAATACCAAAGATATAAATCATCAAACTCTCTCGACAAAACTTGCATACCCGATTACGGGTTTTCGAATTTTAAAAGCCGATCGTCGTGCGAGCTACTTTGGATCTTTATATCTTTCATTACGAGTTTGATCTAAGTGATCTATTGATTCGGGTTGTAGATAACATGTAATACTACAACTCTATTACATATAAGGCATATAACAACAACGAGATCCGCGAGAAAGAAGCGGTCGAATGTGACCTCAACAAGCTGTTCTTGAACATTTACGGAAAACCGAAATGTTCTTGGCGATTCGATCGATAGTAGTTTGACCATAAATAACTTCTAATCTACAGCGAGATATGACCATGATTCCTTTTGCGAGAATAAAGACAACATACCGGGCTACACATAGCAAGCTTTAAACATCAAAAACTCTTAACGAGGATGGGATCTCTGACCTCGACATTCGTTTCGAGAACACAAAATTAAAATTTCAGATTTTAAAGATCTTCAAATCAGGAGCTTACGAATGTTATGGAATCAACATCAATGACCCGGATCATCCTTAGACACTATAATCAACATGTTTTAACATTTAAACATAACATCTAACACCAAAAGTTTAAGAAAAAATCAAGCTAGGGTTTATACCTTTTTAAGCTTTGATTACGATTTTTTAGCTCTTGATTTGTTATTGGTGTGAATGGGGCTTGTTTATGGTGATATAATGAGAGAATTTCGTAGGTTTAAGCTTGGGAGAATGAAGCTAAGTGCTTGGGTATAAATAGGCCAAAAATGGTGCATTTTCTCTCTTGAATTCATAAAATAATGCATGATGGAATGATTATAGTGGGTGATTGATGGTAATACTACTGACCCATAGGTAATTTCTAGATGGATTGGTAGGATTTTGTGGACAAGTGGTAGCAATAAGACATAAATAATGCATTTTCCCTTTCCTTTAATTTAAAAAAATAATTTTAAATACCTTGGATGCTAAAGTGGGATGATTCCCTTGTTTGAGGCGATAGCATGTAGGGTAAACATGTTGGGCATCCTTGTTTGCAAGATCCATCAACAATGTAAGTAATAATACACTAAAATGACAAAAAGGGTATTTTGGTCATTTCACATATAATTCAAGGGCATTTTTGTAAAAGGCCATTAAATGTAATATTTAACCATTAGATTATAATTCTTACCATTTACCAATTAATTTCTATCATTTGGTAAATTAAAACATTTTATATAATATATCGTAATTAAACTTAGATAATTTTAAATTAGGGTTTTCTTTAGAAAAATTAGGGTTTTCTAATTAGGGTTTCTTAACGTTATCAATTAGGGTTTTCTAATTGACCATTAGGGTTCTCTAATTATACTGTGTATGATGATCTAACACGGTCATTCGGTCTCTAACTTCAACTTCAGGAATTAGGGTTGTAATAATTAGGGTTTGTCACAGTTATCGGTCGGTAAAAATAGTAATTAGGGTTTTCTTCTAATTACAGAGCATTCGTGTAATACGGTAACTTCATATACGGTGAACTTCATATACTACTCGGTCATTTATCATAAGCGAGTTTAATAATTAGGGTTTCACGACGCGGTAATATCTTTATGACCTAGCCCGGCGAAGTCGTTTCTTTCGATAATATCATCGCATACTACGATTACATAATTATTGTCTTTGTAAAATCATTATAATAATAATATAATATTATTATTATCATCTCTTGATCATAATCCCAATTCGGGGTTTGGATCTCATATCGACTTCTCTTTCGCATATCGAGTTAAAATACTTGATTTAAATATTACGAACAATTTATATAATAAAATATATATTATATAAGTTCTAATTATCACTTCATATATTATTTCAATCATGTTATCATGGAAAATAATTAATAAAAACATTTACCTTACTGAAATTAATACCATAAAATATAATTTGTAATAATTAATTATTCAAAATTATTTCTAATTTTTCAAGTAATAAATATATTCATATTTATCGTTCACATTATTAGACACTTATTCTCGTCATTAAAAAAAAAAAATTTTTATCATAAAATTTCTTAATTATTTTATTTAGGAAATCTCGGGTTATTACATTCACCCTCCTTATAAGGATTAGTCCCCGGAATCTTGGATTCTAAACTTCATAAGCATAAGGGTACATATACGTATAATCATTGCCGTAGACCTCGATCATACTTGATCGGGCGATCTTTAACTATTATTCTTCACATCACTCTAATTTGGCGAAATTTGATTTACGAAAGAACTCAAAATTTCTTTATAAAATCACTTACTATATATATATATATAGGAAAACATATAAGATATATAAGTGATTCACATGCTTTTGGAGTTACATTTCCCATTTGCCGATGTATCTGGGCCGTCGTGTTGTAGACCCTCGGAGTTCTTAACGTTGAAGTCTTTGGTTGAGTGTAGTCCTTTGTTTCTCCACTGTGGTTATGTTTTTTGCCTCCATTTCCCTCTTTGGGCAGTTCTCACATGATGCTCGGTCGATCGCATATGAAGCATCCCTTAATCTTCCTTGAATTGGGGCGATTGGGAGAGATATGACCCTCTTTTGCACTTAAAGCACCTTGAACTTACCCTTTAGACACTTTCTGGAGTGATTCTTTCCATGATTCTTGCCTTTTGCTTTATGCCTTCTTCACACCTTCTGCTTCACTTGAACATTCACTGAAAATTCCTCATTCTCTTCTCACCCCTATTCCCCTACTACTTTCCATCTTCTTAGCTCCTCTGTCACCTTACTGGTTCTTTTTCTCCTTGTTGTGAGAGACTCATGGCCTCGCTCCCTGTTCGGCTATGATAGCCTTTTCCATGAGTCTTTGCAAAAGTATCTATTCTTGATCTTGCCACCTTATTGTAGAGCCGGGGTTTTAAGCCTGCTCAAACCTCCTTGCCTTTCTAACACATACTCACTTGATGTGGAGCAAACCTAGTGACTCATTAAACTTTGGCATACTCATGTGGTCATGTTTTCTGTTTTAACTCGAGAATTTTACCTCCATTCTAGGCGCATCTAACGGAGAGATAGTTTTGAAAAATAAATCTTTAAACCTATCCCAAGCAATTTCTTCTTCTCCTTTAGAGTCTTATTTGCCTCCCACCAAAAGTTAGCCTCCCCTTTTATCATATAAGTGGCAAGCAGCGGTCTTTTGCCCCTCATCTACTCTATGATTATGAGCGCCTTTTCTATTTCATTCACCCATATATGCAGGCTTACAGCAGGGTCGGTGATCCTCACGAACTCTGGTGGAGTCTCTTGCTTTGAAGTCTTTGAATTTTGCCCAGCGATTATGCGGTTGGTTCCGGCATTTGGCATTCCTGCTTCATGCTTTGAGCCATCATGTTTGCAAAGTTTTGCATCGATTAAATTTGTTGTCCTCCATCATTAATAGATTCTTCTACCCCTTGGTTTTGAGTTAAACGGATTGGCGGCATTATCGGTTAAATAAAACCATAAATTATACCTTTACATTTTAAACATTATTGCATAAGATTAATGTATTAAACTTCGTTTCATTTCTCAAACTTAGATTCATATTCATTTATCGAATATTTACATGCTGCACATCTTGCTTTAATCAGCGGCTATCCCTTTGTGACTACTGAAAGTCGGGATTTAAAATTTTGACCAACATAAAGTTGAAAAGCAGTTCATTACTTTTCACACATTACATAAACCACAACATAACCCATACCACTTATTTACTAAGCCTTTCTTCTCGGACATTCATTATTCGCTCGATGTCCCTCCATTCCACAATTAAAACATCCACCTTGCTTATAGTTGGGGCAGCGAGGAGATGTATGTCCCCTCATGGTATAAATATATCATATCCTCTTCCCTTTCTTCTTATCGGTTTTTCTAAGTCGGGATCTTCTATCTTTCTTTTCCACTTACCTCTCGGGATTTTGCACGAAGTGTTGCTTGAGCTCCCATCTGGTCGATTTGGATTTTGAGCTTATCCTGCTCTTTCATTGTTTCAATGATGCTTGGTGATTGAATATTAAGCAGCGTCTCTATCTCCCTGACCTTTCGGGTAGCAACCTTGTTCTCGGATCTGCACCTCCGTTGATGCTTGGCGGCTTGACTTTAGTGTCTACGAGTCACTTATCTGTCAAATCCACCATTTACGGATCGATACTCGTTTTCCACTATAGCCACCTCGTCAGATTTGGGTTCTGGTAGCTTCTATTTAATTTGTTGGCCTTGATATTAGCTCGGGGTATGGATCGATCCTTCTTATTCACATATCTTTTCCACACGGACATCTACATACATAAGTACCACTGATTAGCATATAGTATATATACTGACGACAATCGAGAGTTTTATATCGTTGTCTTTTATTTTGTTTGACGATAAATTTATTCAATTCTCATCAGCGCCTATCCTTTTACCTAGAAAGCGCGCTCCATCCGCCGTGTCGAATCGCATAAAAGCGATGCCTAAAACTGCTCAAGGTATATATCTTGGTGTCTTTGGCTTTTATCTCAACCTTCAATTTATCTACTGTATCTCTCTCTGCTCCGACCTCCCTCGTAACTTCGGCTAATTCTATTCTATTACGTGTTTGGTGGTGGCGTCCTTATCTTCTTTGTTACGAAATCTGGAAATACGATTACGTGCCTCGCTTGCTCGACTCTGGCCAGATTAAGTCGTCGTTCTAACTAACAAATCTCTTATCATCTCCTTTATGCATGTACTCCTCGCTAGAGTCCATCGTCTCTTGGGTCGAGGAATTGCTACTTTGACTTTCGTCATCCATCCTATGACCACAATAAGCGAGACAACATTATGCAGAAATAAAATATATTCATCGGTAAAATGAAGGAATATTTTATTTAGTACAACTAAAACTTGATGGATCTCTTGACTCATCATATCTTATAACTCCTCACGAGTACCGTCTCTGGTTCCTTTGAATATTTATCTTATCTTTCGTCCTCCATTCTACTAAGGTTATAACCTAGGTTTCGCACTCTAACGTTTATAACCTCGACTTTGATACCAACTTTGCGCCCCAAATCAAGGTACTTGAAACCCGAACTTCGGTGCTTCACGATACCATTTCTATAAAATTTGAATAATCTGATAGTAATATTACATTCAAACTTAATTTACATACATCAAAGTTTACTTCCAGTGCGAGACCTTCAAATACATTCCTTCTGATACTTGAATAGATACCCATACACTATAACCATTAACTCATAATACACACTTATTCGATCGACTTTCCTTTTCCTTTGTTAGGTGCTGAGCCTTGGTTGCTCATACATGCTTGAAAACATTTAATTTAAGCGAGGATGAGCATTTGAGTGCCCGACAAGTAATAGCAATTATATATATAATTTGAAAGAATATAAGTATTCTCTTTACATAACACTTCTACAATGAATCAAAAGTTGTGAAGTAATACATCTTGATAAAAGATTCACATAACAACTCTCTTTCAAATTCTTGAAATGAGGCTCCACCCATGAATAGGGTTTAAGAAACATCTATGAACATTCTTTTTTCATTTTGAAAAGGTTTAGCGAGAAATTCATCATAAAACAAGTCATAACTTACGAGACGCGGAGGGTGATCGACCCGTTGTACCTGTATTGATCAATACTACATAACTAGAGCGACATTCATCGCTCATCCTTTGTCGTGTAAAGCGCGTAAAAATTTTCCCATTATCGGGATGTTAATACATGCACAGTTCCCAAACAGAAGGTTTTAATCTTGCTTTCGACAATAATATGTAATTCAACATATATATGTATACGGGTAATTGACATGGTATATCAACATGTGAATAAATGCCATGATTATCAGTGGGGACACTTGTATAACCATTTAGAAATCAACTTAACAGAATATATATCGAGGCTAACATGTTGATAATCAAAGCGTACATAATCATGCGGGGAATAGAATAATTACGAAACTTCTTACTCATGTCCATTGCATAAAGGAAATGCAAAGGTAGGATACTTTTTGATTCTTTGATTACAAATCTCGACTTAGATCTTATCTCTTTATCACTGACTATCGATAAGCAGGTCATTCGTCAGATTAGAACAATATATCATAACACATAAAATCTTGCATCGATTATATATGGTCGTACATAGTCTAATTATGTCATCACATAATCGCGGTGATCATACTTTTAGTTCACATTCTATACTTTTATACATTTTTCAAATATCTCATCCATTGTTCTACGGTAGTCTTTTCTTTCTATTATAGGGTCAGAAGCGGGTTTGCCGGCGTCAAACTTGACTTTATCGGTACATCTTGAGTCTAAGACTCTTATTACATACCTCGACATCTGTAAATATCGGACATTTTACTTTTAATCATTTTGAATTTTTTCGAAATTGAAAAATTTAAAATAAATCAAATCATCACTCGAGGCTTATAGTGATATAAGCTTTATTACTTATGGGTCTTTCTTCACCAAATCTGGACTTCATGCTTAGGTTCTACAGTAAACTAGTTTGTAGGATATCACTTTCAAACATCGAATTATAATTATATGATTTAAACATTAAACAATTCATTATCATTAATAATTAATTTATATTAAACTATTAATGAAACCATTTGCCAAAATATAAAAGTTATTTATAATAACTCAAACTATTTTTAAAACATTTATTTTACCCTTAAATGATTTTTAAAACAATTAAAATCATTTTAAATAATCATCATTAATATATAAATATTAATGTACTATTTATCAAATATTAAAAGTCATTAATTATAACTTAAAATATTTTTAAATCCTTAATATTCTCTTTAAATGATTTTTAAATAAATAAAACCATTTTAAACTATTTATTTAATATAAATATTAAATAAACTTAATATCACAAATCATTAACTAAATATCATTAATATATAATTATTAATGAAATTATCTTCTAAATATTAAAAAAAGTTATATTTTATAACTCAAAAAAATATTTTCTTATACCATAAAATAATTTTTCATGATTTTTCATGAATTAAAACTATTTTAAATCATTTATTTAATATTATAATTAAATAAATAAATACCTTTATATTTCAAAAATATTAAATATTTATGAAATATACTCAAAATAATTAAAAACTATTTTTAGGACTTTAAAATAATTTTTTTCATAATTTATTTGGTATTTTAATAATTAAAAACTAATTTTTCTAATTTTTAAATTAATTTTAGGAAAATAAAATGATAAGCGTCGCTAAAGGCATCTATATAGCGGAGGCGAAATCATATATAGGTGTTCTTGAGCTTCGTATCGATTGCCTGAAAGGTCTTTAGTTTGGTAGAGCTTTAAATCCGTGATCTAAGTGTTTTACGGACTTGCAAAAACTTGATGTTGTAGTACTAATGTAATACTACAACTATATACTCATTCATGACCAAACAACAACAAAATCATGAGATATGATCAATAGAAAACCTTGTCGGGGCGTGTTCTTCATGTTTACGGGTTGCCCGAAACTACAGTCGACAAGGTCAGCGACCTTAGTGGTCTTAATGCAGTCGATCTGTACATGTTATAGGTGTTTTTTTATCGTCGGGCTATGTAGTACAACTTACGAGAGAACATGATTAAATCAAGTTTCAAGTCTAAACATTAACAATACCAAAGATATAAATCATCAAACTCTCGACAAAACTTGTATACCGATTACGGGTTTTCGAATTTTAAAAGCGATCGTGCGAGCTACTTTGGATCTTTATATCTTTCATTACGAGTTTGATCTAAGTGATCTATTGATTTCGGGTTGTAGATAACATGTAATACTACAACTCTATTACATATAAGGCATATAACAACAACAGATCCAGCGAGAAAGAAGGCGGTCGAATGTGACCTCAACAAGCATTCTTGAACATTTACGGAAAACCGAGAAAGTTCTTGGCGATTCGGTCGATAGTAGTTTGACCATAAATAACTTCTAATCTCAACGAGATATGACCATGATTCCTTTTGCGAGAATAAAGACAACATACCCGGGCTACACATAGCAAGCTTTAAACATCAAAAAGCAGCTTAACGAGGATGGGATCTGACCTCGACATTCGTTGTCGAACACAAAAATTAAAATTTCGATTTTAAAGATCTTCAAATCAAGAGCTTACGAATGTTATGGAATCAACATCAAATGACCCGGATCATCCTTGAAGACACTATAATCAACATGTTTTAACATTTAAACATAACATCTAACACCAAAAAGTTTAAGAAAAAATCAAGCTAGGGTTTATACCTTTTTAAGCTTTGATTACGATTTTTAGCTCTTGATTTGTTATTGGTGTGAATGGGGCTTGTTTATAGTGATATAATGAGAGAATTTACGTGAGGTTTAAGCTTGGGAGAATGAAGCTAAGTGCTTGGGTATAAATAGGCCAAAAATGGTGCATTTTTCTCTCTTGAATTCATAAAATAATGCATGATGGAATGATTATAGTGGGTGATTGATGGTAATACTACTGACCCATAGGTAATTTCTAGATGGATTGGTAGGATTTTGTGGACAAGTGGTATGATAAGACATAAATAATGCATTTTCCCTTTCCTTTAATTTTAAAAAAAATAATTTTAAATACCTTGGATGCTAAAGTGGGATGATTCCCTTGTTTGAGAGGTGATAGCATGTAGGGTAAGTATGTTGGGCATCCTTGTTGCAAGATCCCATCAACAATGTAAGTAATAATACACTAAAAAATGACAAAAAGGGTATTTTGGTCATTTCACATATAATTCAAGGGCATTTTGTAAAAGGCCATTAAATGTAATATTTAACCATTAGATTATAATTCTTACCATTTACCAATTAATTTCTATCATTTGGTAAATTAAAACATTTATATAATAACATCGTAATTAAACTTAGATAATTTTAAATTAGGGTTTTCTTTAGAAAATTAGGGTTTTCTAATTAGGGTTTCTTAACGTTATCAATTAGGGTTTTCTAATTGACCATTAGGGTTCTCTAATTATACGTGTGTGATGATAACCACGAGTCATTACGATCTCTAACTTCAATGGAATTAGGGTTGTAATAATTAGGGTTTGTCTGATTATCGGCGTAAAAAATAGTAATTAGGGTTTTTCTTCTAATTACAGAGCATTCGTAATACTACGATAACTTCATATATACGATGAACTTCATATACTACTCGGTCATTTATCATATGGCGAGTTTAATAATTAGGGTTTCTGACGCGGTAATATCTTTATGACCTAAGCGGCGTAGTCGTTGCTTTCGATAATATC
Organism: Panax ginseng; assembly: GCA_020205605.1. Taxonomy (NCBI): domain Eukaryota; kingdom Viridiplantae; phylum Streptophyta; class Magnoliopsida; order Apiales; family Araliaceae; genus Panax; species Panax ginseng. The sequence continues at coordinate 73,752,794 of CM035142.1, read as the reverse complement.
TGTCGCATATACACGATTACATAATTATTGTCTTTGTAAAATCATTATAATAATAATATAATATTATTATTATCATCTCTTGATCATAATCCCAATTCGGGGTTTGGATCTCATATCGACTTCTCTTTCGCATATCGAGTTAAAATACTTGATTTAAATATTACGAACAATTTATATAATAAAATATATATTATATAAGTTCTAATTATCACTTCATATATTATTTCCAATCATGTTATCATGGAAAATAATTAATAAAAACATTTTAACTTACGAATTAATTTACCATAAAAATATAATTTGTAGTAATTAATAATTCCAAAATTATTTCTAATTTTTTTCAAGTAATAAATATATTCATATTTATCGTTCACATTATTAGACACTTATTCTCGTCATTTAAAAAAAAAAATTTATCATAAATTTCTTAATTATTTTATTTAGGAAATCTCGGGTTATTACATTCACCCTCCCTTATAAAGGATTAGTCCCGGAATCATAGTTCTAAAACTTCATAAGCATAAAGTACATAGCTTACGTATAATCATTGCACGTAGACCTCGATCATACTTGATCGAGGCCGATCTTCTTATTCTTCACATCACTCTACTTAGGCGAAATTTGATTTACGAAAGAACTCAAAATTTCTTTATAAAATCACTTACTATATATATATATAGGAAAACATATAAGATATATAAGCGATTCACATGCTTTTTGGAGTTACATTTCCCATTTTTTTGATGTATCTGGGCCGTCGTGTTGTAGACCCTCGGAGTTCTTAACGTTGGAGTCTTGGTTGAGTGTAGTCCTTTGTTTTCTCCACAATGGTTATGTTTCTTTGCCTCCCATTCCCCTCTTTGGGCGAGTTCCTCACTTTGATGCTCGGTCGATCGCATATGAAGCATCCCTTAATCTTCCTTGAATTGGGGCGGTTGGGAGAGATATGACCCTCTTGCCTTACTTAAAAGCACCTTGAACTTACCCTTTAGACACTTCATGGGAGTGATTCTTTCCATGATTCTTGCCTTTGCCTTTATGCCTTCTTCACACCTTCTGCTTCACTTGAACATTCCTGGAAAATTCCTCATTCTCTTCTCACCCCTATTCCCTACTACTACTTTCATCTTCTTCTAGCTCCTCTGACACCTTTTGGTTCTTTTCTCCTTGTTGTAGAGACTCATGGCCTCGCTCCCACATTCGGCTATGATAGCCTTTTCCATGAGTCTTTGCAAAAGTATCTATTCTTGATCTTGCCACCTTATTGTAGAGCGGGGTTTTAAGCCCCTGCTCAAACCTCCTTGCCTTTTACTTACACATACTCACTTGATGTGGAGCAAACCTAGCCAACTCATTTAAACTTATGCATACTCACTCATGTGATCATGTTTTCTGTTTTAACTCGAGAATTTTACCTCCATTCTAGGCGCATACTAACAGAGAGATAGTTTTGAAAAATAAATCTTTAAACCTATCCCAAGCAATTTCTTCTTCTCACCTTTGAGTCTTATTTGCCTCCCACAAAAGTTAGCCTCCCTTTTATCATATAAGTGGCAAAAGCGGTCTTTTGCCCCTCATCTACTCTATGATTATGAGCGCCTTTTCTATTTCGTTCACCCATATATGCAGGCTTACAGTAGGGTCGGTGATCCTCACGAACTCTGGTGGTCTCTTGCTTTGAAGTCTTTGAATTTTGCCAAGCGATTATGCGGTTGGTTCGGTAATTTGGCATTCCACCTTCATGCTTTGAGCCATCATGTTTGCAAAGTTTTGCATCGATTAAATTTGTTGTCCTCCATCATTAATAGATTCTTCTACCCCTTGGTTTTGAGTTAAACGGATTGGCGGCATTATACGGTTAAATAAAACCATAAATTATACCTTTACATTTTAAACATTATTGCATAAGATTAATGTATTAAACTTCGTTTCATTTCTCAAACTTAGATTCATATTCATTTATCGAATATTTACATGCTTACATCTTGCTTTAATCAGCGACTATCCCTTTGTGACTACTGAAAGTCGGGATTTAAAATTTTGACCAACATAAAGTTGAAAGCAGTTCATTACTTTTCACACACATTACATAAACACAACATAACCCATACCACTTATTTACTAAGCCTTTCTTCTCGGACATTCATTACGCTCGATGTCCCTCCATTCCACAATTAAAACATCCACCTTGCTTATAGTTGGGGCAGCGAGGAGATGTATGTCCCTCATGACCGCATAAATATAACATATCCTCTTCCTTTCTTCTTATCAGATTTTTCTAAGTCGGGATCTTCTATCTTTCTTTTTCCTTACCTCTCGGGCTGCTGCACGAAGTGTTGCTTGAGAGCTCCCATCTGGTCAATTTGGATTTTGAGCTTATCACTGCTCTTTCATTGTTTCGGCAATGCTTGTGTGATTGAATATTAAGCAACGTCTCTATCTCCCCCTGACCTTTCGGCGGTAGCAACCTTGTTCTCGGATCTGCACCTCTCGTTGATGCTTGGCGGCTTGACTTTAGTGTACGAGTCATTTATCATCAAATCCACCATTTACGGATCGATACTCGTTTTCCACTATAGCCACCTCGTCAGATTTGGGTTCTGGTAGCTTCTATTTAATTTGTTGGCCTTGATATTAGCTTTCGGGGTATGGATCGATCCTTCTTATTCCACATATCTTTTCCACGGACATCTACATACATAAGTTACCACGATTAGCATATAGTATATATACCACGACAATCAAGAGTTTTATATCGTTGTCTTTTATTTTGTTTGACGATAAATTTATTCAATTCTCATCAGCGCCTATCCTTCTGCTGAAAAAGCGCTCCATCCACTTCATGTCGAATCGCATAAAGCGATGCCTAAAAACTGCTCAAGGTATATATCTTGGTGTCTTTGGCTTTTATCTCAACCTTCAATTTTATCTACTGTATCTCTCTCTGCTCCGACCTCCCTCGTAACTTTCGGCTAATTCTATTTGTGTTTGGTGGCGGCGTCCTTATCTTCTTTGTTACGAAATACGGAAATACGATTACGTGCCTCGCATTTGCTTTCGACTCTGGCCAGATTAAGTAAATCGTTCTAACTAACAAATCTCTTATCATCTCTTTATGCATGTACTCCTCGCTAGAGTCCGCCGTCTCTTGGGTCGAGGAATTGCTACTTTGACTTTTCGTCATCCATCCTATGACCACAATAAGCGAGACAACATTAGCAGAAATAAAATATATTCATCGGTAAAATGAAGGAATATTTTATTTAGTACAACTAAAACTTGATGGATCTCTTGACTCATCATATCTTATAACTCCTCACAGAGTACTTCGTCTCTGGTTCCTTTGAATATTTATCTTATCTTTCGTCCTCCATTCTACTAAGGTTATAACCTAGGTTTCGCACTCTAACGTTTATAACCTCGACTTTGATACCAACTTTGTGGCGCCCCAAATCCGGGTACTTGAAACCCGAACTTCGATTGCTTCACGATACCATTTCTATAAAATTTGAATAATCTGATAGTAATATTACATTCAAACTTAATTTACATACATCAAAGTTTACTTCCAGTCTGAGACCTTCAAATACATTCCTTACTGATACTTGAATAGATATCCATACGACTATAACCATTAACTCATAATACACACTTATTCGATCGACTTTCCTTTTCCTTTGTTAGGTACTGAGCCTTGAGTTGCTCATACATACATGCTTGAAAACATTTAATTTAAGCGAGGATGAGCATTTGAGTGCCCGACAAGTAATAGCAATTATATATATAATTTGAAAGAATATAAGTATTCTCTTTACATAACACTTCTACCTACAATGAATCAAAAGTTGTGAAGTAATCATCTTGATAAAGATTCACATAACAACTCTCTTTCAAATTCTTGAAATGAGGCTCCACCCATGAATAGGGTTTAAGAAACATACTATGAACATTGTTTTTCATTTTTGAAAAGGTTTAGCGAGAAATTCATCCATGGCCGTCGTCATAACTTACAGACGCGGAGGGTGATCGGCCAGTTGTACCTGTATTGATCAATACTACATAACTAGAGCGACATTCATCGCTCATCCTTTGTCCGTGAAAGCGCATAAAAATTTTCCCATTATCGGGATGTTAAATACATGCACAGTTCCAAAACAGAAGGTTTTAATCTTGCTTTCGACAATAATATGTAATTCAACATATATGTATACGGGTAATTGACATGGTATATCAACATGTGAATAAATGCCATGATTATCAGTGGGGACACTTGTATAACCATTTAGAAATCAACTTAACGAATATATATACGAGCTAACATGTTGATAATCAAAGCGTACATAATCATACGGGAATAGAATAATTACGAAACTTCTTACTCATGTCCATTGCATAAAGGAAATGCAAAGGTAGGATACTTTTTGATTTCTTTGATTACAAATCTCAACTTAGATCTTATCTCTTTATCACTGACTATCGATAAGCAGGTCATTTCGTCCAGATTAGAACAATATATCATAACACATAGTCTTTGTCGATTTATTAATTGACACATAGTCTAATTATGTCATCACATAATCGCGGTGATCATACTTTTAGTTCACATTCTATACTTTTATACATTTTTCAAATATCTCATCCATGTTCTTACTGATAGTCTTTTCTTTCTATTATAGAATTCAAGCGGGTTGCCGGCGTCTTAAACTTGACTTTATCGAATTTTACATCTTGAGTCTAAGACTCTTATTACATACCTCGACATACGTAAATATCGGACATTTTACTTTTAATCATTTTGAATTTTTCGAGAAATTGAAAAATTTAAAATAAATCAAATCATCACTCGAGGCTTATAGTGATATAAGCATTATTATGGTGCTCTTCTTCACCAAATCTGGACTTCATGCTTAGGTTCTCTGAGTAAGCTAGTTTGATAGGATATCACTTTCAAACATCAGAATTATAATTATATGATTTAAACATTAAACAATTCTATTATCATTAATAATTAATTTATATTAAACTATTAATGAAACCATTGCCAAAATATAAAAGTTATTTATAATAACTCAAACTATTTTTAAAACATTTATTTTACCCTTAAATGATTTTTAAAACAATTAAAATCATTTTAAATAATCATCATTAATATATAAATATTAATGTACTATTTATCAAATATTAAAAGTCATTAATTATAACTTAAAATATTTTTAAATCCTTAATATCCTCTTTAAATGATTTTTAAATAAATAAAACCATTTTTAAACTATTTATTTAATATAAATATTAAATAAACTTAATATCACAAATCATTAACTAAATATCATTAATATATAATTATTAATGAAATTATCTTCTAAATATTAAAAGTTATATTTTATAACTCAAAATATTTTCTTATATCATAAAATAATTTTTCATGATTTTTCATGAATTAAAACTATTTTAAATCATTTATTTAATATTATAATTAAATAAATAAATACCTTTATATTTCAAAAATATTAAATATTTATGAAATATACTCAAAATAATTAAAAACTATTTTTAGGACTTTAAAATAATTTTTCATAATTTATTTGGTATTTTTAATAATTAAAAACTAATTTTTCTAATTTTTAAATTAATTTAGGAAAATAAAATGATAGCATAAGCTAAAGGCATCTATAGCGGCAGAAAAAATCATTATAGGTGTTCTTGAGCTTCGTATCGATTGCCTGCAAAGGTACTTAGTTTGGTAGAGCTTTAAATCCGTGATCTAAGTGTTTTACGGACTTGCAAAACTTGATGTTGTAGTAGTAATTAATGTAATACTACAACTATATACTCATTCATGACCAAACAACAACAAATCATGAGATATGATCAATAGAAAACCTTGTCGGGACGTGTTCTTCATGTTTACAGGTTGCCCGAAAACTCTACAGTCGACAAATTCAGCGACTTAGTGGTCTTAATGCAGTCGATACATACATGTTATAGGTGTTTTTATCGTCGGGCTATGTGTAGTACAACTTACGAGAGAACATGATTAAATCAAGTTTCAAGTCTAAACATTAACAATACCAAAGATATAAATCATCAAACTCTCGACAAAACTTGCATGCCGATTACGGGTTTTCGAATTTTAAAAGCGATAAATGAGAGCTACTTTGGATCTTTATATCTTTCATTACGAGTTTGATCTAAGTGATCTATTGATTCGGGTTGTAGATAACATGTAATACTACAACTCTATTACATATAAGACATATAACAACAACAGATCCAACGAGAAAGAGGCCGGTCGAATGTGACCTCAACAAGCTGTTCTTGAACATTTACGGAAAACCGAAATGTTCTTGGCGATTCGGTCGATAGTAGTTTGACCATAAATAACTTCTAATCTACAGCGAGATATGACCATGATTCCTTTTGCGAGAATAAAGACAACATACCGGGCTACATAGCAAGCTTTAAACATCAAAAGCGCTTAACGAGGATGGGATCTACGACCTCGACATTCGTTGTCGAACACAAAATTAAAATTTCAGATTTTGAAGATCTTCAAATCAGAGCTTACGAATGTTATGGAATCAACATCAAGCAACCCGGATCATCCTTAGACACTATAATCAACATGTTTTAACATTTAAACATAACATCTAACACCAAAAGTTTAAGAAAAATCAAGCTAGGGTTTATACCTTTTTTAAGCTTTGATTACGATTTTTTAGCTCTTGATTTGTTATTGGTGTGAATGGGGCTTGTTTATGGTGATATAATGAGAGAATTTACGTAGGTTTAGGCTTGGGAGAATGAAGCTAAGTGCTTGGGTATAAATAGGCCAAAAATGGTGCATTTCTCTCTCTTGAATTCATAAAATAATCTGATGGAATGATTATAGTGGGTGATTGATGGTAATACTGACCCATAGGTAATTTCTAGATGGATTGGTAGGATTTTGTGGACAAGTGGTAGCAATAAGACATAAATAATGCATTTTCCCTTTCCTTTAATTTAAAAAAATAATTTTTAAATACCTTGGATGCTAAAGTGGGATGATTCCCTTGTTTGAGGCGATAGCATGTAGGGTAAGTATGTTGGGCATCCTTGTTGCAAGATCTATCAACAATGTAAGTAATAATACACTAAAATGACAAAAAGGGTATTTTGGTCATTTCACATATAATTCAAGGGCATTTTTGTAAAAGGCCATTAAATGTAATATTTAACCATTAGATTATAATTCTTACCATTTACCAATTAATTTCTATCATTTGGTAAATTAAAACATTTATATAATAACGTCGTAATTAAACTTAGATAATTTTAAATTAGGGTTTTCTTTAGAAAAATTAGGGTTTTCTAATTAGGGTTTCTTAACGTTATCAATTAGGGTTTTCTAATTGACCATTAGGGTTCTCTAATTATCATGTGTATGATCTAACACAGTCATTACGGTCTCTAACTTCAATGGAATTAGGGTTGTAATAATTAGGGTTTGTCTGATTATCGGTAAAATAGTAATTAGGGTTTTTCTTCTAATTACTGAGCATTCGTGTACTACGGTAACTTCATATATACGGTAACTTCATATACTACTCGGTCATTTCTCATAAGCGAGTTTAATAATTAGGGTTTCTGACGCGGTAATATCTTTATGACCTAATTGGTAGTCGTTCTTTCGATATATATCTGTCGCATACATACGATTACATAATTATTGTCTTTGTAAAATCATTATAATAATAATATAATATTATTATTATCATCTCTTGATCATAATCCCAATTCGAGGGTTTGGATCTCATATCGACTTTTTTTTAAATAGCATATCGAGTTAAAATACTTGATTTAAATTTACAATTTATATAATAAAATATATTTATATAAGTTCTAATTATCATTTATTTATATTATTTCCAATCATTTTATCATGGAAAATAATTAATAAAAATATTTCAAATATTACCTTTGAGAAATTAATTATAATAGGAAAATATAATTTGTAGTAATTAATAATTCCAAAATTATTTCTAACACTCTCCTTTTTTTGAAGTAATAAATATATTCATATTTATCGTTCACATTCTTAGACACTTATTCTCGTCATTAAATCAAAAAAATTTATGAATAAAGATTTAAAATTTCTTAATTATTTTATTTAGGAAATCTCGGGTTCCTACAATGTAACTATTGTTCGGATTGAGAAAACGAAAAAAATACTTTTTATGAAAATAACTACTAAGCTTTACCGTTAATGTTGAAACACATCATTGTTAAAAGTACAAGAATACGCATGGTTGCATAGTAGCACATGGTATTGATTATTGATGCTTACGTGAGAAGTCACTTTCAGTTTTGTTCAATTATTCACAAATAATTGGCCGCATAGTATCTCACATTATTTGATTCAATTATTGTCGATATTGTAATTGAGATAACAAAGTTATTAATATTATTATTTACAATATTAACGATGTCTAGAAGTTCTGCCAAGGAGAGGTTTGGTCACCTAATTGCGCTCCAATAGGGAGAAATCCTTATTGGAAAACCCCCTCTTTACTGTGAACGACCTGGTCGATTAATATTGTGAATTATAATAAAGGTAATAAGTTTTGTTTTATTATTATTATAAATGTAATAAAACAGAAAACTTTTTATATAAAACAGAATACTTTTATAAAGTTATTTGTTTTATTAGACTATAAATAGAATATATGATATTCTATTATGCATAGTGTTTGCATAGTAAAATCTTTTTATATAAAATAGAATAATTTTATAAAGTTATTTATTTTATTAGACTATAATAGAATATATAATATTATATGCATAGTGTTTGCATAGTAAAATCTTTTTATATAAAATAGAATACTTTTTATAAAGTTATTCGCTTTTATTAGATTACAAATAGAATATATTATATTTTATTTAAAAGATTTTGTTTTATTAGAATATTTTGTTAATATTGCATAGTAAATCAATATGGACCGTCCGCTTAAAAGTAAATCAACTGGATCGCTCATGAATTAGTTACTATTCACCATTCTCCTATAAATAGAAGCTCATTCCTTCATTATTTCTTATTTAATTCAATTGAAACTCTAGAGAGAGAAACTATAGAGAGAAAGAAGAAAAGTATTCTCGCTACTTCACTACTCCTATATCCATTTTCTTCTAAGGTAAGGGATATTATTTGTTGTACTCAGTAAGGGGTATTATTTCTTTTCGTCTTCATGAAGCTTAAATTTCGTTATTCCATTCTTTATCATTATGTTGGAATAAGTCGCCTATCTAAGTACCGCATACATGGTGAAATTCTTCGTTATTCCATTCTTTATTATTACGTTGGAACATCCCGTCTGCAATGCGTTACGCATGACCGGTTCCGATTCTTTATTATTATTCGTTGGAACATCCTCAGTATATGCGGTTTACGCATGACACGGTTCGCTTCTTTATTATTCGTTGGAACATCCTGTCTGCAAGTGATTACGCATTTGATTCGGTTCCATTCTTTATTATTTTGTTGGAATAACCTGTCTTTGCGGTCTATCGCATGCATGGTGATTATGAGACCCCAGATTTTATGAATAAAGATTTAATTTTCTCGAAATAATTTTTTTTTTATATTATGGTGTTGATTTGATGTAATGTTATAGTTATGGGTAATATTTATAAATTTTGCAAAGTAAGCAAGTGGTTGTATAATATTTGATTGGTTGGGAATATTCTTTGCTTTGGGAATATCCATACGACGATACTGCATAATCATTGGTGGACCTCTAATGTAATTATTGTCGGACAGAGAAAACGACAAAAATACTTTATAAAAATAATGTGAAAGTTTTATCGTTAACTGCTGAAATACCGGTGTTAAAAGTACAAGAATACGCTGTGGTTGCAATAATAAGACACTGGTATTGATTATTGATGCTTACGTGAGAAGTCACTCGGTTATACTCAATTATTGCTACAAGAATTGTTTTGCATCATATCTCTCATATTATTGATTCAATTATTGTTACAAAGATCATCCGTGATAATATGATATATTGTTCAATCGGGTATTCGGGACACTTTTTGTGTCAGAGTACTATTCATGAGTTACTATTCACAAGTTACTATTCATGAGTTACTATTCATGAGTTACTATTCACGAGTTACAATTCACGAGTTAATATTCATGAGTTACTATTCATGAGTTACTATTCACAAGTTACTATTCACGAGTTACTATTCACCCGGTTACTATTCACTCTAGTATTGTGCATTCGGGTATTTGGGTACAATATTATTTCATGAGGAGATGTGCTAATTTTTCAGATCGTTGGTTGAAGATATAATAGTAAGTCAATATGAACCGCTGGTGGAGTTATAATTGTAAATTAATATGGATCGCTGGTTTAAAGTTTTAATAGTAAATCAGTCTGGACCGTTCATGAATTAGTTACTATTCATTCCATTTTCTTATAAATAGAAGCTCATTCCTTCATTATTTCTTACGAATTCACTGAAACTCTAGAGAGATAATTACAAGAGAACCTATAGAAAAGTATTATGCTACTTCCCTACTCTTATATTATTTTCTTTTTACTTGAAGGGATATTATTTGTTGTACTTTGTAAGGGTATTATTTCTTTTGTATTCATGAAGAGAACTTGCTTATTCCATTATTTATTATTTTGTTGGAATAACTCAGATATGCTGAGCTACCCTATACATGGTGACATTCTTCTAATATTCCGTTCTTTGTTATTACGTCGGAATATCTTGTGCGCGCCACGCTTGGGACTGGGTTTCATTATTTATTATTACGTCGAAATATCCACATGCGTGCGTTTATGGGATTCGGTTCCATTATTTATTATTTCGCGGAATATCCTCGTCTGCAAGCGTTTACGTGGGACCGATTCCATCCTTTATTATTTCGTTGGAATAACTTTCTGCTGCAAGGATCTATCACATGCATGGTGATTTCTTTTGTTATTCCATTCTTTATTATACTCAGTTGGTTAAAATTTTGACTTCTATACCCATGAAATTAGTGGAATATCTCTGATATTTGCGCTTCATCTAGTATCTTTTCATGGAAGTATTCTTCTGAGCATTCTTGAATTTTACTCTAAAAAGCAGTATCATGTTGACAATTTGGACGTTATCAGTTCCTAGATAAATTAATTCTTGAACTTGTTTTATTGAATTCTTATATCATTGTCATCATCCTCATGTTTATATTTTGTTGAAAGTCAACTATGGCCTGTAGTGTGACGCCCCAAAAATAGGTATACATCACCCATTCTGAGTCGCCAAATACATGGTACAGAAACAACTACAACTTCATTAATACAATTGTCGTGCAAAATACGACAACACATAAACTGTGAGTTTAAATACAAATATTGTCTTCTAGACAATATTCACACTCAAATAAGTCCTCATTACAATTATTGATACACTATTTTACAAAATAGTGAGGACTACTAAAACAACTGTCTTGAACCATTACTCCACAATTTTAACTAGTTCGCTTATATTCTCGCCTCCTTAGAAGAAAAATGGAACAAAAAGGAAAAGGGTGAGCTCAATTAGCCCAGTAAAGAATATTATGACTAAGATAATGTACAACAAATTATACTTGGTCTTTAACAGGGAAAAATCTGATAGAATACAATAGACAACAAGTTTTAGATCAACAACTGCAGCAGAAACAACAATTCATTAGAAGAGTTAAGTAGAGAATGAAATCTAATATCATCTATGAATTTAAAAGTCCATCATCGATATTTTATCCATGTAACATCAATCAATATACATCATAAATCAAATATTCATCTTTGCACCTGTGCCAAAGATATTCACAGATTAATTGGTCATGTTCATCTAAACACCTGTTCATCTTTGCACTACGGGCCAAAGATATTCATCATAAAATCATTCATCTTTGCACTACAGGCCAAAGATATTCAGTTATATCATCATTTAGGACTAAGGATGATGAAAAATATTTTAAAGAAAACGAATCCAGTGAAACAAAAGAACAAATATTAAGGATTTGTACTTTAAACAATCCAAGTTCAAAAATACTTCATAAATAACCAGAGTGGAGTAAAATTCAAGAATGAAGACCAAAACATAGATCCAATCTAAGATAGGAATCATAACAGACGATCTTGGACACAGAAAAAGAAAATTTAATTTTTCTATGAATAGTATCGTATTCGTGAATAGTGCCGTATACGTGAATAGTGCCGTATACGTAAATAGTAACTCCGACACTAAAAGATAGAAATTTCACAAAAAAAATCATCATGCTTCGTGAATAGTACTCCTGAATAGTAACTCGTGAATAGTAACTCATGAATAGTAACTCATGAATAATAACCCCGGCATGAAAAAGTTCCAAATTTGATAAAAATTTAGACCAATATTTCGGCATAATGATATTGAAGAAATAATATCATTTACGAAGAAAATAACATCCCTTACCTCAAAAAGACAGTACTTCTGACTAGAATACTGGATATAGTGCTGAAGGAACTTGCACCGTATAGCAACACTCAAAGTATCAAAATACTCACAAGAATACGCTCGATAATATAGAGTTAGAAATAGAGAGAAAACTTCAGTTTCTGGAATGATTTTCAATTCTAACCTAAGCACCCTATTTATAGAAAATGCTTAGAATTACCAAAGCGTAAAATTGAATATAATAATATATTTATAACCAAATTTTCCTTAGCCCACCACATTAAAAACACATTTTCCACACAAATGCACCAAAAATGAAAAACATGTTTTAAACAATTTTTGTTACAAAATCAATTCAGACTCAATAATCCGGAACTTCAATAATTCATAATAAATAGCCCTTTATCAGAAAAATTCGAACCTCATGTCCATTCCATAGGAAATTTAATTCTCTACAACTTTGCAGAAGAAAGGTTTTCCAAATTCCAAATAGAAATTTACCGAAATCCACAAACGAGTGATTTTATAGGCTATAATCAAATTTCAGTCAAAAATTGTGTCCACCAACACACAAAATATGTGTTAAACATTTAATGCAACAAAAATACTCTTTCTCCTCATATACTCATATATCCCACATTCATTGTAAAAAAATATTATCATTATTATATTATAATAATATAATAAAATATTATTTTATCAAAAAATACAAAATATCAATTTTTAACAATTGTCACTTTAAAAATTTTCTCCATCTATATCCACATAAAATCAATATTTTCCTCATCATATAAATCAATAATTAATTATTCACAAACAATATTACAGAATCACAATATCGACAACGGTAGCCGCTCCTCAGGAAGAGGGGCTTTCAATAAGGATTTCTCTCTTGGTAGCGTAATTAGGTGACCAAACCTCTCCTTAGATGCAGAACTTTCTAGACATTGCCAATAATGTTATCTAATAATATTATTCAGATAATATGAATTATTGCTCGATAATGGAAAATCTCGTGTAGTGACAATTATTGATACAACAATAATATAAAATATCAACACAAAGACAATTATTGAATCAATAAAATAAAATATCTTGAAGCGGTAATTCATCGTAATAATTATTGAGTAGTGCCTTCTTACGTAAGAATCAATAATTGGTGCAATACTGATTGTGCTTCAAAGGCAACAACGATATATCTTGTGTTTTAACCACCGGGTATTCCAACAAGATTATTGCAGAATAACTACGCCATTATTTATAAACAACTTATACTTGTCGTTTCTTCATCTAATCGGTTTTCAGTTATGGGGCCACATAAGGTCGCACTTGCCGCATAAATAATATTCCCCGACAAAGAAGAATATTCCACGACCAAACGAATATTCCCCGACAACAATGAATATTTTATAACCACTTGCTTATTTAAAAATATTTGCGCATTTTACCCATAACTAACCACATTAATCAAATCAACCCTTACTATTTCAAAATAATAAATAGAGGAAATTCCATTTTATTAAAAAAAAAAATTGGGGTCTTACAACCTCCCCTACTTATGAAATTTCGTCCTCGAAATTGACGTACGTACCTGGCGTTTCGAGAAGATGAGGATACCTCGCTTTCATTTCCGTTTCCAACTCCCAGGTCATTTCCTCAATAGCATGGTTTCTCCACAAAACTTTAACTTGTGCTATGACCTTCGTGCGTAGGACATGCTCCTTCCTATCCAAAATCTTGACAGGTACCTCTTCATATGTTAAGTCTTCAGCTATTTCGTCCGGTTCTAACTCAATAACATGGTTCGGGTTGTCCACATATTTACGTAACATCGATATTCAAAAAATGTTATAAACACGCATCATATACTTGGCGGTAAAATGTGTCTATAGGCCACAGTTTCTATTTGATCGAGAATCTCAAATGGACTAATAAATCGAAGGTTTGAGATTTCCTCACATCGCCGATTCTCGTTTTTGGAATAACGACTTCTCGCATCTTCTTCTTCATATTCATCAATTCCAGGTCTGTAGCTTGAGCAACTTTAAATTTATCGATTAAAGTCGATTCTAATCGTATATTCGTTATCTTCACGCAGGTTCTTTGAATCTTTAACTCTATCTCCATCTTCTGTAAGTCGTACGAAATGGGTCTTTGTGTTAACAATATCGCACTCATAAACACATACGATCTTTCACTCAACGCGTCAGCTACCACGTCCGTTTTTTCCAGGATGGTATTGAATGGTATGGTCGTAATCTTTCAACAGCTCGAGCCAACATCGTTGCCGCATGTTGAGTTCTTAGAAGCTCTTCTCACATTCCTCGCTCCATTCAAATTTTGTATCTCTACGAGTCAGCTGCGTTAATGGAATAGCGATTTGAGAATATCCTTTAACGAATCTCCGATAATATCCAACTAAGCCTAGAAAGCTACGTATTTTGATTACCGACTTAGGTTGCTCTCAACTGTGACTCATATCCCAATCTTGGATAGCACGTCACAATGGTACCTATCAGTTTACTACCACACACATATGGCGTCCCCTACGAAGAGTCTAGCTTCGGTGCATTCCACAGAAGAAGTCACCGGATAGAGGCTCGGTTATCAACTTCTATAGTTTGGTTTTTAACTCCTGAAGTTCAATAGGAGCCATTCGATATGAGATTTTAGAAATGGGTTTTGTACCGGGTTCAAAGTCGATACAAAATTCAATATCACGCTCTGGGAGTAGGCCATGAAATTTTTCAGGAAATACGTCAGGAAATTTACTAACAACATAAATATCATTCAAATCTGACGTATTTTTGTTCAAGTCCATAACATGGCTAAGAAAGCTTAACATCCATTTTTCAATAAACAAATGACTTTATGGCTTGATATGAAAGAGTTTGTCTTCAATGGTTTGGTTGCTTGAATTCGAATAACAGGTTTCTTAGGTATATGAAAACTAACAACCTTACAAAAGCAATCAATTTGGCATGATGAGTAGTTAACAAATCAATCCCTAAATCACGTCAAAAGCAAGTATCTTTAAAGAGATAAGATCAATAGGTAATGTGATGATGTCAACTTGGATCAAACAAGATTTATAAATAGTGGATGTAACGAAAGTTTCTCCTAACGGAGTTTCAACAAATAAGTCAAAGTCTATTTTCTCAGTAGTCAAGTTCAAACGTTGAGAACAAGTAGGAGAGATAAAAGAATGGGTAGAACCGGTATTTAATAAGGTTTAAACTTCGCAAGAATTTATAATTAACTAACCCATGCTAAATTCGTTCGGGTTACTTGCTTTTTGAGAAGTCACGAAAAACGCTCTTCCAAGAACCGTTGATTTTGACTTGTCCGGGACAGCCTTTGGAGTCACCATCCCCGCTGGACTTGGTTTCACTATAGGACAATCTCGAGCTATATGACCGTCCTTTCCACAACTAAAACATACCCTGGAAGTTTGTGAACAGTTTGGACTTATGTGTCCCTCTTCTCCGCATCTGTAGCATTTAACTGGCGGTCTTTCTCCTCCTCTAAAATTCTTTGCTGGTGTTGGTGCAGACATCTTCCCGTCATTGTTGAATCTTCTCTTTTTGAAATTTCCACTTGACTCACCTTTCCTATTATCTTGGCCATGATTACCACCAAAGTGGTTACCATTTCTGGCATGATAATTTCCTCCACGATAGTTATCATTGTTCCGATGATCGTCGCCACCGGTACGATTATCATCGAGTTATTGGTCATTATTCTTCAGTTGAGCCAACTCATTATCGCGCTCCAATAACTGAGCCCTATTCACAACATCTGAATATAAACAAAGTTTGTCAGAAATGAGGTATTAACGTATTTTGAGTTTTAAACCTCACAGAAACATTCGCGTCATTCTCTCCTCATTATCAACCAAATGGGATGCAAATCGGGACAACTCGGCAAACTTAGCTTCGTACTGCGACACGTTCATATTGTTTTGCTCCAGCTTGATGAACTCTACCTCCTTCATGTGACGAATACTTTCGGAAAAGTACTTGTCGTTGAACAATTCTTGGAACTTCTCCCAAGACATCTTTAGTGCGACAGGCTGAGTACGCTTTACGGATTCCCACCAATAATCTGCCTCTCCTCGCAACATGAAGGTGGCGAAAGGAACCTTTTGCTCCTCTGAGCATCCCAAGACATCAAATATCTTAGTGATCTGCTTTATCCACGTCTCTGCTGTAAGTGGTTCTGGTTTTCCCAAAAACTCCGGCGGTCCTAACTCCTTGAACTTCTTAGCGGTGATCATCCGTGAGTTGGCAGTGTTTCTACTTGCATTTTGAACAGTGGTCTCTCTCGTTTGGATTTACATGAATTCTAGAAAGTTCCTAAACATACCATCGTTCGTCATTCAGTCGGTGTTATTGTTTACAAGAGGGTTATTGCCTTCCTTATCCTGGGTATTGATCAGTGGTGACTCAACGGTCTCATGTGCTCCATTGCTTATCTCAACATCTTCAGATGCCATTTTACTGTCACAAAACAATGGTTAATTAACATGCCACATATTATCCCTATATTCTGACCGACCAATTAAATAACAAATAAGCTTAGGTATGACACACTAGCGAAAGATTTACTCATCTCTCCCCTCCTAGTTCTATTCCCCGATCTCCGCCAGAGACCATATCCCTAAGCTCGATATTAACCGTGGACGCCCCAAAATAGGTATACATCACCCATTTTCGAGTCGCCAAATACATGGTACGTAAACAACTACAACTTCATTAATACAATTGTCGTGCAAAATAATACACAACACATAAATTGTGAGTTTAAATACAAATATTGTCTTCTAGACAATATTCACACTCAAATAAGTCCTCATTACAATTATTGATATACTATTTTACAAAATAGTGAGGACTACTAAAAAGCTGCTTTGAACCATTACTCCACACCCCCGACTAGTTCCCGCTTATATTCTCGTCTCACGAGAAGAAAAATGGAACAAAAAGGAAAAGGTGAGCTCAACTAGTGATAAAAGAATATTATGACTAAGATAATGTACAACAAATTATACTTAGTGTTCAACAGGAAAAAATCTGATAGAATACAATAGACAACAAGTTTTAGATCAACAACTACAGCGGAAACAACAATTCATTAGAAGAGTTAAGTAGAGAATGAAATCTACTATCATCTATGAATTTAAAAGTCCATCATTGATATTTTATCCCTGTAACATTAATCAATATACATCATAAATCAAATATTCATCTTTGCACCATGTGCCAAAGATATTCACCGATTGGTCATGTTCATCTAAACACCTGTTCATCTTTGCACTACGGGCCAAAGATATTCATCATAAAATCATTCATCTTTGCACTAGAGGCCAAAGATATTCAGTTATATCATCATTTAGAACTGAGGATGATGAAAAATATTTTAAAAAAATGAATCGGTTGAAACAAAAAGAACAAATATTAAGGATTCGTACTTTTAAACAATCCAAGTTCAAAAATACATCATAAATAACTGCAGAGTGGAGTAAAATTCAAGAATGAAGACCAAAACATAGATCCAATCCAAGATAGGAATCATAATGTAGACGATCTTGGACACAAAAAAGAAAATTTAATTTTTACGTGAATAAAGTGTTGTATACGTGAATAAAGTGCAGTATCACGTGAATAAGTATTTCGACACTAAAAGATAGAAATTTCATAAAAAAAATCATCATGCTTCGTGAATAGTACTCGTGAATAGTAACTCATGAATAGTAACCCCGACATAAAAAAGTTCCAAATTTGATAAAAATTTAGACCAATATTTCGGAATAATGATATTGAAGAAATAATATCATTTACGAAGAAAATAACATCCCTTACCTCAAAAAGACAAGATTTGATGGAATATTGGATATAGTGTTGAAGGAACTTAAAACCGATATAGCAACACTCAAAGTATCAAAATACTCACAAGAATACGCTCGATAATATAGAGAGAAGTAGAGAGAAAACTTCAGTTTTTGGAATGATTTTCAATTCTAACCTAAGCACCCTATTTATAGAAAAATGCTTAGAACACCAAAGCAGAAAATTGAATATAATAATATATTTATAACCAAATTTTCCTTAGCCCACCACATCAAAAACACATTTTCCACACAAATGCACCAAAAATGAAAAACATGTTTTAAACAATTTTTGTTATAAAATCAATTCAGACTAAATAATCCGGAACTTCAATAATTCATAATAAATAGCTCTTTTATCATAAAAATTCAAACTTCATGTCCTTTCCATAGGAAATTTAATTCTCTACAACTTTGCAGAAGAAAGTTTTTTAAAATTCCAAACAGAAATTTACCAAAATCCACAAACGAGTGATTTTACAGGCTATAATCAAATTTCAGTCAAAAATTATGTCCACCAACACACAAAACATGTGTTAAACATTTAATGCAACAAAAATACTCCTTCTCCTCATATACTCATATATCCCACATTCATTGTAAAAAATATTATCATTATTATATTATAATAATATAATAAAATATTATTTTATCAGAAAAGATAAAATATCAATTTTTAACAATTGTCACTTTAAAAATTTTCTCCATCTATATCCACATAAAATCAATATTTACCTCATCATATAAATTAATAATTAATTATTCACAAATAATATTACAGAATCACAATACTGACAACCAGGCCGTTCTCAGGAAAGAGGGGGCTTTCCAATAAGGGTTTCTCCTTACTGGCGCACAATTAGGTGACCAAACCTCTCCTTAGACAGAACTTTTTAGATATTGCCAATAATGTTATCTAATAATATTATTCAGATAATATGAATTATTGCTCCGATAATGGAAAATATTGTGTAGTGACAATTATTGATACAACAATAATATTAAATATCAACGCAACAATTATTGAATCAATAAAATAAAATCTTGAACGATAAGAATTATCGTAACAATTATTGAGTAGTGCCTTCTTACGTAAGAATCAATAATTGGTGCAATATAGTGTCTCTTCTTGTGCAACAACGCCAGACATCGTGTTTTAACCACCGGATATTCCAACAATATTAATTCAGAATAACTACGCCAGTTATTTATAAACAACTTATACTTGTCGTTTTCTTCATCTAATCGGTTTCAGTTATGGGGCCCACATAAGGTCGCTGCGTAAATTTAATATTATTCCCAAGCGGTAAGAATATTCCACGACCAAACGAATATTCCCGACAACAATGAATATTTTATAACCACTTGCTTATTTAAAAATATTTGCGCATTTTACCCATAACTAACCACATTAATCAAATCAACCCTTACTATTTCAAAATAATAGAGGAAATTCCATTTTATTAAAAAAAAAATTTGGGGTCTTACATGTAGTGCATAGATGGACTTGGTATGATTCTGACCAGGGATTATTCGGTGTAATCATGACCGTAATGTTACAAATGATGTGATAAAAGCCCTCATTGGCCCGTAGTGCATTGATATACAGTTGTTGGCATGATCATGACCATTAATGAATACACGAATGTCCTTGGCCCGTAGTGCATGGATAATTTGTGGTCATGATACTAAAGAATATCCTTGGCCGTAGTGCAGGGGTGATTCGATGATGTGGATTATTTATTAAGCTGAGTCCTAGCGATAAAAGTGATGAAAACCCTTTTAAATCATAGAAGATAGTAGATTTTATTCCCTACTTGACTCTTCTAATGGATTGCTTGTTCCGCTGCAGTTAAACTTGATATTTGTTTTATTTTATCAGTTTAACACTGTTGAAGGCTAACGATAAATTATTCTGCATTATCTTAGTCATAATATTTCTTCTTTGGGCTAGTTGAGCTCACCCTTTCTTTCTTTGTTCTCTTCAGAAATGAGAACGTAGCCGGGACTAGTCGGGGACAGAGTGATGGTCCTAGATGGTGCATTAGTAGTCCTCACTATTCTGTGAAATAGTGTGATAATAATTATAATGAGGACTCCTTTTGAGTTTGTATAATCTCTAGTAGACAATATTTGTATTCAAACTCAAAGTTTATGTTTTGTCGTATTGTATACCTACGATTTGTAATTTTAAGTTGTATTTGAATTTTGTACCATGTATCTGGCGACTCAAGATGGGTGATGTATACCTAATTTTGGGGGCGTCACAGTGATTTCCATTCTTTATTATTCTGTTAGAATAACTTGTCTATGTGGATTAAATTGTGGAAATGATGCATACAAGTGGATTTCTGCGCATATGACGAAAATCCATTTAGCTTCATATATTCTCTTATACTCATTGGTTAAAGCTTTGACTTTATACTCCATGAAATTAGTGGAATATCCTTGATATTTGCGCTTCATCCAAAGATCTTTTCATGGAAATATTCTTCCGAGCATTCTTGAATTTTACTCCACAAAGAAGTATCATGTTGACAATTTGGACGTTATTGGTTCCTGGATAAATTAACTCTTGAACTTGTTTTCTTGAATTCTTATATCATTGTCATCATCCTCATGTTTATATTATGTTGAAAGTCATATGTGGCCTATAGTGCATAGATGGATTTGGTATGATTATGACCAGGGATTAATCGGTATAATCATGACCGTAATGTTACAAATGATGTGGTAAAAATCCTCATTGGCCGTAGTGCATTGATGGACAGTTGTTGGCATGATCATGATCATTGATGAATACACGAATATCCTTGGCCCGTAGTGCATGGATAATTTGTGGTCGTGATACTAATGAATATCCTTGGCCGTAGTGCAGGGATGATGTGGATTATTTATTAAGATGAGTCTCAGCGATAAAAGTGATGAAAAAACCTTTTAAATCATAGAAGATAGTAGATTGTATTCTCTACTTGACTCTTCTAATGGATTACTTGTTCCGCTGCAGTTAAACTTGATGTTTGTTATATTTTATCAGTTTAACACTGTTGAAGGCTAACGATAAATTATTTTGCATTATCTTAGTCATAATATTTCTTACTGGGCTAGTTGAGCTCACCCTTTCTTTCACTGTTCTCTTTAGAAAATTAGAACGTAGCCGGGACTAGTCTTGGGGAACCAGAGTGGCGGCCCGATGATAACATTAGTAGTCCTCACTATTCCGTTAAATAGTGTGACAATAAATGTAATGAGGACTCCATTGAGTGTGGATATTGTCTAGATGACAATATTTGTATTAAAACTCATAGCATATGTTTTGTCGTATTTTACACGACAGTTGTATAATTAAGTTTTTATTTGTATTTTGTACCATGTATTTGGCGACTCAAGATGGGTGATGTATACCTATTTTGGGGACGTCACAAGTACTTTGTGAATAGTACAGTAAAAATAAATACTACTCATGGACAGTACTCCGGCATGAAAAGTTTAAAATTTAACAAGAATGTGCAGAAAATATCATTGTGAAACGATACTAGATGAAGCGCAAATTTCAAGGATATTCTACTATTTTCACGGAGTATAGAAGCAATACTTTAACCAAATGAGGGTATAATCAGGAATACGAGACAAAATAATATTACTCACATACTACAAGGTATGGAAGAAAATATTATTCCTTATGAATACTGAAAAAATAATATCCCTTATCTCAGAAGAAGACTGGATACTGGAATAGTGAGGTAGCAGATTTCTCCTTTTCTTTCTCTCTATAGCTTCTCTCTCTATAATTGCTTTTTGTGAGTCTTAGTGAATTGGTGAGAATAAAAGAAGAATGAGCTTTCATTTATAGGAAAATATAGTTTCGATAATTGCACGTTTTGTGGCTCAAAATATTACAGAATAATACCTTCATCTTTTCCTTTATTTTTAATTTAGTCCTACAAGTATTATCAAACTTGCACCACCTCCCCTAATAGTACATCATGTGAATCAATAGTACATTCATGTGAATCAATAGTTTTATACATGTGAAAAAAATAATTACAGTATAGTACCTTCATCTATACCTCTATTTTAAATTTAGTCATGCAAGTATTATCAATCTTGCATCACCTCCCCTAATAGTACATGCATGTGAATCAATAGTACACACATGTGAACAAATAATTATAAGCATGTTAATTAATAGCGATTAATTGCTCATTTATCCAATTAATTACCTGATTGGTCAATATAACCTCCAAACATCAATTATTATTGGAATAGATATCGATTTCAACTAACACTAATAATCCACACACAATGGAAATATCAATTTCATCTTTAATCAACACGAACTTAATCATCATTAATATTATAACTAACAATATTTAACAACCAGATCATTCCTGTGAAAGAGGGGCTTTTCGATAAGGATTTCTCCCTATTATTGGCGCCGCAATTAGGTGACCTAAACTCTCCTCGATGTAACTTTCTAGACATTGTCAATATTGCAAATAATAATATGAATAACTTTGTCGTCTCAATTATTGATTTAATAATATAAAATATTATGCGATGATAATCTTTGTGACAATAATTGAATCAATAATATGAGAGATATTATGCAAAGCAATTATCTGAGCAATAATTGAGTATAACTCGAGTGACTTCTCACGTAAGCATCAATAATCAATACCGTGTGCTACTATGCAACCACGCCAGACATCGCATTACTTTTACCAAGGGTAGTTCAACCGTTTAATGGTAAAACATTCGCCGTTATTTTTATAAAAGATAATCTGTCATTTTCTAACTACGACAATACTTCCGTTGTGGGGTCCACTAATGATTATTGCCGCATTTAATATTCCCTGTTAAAACGAATATTCCCCGACCAATCGAATATTATATAACCACTTTCTTACTTTGCAAAATTTATAAATAATACCCACAACTATAACATTATATCAAATCCACACCATAATATTCAAAAATATATTTTGAGAAAAATTAATCTTTATTCATTAAAGTTGGGGTCTTACAACCTCCCCTTCTTATGAAATTTCATCCTCAAAATTAGGGTGCGTACCTGGTATGTCGAAGAGGTGAGGATACCTTGACTTCATTTCAGATTCTAACTCCCAGGTCATTTCCTCAACATCGTGGTTTCTCCACAAAACTTTGACTTGAGGTATAACCTTGGAGCGTAGAATATGATCCTTTTTATCGAAGATTATAATAGGTACCTCCTCATACGTTAAATCTTCCGCTATCTCATCCGGTTCTAATTCAATAATGTGGTTCAGGTATTTCACATATTTACGTAACATAGATATGTGAAAAACGTTATGAACACGAGACATACTTGGCGGTAAAGCGAGTCTATAGGCCACAGTTTCTACTCGATCGAGGATTAAAAATGGGCCAATGAATCGAGGATTGAGCTTTCCTCTCTTTCCAAATCTAGTAACTCCTTTCCATGGAGCAACACGTAACAACACATGATCTCCAATATTGAATTCCACGTCCTTTCGATGAAGATCAGCATAACTCTTTTGTCGATCTTGTGAGGTTTTTATACGTTGTCGGATCGTTTGAATCTTTTCCATATTCATACGTGCCAACTCCGATCCCAACAACGTTGCTTCACCCACCTCATCCCAGCATACTGGAGAATGACACTTTCTTCCATACAACGCCTCAAATGGAGCCATGTCAATACTTGCTTGATAACTGTTGTTATAGGAAAACTCCACCAATGGTAAGAACTTGTCCCAACTTCCTTTGAAGTCAAGGACACAGAGTCTTAATAAATCTTCAAGAGTTTGAATAGTCCTCTCCGACTGCCCGTCTGTTTGAGGATGATATGCTGAACTAAATCGCAAATCCGTGCCCATAGCTTTTTGCAAACTAACCCAAAATCGTGAAGTGAATCTTGGGTCTCGATCAAAAACTATGGATACTGGCATACCATGCAATCTTACAATCTCATTTATGTACATACGAGCAAGACGATCAAGTGTATAAGTTTCTCGTATCAGTAAGAAATGAGCAGACTTGGTCAATCTATCAACAATGACCCAAATGGCATTTATGCCTTGAGAAACCTCGGGAAGACCAATAATGAAATCCATGGTAATGTGCTCCCACTTTCATTCTAGAATTTCAAGTTGTTGCAATGTACCTTCTGGCACTTGATGCTCCGCCTTTACTCGTTGACAAGTTAGACACCTTGAGATAAACCCCGCTATCTCTCTTTTCATATTGCTCCACCAAAATGTATGTCGAAGATCACGATACATTTTGGTACTCCCAAGATGGATTACAAACGATGTGTTGTGATCCTCCATCATGATTTTATACTTCAAGTCAGAATCGTTAGGAACACAAAGTCTGGAGTTAACTCGAAGTATTCCTTCTTCATCGATTCATGCTTCTGGAATAGCACCTTCTTGCACTTTCTTCCTCATACGCATCAGCTCCAGGTATGTAGCTTGAGCAGCTTTAACTTTATCGATTAAAGTCGGTTCTGTAATAACCCGAGATTTTCTATATAAAATAAATAAGAAATTTTGCGTATAAATTTTTTTATTTATTTAATGACGAGACTAAGTGTCAAGTAAAGTGAACGATAAATGCGAATACATTTATTACTTGAAAAATTAGAAATAATTTTGGAATTATTAATTACCACAAATTATATGGTAATAAATTTACGTAGTTTAAATGTTTTTATTAATTATTTTCCATGAAAACATGATTGGAAATAATATATGAAGTGATAATTAGATTTATATAATAAATATTTTATTATATGAATTGTTCGTAATATTTAAGTTAATTATTTTAACTTGACTATTGATCTTTGTGTACGAAGAATAAGTCGGACATGAGATCCAAACCTCGGATTGGGATTGTGATCAAGAGATGAGAATAATAATATTATATTATTTATATAATGATTTTACTGATTACCATAATTATGTAATTTGGGTATGTGCGTATATATAATATTGAGTAATGACGGTTAATTAGGTCATAACATATTACCGCGTCTTTGTGAAACCCTAATTATTAAACTTCGTTATGGGATATTTCGAGTAGTCGTACATGTATATGAAGTTATTGTGAATAAGAATATCGGTAATTAGAAGAAACCCTAATTATCGTTGTCAGACGTCGATAATTAGGACAAACCCTAATTATTATAACCCTAACTTAGGTTTGAAATTAGAAACCGTAACGATCGTGTGTTAGTAACATACACGATAATTAAAGAACCACTAATGGTCAATTAGAAACCCTAATTGATGACGTTGAGAAACCCTAATTTTAATTACGGGTTTAATTTCGATGTTATCTTGTATAAGTGTTTTAATTTACAAAGGATAGAAGTTAATTGGTAAATTATAAGAATTAAATCTAGTGATTAAATATTACATTTAATTGCCTTGTACAAGATTGCCCATACACTCTTAAACAAAGCCGAACCATCACCCATAACAAATCGTAAGCAAGAATCAAGAATTTTTGGCAAAAGGGTATAAGAACACTAAACCTAGAAATCCTTTGATTCGATGTTATTTGATGCAATTGATTGTTTAAAGTTGTGTAATAGAATGTTAATTGATGATATGGGTTGATAAATCAAAGACCCATAACATCAAAGTGCACGAATTTGAAGATTTAAGCAAGTTGGAAAAACCGAATTCTGTTATTTTTCACCAAATGTCAGAGGTCATAACTCTTTGCTCGATCATGAGTTTTGTTCTTCAAAAGTTGTTATGTGTAGCCTGATATGTGGTCTTTAATCTGCAAAAAGAATCAAGTCCATATCATGTATAGATTAGAAGTTATAGATGGTCAAACATGGTTGACCGAGCATGATAAACTGTTTTTGGACAGTCTGTAATGGGGGCATTCTCGTCCACTTTTTATGCTTTAAAAGGTCTAGGCTTTTGATATGTTGTAGTGCACTGAGTTAGGAAGCCATAGGCTTTGGAATGACCTCATTCCGACCTCAGATGAGGGAATTACGATGATTGGAAGGAAATGTGTCAAATTTCTCAAAACTGAAAGTCAGCAGCGGGATGTGCTATTCGGGACACTGTTTTGATTAGTTAATGTTTTCAAAACCTTATGGGCTCTTGGTATGTTATAGTACACCGAATAAGCTTTCCATAAACTCCAAAACGGACTAAATCCGATATCGGAGGAGAGAGTTATGACATTTCAAAGTAGTAGTGTCAAAACTTCCCAACAAGTGCGGTGCAGTCCATTTGAATGGAATTTCTGGGCTGATGTGTTCGGAATTTGGAAATGGTCAAAGAATAAAAGTTGTAGCCCCAGAAGTTAGCTTCGCGTGGGCTAAAGAATCGCTCAAAAATGTTTTAAAATGAAAGAGTTATGACTTTTTTTAGCTTAAAGAGGTAAAGCTGAAACGAGATTGAAAATCGTTATGAATGTCCACTTTTGACGATTTGTTTGGGCTACCTAATGAACCCGAATTGGGTAATTCGTATTTTTAAAAATAGTCTTACATACCATGTATAACATATCCAAAAATCAGATTAATTGGAGTTATGAGCAATGCGTTAGAAAATCGTAAAGTGAGCTATTGAAAAATAGTATAAACCAAGTCTCACATCGACTAAATTGAGAACTTCACCATTTTCTAAACCTATAAATAGAAGGGCTTGGCCTTTGTTTCATTCACCAACAATAAGGCCTCCAATTTTTGAGAAAGGCTTTGTTGTGGGAGAACTTTTATAAAGATCTCCTTAGTTAAATTTTTTGTGGAAGTGCGTATCAGATCTGTTGAATTCAGTATTTTTCTAGTATGTTTCTTATTTAATTTTTGTAATGTTATTATTTTTAATTGTTAGTTAAAGTTTGAATTTTTGAAGTTTGGTTAGTGTTGTTAATAAACTAGTTAGTTTACTATGTTTATTTTGGCTTGGAATTGATTATGTAAATGAGTTATTTGTGATGACTTTTAATATTTTGTGATGAATTTTATTAATTAATAATTATTAATGATATTAAAGTTATTTAATGATTATATTAAATAATTTAGTTTAAAAATGATTTTAATATTATAAAAATCTTTTAAATGAAAATAAGGTATTTAAAATATTTTAAGTTATAAAATATAACTTTTAATATTTAAATGATAATTTCATTAATAATTAAATATTAATGATATTAAGATAATATTAATGATATTTAGTTTATTTAATGATTAATATTAAATAAATAGTTTAAAATGGTTTTACTTATTTAAAAACCATTTAAAGAGGATATTAAGGATTTAAAAATATTTTAAGTTATAATTAATGACTTTTAATATTTGGATAAATAGTACATTAATATTTAAATATTAATGGTAATTATTTGGGTAATATAAATATTTTAAAAATAGTTTGAGTTATTACAAATAACTTTTATATTTTAGTAATGGTTTCATTAATAGTTTAGTATTAATTAAACTATTAATGATAATAGAATTGTTTAATGTTTAAATCATTTAATTATGATTAGATATTTGAAAGTTATAAATTACCAAACTAAGTGACTTGAGAGAACCGATTATGAAGTTCGAATTTGAAAAAGAACACCTATAGTAATGATTATATCACTATAGGCCCTTTAGTGATGATTTGAATTATTTTAAATTTTGAATTTACGGAAATTGCGAAAATGATTAAAAATAAGATGTCCGATATTTCTGAGATGTTGAGGTATAGAATAAGGGTCTTAGACTCAAGATTTACCCGATAAAGTCAGTTGTAGATGCAGCAAACAAATGTCGACCTTATAGAAGAAAGAAAAGACTCATCAGAAGAGCATGGATGAGATATTTGAAAAATATATAAAAATATTTCAAGTATAGAATGGGAACTAAAAGTATGATCAACGTGATTATGTGATTAGACTATGTGTTTGTTGTAATAGATAAAGTATTATGTGTTAAGATATATTGTTCTAATCGAGCGAATGATCCGATTATTGATAGGTTGTGATAAAAGATAAAACCTAAGTTGAGATTTGTAATCAATGAATCGTGCAAGTATCCTACCTTTGCACTTCCTTTATGCAATGGACATGAGTAAGAAATTTCGTAATTATTCTATCCTGTCATGATTATGTACTCTTTTATTATCGACATGTTAGCTCGGATATATATTACATTCATTGATTTCTATAAATGGTTATACAAGTGTCCCCACTTGGATAATCATGGCATTTGTTCACATGTTGATACACCTTTATCAATTACCCGTATATATATGTTGAATTACATATTATTGTTGAGCAAGATTAAAACCTTCGGGTTTGGAACTGGCATGTATGAACATCCCTATATGGGAAGATTTTTTTGCAAGGCGGATAGAGTGAGCGATGAATTTTCGTTCAAGTTATGTAGTATTAATCAATCTGAGGTACAATCTGGCCGATCACCCTCCGTGGCCGTAAGTTATGATTGGTTTGAGGATAGAATTCGCTAAACCTTTTGAAAATGAAAAGAATGTTCATATTATGTTTCTTAAACCCTATTCAAGGGTAGAGCGAGCCAAATTTAAAGAATTTGAAAGAGAGTTATTATGTGAATTTTTTATCAATGCATTACTTCACAACTTTCAATTCGTTATAGAAGTGTTATGTAAAGAGAATACTTATATTCTTTCAGCTTATATATAATTGCTATTACTTGCTGGGCACTTAAATGCTCATCCTTGCTTAAATTAAATGTTTTCAATTATGTATGAGCAACCTAAAGGCTCAGGCACGAACAAAGGAAAAGGAAAGCTGATCGAATAAGTGTGTATTATGAGTTAATGGTTATAGTTGTATTGGTGTCTATTCAAGTATTGTAAGGAATGTATTTGAAGGTCACGTACCTGGGGAAGTAAACTTTGATGTATGTAAATTATGTTCGAATGTATTATTATTTAGTATTATTCAGCTTAAAGAAATGGTATCGTGGAGAACCGAGTTCGGGTTTCAAGTACCTGGATTTGGGGTCGTCATAGGTTCTACTCGTATATTTGACATCATCATATGGGTCCATGGAGTCTTTAAATCTATCTCCATCCTTTGTAAGTCATACAAAATGGGCCTTTGCGTTAACAATATCGCACTCGTACCCGCATATGATCTTCTACTCAATGTGTCAGCTACTACGTTCGCTTTTCCAGGATGGTATTGAATGGTATGATCGTAATCTTTCAATAGCTCAAGCCATCGTTGTTGTCACATGTTGAGGTCCTTTTGAGTAAAGAAATATTTGAGGTTTTTATAATCCATATAGATCTCCACATTCTCTCCATACAGGTAATGCTTCCAAATCTTAAGCACAAAAACGACAGCTGCCAACTCTAGATCATGAATAGGATAATTCCTCTCATATTCTTTGAGTTATCGTGAGGCATAGGCTATGACTTTCCCATGTTGCATGAGAACACATCCTAAACCTTTGCCTGAAGCATAGTTGTATATGACAAATCCCTCCGAACTAGCTAGTATTGTTAGAACAGGTGCTGAAATGAGCCTCCTCTTGAGTTCTTGAAAACTCATCTCACATTCCTCGCTCCAACAAAATTTTGTATGTTTTCGAGTCAACTGAGTTAATGGAGAAGCGATTCGAGAAAATCCTTCCACAAACCTTCAATAATAACCAGCTAAGCCCAAAAAGCTACGTACTTCGGTCACTGACTTAGGTTGCTCCCAGCTTTGAATTGCTTCAATCTTTGTCGGGTCAACAGATATTCTGTGATTTGATATCACGTGCCCAAGGAATGCTACTTCCTTAAGCCAGAACTCGCATTTCTTTAACTTAGCATATAACTTGTTTTCACGAAGCTTTTGGAGTATCAGCCTCAAGTGTTGATCATGATCTTCACGGCTTTTGGAGTAAATGAGGACGTCATCAATAAAGACGACCACAAAGTGATCCAAAAATTCTTTGAATACTCGGTTCATCATATCCATGAAGGCAGCAGGAGGATTAGTCAATCCAAAAGACATGACTAGGAATTCGTAATGCCCGTACCGAGTTCTGAAAGCAGTCTTTGGAATGTCATCAGTTTTAATCTTTAATTGATGATATCCGGAACAAAGATCGGTCTTTGAAAAGAATTTAGCGCCTTGCAACAGGTCAAATAGATCATCAATACGAGGTAACGGGTACCTATTTTTGATGATGACATGATTCAGCTCCCGATAATCAATACAATGCCGCATACTTCCATCTTTCTTCTTCACGAATAGAACAGGAGCACCCCAAGGAGATGTACTAGGACGAATGAAACCGATGTCTAACAATTCCTGTAGTTGAGTTTTTAACTCCTGAAGTTCAATAGGAGCCATTCGATATGGGGCTTTGGAAATGGGTTTTGTACCGGATTCAAGGTCTATACAAAATTTAATTTCACGCTCTGGGGGTAGGCCAGGAAGTTCTTCAGGGAATACGTCAGGAAATTTATTAACAATAGAATTATCATTCAAATATTACGTATTTTTATTTAAATCCGTGACATGTGCTAAGAAAGCTTGACATCTGTTTTTCAATAAACGAATAGTTTTATGGCTTGATATGACAGTGATTGATTTTAGTGGTTTGGTTGCTTGAATTTGCATAATAGGTTGGTTAAGAATATGAAAGCTAACAACCTTACGAAAACAATCGATTTTAGCATGATGAATAGTTAACTAATTAATCCCTAAAATCACATCAAATGCAAGTATTTTGAAAGAGATAAGATCGACAGGTAACGTGCGGTTACCGATTTGAATCAAACAAGACTTATAAACAGTAGATGTAATGAAGGTTTCTCCCAATGGAGTTTCAACAGATAAATCAAAGTCTAATTTCTCTGGAGTTAAATTTAAACGTTGAGCGCAAGTAGGAGAAATAAAAGAATGGGTAGAACCGGTATAAAATAAGGTATAGACTTCGCTAGAGTTTATGATTAGCTTACCCGTGATCCTCTCGTTTGGATTCCTCGCTTTTTTGGCGGTTACGACAAACGCTCTTTGTGACGCCGCCAAAATAGGTATACATCACCCATCTTGAGTCGGCAAATACATGGTACAAAATTCAAATACAACTTAATTATACAACAGTCGTGTAAAATACGACAAAACATATTCTAAGAGTTTTAATAAGAATATTGTCATCTAGACAATATCCACACTCAATGGAGTCCTCATTACATTTATTGTCACACTATTTAACAAAATAGTGAGGACTACTAATGATATCATCTGGACCGTCACTCCGTTCTCCGACTAGTCCCGGCTACATTCTCATTTCCTAAAGAGAATAATGAAAGAAAGGGTGAACTCAACTAGCCCAGTAAGAAATATTATGAATAAGATAATGCAGAATAAATTATCATTAGCTTTCAACAGTGTTAAACTGATAAAATATAATAAACATCAAATTTAACTGCAGCGGAATAAGAAATCCATTAGAAGAGTCAAGTAGAGAATAAAATCTACTATCTTCTATGATTTAAAAGGTTTTTCATCACTTTTATTGCTGAGACTCAGCTTAATAAATAATCCACATCATTAAATCATCCCTGCACTACAGGCTAAGGATTTTCTTTAGTATCACGACAATGAATTATCCATGTAGTACTGGCCAAAGATAATCGTATTTTCATCAACGGTCCTGATCATGCCATAAAATAATTCATCTTTGCACCCTTGGCCGAAGAGAATCCATAGCCATAATCATACCAAAAACTATCCGTCAATGCAGTACGGGCCAATGAGGACTTTTTCCACATCATTTGTAACATTACGGTCATGATTATACTGAATAATCCCTGGTCATAATCATACCAAGTCCATCTATGCACTACAGGCCACAGATGACTTTCAACATAACATAAGCATGAGGATGATGACAATTCAATAGAACAAGTTCAAGAATAAATTTTAAAGATTTATAAGTTAATTTATCATGAACTCAATAACGTCCATATTGTCAACATGATACTGCTTTGTGGAGTAAAATTCAAGAATGCTCAGAAGAATATTTCCATGAAAAATCTTTGGATGAAGCGCAAATATCAAGGATATTCCACTAATTTCATGGAGTATAGAAGCCAAAACTTTAATCAATCGAGTATAATAGAATATAAGAAATCGTGAATGGATTTTTTACCGCCCATACGGTAATCCACGTAGATGCATTATTCCAATAGAATAATAAAGAATGGAATAATGAAGAATTCACGGGCATGCGTAATCCGCATGCAGACGCATGAGTTATTCAATAGAATAATAAAGAATGGAACGGTCATGCGTAATCCGCATAGATAGGATGTTCCAACTGAGTAATAAAGAATTGAACTAGGTCATGCGTAATCCGCACAGAAAGGATGTTCCAACAGAATAATAAAGAATGGAATAACAACAGAATTCACCAGGCATGCGATAGGTAAATGCATGCATGATTATTCCAACAAAATAATAAAGAATGGAATAATGAAGAATTTCACCGTGTATATATGTATTGCCGCATAGATAGGTTATTCCAACATAATAATAAAGAATAGAATAACAACCCTTACGAGTATTGAAAGAAAATAACTCTCTTAATGAATACGAAAGAAATAATACCCCTTACCTTAGAAAAACTGGATACTGGAATAGTTTCTCTTCTTCTTTCTCTCTATAATTTCTCTCTATAATAATTGCTATAATGCTTTTATGAATTGGTGAGAAATGAAGGATAAATGAGCTTCTATTTATAGGAAAATATAGTTTTGATAATTGCACGTTTTGGGGCTCGAAATATTACAGTATAATACCTTCCTCTTTTTCTTCATTTTGAATTTAGTCCTGCAAGTATTATCAAACTTGCACCACCTCCCCTATTAGTAAATAATGTGAATTAATAGTTCATTCATGTGACTCAATAGTATAATCATGTGAAAAAACTAATTACAGTATAGTACCTTCAACTATACCTCTATTTTTAATTTAGTCATGCAAGTATTATCAATCTTGCACCACCTCCCCTAATAGTACATGAATGTGAATCAATAGTACACACATGTGAACAAATAGTTATAAGCATTTTAAATAATAGCAATTAATTGCTCATTTGTCTGATTAATTACCCGATTAGTCAATATAACCTCCAAACATCAATTATTATTGAAATAAATGTTGATTTCCACTAACACTAATAATCCCAACACAATGGAACTATCAATTTAATCTTTAATCAACACAACTTATTCATCATTAATATTATAACTCACAATATTTAACAACCAGGTCGTTCCCAGGAAGGAGGGGGCTTTCCAATAAGGATTTCTCCTTATTGGCGTGCAATTAGGTGACCAAACCTCTCTTTGACAGAACTTCTAGACATTGTTAATATTGCAAATAATAATATGAATAACTTTGTTGTCTCAATTATTGATTTAATAATAATAAATATTATGCAGATGATACTGTGACAATAATTGAATCAATAATATGAGAGATATGATGCAGCAATTACTGTAACAATAATTAAGTATAACTAAGTGACTTCTTACGTAAGCATCAATAATCAATACCATGTGCTACTATGCAACCACGCGTATTACTGTACTTTTACCACCGGGTAGTTCAACCGTTTTAACGGTAACACTTTCCCCGTTATTTTTATAAAAAAGATAATTATGTCATTTTCTAACTACGACAATACTTCCGTTGTGGGGTCCACCAATGATTGTGTCGTCGTAAGAATATTCCCTGTTAAAACGAATATTGCCCGACCAATCGAATATTATATAACCACTTGCTTACTTTACAAAATTTATAAATATTACCCACAACTATAACATTATATCAAATCCACACCATAATATTCAAAATATATTTCAAGAAAATTATTCTTTATTCATAAAAGTTTGGGTCTTACAACCTCCCCTTCTTATGAAATTTCGTCCTCGAAATTAGGGTACGTGTCTGGTATATCGAAGAGGTGAGGATACCTTGATTTCATTTCAGATTCTAAATCCCAGGTCATTTCCTCAACATCGTGGTTTCTCCACAAAACTTTGACTTGAGGTATAACTTTAGAGCGTAGAATATGATCCTTCTTATCCAAGATTTTAACAAGTAACTCTTCATACGTTAAATCTTCCTCTATCGCGTCTGGTTCTAATTCAATAATGTGGTTCGGGTCTTTCACATATTTACGTAACATAGATATGTGAAAAACATTATGAACACGAGATATACTTGGCGGTAAGGTGAGTCTATAGGCCACAGTTCCTACTCGATCGAGGATTAAAAATGGGCCAATGAATCGAGGGTTGAGCTTTCATCTATTTCCAAATCTCGTAACTCCCTTCCATGGAGAAACACGTAACAACACATGATCTCCAACATTGAATTCCACGCCCTTTCGATGAAGATCAACTTAACTCTTTTGTCGCTCTTGTGAGGTTTTTATACATTGTCGGATCGTTTGAATCTTTTCTGTAGTCATACGTACCAACTCCGGTCCCAACAACGTTGCTTCACCCACCTCATCCCAAAGATCTTTGGAGAACGACACTTTCTTCCATACAACGCCTCAAATGGAGCCATGCCAATACTTGCTTGATAAATCGTTGTTGTGGGAAAACTCCACCAATGGTAAGAACTTGTCCCAACTTTCTTTGAAGTCAAGGACACAGAGTCTTAATAAATCTTCAAGAGTTTGAATAGTCCTCTCCATTCGCCCGTCCAGATCTGAGGATGATATGCCGATCTAAATTGTAAATTTGTGCCCATAGCTTTTTACAAACTAACCCAAAATCTTGAAGTGAATCTTGGGTCTCGATCAGAAACTATGGATACCTAAGATACCATGCGGTCTTACAATCTAGTTTTATATATCTGAGCAAGACGTTCAAGTGTATAAGTTTCTCGTATAGGTAGGAAATGAGCAGACTTGGTCAATCTATCAACAATGACCCAAATTGCATCTATGCCTTGAGAAACCTTGGGAAGACCAGTAACGAAATCCATGGTAATGTTCTCCCACTTTCATTCTAGAATTTCAAGTGGTTGCAATGGACCTTTGTGTACTTGATGCTCCGCCTTGACTCGTTGACAAGTTAAACACCTTGAGATAAACTCCGCTATCTCTCTCTTCATATCACTACACCAAAATGTATGTCGAATATCACGATACATTTTAGTACTCCCAGGATGGATTGCGAACGGTGTGTTATGCGCCTCAATCATGATTTTATACTTTAAATCAGGGTTGTTAGGAACATAAAGTCTGGAGTTGACTCGAAGTATTCCTTCTTCATCGATTCTTGCTTCCGGCATAGCACCTTCTTGCACTTTCTTCCTCATACGCATCAGCTCTAGGTCTATAGCTTGAGCATCTTTAACTTTATCGATTAAAGTCGGTTATACTCGTATATTCGCCATCATCACATGGGTCCATGGAGTCTTTAACTCTATCTCCATCCTTTGTAAGTCATATAAAATGGGCCTTTACGTTGACAATAATGCACTCGTACCCACATATGATCGTAATCTTTCAACAACTCAAGCCATCATCATTGTTGCATGTTGAGTTTCTTTTGAGTGAAGAAATATTTAAGGCTTTTATGATCCGTATAGATCTCCACATTCTTTCCATACAGGTAATGCCTCCAAATCTAAGCGCAAAAATGACTACTACCAACTCTAGATCATGAGTAGGATAATTCCTCTCATATTCTTTGAGTTGTCGTGAGGCATAGGCTATGACTTTCCCATGTTGCATGAGAACACATCCTAACCCTTTGCCTGAAGCATCACTGTAGATGACAAATCCCTCCGAGCCAGATGGTATTGTTAGAACAAGTGCTGAAATGAGTCTCCTCTTGAATTCTTGAAAACTCTTCTCACATTCCTCGCTCCAACCAAATTTTATATCTTTTCGAGTCAGCTGAGTTAATGGAGTAGCGATTTGAGAAAACCCTTCTATGAATCTCTGATAATAACCAGCTAAGTCGAGAAAGCTACGTACTTCGGTTACTAATTTAGGTTGCTCCCAGCTTTAAATTGCTTCAACCTTTGCCGGGTCAACAGATATCGCATGATTTGATATCATGTGCCCCAAGGAATGCGACTTCCTTAAGCCAGAACTCGAATTTCTTCTACTTGGCATATAGCTTGTTTTCACGAAGCTTTTGGAGTATCAGCCTCAAGTGTTGCTCATGGTCTTCACGAGTTTTGGAGTATATGAGGATGTCATCAATAAAGACGACCACAAAGTAATCCAAATATTCCTTGAATACTCGGTTCATCATATCCATGAAGGCAGCAGGAGCATTAGTCAACCCAAAAGATATGACAAAGAATTCATAATGCCCGTACCGAGTTGTGAAAGTAGTCTTTGGAATGTCATTAGTTTTAATCATTAACTGATGATATTCGGAACGAAGATCAATCTTTGAAAAGAATTTGGTGCCTTACAACTGGTTAAACAGGTCATCAATGCGAGGTAACGGGGACCTATTTTTGATGGTGACATGATTCAACTCTTGATAATCAATACAAAGTCGCATACTCCCATCTTTCTTCTTCACGAATAAAACAGGAGCACCCCAAGGAGACGTACTAGGACGAATGAAACCGATGCCTAACAATTCTCGCAATTGGGTCTTTAACTCCACGAAGTTCAATAGAGCCATTCGATATGGGGCTTTAGAAATGAGTTTTGTCTACGGGTTCAAGGTCGATAAAAATTCAATTTCACGCCTGAGGGTAGGCGGGAAGTTCTTGTGGAATACGTCAAGAAATTTATTAACAATAGAAATATCTTTCAAATCTGACGTATTTTTGTTTAAATTTTTGACATGAGCTAAGAAAGCTTGACATCCGTTTTTCAATAAATGAATAGCTTTATGGCTTGAGATGACCGTGATTGATTTTAATGGTTTGGTCGCTTAAATTCGCATAATAGGTTGATTAAGAATATGAAAGCTAACAACCTTACGAAAATAATCAATTTTAGCATGATGAGTAGTTAACCAATCAATCCCTAGAATCACGTCAGATGCAAGTATTTTTAAAGAAAAAAGATCGACAGGTAACGTGCTGTTACCGATTTAAATCAAACAATACTTATAAACAGTGGATGTAATGAAGGTTTCTTCCAACGAAGTTTCAATCGATAAGTCAAAGTCTAATTTCTCTGGAGTCAAATTTAAACGTTGAGCGCAAATAGGAGAAATAAAAGAATGGGTAGAACCGGTATCAAATAAGTTATAGACTTCGCTAGAGTTTATGATAAGCTTACCCGTGATGACCTCGTTCGGGTTCCTTGCTTTTTAGGAGGTTACAACAAACGCTCTCCCTTGAACTACCGGCTTTGACTTTTCTGGGACGGCCTTTAGTGCCTCCATCCTAGCTGGACTTATCTTTGGTTCATGACAAAATTGGGCTAGGTGACCTTCTCTTCCACAATTATAACATGCTTTGGACTGCATCGCGCAGTTTGGACCGATATGTCCCTCCCCTCCGCATTTGAAGCATATGATAGGTGGTTGTTCTCCTTCCTTAACAACGGGCGCTGATGCTAACGTCTTTTTCTTGAAATGTCCATTTTTACTGTCTTGGCCATGATTACCACCGAAGTGGTTACCATTTCTGGCGTGTTGATTCCCTCCACGTTTGTTGTCACCGCTTCGATGACTGCTACCACTGGTATTATCATTTTTCCGGTTGCTTTCTCTTGGTTGAGTTAACTCGTTATCGCGCTCCAATAACTGAGCCATATTAACAACATCTGAATACAAACACAGTTTATTAGAAATTAGATATTGACTTATCTCGGATTTCAAACCTCTTAGAAACATTCGTGTCATTCTCTCCTCATTATGAACCAAGTGAGATGCAAACCGGGATAACTCAGAAAACTTAGCTTTGTACTGCGACACGATCATATTGTTCTGCTCCAACTTGATGAAGTCTACCTCTTTCATGTGACGAATACTTTTGGGAAAGTACTTGTCGTTGTGTAGTTCTTAGAACTTCTCCCAAGACATCTTCAGTGCGGCAGGTTGAGTACGCTTTACCGATTCCCACTAGTAATCTTCCTCTCCTCGTAACATAAAGGTGGCAAAGGGAACCTTTTCCTCCTCAGAGCATCCCAAGACATCAAATATCTTGGTGATCTGCTTTATCCATGCTTCCACCTTAAGTGGTTTTGGCTCTCCAATAAACTTCGGTGGTCCTAGCTCCTTGAATTGTTTAGCGGTAACCGTCCAAGAGTTTCCAGTGTTTCCACCTATATTTTGGACAAGAGCCGCTCTAGCCTGATGTTGCATGAATTGCATAAAGCCTCTAAACATTCCATCGTTCATCATTTGGTCATTGTTGTTGTTTGCATGAGGATTGTCACCTTCCTGATGCACATTATCCTGATTATTGATCCGTGGAGACTCAACAGTCTCTTATGCTCCATTGTTATTCTCAACATTCTCGGATGTCATTTTTAGATACTGCCACAAAACAAGGGTTAATTGACATGTAACATATTATCCCTATACTCTGACCGACCAATTAAATACCAAATAAACTTACGTAGGTCATACTACTAGTAAGGAATTCCCGTCTCTCCCTCTTAGTTCTAGTCTCACATCTTAGCTGAGGATCATATCCTAAGCTTTGATACTAACAAATGACGCCCCAAAATAGGTATACATCACCCATCTTGAGTCGCCAAATACATGGTACAAAATTCAAATACAACTTAATTATACAACAGTCGTGTAAAATACGACAAAACAAAATCTAAGAGTTTTAATAAGAATATTGTCATCTAGACAATATCCACACTCAATGGAGTCCTCATTACATTTATTGTCACACTATTTAATAGAATAGTGGGGACTACTAATGCTATCATCTGGACCGTAACTCCATTCCCCGACTAGTCCCGGTTATGTTCTCATTTCCTGAAGAGAACGGTGAAAGAAAGGGTGAGCTCAACTAGCCCAGTAAGAAATATTATGACTAAGATAATGCAGAATAAATTATCATTAGCCTTCAACAAGATAAACCGATAAAATATAATAAACATCAAGTTTAAGCTGCAATGAACAAGCAATCCATTAGAAGAGTCAAGTAGAGAATAAAATCTACTATCTTCTATGATTTAAAAGGTTTTTCAGCACTTTTATCGCTGAGACTCGGCTTAATAAATAATCCACATCATTAAATCATCCCTGCACTACAGGCTAAGGATATTCTTTAGTATCACGACCATGAATTATCCATGCACTACGGGCCAAAGATAATCGTGTTTTCATCAACGGTCCTGATCATGTCATAAAACACTTCATCTTTGTACCCTTGGCCGAAGAGAATCCATAGCCATAATCATACCAAAAACTGTCCATTTATGCACTACAGGCCACAGATGCCTTTCAACATAACATAAGCATGAGGATGATGACAATTCAATAAAACAAGTTCAAGAATAAATTTTAAAGATTTATAAGTTAATTTATCCTGAACTCAATAACGTCCATATTGTCAACATGATACTGCTTTGTGGTGTAAAATTCAAGAATGCTCAAAAGAATATTTCCATGAAAAGATATTGGATGAAGCGCAAATATCAAGGATATTCCACTAATTTCATGGAGTATAGAAGCCGAAACTTTAATCAAGCGGTATAATAGAATATAAGAAACCATGAAATGGATTTTTTGCCGGCATGCGGTAATCCACGTAGATGATTATTCCAGCAGAATAATAAAGAATGGAATAATGAGAAGAATTCACCGGGCATGCGTAATTACGCGCAGATGAGTTATTCCAACGTAATAATAAAGAATGGAACCCAGTCGTGCGTAATCCGCTTGCAGGCGGGATGTTCAGCGAGAATAATAAAGAATGGAACTAGGTCGTGCGTAATCCGCATGAGCATGGATATTCCAACAGAATAATAAAGAATGGAATAACAACTGAATTCACCAAGCATGCGATAGACCGCACAGACAGGTTATTCCAACAGAATAATAAAGAATGGAATAACAGAAGAATTTCACCTTGTATGCGGTACTTCGCAAAGATAGGTTATTCCAACATAATAATAAAGAATTGAATAACAACCCTTACAAGTATTGAAAGAAAATAACTCTCTTCATGAATACGAAAGAAATAATACCCCTTACCTTAGAAAAACTGGATACTGGAATAGTGAGGTAGCAGACTTCTCTTCTTCTTTCTCTCTATAATTTCTCTCTATAATAATTGCTCTAAAGCTTTTGTGAATTGGTGAGAAATGAAGGAAGAATGAGCTTCTATTTATAGGAAAATATAGTTTCGATAATTGCACGTTTTGGGGCTTGAAATATTACAGTATAATACCTTCCTCTTTTTCTTCATTTTGAATTTAGTCCTACAAGTATTATCAAACTTGCACCACCTCCCCTATTAGTAAATAATGTGAATTAATAGTTCATTCATGTGACTCAATAGTATAATCATGTGAAAAAACTAATTACAATATAGTACCTTCAACTATACCTCCATTTTTAATTTAGTCATGCAAGTATTATCAATCTTGCACCACCTCCCCTAATAGTACATGAATGTGAATCAATAGTACACACATGTGAACAAATAGTTATAAGCATGTGAAATAATAGCAATTAATTGCTCATTTATTCGATTAATTATCCGATTGGTCAATATAACCTCCAGACATCAATTATTATCGAAATAAATGTCGATTTCCACTAACACTAACAATCCCAACACAATGGAACTATCAATTTCAACTTTAATCAACACAACTTATTCATCATTAATATTATAACTCACAATATTTAACAACCAGGTCGTTCCCAGGAAAGAGGGGGCTTTTCGATAAGAATTTATCCTTATTGACGCGCAATTAGGTGACCAAACCTCTCCTTGACAGAACTTCTAGACATTGTCAATATTTTAAATAATAATATGAATAACTTTGTCATCTCAATTATTGATTTAATAATAATAAATATTATGCAGATGATACTGTGACAATAATTGAATAAATAATATGAGTGATATGATGCAGCAATTACTATAGCAATAATTGAGTATAACTGAGTGACTTCTTACGTAAACATCAATAATCGTCTGGTGTGCTACTATACAACCACGCGATTACTATACTTTTACTCTTAGGGTAGTTCAGCAGCTTTTTAACAGTAACACTTTCATAGTTATATTTATAAAAAGATAATTTCATCATTTTCTAACTACGACAATACTTCCGTTGTGGGGTCCACCAATGATTGTCTTGAGTAAATACGAATATTCCTGTTAAAAGCGAATATTGCCCGAAACCAATCGAATATTATATAACCACTTGCTTACTTTGCAAAATTTGTAAATATTACCCACAACTATAACATTATATCAAATCCACACCATAATATTCAAAAATATATTTTGAGAAAATTATTCTTTATTCATAAAAGTTGGGGTCTTACACTCTCCCTTGAACTACCGGTTTTGTCTTGTCTGGGACGGCCTTTGATGCCTCCATCCCAGCTGGACTTGACTTCAATGCACGACAAAATCGGGCTAGGTGACCTTCTCTTCCATAATTATAACATGCTTTGGATTGCTGCGTACAGTTTGGACTGATGTGTCCCTCCCCTCCGCATTTGTAACATACAACCGCCAGTCGTTCTCCTTCTTTAACAACAGGTGTTGGTGCTGACGTCCTTCCATCATTATTGAATCTCCTCTTCTTGAAATTCCCACTTTTATTGTCTTGTCCATGATTACCACTGAAGTGGTTACCATTTCTGGCATGTTGACTTCCACCACGTTTGTTGTCACCGCTTCAATGACTGCTACCACTGGTATTATCATTTTTCCGGCTGCTCTCTCTTGGTTGGGTTGACTCATTATCACGCTCCAATAACTGAACCATATTTACAACAACTAAATACAAACACATTTTGTGAGAAATTAGATATTGACGTATCTCGGGTTTCAAACCTCTTAGAAACATCTGCGTCATTCTCTCCTCATTATCAACCAAGTGGGATGCAAACTGGGACAACTCGGCAAACTTAGCTTCGTATTGCGACACGGTCATATTGTTTTGCTCCAGCTTGATAAACTCTACCTCCTTCATGTGACGAATACTTTCGGTAAAGTACTTGTCGTTGAACAGTTCTTGGAACTTCTCCCAAGACATCTTCGGCGGCGGAGTTGAGTACGCCATCGATTCCCACCGATGAATCTCTCTCCTCGCAACATAAAGGTGGTAAAAGGAATCTTTTTCTCCTCGGAGCATCCCAAGACATCAAATATCTTAGTGATCTGCTTTATCCACGTCTCCGCCTTAAGTGGTTTTGGCTCTCCAGTAAACTTCGATGGTCCTAGCTCCTTGAACTATTTAGCGGTGACCATCCGAGAGTTTCCAGTGTTTCCACCTGCATTTTGAACATGAGTCGTTCTCGCCTGATGTTGCATGAATTGCATAAAGCCTCTGAACATTCCATCATTCATCATTTGGTCAACGTTGTTGTTTTCCTGAGGATTATTGCCATCCCGATGCACATTATCCTGGGTATTAATCGTTGGTGACTCAACGGTCTCATGTGCTTCATTGCTTATCTCAACATTTTCGGATGCCATTTTTAAATACTGCCACACAAAAGGGTTAATTGACATGTCACATATTATCTCTATACTCCGACTGACCAAATAAATACCAAATAAACTTAGGTAGGTCATACTAGCGAAGGAATTCCTCGTCTCTCCCCTCCTAGTTCTTGTCTCACCTCTCAGCCAGGGATCATATCCCTAAGCTTTGATACCAAGTGTGACGCCCCCAAAATAGGTATACATCACCCATTCTGAGTCGCCAAATACATGGTACAAAAATTCAAATACAACTTAATTATACAACTGTCGTGTAAAATACAACAAAACATATTGAGAGTTTTAATATAAATATTGTCTTCTAGACAGTATTCAAACTCAAATGGAGTCCTTATTACATTTATTATCACACTATTTCACTGAATAGTAAGGACTACTAATGAAAACATCTGGACCGTCACTCCGTTCCCCGACTAGTCCCAGCTATATTCTCATTTCTTGAAGAGAACAATGAAAACAAAAGGTGAGCTCAACTAGCCTAGTAAGAAATATTGTGACTAAGATAATGTAGAATAAATTATTGTTAGCCTTCAATAGTGTTAAACTGATAAAATATAATAAACATCAAGTTTAGCTGCAGCGGAACAAGTAATCCATTAGAAGAGTCACGTAGAGCATGATATCTACTATCTTCTATGATTTAAAAAGTTTTTCATCAACTTTATCACTGAGACTCAGCTTAATAAATAAACCACATCATCGAATCGTCTCTGCACTACGGGTCAAGGATATTCATATAATCATCAATTGTCATGATCATATCAACAACTGTCCATCAATGCACTATGGGCCAATGAGGACTTTTACCACATCATT
This sequence comes from Panax ginseng, assembly GCA_020205605.1. Lineage (NCBI taxonomy): Eukaryota > Viridiplantae > Streptophyta > Magnoliopsida > Apiales > Araliaceae > Panax > Panax ginseng. Next base: position 73,708,963 of record CM035142.1, on the reverse strand, counting down.
TGTAACATTACGGTCATGATTATACCGAATAATCCCTGGTCATAATCATACCAATCAATAGTACATCTATGCACGTAAGCCACAGATGACCTTTATCACAATATAAACATGAGGATGATGACAATGATATAAGAATTCAATTAAAAGATAGCAAAGGATAAATTTTTAAAGATTTATAATTTCATTTATGCATAATTCAATAATGTCCAAATTGTCAACATGATACTGCTTTGTGGAGTAAAATTCAAGAATAATATTGTATAAAAAATGATTTGGACAGCAAAGAAATCAATTTTTATCATGATTAATTCCCCGGGTGAATAGTACCTGAGTGAATAGTATCCCGTGAATAGTATTTTGTGAATAGTGCTCGTGAATAGTACTTTTTAAATAGTACCCGTGAATAGTACTTTATGAATAGTATTCCGTGAATAGTACTTTGTGAATAGTACCGTAAAAATGAATACTACTCATGGACAGTACTCCGGCATGAAAAGATTAAAATTTAACAAGAATGTGCAGAAAATATCCTTGTGAATCGATACTAGATGAAGCTCAAATTTCAAGGATATTCTACTAATTTCACGGAGTATAGAAGCAATACTTTAACAAAATGAGGGTATAATCAGGAATACGAGATGAAATAATATTACTCACATACTACAAGGTATGGAAGAAAATAGCATTCCTTATGAATACTGAAAAAATAATATCTCTTACCTCAGAAGAAGACTGGATACTAGAATAGTAATGTAGTAGATTTCTCCTCTTCTTTCTCTCTATAGCTTCTCTCTCTATAATTGCTCTTGTGAGTCTTAGTGAATTGGTGAGAATGAAAGAAGAATGAGCTTCTATTTATAGGAAAACATAGTTTCGATAATTTCACGTTTTGGGGCTCGAAATATTACAGTATAATACCTTCATCTTTTTCTTCATTTTTAATTTAGTCCTGCAAGTATTATCAAACTTGCACCACCTCCCCTAATAGTACATTCATGTGAATCAATAGTACATTCATTTGAATCAATAGTTCATGTGAAAAAAATTATTACAGTATAGTTGTGAGACCCCAAATTTTATGAATAAAGATTTAAATTTCTCGAAATATTTTTTTTCAAAATTATGGTGTGGATTTGAGATAATGTTATAGTTGTGGGTAATATTTATAAATTTTGAAAAGTATGCAAGTTATTGTATAATATTCGATTGGTCGGGGAATATTCTTTTTATCGGGGAATATTCGTACGACAGTACAATCATTGGTGGACCCCACAACGGAATTATTATCGGATTGAGAAAACGACAAAAATATTTTCATAAAAATAACGGCGAAAGTTTTACCGTTAAAACTGTTGAACTACTCGGTAGTAAAAGTACAAGATGTCTACGGCGTGGTTGCATAGTAGTAGCAATACCGGTATTGATAATTGATGCTTACGTGAGAAGTCACTCAATTTTGTTCAATTATTACTACAGTAATTGCTGCATAGTATCTCACGTTATTTGATTCAATTATTGTCGATATTTTATATATTATTAAATCAATACTTGAGACGACGAAGTTATTAATATTATTATTTACAATATTAACTGTAAGACCCCAACTTTTATGAATAAAGATGAATTTTCTATAAATATCATTTTTGAATATTATGAAATGAATTTGATATAATGTTATAGTTGTGGGTAATATTTATAAATTTTGCAAAGTACGCAAGTTGTTATATAATATTCGATTGGTGGGGAATATTCGTTTTAACATGGAATATTAAATATAACTGCACAATCATTGGTGGACCCCACAATGGAATTATTGTCGGATTGAGAAAGCGACAAAAATACTTTATAAAAATAACGCGCGGAAGTTTTATCGTTAAGCTGTTGTACCCGGTGTTAAAAGTATAATGTCTGGCGTAGTTAGACAAGAGCTTTACGGTTTTGATTATTGATGCTTATGTGATAAGTCACTCGGTTTTGTTTTATTGGTATTATTAATGTAATAAAAGCAGAAAAACTTTTTATATAAAAGCGAGAATACTTTTATAAAGTTATTCATTTTATTAGGATAATAGTAAAATCTTTTTATATAAAACAGAATACTTTTATAAAGTTATCTGTTTTATTAGACAATAATTAGAATATATTATATTTTATTATGCATAGTGTTTGCATAGTGCACGATAGTGTTTGCATAGTAAAATCTTTTATATTATTCGTTTTATTAGATTATAAATAGAATATATTATATTTTATTTAAAAGTTTTTGCTTTAAATATAGGCCGTCGATTAAAGTAAATCAATCTCTTTAATTGTTCATGAGTTAGTTACTATGCGGTCCATTTTTTTATAAATAGAAGCTCATTCCTTCATTATTTCTTACGAATTCTTTGAAACTCTAAAGAGAGAAATTATAGAAGCTATAGAAAAGTATTACATTCCTTCCCTACTCTTATATTAGGTTTTTTTTACGGTAAGGGATATTATTTGTTGTACTCGTAAGTGATATTATTTCTTTTGTATTCATGAAGAGAACTTCTGTTATTCCATTCTTTATTATTCTGCTGGAATAACCAATATATGTGGACTACCCTATACTTGGTGGCATTCTTCTAATATTCATCTTTATTATTATTCTCGTTGGAATATCACATGCATGCGTTTACTGTTGGGACTGGTTAAAATCTTTATTATTATTACATTGGAATATCACATCGCAAGCGTTTACGCATGACACTGGTTCCATCTTTATTATTATTATGTTGGAATATCTTGTGCATGCGTTGCCACGCTGGACTGGTTTAAAATCTTTATTATTACATTGGAACATCACAGCCGGTGCAATAATTTTGCACGACTGGGTTAATTACTTATTAACTGTTGGATTAACCTGCATCATACAATACCGCATGCATGGTGATTTCTTTTGTTATTCCATTCGTTATTATACTCGGTTGGTTAAAGTTTTGACTTCTATACTCCATGAAATTAGTGGAATATCCTTGATATTTGTGCTTCATCTAGTATCTTTTCATGGAAATATTCTTCTGAGCATTCTTGAATTTTACTCTACAAAGCAGTATCATGTTGAAAATTTGGACGTTATTGGTTCATGGATAAATTAATTCTTGAACTTTTTTTATTGACTTCTTATATCATTGTCATCATCCTCATGTTTATATTATGTTGAAAGTCATCGTGGCTGTCAGAAGTGCATAGATGGACTTGGTATGATTATGACCAGGGATTATTCGGTGTAATCATGACCGTAATGTTACAAATGATGTGGAAAAAGTCCTCATTGGCTTGTAGTCCATTGATGGATAGTTGTTGGCATGATCATGACCATTAATGAATACACAAATATCCTTGGTCTGTAGTGCATGGATAATTTGTGGTCGTGATACGAAAGAATATCCTTGGCCATAGTGCAGGGGTGATTCGATGATGTGGATTATTTATTAAGCTGAGTCCCAGTGATAAAAGTCATGAAAAACCTTTTAAATCATAGAAGATAGTAGATTTTATTCTCTAGTTGACTATTCTAATGGATTGCTTCTTCCGCTGCAGTTAAACTTGATGTTTGTTATATTTTATCAGTTTAACACTGTTGAAGGCTAATGATAATTTATTCTGCATTGTCTTAGTCATAATATTTCTTACTGGGCTAGTTGAGCTCACCCTTTCTTTCACTGTTCTCTTCAGGAAATGAGAATATAGCTGGAACGAGTCAGGGAATAGAGTGATGGACCATATGATAGTATTAGTAGTCCTCACTATTCTGTTAAATAGTGTGACAATAAATGTAATGAGGACTTATTACGAGAGTGGATATTGTCTAGAAAGCAAGATTTGTATTAAAACTCTGACTCTCTTGTTGTATATTAAAGATTGTATTTGTATTACGTACCATGTATTTGGCGACTCAGAATAGGTGATGTATACCTATTTTGGGGGCGTCACAGTTGGTATCAAAGCTTAGGGATATCATCCCTAGCTAAGATATGAGACCCCAGATTTTATGAATAAAGATTTAATTTTCTCGAAATAATTTTTTTGAATATTATGGTGTGGATTTGAGATAATGTTATAGTTGTGGGTAATATTTATAAATTTTACAAAGTACGCAAGTTGTTATATAATATTCGATTGGTCGGAGAATATTCTTTTTGTCACAGAATATCCATATGATGGTACAATCATTGGTGGACCCTGCAACGGAATTATTGTCGGATGGAGAAAACGACAAAAATATTTTTATGAGAATAACGGCGGAAGTTTTACCGTTAATACTGTTGAACTACTCGGTAGTAAAGAAATACGATGTCTGGCGTGGTTGCATAGTAGCACACGGTATTGATTATTGATGCTTACGTGATAAGTCACTCAATTTTGTTTTATTGGTATTATTAATGTAATAAAACAGAATACTTTTATAAAGCTATTCTATAAATAGAATATATTATATTTTATTATGCATAGTGTTGCATAGTGTTTGCATAGTGTTTTGCATAGTAAAATCTTTTTATATAAAACAAAATACTTTTATAAAGTTATTTGTTTTATTAGACAATAATTAGAATATATTATATTTTATTATGCATAGTGTTTGCATAGCCTGCATAGTGTTTGCATAGTAAAATCTTTTATAAAGTTATTCGTTTTATTAGATTATAAATAGAATATATTATATTTTATTTAAAAGATTTTGCTTTAAATATGGACCGTCGGATTAAAGTAAATCAACTGACATTATTCATGAGTTAGTTACTTATGCAGATCCATTTTTCTATAAATAGAAGCTCATTCATTCATTATTTCTTACGAATTCATTGAAACTCTAGAGAGAGAAACTATAAAGAGAAAGAAGAAAAGTGTTCTGCTACTTCACTACTTCTATATATCAGTACTCTTCTTTCTAAGGTAGGAAATATTAGTTGGTGTACTCGTAAGGGTGCTCTTTCTTTCTTATTTATGAAGAGAACTTCTGTTATTCCATTCTTTATTATTCTGTTGAAATAACCTGCATACTCGGGCTACCCTATACTTGGTGAAATTCTTCTGTTATTCCATTCTTTATTATTATGTTGGAATAACCCGTCTATGCAAAGTAATCTTGCATACATGGTGAAATTCTTCTAATATTCCATTCTTTATTATTACATTGGAATATCATATCTGCAGACGCTTTTCTGTTTGGACTGGTTCCGTTATTTATTATTACATTGGAATATCACATGCATGCGTTTCATGGGATTGGGTTCCGATTATTTATTATTCGCCGGAATATCACATGCGTGCGTTTACTTGGGGATATAGTTCCATTATTTATTATTCATCGCTGGGAATAACACATGCGTGTGTAGTCTATCGCACGCATGGTGAATCCATACATTATTCCATTCTTTATTATTCATTGGAATAACTTTGTCTATGTGGATTACCACATGCATGGTGAATGATCCTTTGTATTCATTCCTTATTAAATTGTGGAAATGATGCAGATATCGTGGAATTACCGCATGGCGGAGAAGATCCATTTTGAGGTTTCATATATTCTATTATACTCGGTTGGTTAAAGTTTTGACTTCTATACTCCATGAAATTAGTGGAATATCCTTGATATTTGCGCTTCATCCGATATCTTTTCACGGAAATATTCTTACGAGCATTCTTGAATTTTACTCTACAAAGCAAGATCATGTTGACAATTTGGACGTTATCGGTTCTGGATAAATTAATTCTTGAACTTGTTTTATTGAATTCTTATATCATTGTCATCATCCTCATGTTTATATTATGTTGAAAGTCATCGTGGGCTGTAGTGCATAGATGGACTTGGTATGATTATGACCGGGGATTATTCTGGTATAATCATGTAGTAATGTTACAAATGATGTGGAAAAAGTCCTCATTGGCCCGTAGTGCATTGATGGACAGTTTTTGGTATGATTATGACTATGGATTCTCTTTGGCCGTAGTGCAAAGTTGAATTGTTTTATGGCATGATCAGGACCGTTGATGAAAACATGATTATCTTAAGCCGTACTGCATGGATAATTCGTGGTCATGATACTAAAGAATATCCTTGGCCTGTAGTGCAGGGATGATTTGATGATGTGGATTATTTGTTAAGCTGAGTCTCAGTGATAAAAGTGATGAAAAACCTTTTAAATCATAGAAGATAGTAGATTTTATTCTCTACTTGACTCTTCTAATGGATTGCTTGTTCCATTGCAGTTAAACTTGATGTTTGTTATATTTTATCAGTTTAACACTGTTGAAGGCTAATGATAATTTATTCTGCATTATCTTAGTCATAATATTTCTTACTGGGCTAGTTGAGCTCACCCTTTCTTTCACTATTCTCTTCAGGAAATGAGAACGTAGCTGGGACTAGTCGGGGAACAGAGTGATGGTCCTAGATGTTTGCATTAGTAGTCCTCACTATTCTGTGAAATAGTGTGATAATAATTGTAATGAGGAGTTTTGTCGTATTGTACACGACAGTTGTATTATTAAGTTGTATTTGAATTATGTACCATGTATCTGGCGACTTAAGATGGGTGATGTATACCTAATTTTGGGGGCGTCACAGTTGGTATCAAAGCTTAGGGATATGATCCCTGGCTAAGATGTGAGACTAGAACTAGGAGGGGAGAGACGGAGAATTCCTTCGCTAGTATGACCTACCTAAGTTTATTTGATATTTAATTGGTCGGTTAGAGTATAGAGATAATATCTGACATGTCAATTAACCCATGTTTTGTGACAGTGTTTGCGAATGACATCTGAAAATATTGAAATAAGCAATGAAGCACATGAGATCGTTGAGTCAGCTCAACCAAAAGGTAACGACCAACAACACGATAATAATCATACCGGTGGCAACGGCCATCGGAACAATGATAACCATCGTGGGGGAAATTATCATGCCAAGAATGGTAACCACTTCGGTGGTAATCATGGCCAAGATAATAGAAGTGGAAATATCAAGAAGAGAAGGTCACCAGGCTCGATTTTGTCGTGCACCAAAATCAAGTCCAGTTGGGACTGTGGCACCAAAGGCGGATACGGACAAAACAAAGTCGGTGGTTTCAAGAAGAGCGTTTTTCGTGACTCTTCAAAAAGCGAGTGACCCGAACGAAGTTAGCACGGGTTAGTTAATTATAAATTCTTGCGAAGTCTATACCTTATTAAATACCGATTCTACCCATTCTTTTATCTCTCTTAATTGCGTTCAACGTTTAAATTTGACTTCGGAGAAATTATACTTTGACTTATTGGTTGAAACTTTGATAATAGAAACCTTCGTTACCTCCAATATTTATAAATCTTGTTTAATTCAAATTGACACTTTCACGTTACATGTCAATCTTATCTCTTTGAAAATACTTTCCTTTGATGCGATTTTAGGAATTGATTGGTTAACTACTCATCATGCTCTTCGTAAGGTTGTTAGCTTTCATATTCCTAACCAACCTATTATGCGAATTCAAGCAACCAAACCTCTAAAGTTAATCATTGTCATATTAAGCCATAAGTAAAGAGCCCTGGTCCTTTCGTTGTTGACTTCCTTGTGTGGAATGCACCGAAGCCAGACTTTCTGTAGGTGACGTCGTGAATGACGATGGCAAGTTGATAGGTATCAATGTGACGTACTATCCAAGTCTTGGATGAGGGTCATAGTTTTGAATGATATTTCTATTGTTAATAAATTTCCTGACGTATTCTTGAAGACTTCTTAGCCTACCCCTAGAGCGTGAAATCAAATTTTGTATTGACCCTAGTACAAAACCCATTTCTAAAACCCTCAAATATCTCTTTACTTAAAACGAACGTAACATGCGCCAAAGACGTTGGCTCGAGCTGTTGAAGATTACGATCGTACCATGCAATATCATCGTGGAAGTGCGAACGTGATAGCTGATGCGTTGAGTAGATGATTGTATGCGGTTACAAGTGCGAATATATAAACCCACGTGAACATAACGAATATACGAGTAGAATCGACTTTAATCGATAAAGTTAAAGTTGCTCAAGCTACACACCAGGAGCTGATAAATGTGAAGAAGAAGGTTCAAGAGGGTGTTATTCTAGAAGCAAAAATCGACGAATAGAGGAAATCTCAACCCTCGATTTAATTAGCCCATTTGAAATCCTTGATCGAGTAGGAACTGTGGCCTATAAAATCGTTTTACCGCCAAGTATGTTGCGTGTTCAGAACATTTTTTTTACGTATCAATGTTGCGTAAATATGTGGACGACTCGAACCACATTATTAATTTAGAACCGAACGAGATAGCAGAAGATTTAACGTATGAGGAGATACGTGTTAACATCTTGGATAAGAAGGATCATATTTGACGCTCAAAGGTTATACCTCAAGAGTTAGAATTTGAAGTGAAGTCAAGGTATCCTCACCATTCTCGTAAGCATACCGAAGTGCACGTACATAAATTTTGAGGGCAAAATTTCATAAGGAGGAGATTGTGAGACCCCAGATTTTATGAATAAAGATTTAATTTTCTCGAAATAATTTTTTTGAATATTATGGTGTGGATTTGAGATAATGTTATAGTTGTGGTAATATTTATAAATTTTGCAAAGTATGCAAGTTGTTATATAATATTCGATTGGTCGGGGAATATTCTTTTTGTCGGGGAATATCCGTATGACGATACAACATTGGTGGACCCCGCAACGGAATTATTGTCGGATGGAGAAAACGACAAAAATATTTTTATGAGAATAACGGCGGAAGTTTTACCGTTAATACTGTTGAACTACTCGGTAGTAAAAGTACGATGTCTGGCGTGGTTGCATAGTAGCACACGGTATTGATTATTGATGCTTACGTGATAAGTCACTCAATTTTGTTTTATTGGTATTATTAATGTAATAAAACAGAATCCGGTCATTTTCGAGTTCGCAACTCTTAAATGCAAATTATGACTTGTCTTTATTTGAAAACAATGGTTTCATGATCAAACATAAAATTTGACTTCCATTCCGAGAATTTTACGTATTCGACGATTATCGTCCAATCGTGCAAATTCTGACAATTCTTCCTTCTTATGATTTGTTTAACATTACAAATGAACTTCATTCATCATGTGAACATTTTAACATCCTTAATACAACAACTTATATTCATGGTTGGATTTTTGGACTTATTCTTCAAGAGCTTATAACTTGTCATTTATAAACTACTTAAGATTTCATCGTTAATGACTTATGACAAGTTAAAGTTTCTTAAACATCATTTCTTATATGTTCTTAACATATAACTTAACTTGGGTATACATGATACATATGATCATATAAATTCTTTTACCTTCATATCATTTCTCTTAATAAACTTCTTACAAGTTCATATTATTTTCACATAAGTTTATAACTTATGCTAGCTTAAATGACTTATTACCAACTTAATTGGCTTAAGTTCATTACTTACTCATTCATGTTTCTTAATCCAAATTATCCAAATTGAATCGTACCCTTTTTGCGTCGTCAACCGGTCCACTATTACCCAAATTGAATTGTACCCTTTTTGCGTCGTTGGAAGTCTCACCACGAAGTCCATCGTGATAGTCTCCCACTTCCATTCTGGAATCTCCAATGACTGTAGTAAACCACTGGGTCGTTGATGTTTGGCCTTAACTTTTTGACAAGTTAAGCACCTACTCACATACTCTGCTATTTCTTTCTTCATGTTTGGCCACCAAAAACTCTTTCGAAGGTCTTGATACATCTTAGTGCTACCAGGATGTATCGAGTACCTCGAACTATGAGCTTCTTGTAACACTTTCCCCTTTAATTCCGTCTCATTCGGAATCCAAATTCTTCCCTCAAATCTTAATAATCCTTCATTATCAAGACTATACTTAACCTCTTCCTTCTCGGATAACCGCTTCTTCATTTGGTTACACTCATCCGCCTTGAGTTGTACCTCTTTGACCCTTTCTACGATGGTAGATTGCATCTCCGTCGCAAAGAGTAACTACCCCGAATCACTCGGCATCTTCACTTCTATTTCCATCCTAGCCATCTCTGTTATTAACTCATTTTGAGCCGTTAACATAGACAACTTTTCCCGACCCTTCCTACTTAAGGCGTCGGCAACTACATTGGCTTTTCCAGGGTGATATAGGATTTCACAATCATAATCCTTTATCAACTCCAGCCATCTTCTCTGTCTCATATTCAACTCCTTCCGAGTGAAGATATACTTTAGACTTTTATGGTCCATATATATCTCACATTTTCCCCCATAAAGATAATGTCTCCATATCTTTAGAGCAAACACTACCGCGGCCAGTTCCAGATCATGAGTAGGGTAAACTTTCTCATAATCCTTCAATCGCAAGAGATGCTTACGTAATGACTTTCCCATGCCGCATAAGCACACAACCAAGTCCTCTATGAAGCATCACTATACACTATTAAAATTTCCCGTGTCATCCGGCAATGACAAAGCAGAGCTTCACTTAATCTCTTCTTCGGTTCTTGAAAATTGTCTTCACATTTATCCGTCCATACGTATTTCCTTTGTCTTCCTTGTTAAGTTAGTTAACGAGGTAGCTATCTTCGAAAAATCTTGGATAAATCTTCGATGATAGTACCTGCTAACCCTAGGAAACTCGCACCTCGATCGGCGTTTTCATTGTTCCCAATTCATTCTCGCTTCCACCTTATTTGGATCCTTTGAAATCCCTCTTGGTCAATGACATGACCTAAAAACTGCACCTTTTCTAGCCAAAATTCACATTTGGTGAATTTCGCATATAACTTCTCCTTTCTTAGTGTCTCCAACACTAATCTTAAGTGTTCGACATGATCTTCTGGCGTCTTAGAATAGACTAGGATATCATCGATAAACACCACGATGAACTTGTCCAAATATAGTTTGAACACTCTGTTCATCATATCCATAAATGCAGCTGGTGCATTCGTCAACCCAAATGACATCACCAGAAACTCGTAATGACCATAACGAGTCCTGAATGCAGTCATTGGTACATCTTCCTTCCTAACCTTCAACTGATGATACCCCGTCCGCAAATCTATTTTAGAAAAATACTTTACCCCTTTCAATTGATCAAAGAGATCATCGATCCTGGGCAATGGGTATTTATTCTTTATCGTTAACTTGTTCAACTCCCGATAGTCGATACAAAGCCTTAACGATCCGTCTTTCTTCTTGACAAACAACACCGGTGTTCCCCACGGAGAAACACTTGGTTGAATGTACTTCTTGTCCAATAGTTCATGTAGCTGAACCATTAGTTCTTTCATTTCCACCGGCGCCATACGGTACGGTGCCCTTGAGACCGGTGCCATTCCTGGCACAGTGTCTATCACAAATTCGATCTCCCTATCCGGCGGTAAACCCGGTAACTCACTTGGAAATACCACCATGAATTCGTTTACTATAGGTATTTGTTCCATGGTTGCTCCCACTCTCTGTGTATCAACAACATGTCATAGGTAGCCTACACAACCCTTTCTTAAAAGTTTTCTAGTTTGTGTCATCGTAAGGTAACACGGACGTCCCGGCAATTTACTACCATAAAATACTATAGGAGGTTGCTTCAACATCCTGATGCTCACACATTTCTTTTGGCAATCTATAATTGCCCCATGGTTAATCAACCAATCCATCACGAGAATTACGTCGAATTCTCCTAACTTTATCGGTATTAAATCTACCGATAACTTACAACCACGTACTTCTATGCAACAACTCCTATGAATATCTTCAACAGGAATTATCTCTTCGTTTGCTACCTTAATGTTCAAAGGTACAGGCAATTTTTCGGGAAATAATTCTAATCGTCTAGGAAAATCACATGCTATAAGCGAACAAGTAGCACCGAATCAAATAAGACGTATGCATTCATATTATTGATCGGAATAATACTGCAACTACATCCCCGATGCCACCGCATCTTGGACAAATCATATTAAAAGTGCGGGCCATTGATTTCCCAATTGAATTTGGACCACTAATAGCTAAATTCATTATTAGGTCCCTTATTTCCTTCTATCCCTTCTTGAGCAGTTCTTTGCTATGTGGTCAGTTGATCCACATACAAAGCATCGTGATTGATTCTTCTTGGATTGGGACAGTTAGGCGAAATGTGCCCTTCCTGTCCACAATTATAACATACCGCCTTACCTTTGAGATAGACTCCTAAGTGAGTCTTCCCGCAGGTTTTACAGGCCTCCATCCTCCTCTTGGAGTCCCCTTGTTTCGCTCGGTATTCCCGAGTTAAATCCCTTCCTCTTCGACTAGCCGCCACTTCCACTTTGGCTCCCTCGGTCTTGGTTCCTCCATCAACCCTGCCTTTGGTCTTCTTATCTTTGTGGTACTGGCTAAGAGCCTCATTCCCACCTTTGGCAATTATTTCCTTTTCTAGTATGGTTCCAAAGGAAGTACTTGAACGAGAGATTAGGCTATAGAGCCGAGGTTTCAAGCCCCGCTCAAACCTTCTAGCCTTTCTCGATTCAAAGTGTCCACTTGATGTGGAGCAAATCGTGCCAGTTCATTAAACTTGGCAGCATACTGGGGAACTGTCATATCCCCTTGTCTCAATTCTAGAAACCTCATCTCCATCCTTCCTTGCATACTCGTGGGAAAATAGTTCTCGAAGAAAATCTCCTTGAACCTCTCCCACGTTAGGTTCCCTATATCGGCCCTAACATGGTTTGCCTCCAACCAGAAGTTGGCCTCTCCCTTCATCAAATAGGTTGCAAAGGCAACCTTTTGACCCTCCTCAACATTTTCTATTACAAATGCTTTCTTGATTTCTTTTACCCATGTTTGGACTTCTATAGGGTCCGTAGTTCCCTTGAACTCCAGCGGACCTATACTTTTGAAATCCTTAAAAGTAGTAGCTCGTACTACTCCAGGAATTACAGGTACATTAGCCCCTGTTCTATTAAATGCAGCCGTTAAAATATTAACGAACTCCTGCATTGGATTAACCGGACCACCCTCCGGTTGGTTAACATTAGCGCCCTGATTTCGTTGTCTCCTTCTTGGCGGCATTTTGCTATTAAGAAAACAACACATCATTATTACTTTATTCTTGTTGGTTTGTTATTATTTGTAATAAAACAACAACTCATACTTATTACTCAACATATTTCATAAAAAGATTTATATTGATTCATAACTTGTAGTATAACACTACATTGTTTACATTACTCAGCCTTAGCTGATTACATTTCCATCCCGCAATTACTTTCCAAAAATTGGGATTTACAAAAGACTACCCTTTGTTATCTATAAAAAGAGGGTTTTACGTCACTACTAGATACATAATATTTACATATCTATTCTACTCTAGCTATTGCTAGATTACATCCGTAGTAAGGCATTCTCAAAATCTGCTCTGGCCAAACCGGCAATAACTTCTCTACTGATTGTATGACGGGTGCGTCCTCGCTTCTACGATATCCACTACTGCTTCTTTGAAATATACATGAGAACTCCTATGAATATAGGACATCCTCTCCAACTTCCGCTTCTTAGTCTTTAGCTCCTGTTTGAGTTCAAAGACTTCTCCTCTCAAATCTTGGACTTTGTCCATAGCTAGGACTCTATCATCGTGCTCTTCTTCCCACATTCCTTCCATACTAGTCTTGTCCTCACGGACAGCTCGGAGTTCCTCTTTCAACTCCTAAACCTCGTGGCAGTAATGGACATTCCTATCCAATACTGACATAAACAGTGCCTTCATTGATTCCCCCATAGACATTCCCTCTGTAGTTGGAACCTGGGTCTCTGTAGGTGGAACCTGGTCAAAGGACATCACGTCCACCTCTTCCTCCAACATGCCATCAAATATGGACATGTAGTCTAAGTCGTCTGAGTCTCCCGACTCGATGGTCACCAACTCGGTTCTCTGACTGGCCTGGATTTGGTAGTATCTCTACCCGATTAACTGAATCCTCGTTTACTACATGTATATCTCTATACATATCATTTTCTCCTGACATGTACAATAAAACAATATAGTTTGATTAATACACGTCAGTAAAATAATAAAAATACATAACATAATATAATGCATTTTTATAAGGTTACTTTCCATCTTTTACTTCTTTATTCTTTAATAAGGTTATGACTTAAGGTTCTACTTTCCCCCCCTTAAGTTTTATAACCTAGGCTTTGATACCAACTTGTAGCGCCCCCAAATTCGGGTATCTTCCAACCCGACAGATGGTGCTATACTGTACAACATTCATACATTCATTCAATTGAAAAGTCTCAAAGAACGAACATAACTTCTACATATTTAAAGTAATATTTACATTTCCCAAGTTCTAAACCCGTTACAAAAGGTTCTTTGTCATAATATCAGTTAAATTACAACAATAGACCTATACTATTACAAGACGACTTAGTAATCCGCCTTAGCTTTTCCTTTATCCTTTTTAGATCCTTGGACGTTAGGTCTTAATTTGCACTCATATGGTTCAAGCAAGAGTGAGCATAACTAGCTCAGCAAGTATAACAATTTAATAACAACATGCTTGACACATACAAATCGTATATCTTCGATAACTAAACAATAGTTATGAAGTACTATTGATAATTCAAAATAGCACTTCATCTTTTTTTTCAAAATGTTTTACAATAACAACAGTATTTAGTAAAACATTCACTCCGGTCAGAGACCTCGAAGATTCATTCGTTATTGGAAAAGGACAACCTGGAAGTAAGTCCGTAAGCCCGATATCACTTACGAGCACTTCTAGGTGATCAACCTACTGTACTCTATGTTGATCAACACTACATCCATTAAACGTATGCACGTTTAAGCATTTGGCAACCTCACGTGCCTGTCGTTTTACCGACAAAATATTTGTTTAACATTTCAGTCTTCTTTTGAAAACCATATCAAGTAGTTGACAAAAGATAACAACATTTGATAATACATGAATAGATTATCAATTCATCAAGTCTAGCCAAAGGAATTGGCTTCAACTTCATCATACTTCAATTCATGCGAAAGAATACCTGAATCTCAAAAACTTGTTCAGATTGAACTGAGACAAGAGTTAGAATACTTACCTTTAGCGTCTGCTACGGTAAATTAACTTTATGTTCAAGTCTCTACAATACATGATCACATAATGCCTTACATTAGGTCACATATAATCAAGTATGTATATGACTATATCATACTCTTTATTTCAATCTAATTGTGTATTAGATTCATATAATATTCGTTCTGGTTTATCATTATGCTTGCATTATACTTGACTAGGTTATCTCAACCTTTATACATCATCCTTAAGGTTTAACAATGTTTAATCAATGTTACATTACCTTCCTTTAGTTATGTTTACTTCCATTTCTTTTCTTTATACTTAGAAAATTTCATTACTATATTAGCTCTCGAGATCTGGCATTTGAGCCGACTTTTATACCTACATCTCGTAATAATGATGATCATAATGTATAATCTTGTCCGGACTTGGTGCTGCAGCACGAGTCCTTACTTAATGGGCCGCGTTGCGGCGCCACACTCCAGAGGATTTTGTCACTGTTCATGGCATTGCGACGCCACTTATTGAACTAAGGTTCGCGCTGTGGCAAACTCTTGCAGTAGGGTCGGTTACTGTTCCACGCCGCGGCGCGAGTCTTTTGCCTAGGGTTGGCGCCGCGGCGCCAACTCTGTGCTCCAGATATCAATTTCAGTTTTGAAATTTTGTGAACTTCCCAGATGCATAACTTCTTCGTTATAAGTCCGAATTGGCTCATTCAAAAGCCTACGGTTCACAAATTATGTACTCTACATGACCATTCAAGAATTTTATCTATTTGACTTTGTTTGCTAAAAATTCTCCTATTAGTTCATTTTTAACGTAAACGATAAACGTTCGTGAACGTTCAACGCTCGTTTCTTCGTTCTAAGTCAGAATCCGGTCATTTTTGAGTCTGCAACTCTTAAATGCAAATTATGACTTGTCTTTATTGGAAAACAATGGTTTCATGATCAAACATAAAATTTGACTTCCATTCCGAGAATTTTACGTATTCGATGATTATCGTCCAATCGTGCAAATTCCGACAATTCTTCCTTCTTATGATTTGTTCAACATTACAAATGAACTTCATTCATCATGTGAACATTTTAACATCCTTAATACAACAACTTATATTCATGGTTGGATTTTTGGACTTATTCTTCAAGAGCTTATAACTTGTCATTTATAAACTACTTAAGATTTCATCGTTAATGACTTATGACAAGTTAAAGCTTCTTAAACATCATTTCTTATATGTTCTTAACATATAACTTAACTTGGGTATACATGATACATATGATCATATAAATTCTTTTACCTTCATATCAATTCTCTTAATAAACTTCTTACAAGTTCATATTATTTTCACATAAGTTTATAACTTATGCTAGCTTAAATGACTTATTACCAACTTAATTGGCTTAAGTTCACTACTTACTCATTCATGTTTCTTAATCCAACTTTTCTTATCATCCTATCATGAATAGAGATAGAAGATAATTGGAGAAGAAATCTTACTCTTTTGTTGTCGTGGTAAGTAGCTTGCTTCTTCTTCTTAGCTTATGGAAATAACTTATTATTAGCTTATTCTCTCTAACACTTAAGCACTTTAGAAGTGTTGGATTATTTGATCATCCAACAAATGACTAGCAAAGCTCTTCTATTTATAGACTTTCCAAGGTTAGGGTAGTTTGATATTTAAAACATCCCACCTCCTTAAGCCACCTCCTTACTATTCATTAGTTGCTAGCCACTCTCTTATCTCTTACTTGGCCATTAATTCAAAGTCTTGGTCAATACTCCTAACTTGGTCACCACATATCTTGGTCATCACACATTACTTGGTCATTACATTACTTGGTCACCACATTCAACCATATTAATATGGTTTGCCCCATGGATCATACCACACATGGATTCCATCTTGGGCTTACATTAATTAATCCTTGGGCTTTACTTTAACAAACACTAATTGGTTCATTAATTCATTAGTTGGGCTTCTCTCTCTAATTCACTTGGACTTGTATATAATTGTTTACCAATCATCCAAGTCCATTAACATTTCTTAATACATATTGTTGATGTATTATTTTCGTATTCTAATTCTTATAGAATTTATATACGGTATTTCATCCTTCATACAAACTCGTATAATACTTCATATTATACTCGTTTTCATTACTTCGTACAATACCAAGTATCATACAATTATTACTTATTCTTTAACACTTCGCTTTACTTAACGTTTATAATTTAAGTCCACAAGCGAATTATTACTTTTTCCATAACTAGATTTTTATTACATAATCCATCTTACCTTGTTATTCCATCATTGCGTATTTCTCGAAATCTCAAAATTATATCCCAAGCAAATACCGATGAATAGTGTTTTTCGGAAAATTTCTCGAAAAACTTTTATTTTTGTCTTGGAAATTCAAACACTTTAATTCATCCACGTAGCCCAAATATTACGATATTCTAACATCAATAGGTTATACAATGACAATCATCTTGATAACACATGGAATATGATTTTATTATTATTTAACTTAATAAAATCATTTTACAATAAGATCTGTATTTCTCAATTAGATTCTGAAGAGAAGTCTCGAATGAACAACCAGAAACACCACCAGAAAGATGGGTGAACTATGGAGATGAACAGCTCAAGGTGGTAAGGATGACTACCTTTGATATAGTTAAAAACTAGAACAACATGGAGCTAGACTGCACGACCATCCTCTACAATCCTGATGATCTGCTTATGAGATAGTTTTTCTAGTGGATGCCTTGGCTAAAAGCACATACTGAAAAGGATGTAAGTTACTTCAGCTGGTGTTACTCTCACTTTTCAAGCATGGAGCTGGTAGCACAAAACTTCCCAAGGGTGAAGAAGTTTGCCACCAAATTGATCACAAACCAGCCTCACTACAAGGTCTACAGACATGTCGGCAATCACTATATCCCCTACGATCGTAGAGTGGACTCTCAAGGAAGAAGGATCATTGTAACGCCCTAAAATCCGGTCTATCTTCGCACTCGAATTTCGTACGTCACGAGTACATCATTCATCCAACATACACCCTTATATACTAAAATATAACGACATATGTGACGCCCCCAAAATTAGGTATACATCACCCATTCTGAGTCGCCAGATACATGGTACAAAATTTAAATACAACTTCATTTATACAACTGTTGAGCTGTCGTTTAGAATACGACCACAATTAACTGTGAGTTTAAATACAAATGTATGTAACTCTCGTGGTGCCTCGACCACAACCTTACAATGGTACTTTACATAAAAGTATAGTCAAAAATTGTTTTAGAAATTTAAATCTTTGGGAAGTGCTCAAGGAAACCTTCGTACATGGGAGGCCATGCGTCTAGGTTATAATAGATATCATATGGCCACATAATTATCCTTGGTTGACCCAATAGACCCCAAAGAAAAATGAGAATATTACTATCATCTTCTTTCTAATGGTGAGTCTTCTCTTGACATATAACTATCTCCACTGTTTCCAAGTGAATATTATATTTTAAATCAACTCCAAGATCATATAGGTAGTGCCCGTAGATATACTCAGCAAGTGGATACGCACAACCCTGTCTTATGATAACCCGAGGTTGTATGTCATTAGACATCTTGTATGATAGTGGCAAAACACCCTTCCAAAGTTGGGTTCACCTCACCGTATTTGATTCACCAAATATAACTACTAAATGTTGTGTAGAATACAACACACTTTTCTATACTGTTTAGGGAGAACCTTCACAGTTAGAGACCACTGTTCTATTCCCCTGTTATCCCCGCTCGATCTGAAAACACTCTTATTACCTGAAAGAAATTATGAAGCAGAAAGGGTGAGCACAACTAGCCCAATAAAGAATATCATGACTAAAGATAATTAAATTATCAATAGCTTTCATCAATAATAAATCAGAGATTTAGAACATATGGTAGATGATAAAACTTTTCAACCATAGTTACAGCGGAACGAGCAATCCATTAGAAGAGTCAAATAGACCATAAGGTCTATTATCTTCTCCATGTTAAAAGTCCACAAATAGTGTTTTATCCCTGTAACATCAATCAAGAATTCATGTCCACAATCATATAAATAACTCATAATCATAATTGTAATTCTGAATTCCTTTTCGCACCCAGGACGAAGATAATTTTCATCACATATCTTCACCTGAAACATCAAAAATCATGGTTATACCAAATCATAATTCATGCTTGTAATCATTAAATCATCTTTGCACTACGGCCAAAGATATTCATTATTATCACATCCATGAATTAATATTTCATTGCTGAGACTCAGCTCAATAAATAATCCACATCATCGAATCATCACTGTACTACCGGCCAAGGATATTCTTTAGTATCACGACCACGAATTATCCATGCACTACGGGCCAAAGATAATCGTGTTTTCATCAACGGTCCTGATCATGCCATAAAACAATTCATCTTTGTACCCTTGGCCGAAGAGAATCCATAGCCATAATCATACCAAAAACTGTCCATCAATGCACTACGGACCAATGAGGACTTTTGCATTAGTATCACAACCATAAATTATCCATGCACTACGGGCCAAAGATAATCGTGTTTTTATCAACAGTCCTGATCATGCTATAAAACAATTCCTCTTTTCACCCTTGGCCGAAGAGAATCCATAGCCATAATCATACCAAAAACTGTCCATCAATGCACTACGGGCCAATGAGGACTTTTTCCACATCATTTGTAACATTACGGTCATGATTATACCGAATAATCCCTGGTCATAATCATACCAAGTCCATCTATGAACTACAGCCAAAGATGACTTTCAATACAATATAAGCATTTGGATGATGACAATGGTATAAGAATCAATCAAATGAGATAAATGATAAATATTAAACATTTATAATACAATTTATCCAGCGTTCAATAATAACCAAATATTATCAATCACTTAATAATCTCATAATCTAATATCATTAATATTATAACAATATTTTAATCATTTCTTAAACTTGTAAACAATTTATTTCAATTGTTTACACTTTATCAAATAATGCATTTAATCATTCAAAAATGCCATACTCATAAGATTTCATAATCAATGATCAAATCCCACATCAAAAATCTGCATATACCCTATATAGGATTCTCAAGTCATAAAATCCTATTTTCCAATTTTATTACTTCACATAACATATTTAATTCATTTACTCATAACTAGTTCATTTTCATGAAAAATATCAAATCAGTCCCAAAAATATTTCTTTTCTGGGATTTAGTAGAATATAGTCCCATCTTGAACATATATTTTTCTCAGAATTTTTAAAATTCATTTACTATTTTTCATATTGCTAAAAGCATTAGAATATTTAGACATTTATCATAAATTGTACTTTTGTCCAAAATTCCAAAATTTACAGGGTATACTCTCTTATATATACATGTACTCCCAATAATAATTTCACCAATTTTGGAGTTAACCACAAGGAGTTATAAGGGTTTACTTTTAAAATAGTCTTTTCCCATAAAATCCATAACTCTTAATCTATATATCCAAAAATCGCCATTTTTGGACACAATCTAGAAAACTCATCAAATTATCATTTCAAATTTTTCCAAAATTTTTGAGGGTCAGAAAAATTATGAATCTACCCCTGGCAGAAACCCCTTTTTAATGAAAATACTATTCGTATGAATACGAAGGATCATTCACCATGCATGTGGTAATCCTCATAGACAGGTTAGTCCAACGGAATAATAAAGAATGGAATAACAGAAGGATTCATCATGCGCGATGCGATCAAGTACCTGCCAAAAGTTATTATTCAATGTAATAATAAATAATGGAACCCAGTCCCCACAGAACGTTGCATGTGAGGATATTACGACGAATAAAAAGAAGAGAATATTAGAAGAATTTCACCATATATGCGGTACTTCGCATAAACAGGTTATTCCAACATAATAATAAATAATAATAATATCCTTTACGAGTACGACAATTATATCCCCTACCTTAAAAAGAAAAGTATTCCAACTGGTAGGGCGGAAATATACTTGAAGAAAACTTGCACTACGCTCAAAGCTTTCTTAAACTCTAAAGAAATACGCTCAAGATTATAGAAGAAGAACTCTCTCTATAGTTTCTCTCTCTAGAGTTTCAATTGAATTTAAGAAATAATGAATGAATGAGCTTTATTTATAGAAGAATGGACCCAAGATAGTAACTAATTCATGAAGCGGTCCAGATTGATTTACTTTTAATCGGACGGTCCATATTTAAAGCAAAATCTTTTAAATAAAATATAATATATTCTATTTATAATCTAATAAAACGAATAACTTTATAAAAGATTTTACTATGCAAACACTATGCAGGCATTATGCAAACACTATGCATAATAAAATATAATATATTATAATTATTGTCTACTAAAACAGATAACTTTATAAAAGTATTCTGTTTTATATAAAAAGATTTTACTATGCAAAACACTATGCAGACACTATGCAACACTATGCATAATAGAATATAATATATTCTATTTATAGAATAACTTATAAAAGTATTCTATTTTATATAAAAAGATTTTACTATGCAAAACACTATGCAGACACTATACAACACTATGCATAATAAAATATAATATATTCTATTTATAGAATAACTTTATAAAAGTATTCTGTTTTATTACATTAATAATACCAATAAAACAAAATTGAGTGACTTATCACGTAAACATCAATAATCAATACCGTGTCTTACTATGCAACCACGACATGCGTACATCGTACTTTTACTACTTAGGAGTAGTTCAACAGTTTTAACAGTACAACTTCCGTCGTTATTCTCATAAAAATATTTTTGTCGTTTTCTTCATCCGATAATAATTCCGTTGCGGGGTCCACCAATGATTGTACCGACGTACGGACATTCCCCGATAAAAAGAATATTTTATATCAACTTGCTTACTTTGCAAAAAAAAAAATTCACATATTACCCTTAACTTTAAACTTTTATCAATTTAACTATTTACCAAAATAGAAAAATTGAATACTTTTATTTCATAAAATTCGGGGTCTCATAATCACCCCTCCTAGTGAAATTTCGTTCTCGAAATTTACGTACGTACCTGATAATCGAAGAGATGAGAATACCTTGCTTTCTTTTCGGATTGTACATTCCCGGTTATATCTTATGTATCATGATTTTTCCATTTCTCATCTCCTGTATTTCAGATATCATTCTAGAATATATCTTCAAAACAAAGGTTAATTGACATATCATAATTTGTCAACTTATCAAGTAAACAATTTCAACAGAGGTAAAGTCAAGTCACACTAGCGAAGTATATAATTCGTCTCTCCCCTCCTAGTTCTAGACTCTTATCTTTGCCAGCGACCATATCCCTAAGCTCTGATACCAAATGTGACGCCCCAAAATTAAGTATACATCACCCATTCTGAGTCACCAGATACATGGTACAAAATTCAAATACAACTTCATTTATACAACTGTTGAGCTGTCGTATAGAATACGACCATAGTTAATTGTGAGTTTTAATACAAATGTATATAACTCTCGTGGTGCCTCGACCACAACCTTACAATGGTACTTTACATAAATGTATAGTCAAAAATTGTTTTAGAAATTAAAATCTTTGGGAAGTGCTCAAGGAAACCTTCGTACATGGGAGGCCATGCGTCTAGGTTATAATAGATATCATATAGTCACATAATTATCCTTGGTTGACCCAATAGACCCCAAAGAAAAATGAGAAGATTAATATCATCTTCTTTCCAATGGTGAGTCTTCTCTTGACATATAACTATCTCCACTGTTTCCAAGTGAATATTATATTTTAAATTAACTCCAAGATCATATAGGTAGTGTTCGTGGATATACTCAGCAAGTGGATGCGCACAACTCTGTCTTATGATAACACGAGGTTGTATGTCATTAGACATCTTGTATGATAGTGGCAAAACACCCTTCCAAAGTTGGGTTCACCTCACCCTATTTGATTCACCAAATATAACTACTAAATGTTGTGTAGAATACAACACACTTTTCTATACTGTTTAGGGAGAACATTCACAACTAGAAACCACTGTTCTATTCCCCTTTATCCCCACTCGACCCGGCAAAACTCTTACAGCAACACTCTTATTACCTGAAAGGAATTGTGAAGCAGAAAGGATGAACACAACTAGCCCAATAAAGAATATCATGACTAAAGATAATTAAATTATCAATAGCTTTCATCAATAATAAATCAGAGATTTAGAACATATGGTAGATGATAAAACTTTTCAACCATAGTTGCAGCGGAACGAGCAATCCATTAGAAGAGTCAAATAGACCATAAGGTCTATTATCTTCTCCATGTTAAAAGTCCACAAATAGTGTTTTATCCTGTAACATCAATCAAGAATTCATGTCCACAATCATATAAATAACTCATAATCATAATTGTAATTTCAATTCTTTTCGCACCTGTGAATGAAGATAATTTTCATCACATATCTTCACCGAAACATCAAAAATCATGGTTATACCAAATCATAATTCATGCTTTAATCATTAAATCATCTTTGCACTACTACCAAAGATATTCATTATTATCACATCCATGAATTAATATTTCATTCTTTGAGACTCACTCAATAAATAATCCACATCATCGAATCATCACCGTATTACTGGGCCAAGGATATTCTTTTTAGTATCACGACCATGAATTATCCATGCACTACGCGCCAAAGATAATCGTGTTTTCATCAACGATCCCGATCATGCCATAAAATAATTCATCTTCGCACCCTTGGTCAAGAGAATCCATAGCCATAATCATACTCAAAAAATCGTCCATCAATGCACTACACGGCCAATGAGGACTTTTTCATTAGTATCACAACCACAAATTATCCATGCACTACGGGCCAAAGATAATTGTGTTTTTATCAGTAATCCGATCATGCTATAAAACAATTCCTCTTTGCACCCTTGGTCAAGAGAATCCATAGCCATAATCATATCAAAAAAAGCGCCCATCAATGCACTACGGGCCAATGAGGACTTTTTCCACATCATTTGTAACATTACGGTCATGATTATACCGAATAATCCCTAGTCATAATCATACCAAGCCCATCTATGCACCACGACCAAAGATGACTTTCAATACAATATAAGCATGAGGATGATGATAATGATATAAGAATCAATCAAATGAGATAAATGATAAATATTAAACATTTATAATACAATTTATCCAGCGTTCAATAATAACCAAATGTTATTAATCACTTAATAATCTCATAATCTAATATCATTACTATTATAACAATATTTTAATCATTTCTTAAACTTATAAATAATTTATTTCAATTATTTACACTTTATCAAATAATGCATTTAATCATTCAAAAATATCATACTCATAAGATTTCATAATCAATGATCAAATCCCTCATCAAAAATTTGCATATACCCTATATAGGATTCTCAAGCCATAAAATCCTATTTTCCAATTTTATTACTTCACATAACATATTTAATTCATTTACTCATAACTAGTTCATTTTCATGAAAAATACCAAATTAGTCCCAAAAATATTTCTTTTCTGGGATTTAGTAGAATATAGTCTCATCTTGAACATATATTTTTCTCAGAATTTTTAAAATTCATTTATTATTTTTTATATGGCTAAAACTGCCGAATATTTAGACATTTATCATAAATTATACTTTTGTCCAAAAATTCCAAAATTTACAGGGTATACTCCTGTTATATACATGTACTCCCAATAAAAATTTCACCAATTTTGGAGTTAACCACAAGGAGTTATAAGGGTTTATTTTTCAAATAGTCTTTTCCCATAAAATCCATAACTCTTAAAATCTATACATCCAAAAATCCCCATTTTTGGACACAATCTAGAAAACTCATCAAATTATCATTTCAAATTTTTCCAGAATTTTTGAGGGTCGAAAAATTATGAATCGCTTCAAGCGAAACCCCTTTTAATGAAAATACTATTCGTATGAATACGAAGGATCATTCACCATGCATGTGGTAATCCACATAGATAGGTTATTCCAACTGATAGTAAAGAATGGAATAATAGAAGGATTCACCATGCGTGCGATAGATCAAGACCGAAAAAGTTATTCCCAATGAATAATAAATAATGGAACCAGTCCGTGAAACGCACGCATGACGGGATATTCCGACATAATAATATATAATGGAACCAGGTCCGGCAAGACAGGATATTCCGACTGAATAATAAATAATGGAAACCAGTCCGCGTAAACGCGCACGCGATGTGATATTTACGACGTAATAATAAAGAACAAAATATTAGAAGAATTTCACCATGTATGCGGTACTTCGCATAAACAGGTTATTCCAACATAATAATATCCATTATGAGTACGACAATTATATCCCTTACCTTAAAAAGAAAAGTATTTCGACTGGTAGGGCGAGAATATACTTGAAGAAAACTTGCACTACGCTCAAAGCTTTCTTAAACTCTAAAGAAATACGCTCAAGATTATAGAAGAAGAACTCTCTATAGTTTCTCTCTCTAGAGTTTCAGTGAATTCGTAAGAAATAATGAATGAATGAGCTTCTATTTATAGAAGAATGGACTGCATAGTAACTAATTCATGAACGGTCTAAATTGATTTACTTTTAATCGGACGGTCCATATTTAAAGCAAAATCTTTTAAATAAAATATAATATATTATATTTATAATCTAATAAAACGAGTAACTTTATAAAAGATTTTACTATGCAAACACTATGCAGGCACTATGCAAACACTATGCATAATAAAATATAATATATTCTAATTATTGTCTAATAAAACAGATAACTTTATAAAAGTATTATGTTTTATATAAAAAGATTTTACTATGTAAAACACTATGCAGACACTATGCAACACTATGTATAATAGAATATAATATATTTTATTTATAGAATAATTTATAAAAGTATTCTGTTTTATATAAAAAGATTTTACTATACAAAACTCTATGCAGACACTATGCAACACTATGCATAATAAAATATAATATATTCTATTTATAGAATAACTTTATAAAAGTATTCTGTTTTATTACATTAATAATACCAATAAAACAAAACTGAGTGACTTATCACGTAAACATCAATAATCAATACCATGTGGTACTATGCAATCACGCGTATTACTGTACTTTTACTACCGAGTAGTTCAATAGTTTTAACGGTAAAACTTCCGCCGTTATTCTCATAAAAATATTTTTGTCGCGTTTTCTTCATCCGACAATAATAATTACATTCATGGGTCCACTAATGATTGTACATTGCATGCGGACATTTCCCAAACAAAAAGAATATTTTATATCAACTTGCTTACTTTGCAAAAAAAAAAATTCACATATTACCCTTAACTTTAAAATTTTATCAATTTAACTATTTACCAAAATAGAAAAATTGAATACTTTTATTTCATAAAATTCGGGGTCTCACAACATACACTCTCAAATCCCAGGTTTTGGAAACCATATAACCTTTTTCATACACATCCTATTTGGCTAGGATCATTAGCATAGACTTAACAATAACGGTTCATGTATAAACAGAACATACTTGTATTGAACAGCTCAATCACAGAACAATGCATATCATAGAAACACTGAAGTTTTCAAATTTTGGCTCAAGGCCTCATACGTTCTACCACATTGTACAAATATCGCACATTCGCACATAGACAAAACTTTTCAAGTACAACATCTGAGAAGTTTAAGAAACTAGCATTCATGTAATATGAATGAAGTTAGGAAACTTGCCTTACGCCCAGCTACAGCTTACGCAAAACTGTTCATTCCAATTCCTATATAACATATAAGGAGAAAACATAAACACCAATTAGTCATATATTGAACTTACGCATTGGTTTACTTAACTTTACTTCTTAGGGTTTGCGTTCTTGCAATATAAGTTTATGCGACTAACTTCCTTTACCAATTTACGGCTTTATGACATACGGAGATGTCTTACTTACGTTCATCATCTTGGATGATTTATATTCTTATCTGACTCACATTCGGCTTTCATTAATCTTATTACCGTTCATTACGACTTTCTTTATAATTTATATCTTATTAATACTTTCGTTATCCATTACATGAACCTCAGGTTCATTACCCTCGTCGCTCAACCTCTAAGGAATCACAACCATAGCAATCCCTCAAGTCCATTCATCGCGACTACGGTCCCCGGATATCGGTTACGTAACCCGCGTTTATATTCTTTGTCATTTAATCTTGCTTAATCTTTACGATCAACCTTTAATAAAGGTTTACATTACTTGATTAAGTGTTACATTAGTTGAATATTATATTCTTTATCTTCCTTATATTTCCCCTAAATTTGAAAGCAGTTAAAAGCTCATCTCTAGCTTTTTCCCAACAAGTTGTGGCGGCTACTCCTTTCTTTTTATCTCTCTCGTGGTAGGCGTGTTGGTGATACCGGCCCCGATTCGACGCTACCACACCACTCTCTAAGGCATGATCAGCTGTGGCCAAGCCCTAACCCTAGAAATTTTCTCTAAGTGTTAAATCAATTTTGAGATGCTTACTTCGCGATCTCATAACTCCTTCATTATAACTCGGAACGAGGTCGTTCCAAAGCCATTCTCTTCCTTATATTACGTAATTTAACCCATCGAGCAGAAATTCAATATAAATCTGTTAACATGCCATTCAATTTGGCTTGATTTTCACCCTTTGTTCATTTTACGCTTTTAACGCTCTTCGTTTGTTCGTCCGTAATTCGGTCATCCGAACTCGGAACTCGTTCGTTCTTGAGTCCACGACTCACGTTTTTTATGTTCTCTTACTTTCTTATGAAACCCTACCCACTCGGGTTCATTTACTAACTTTCTAATTCTCGTTCGTCTTTTACGAAATTTCACCATAACTTCGTTATAGCTAAGTTTTAATCCGTTCTTCATGAACGTTTCTACAGTTCCTAACTAAGCAAGAAGCAACTAACTTATACATGATGGTTTTAAACTTGTCCATCAACAACAATTATCCTACGATGGTTTTAAATTTGTCCATCAACAACGTTCTTCGTGTTCTTCGCGTGTTCTTCGTGTTCTTCGTTCGTTCTTCATTTTAATCAATATTTTGGATTATGATTTCACTTTTTATTGGAATTTGATGTTATAGAACATCATTCCTTACTTATTTCACCTACTTATTCATATAATCCAATCGGATCGCTCTAATTCATTATGAATCTTATACTTCCTTAAAAAATTTATTTACTAAACTTTTAATTCTTATTTCTTCATTTTCTTATGATTTCAACCATATGAAATCATCTCAATCTTCTTTTACTTCTTAATCCTATTAAGTTATGTTTTTAAACATATTACTTAAAGAAAATATTAGAAGAAACTAGGTTTTAGATTACCTCTTCTTCTTATTTTTCTCCCGCTAGACAAAGCCGGCGATTTGCAAGCTTTTCTATTTCACGATCACCCTTGATCCGAGCATCCATGCTCATGTTCTTTCTTCTTCTTCTTCTCTAAGCTCTCAAGCTCTCTCTCTCTCTCTCTCAAAAGTGTAGGATTTTTCAAAATCCCAAAAAAAGAGTTTAAGCTTCCTATTTATAGAAAATCAAGGCTAAGGGCATTTTAATCATTTCGCCCCCCACCTCCTTACTATTCCCACCTCCTCCAAGACTTAGCCACCAAGTTTACTTGCCCACCACCCTTACTTGGTGGCCATGTGGCCTCCCCTCTTGCCCATGGGTTGCCCCATTGGTTTTACCCATCCGTTTACCCATCGGTTCGATCCGCGGTTTCTTTTCTTGGTTTGGGCCTTAACCCTAATTCTTATTGGGCCTTACTTGGGCTTGATTTCACAAAGTGTTGGGCTTGACATATTCCAAGTCCAATTAGATTCTACAAAGTCCATGAACTCCAAGTCCATTAAGACTAATCATATTCTACGCATCTCATTCTCGTATTCTCGTATTTTCTTCGTATATAGTTCGTACGATATTCATATTATACGTCGTACTAATCTTCTTACTATACTCATATAATAACTAGTATTATCCTCGTATTTCTCACGTATAATAACCCTAATGATTATCCGTGATCATAAAATTCTCGGAACTTACTTTTCCTAACCCTTAGGTTTTGAGTCCGCAGGCGAAAACTTCATTTTTGCCATAACTGAAATATTATTGAATATTCCATCACGTCTCAAAATTAAACGTAATCTATAACTTCTCGGAATTTCAAAATAAATCTCCGAGCAGAAATGGATGAATAGTGCCTATTTCGTCTTTTTCCCCGAAAAATATTTTGTTCCCGGAAAAATCTTATTTTCGGTCTTGAAAATTCTTATTCGTTCAGTCTAGCTCGTAGCCAGAATCCTCCCAATTTATAATTATCCTAGGTTATAGAACGATTAACAAACACATAGCACATAATAGTATTAATAAAATTCATTTTATTAATAACTAATTCTTTAAACTTAAATTCTGGACAACCCAAATTTCCGGGTCGTCACAATCATGACCAAGGAGATGATCATAGAGTCTATTCACTCTACTACTGATGGTGTTCAAGTTAAATACCAGAAGCCTCCATCACTCAAGACTACTAACCAACATTC
The DNA here is from genome assembly GCA_020205605.1 of Panax ginseng. Lineage (NCBI taxonomy): Eukaryota > Viridiplantae > Streptophyta > Magnoliopsida > Apiales > Araliaceae > Panax > Panax ginseng. The sequence goes on along the minus strand of CM035142.1, from coordinate 73,679,197 downwards.
CTTCATCCTCAACCAGTGATTGGAACTCAACGATTCTTCAGATTCTTAACACCTTCGAAAATCTGTCCAAGGATGCAGATCGTAGAGTTCAATCTGATGCTCGATAGGAGACTGCTCAACTAGATGATCAAGTATTTGTGGAGAAGGAGCTGATGAAAAATTCTGGTGAACTAATTGAGAAGATGTCTCTATTTATAATTATCCTAGGTTATAAAATGATTAACAAACATATAGCACATAATAGTATTAATAAAATTCATTTTATTAATAACTAATTCTTTAAACTTAAATTCTGGACAACCCAAATTTCCGGGTCGTCACAATCATGACCAAGGAGATGATCATAGAGTCTATTCACTCTACTACTGATGGTGTTCAAGTTAAATACCAGAAGCCTCCATCAGCTCAAGCACTACTAACCAACATTCCTTCATCCTCAACCAGTGATTGGAACTCAACGATTCTTCAGATTCTTAACACCTTCGAAAATCTGTCCAAGGATGCAGATCGTAGAGTTCAATCTGATGCTCGATAGGAGACTGCTCAACCAGATGATCAAGTATTTGTGGAGAAGGAGTTGATGAAAAATTATGGTGAACTAATTGAGAAGATGTCTCTATTTACTGAAGAGTCAAAGAAGCTGACAAAAACAGAAGATAACTCTGTTCAAGAGAGACTCCAACCAACGATGGCTGATGTATCTCTCAAAATTAGAGAAACAGATCACATCTATCTAAAGACCATGAATGATCAGAAGGCAGATTCACTACAAGCGAAGAAGGCCAATGAAGAGTAGATCCAAGTCCTCTCTGACAAGATTGACAACATGAATCAGTCTTTCTTAGTGCAACTTGAGCTAGGCCAACAGGAACTCAAGTTTGAAGTTGTTAACTCCTCCTACCCGATGGAGCAGCTTATGTCCAACATGGAGCAGCTCTCCCAAATGATTAATGACAAAAAGGGGGAGAAAAAGAGGCATAAAAAGAGGCAGAGCAAGAGGCTTTCAAAGAAGGGCAACAAGAGTAAAAGGAAAGGAGAGAAGAAGTCAAAGAAGAAGATAGCAAAAGAAGAGGCAGAGTCATCATCTGAGGGGGAGCCAAAGATTGATGAGCCTATGTATTCCGAAGCTGAGGGGGAGCCAGAAGGAGAAGAGAAGCATACATCTGAGGGGGAGCAAAGCAAAGAAGGAAAGTCATCATCCTATGGGGAGCAAGAGCAAGAAGGACAAACAGATGAATAGTTGATCAACAGACATCCTGGAAACATACATGGAGCCAAAAGAGGTACATCTCTAACTAGTTAGGTATGTTCTGGATCCAGGATGTAAAATGTCAGTGTATTAAATTCCACATCATTATAAATGACATTCATGACAATCTGTTATAGAAATACAGCTGCTCACTGTATATAAGATTCATTCATAACATGCATATGCACTTATTATTTTTGTCATAATCAAATTGGGGGAGATTGTCAGGAATAAGCATGTGAATGTTATTCCTATTTACATATGATTTGATTATGATATATATGAATGAATATGCAAGTATGCTTTGCATCCCAAAATAGGTATACAACACCCATTCTCGAAGTCGCCAAATACATGGTATATAAAGCAAACTACAACTTTAATAATACAAATGTCGGTGAAATACTTACAATACATACTCGTGAGTTTAAATACAAATATTGTCTTCTAGATAATATCCACACGCAAATAAGTCCTCATTACAATTATTCAAACACTATTTTATAGAAATAAGTGAGGATCGCTAAAACATCTTCCTAGAACCATCACTCCATACCCCGACTCGATCCTCGCTATGTTCTCACCTCCCGAGAAGAAAAATGGAACAAAAAGGAAAGGGTGAGCTCAACTAGCCCAAGAAGAATATTATGACTAAGATAATATACAACAAATTATCGTTAGTCTTCAACAGGAAAATCTGATAAAATATAATAGACAACAAGTTTTAGATCAACAAATGCAATGAAACAAAGAATCCATTGTAAGAGTCACGTAGAGAAAGAATTCTAACCGCCTTCTAAGGTTTAAAAGTCCATCATCAATATTTTCATCCTCCGTAATAACAATCAATATACATCTTTAATCATCTTTGCACCATGTGCCAAAGATATTCATTTGTATCACCAAATGGTCATGTTCATCTCAACACTGCTCATCTTTGCACTACGGCCAAAGAGATTCATCGCTTTAATCATTCATCTTTGCACTACAGCCAAAGATATTCATCAAGTATCACCATTAAGGACCGAGGATGATGAAAAACATTTTTAAGAACGAATCCAAAGGAGATAGAAGGACAAATATTAGGGATTAATGATTTACTTTGTTTTATCCAAGATCAATAATACTTCATAATAATCGATTTTGAAGTGTAACTCAAAAAATAACGATCAAAACATGGATACAATCAAAGATAGTAGCCAAAATAGATATTTGGACAAAAAGAAAAATTTTCATTTTCTATGAATAAGGTGAGATAAGGCAGATACGTATCGTGAATACGTGAAAGGTACACTCAAAAGATAGAAACGTGAAAACATCATCACGCTTCGTGATATGAATAAATGACTCTGAATACAACAAGTTCCAAATTTGATAAAAAGTTCACCAATATTAAAAAGTTCATAATGATATTTCAAGAAAATAATATCATTTAAGAAGAAAATAACATCCCTTACCTCAAAATAACCGTATTTCCGATCGAATTTCAGATAAGGTCGATGTAAACTCGCACCAGATATAGCAACACTCAAAGTATACTCACAAGAATACGCCGATAATATAGAGAGAGAAAGAGAGAAAACTTTGTTTCTGGTGTGATTTTCAATTCTAACTTAGCCCTCTATTTATAGAAAAATGTTAGAACGCCAAAGGAGACTAAATTAATAAACTATTAATATTTACCAAATATTCAAGCCCACCACCAAGGAATCTGATTTCACCACCAGCAACACATGTTAAAGATGCTCACCAACCTTTGAAAAACGTTTTTCTTGAAAATAATAATTAAAACTTCAAAAATCAATTATTTTAACTCCTAACTTCAATAATTTACAATAAATAGCCCTTTTTATTAAAAAATTCAAATCTCATGATTTTTTATAGGAATTTCAATTTCTACAACTTTTGTAAGAAAATTTTTCCAAATTCCAAAAATGTAAATTATCAAAATCCACAAAACCAAGCGATTTTACGCCTATAATCAATTTTGGCCAAGAATTGTGTCCACCGACACACAAAACATGTGTTAAACATTTAATGCCACAAAAAACACTCTTCCTCCTCATATACTCATATATCCCACATTCATTGTAAAATATCACCGCTAATATATTATTAAAATAATATATTTAAATGAATTATTTTATCGTAAAAAGATAAAATATTAATTTTCAACAATTGTCACATTAAAAAATTTCTCCATCTATATCCACATAAAATGAATATTTTCTTTATCATAATAATCAATAATTAATTATTTAAAAAATAATATTACGTAATCACACAAGATCGATAACCGTGCCGCTCCTCAGAAAGAGGGGCTTTCCAATAAGGATTTCTCCTCATCGCGCGCAATTAGTGACCAAACCTCTCCTTAGATGTAACTTTCTAGACATTGCCAATAATGTTATCTCGATAATATTATTCAAATAATATGAATTATTGATCCGATAATGGAAAATATCGCGCAAAATGACAATTATTGAAACAATAATAATATAAATATCAACGCAAAGAATTATTGAATCAATAAAATAAAATAATGAATAAAGAATTATCGTAATAATTATCGAGTAAAGGCCTTCTTCACGCATTTAATCAATAATTCAACAATATGCTGTAATACCGTGTGCTATCGCGGCAACACATGCGATATTATCAGATTTTAACCACTGTGTAACCCAACAAAGTTGTTAATTCTGTAATAATTTACGCCTGCTATTTATAAAACTCAATCTTTGTCGCTTTCTTTCATCCAACCGCTTTTTCCGTTATGGGGCCCATAAATGGTCGCTACTGGCGTTGCATTTAATATTCCCGACAAAAAAGAATATTCCACCACCAAACTAATATTCCCCAACAAAAATGAATATTTTAATAACCACTTGTTTATTTTGCAAAATTGCACATTTCACCCATAACCAAAGCATTATATCAAATTACCACCTTATTAATCAAGAATAATAATTAGAGGAAATTCGATTTTATTTATAAAAAGTTGGGGTCTTACAACCTCCCCTCCTTATGAAATTTCATCCTCTAAATCGACGACGACGACTGTGTATGATAAAAGGTGAGGTACCTCACTTTCATTTCTCGACTCCAACTCCCATGTCATTTCCTCAATAGCATGGTTTCTCCATAAAACCTTAACTTTGGTATAATCTTGGTGCGTAGGATATGCTCTTTCCTATCCAAGATCTTAACAGTACCTCTTTCAGACGTTAAATCTTCTGGCTATCTCTCGTCGGGTTCTAACGCAATAATGTGGTTTCGATCTTTCACATATTTATTTAAGCATAGATATGTGAAAAAACATTATGAACATTTAGACATGTTTCGAGGTAACGCGAGTCTATACGCTTACGCTTCCTATTATTGGTCAAGAATCTCAAATGGACCAACAAACCTTGATCGAGCTTTTTCTTTTCCCAAAATTAACTCCTTTCCATGGAGCAATACGTAATAATACATGATCTCCAATATTAAACTCCACGCCCTTTCTATGAAGATCAACATAACTCTTTTGTCGATCTTGTGAGGTTTGAATACGTTGTTAATCATTTGGATCTTTTCTCGTAGTCATGCATTTAATTCTCGTCCCAACAACGTTGCTTTCTCCCACCTCGCCCCAAAGATAATCGAGAACGACACTTTCGCCCATACAACGCCTCAAATGGAGCCATGCCTATACTTGCTTGATAATCGTTGTTGTAAGAGAATTCCACCAAGGGCAAGTACTTATCCCAACTTCCTTTGAAATCTAGAACACGTAGTCTTAATAGATCTTCAAGGGTTTGAATAGTCCTCTCTCGATTGTCCGTCCGCTTGAGGATGGTATGTCGAATCAATCAGAACTGCGCTCATAGCTTTCTCGCAAGCTAACCCAAAATCTTGAAGTGAATCTTGGGTCACGATCCAAAACTATGGATATCGGCATGCCATGCAATCGCACAATCTCATTCACGCATATACGAAAGCAAGACGCTCAAGGAATAAGTTTTCAGATAGGTAAGAAATGAGCAGACTTGGTTAATCTATCAACAATAACCCAAATCGCATCTATGCCTTTGAGAAACCTTGGGAAGACTCAGAACTAAATCCATTGTAATGTGTTCCCACTTCCATTCCTAATCTCAAGTGGTTGCAATGGACCTTTTGGCATTTGATGTCCGCCTTTACACGCCGACAAGTTAAACACCTCGAGATAAACTCCGCGATCTCTCTCTTCATATTGTTCCACCAAAATGTATGTCAATATCATGATACATTTTGGTACTCCTGTGATGGATCAAAACGGGTGTTGTGTGCCTCCATCATGATTCTATACTTCAAGTCGTAATCGTTAGGAACGCAAAGTCTAGAGTTGAATCAAGTATTCCTTCTTCATCGATTCTCGCTTCCTAATAGCACCTTCTTGCACTTTCTTTCTTCATTTGATCGCCCCATGTCCGTAGCTTGAGCAGCCTTTAACTTTATCGATTAAAGTCTGGTTCTACTCAGATATTCGCCATCATCACGTGGGTACCTAGAGTTTTCATCTCCATCTCTATTATTTGTAAGTTATACTTAAATGAGTCTTTGATAATATCGCACTGCATCAGATACCATCTTCTACTCAACACGCTTAGCTACCACGCTCGCTTTTCTAGGATGGTATGGTCGTAACATGTGCCAAATGAGTCTCCTCTCGAGTTCTTCAAGCTCTTCCCACATTCCTCGCTTCATTCGAATTTTGTATCTCTACGAGTCACCGAAGTTAATGGAGTAGTGATTTGAGAAAATCTTTCCACTAATCTTCGATAATAACCAACTAAGCCTAAAAAGCTACGATTTCGACATCGATTTAGGTTGCTCTCAATCGTGACTCATATCCCAATCTTGGATAACACATCACAATAGCACCTATCGCTTTACTACCGCACTAATATGGCGCCCCTACGGAGAGTTTGGCTTTTTGCATTCCACAAAGGAAGTCATAAGATAGAGGCTCGTATCAACTTCTATAGTTGGGTTTTTAACTCCTCAAGTTCAATAGAGCCATTCGATATGAGATTTTAGAAATGGTTTTTTGTACCCGATTTAAAGTCGATACAAATTCAATATCACGCCTCGAGTAGGCCAAGAAATTCTTCAGAAATACGTCGAAATTCACTAACAACAAAAATATCATTCAAATCGACGATTATTGTTCAAGTCCATAACATGGCTAAGAAAGCTTGACATTCGCTTTTCAATAAACAAATAGCTTTGTGGTTTGATATGACAAAGTTGTTTGACTTCAATGGTTTGGTTGCTTAAATTCAATAATAAAAGTTGCTTAGAATATGAAAACTAACAACCTTACAAAAGCAATCAATTTTGCATGATGAGTAGTTAACCAATCAATCCCTAAAATCACATCAAAAGCAAGTATCTTTAAATAGATAAGATCAACAAGTAATGTGATGGTGCTAACTTGAATCGCATAAGATTCATAAACAAAGGATGTAACGAAAAGTTCCTCCTAACTGAGTTTTCACAGATAAATCCAAGTCTAATTTCTCCTGAGTCAAGTTTAAACGCTGAGCACAAGCAAGAGAGAGATAAAAGAATGGGTAGAACCCAGATTCAGTAAGGTATAAACTTCGCAAGAATTCAAGATTAGCTTACCCGTGATCACCTCGCATTTGGGTTCCTCACTTTTTGGCTACCACGACAAACGCTTCTTCCAGAACCGGCCGATTTCGACTTATCCGGGAAATTTTGAATCACCACACCCACCGAACTTGGTTTCGCTTATAGTACAATCTCGAGCGATGTGGCCTTCCTTTCCACAACAGTAACATACCTTGGATTTTGTGGGACAATGGCTTAATGATATGTCCCTCCTTCCCGTGATTTGTAACATCTAATCAAGGCCGTTCTCCTCCCCTAGAATTTGTTGTTGGTGCCGGTGTGTCGTCGCCGATGTCTTCCCGCCATTGTTGAATCTCTCTTTTCAAATTTCCACTGAGTCACCTCTCCTATTATCATGTCCACGATTACCACCGAGTGGTTACCGCTTTGTCCGATTCTTTCCTCCTCGCCGGTTATCATCGCTCGATGATCGCCGCCACCGATATGACCTCGTCAGGGTCCCTCATTGAGTATACTCACTATCTCGCCTAATAATCGAGCCTGTTTACAACATCTCAATACAGTAGAAAATTTATGAGATATAAGGTATCGATTTAATCTCGGTTTTAGACCTCTCAAAACATCCGCCACACGCTCCTCATTCTCCACCAAATGAGGTGCAAAACTCGATAACTCGCTAACTTTGCCTCAGATCGAGACACCGCCATGTTGTTCTCGCTCAAGTCTAATAAACTCTACCTCCTTCATATGATTAATACTTTTTCGGAAAGTACTTGTCATTGAAAAGTTTCAAATCTTTCCCAAGACATGTTGAGTGTATCCGGTTGGTACGCTTCACGTGATTCCCACCAAGAATCGCTTCACCATTTAAACATAAAGGTGGCGAATGGAACCTTTCGTTCTCCGCATCCCAAGACATCAAATATCTTGGTAATTTGTTTGACCCACGCTTTCGCTTTGATCGGATCCCGCTTCCATGGAAATCTGTGGTCCCAACTCCTCGAATCGCTTAGTCATGTGATGCATCGCAAGGCTTGCCATCATTTCCACCGTATTTTGCACACGAAGTCTCCTCGTCTCGATTTTGCATGAATCGCAAAAAGCTTCTAAACATTCCATCATTCATCGCTTGCTCGCAGAACGTTGTTTACAGGAGGAATATTGCCTTCCCCTGCTGACGCTCTCCCCGGTTTGTGACTAAAGGTTGTTCCACCGCCTCATAAACTCCATTGTTAACGCTTCTCAGCACCATTCTTAAATACTCGCCATAAAACAAGGGTTAATTAAACAAATTAACATATCACATAATATCCCTATATTATGACCGACCAACAAATAAGCTTAGGTAGGACACACTAAATAAGGATTTACTGCCTCCCTCCTAGTTCTATTCCCCGATCTCCGCCAGAGATCATATCCCTAAGCTCGATATTAACCGCGACGCCCCAAAATAGGTATACAACACCCATTCTCGAAGTCGCCAAATACATGGTACATAAAGCAAACTACAACTTCAATAATACAAATGTCGTGGTGAAATACTTACAATACATACCGTGAGTTTAAATACAAATATTGTCTTCTAGACAATATCCACACGCAAATAAGTCCTCATTACAATTATTCAAACACTATTTTATGTAAATAGTGAGGATCGCTAAAACATCTTCCTAGAACCATCACTCCATACCCCCGACTCGATCCTCGCTATGTTCTCACCTCCCGAGAAGAAAAATGGAACAAAAAGGAAAGGGTGAGCTCAACTAGCCCAAGAAAGAATATTATGACTAAGATAATATACAACAAATTATCGTTAGTCTTCAACAGGAAAAATCTCGATAAAATATAATAGACAACAAGTTTTAGATCAACAAATGCAATGGAAACAAGAATCCATTGTAAGAGTCACGAGAGAAAGAATTCTACCGCCTTCTAAGGTTTAAAAGTCCATCATCAATATTTCATCCCTCGTAATAACAATCAATATACATCTTTAATCATCTTTGCACTACATGTGCCAAAGATATTCATTTGTATCACCAATTGGTCATGTTCATCTCAACACTGCTCATCTTTGCACTACGGCCAAAGAGATTCATCGCTTAATCATTCATCTTTGCACTACAAAAGCCAAAGATATTCATCAAGTATCACCATTAAGGATCGAGGATGATGAAAACATTTTTAAGAACTAATCCAAATGAGATAAAGGACAAAATTAGGATTAGGATTCGATTAATGATTTTTTATCCAAGATCAATAATACTTCATAATAAACGATTTTGAAGCGTAACTCAAAAATAACGATCAAAACATGGATACAATCAAAGATAGTAGCCAAAATAGACATTTTGGACAAAAAGGAAAATTTTCATTTTTTAAAGGCCAGATTCGTGAATAAAGGTCAGATTCGTGAATAAAGGTCAGATACGTGAATAAGGCCGATAACGTGAATAGGTCGACACAAAAAGATAGAAATTGAAAAGAATCACGCCTCGTGACACAACAAGTTCCAAATTTGATAAAAAGTTCAACCAATATTTTGGCATAATGATATCAAGAAAAAAATATCATTTACAAAAAAGAAATAATATCCTTACTTAAGAAAAATAACCGTATTTATTCGATCAATTTTCTGATCAATTTTCAGATATGTAAATGTAAAACTCGCACCGTATATCAACACTCAAAGTATACTCACAAGAATACGCCGATAATATAGAGAGAGAAAGAGAGAAAACTTTGTTTCGTGTGATTTTCAATTCTAACTTAGCCTCTATTTATAGAAAATGCTGTAACGCCAAAGGAGACTAAATTAATAAACTATTAATATTTACCAAATATTCAAGCCCACCACCAAGGAATCTGATTTCAACCACCAACACATGTTAAAGATGCTCACCAACCTTGAAAAAACGTTTTTCCAAAAATAATAATTAAAACTTCCAAAATCAATTATTTTAACTCCTAACTTCAATAATTTACAATAAATAGCCCTTTATCGTAAAAATTCAAATCTCGCGATTTTTTATAGGAATTTCATTTTCTACAACTTTGCGTAAGAAAATTTTTCCAAATTCCAAATGTAAATTATCCAAATCCACAAACCAAGCGATTTTACATAGCCTATAATCAATTTTCTTGGCCAAGAATTGTGTCCACCGACACACAAAACATGTGTTAAACATTTAATGCCACAAAAATACTCTTCCTCCTCATATACTCATATATCCCACATTCATTGTAAAATATCACCGCTAATATATTATTAAAATAATATATTTAAATGAATTATTTTATCGTAAAAAGATAAAATATTAATTTTCAACAATTGTCACATTAAAAAATTTCTCCATCTATATCCACATAAAATGAATATTTTCTTTATCATAATAATCAATAATTAATTATTTAAAAATAATATTACGTAATCACAAGATCGATAAACCGTGCCGCTCCCTGAGAGTAGGGGCTTTCCAATAAGGATTTCTCTCATCATCGCCGCAATTAGTGACCAAACCTCTCCTTAGATGTAACTTTCTAGACATTGCCAATAATGTTATCGATAATATTATTCAAATAATATGAATTATTGATCCGATAATGAAAAATATCGTAAAGTTGACAATTATCAAAAACAATAATAATATAAATATCAACGCAAAGAATTATTGAATCAATAAAATAAAATAATGAACAAGAATTATCGTAATAATTATCGAGTAAAGGCCTTCACGCATTTAATCAATAATTCAACAATATCGCGGTAATACCGCAAAGCTATCGCGCGCAACCACGATATTATCAGTATTTTAACCACCTGTGTAACCCAACAAAGGTTAATCAGAATAATTTACGCCGTTATTTATAAAACTCAATCTTTGTCGCTTTTTTCATCCAACCGCTTTTCAGCATGGGGCCCATAAATGGTCGCTACTGCCGCATTTAATATTCCCCGACAAAGAAGAATATTCCACCACCAAAAAACTAATATTCCCCCAAAAAATGAATATTTTAATAACCACTTGTTTATTTTGCAAAAATTGCACATTTCACCCATAACTAAAGCATTATATCAAATTACCACCTTATTAATCAAGAATAATAATTAGAGAAAATTCGATTTTATTTATAAAAGTTGGGGTTGTTAAGGCAAACAGAAGTGTTGAAGCACTGCACAAAAGAAGGAATAGGTGTTCTACATTGAAGATCCAATCAACACTCTTCAAGATCGTAGTGTTGTCTCTACCAGTCAACATGATACTACGATCAGGTCCTTAAAGACATGCATCAGAATCATAGAGTTCGAATAGCTGAAGATTGAAGCATTGGCAATGGTTCAATCTAAAGGATAATATTCGGACAAGAGCTTATTGAGAGCATCGATGCAAAAGGACAACCTCTGATCAAGAAATCAGAAGGAGGAAATAAAGTCTTCGACCTGCCCAAGACATTAAAGTGACATCTCTGATGGGGTAGGTGAAACAGTAGACTGCAGTGTCATAAAAGTAAGACATATCACATCAGCAGTGTTCGTCAGTCAACTCGAGATCTATGCAGATATTTGAATAGCTTTTAACGGCTACTTTCCAACGGAAGGATTGGGAAGGAATATAAATCAGCAAGAGCTTCAAAGATAAAAGGTTGCTGGAGTTGCCGAGTTTGGAGAAAAGGTGGACTGTTCTAAACTATGTGAGATAGTGAGTCCGAAGGCTCACTCTATAATCCACCAAGAACACTTAGAGTCAGACAAAGAAAGAAGTAGAAGTAAAAGTTCTACAATGTAGAAGTGAGAGTTCTACTACATGAAGAGTGTTCTGAACTGCCTAAAGAAAGAAGAGTGTCATGTCATCTTGATGTCCATCATGGGAAGACTCTAAGTACCATAGAGAAGAGCTCACAGTCATCTTAGTAAGTCCATCATGAGAAGGCATAAAGTATCAAGAAAGGAGATCACAAACGTCATCATGGTGGCAAGTATGAGAAAGAAAGTTTCTAAGTACCTAGCTGAAGAACTTACAGTCATCTTAGAAACCCATCATGTGCAGCCATCACGTATCAAGAGGAATGATCTTCAAGGCAGTTCATCAAGGGATCATCAGAGGAGGTTAAGTAACTGATGAAGCTGAGCATCATGCAACACTCAATTGCACTTCAAGGATGATCACGCCAAGCTGCTAAGTACAGAAGATGTTTAAACATAAAGACATCTTAGCAGCTCAGCACTAACTCCAACAAACAAACAAACAACTCAACAAGAAGCCAGGGTTTGAGGGGTCCTTGTCTGGAGGGACTAAATGAAGTTCCAAGCCTGCTGGGCTTGAAAAGTTCCTAGGGAACTAGAGAAGTTCCAAGGCTGTTGGCCTTGAAGAGTTCTTAGTGAACTTAAGTCCCAAGGCTACTGGCCTTGAAGAAATCTTAGTGATTCAGGGTGCTGCCCTTCCTTAGTGGAAATCCTGCTAGTTAAAAGCAGAAGAGTGGATTAGGAGCTTGAGTCTCTGAACCACTTAAAACCCTTTGTGTCTTTTACTTTAAGTCATTTATATTGTTTCTATTAACTGCTATAACTGCTATGTATGTTCTAACTGCTTACAACCGAACTAACTCTACGAACAATGTGACGCCCCCAAAACAGGTATACATCACCCATCTTGGGTCGCCAAATACATGGTACAAAATTCAAATACAACTTAATTATACAACAATCATGTAAAATACGACAAAACATAATCTAAGAGTTTTAATAAGAATATTTTCATCTAGATAATATACACACTCAATGGAGTCCTCATTACATTTATTGTCACACTATTTAACAGAATAGTGAGGACTACTAATGCTATAATCTGGACCGTCACTCCGTTACCCGACTAGTCCCGGCTACGTTCTCATTTCCTGAAGAGAACAGTGAAAGAAAGGGTGAGCTTAACTAGCCCAGTAAGAAATATTATGACTAAGATAATGCAAAATAAATTATCATTAGCCTTCAACAGTGTTAAACTAATAAAATATAATAAACATCAATTTTAACTGCAGTGGAACAAGCAAACCATTAGAAGAGTCAAGTAGAAAATAAAATCTACTATCTTCTATCATTTAAAAGGTTTTTTCATCACTTTTATCGCTGAGACTCAGCTTAATAAATAAATCACATCATCCCTGCACTACGGCCAAGGATATTCATTAGTATCACGACCACAAATTATCCATGCACTACGGGCCAAGGATATTTATGTATTAATCAATGGTCATGATCATGCCAACAACTGTCCATCAATGCACTACGGCCAATAAGGATTTTGACCACATCATTTGTAACATTACGGTCATGATTATACCAAATAATCCCTGGTCATAATCATACCAATTCCATCTATGCACTACAGGCCACAGATGACTTTCAACATAATATAAGCATGAGGATTATGTCAATTCAATAAAACAAGTTCAAGAATAAATTTTAAAGATTTATAAGTTAATTTATCCTTAACTCAATAACGTCCAAATTGTCAACATGATACTGCTTTGTGGAGTAAAATTCAAGAACGCTCAGAAGAATATTTTCATGAAAAGATACTAGATGAAGCGCAAATATCAAGGATATTCCACTAATTTCATGGAGTATAGAAGCCAAAACTTTAATCAACTTAGTATAATAGAATATATGAAACCGCAAATGGATTTTTGCCGCCATGCGGTAATCCACGTAGTATGCATTATTCCAATGAGAATAATAAAGAACGAATAATGTAAGAATTCACCGGTGATGCGTGAATCCAAGATGAGATAGGTTATTCCAACAGAATAATAAAGAATGGAGCCAGGTCATGCGTAATCCGCACAGACAGGATGCTCCAATCGAATAATAAAGAATGAAACCAGGTCATGCGTAATCCGCACAGACAGGATGTTCCAATAGAATAATAAAGAATGGAACCAAGTCATGCGTAATCCGCACAGACAGGATGTTCCAACAGAATAATAAAGAATGGAATAACAACAAAATTCACCAGGCATGCGATAGACCGCACAGACAGGTTATTCTAATAAAATAATAAAGAATTGAATAACAGAAGAATTTCACCATGTATGCGGTACTTCGCATAGACATGTTATTCCAACATAATAATAAAGAATGGAATAACAACCCTTACGAGTATTGAAAGAAAATAACTCTCTTCATGAATACAAAAGAAATAATACCCCTTACCTTAGAAAATTGGATCTTTGGAATAGTGAGGTAGTGAGACTTTCTCTTCTTTCTCTCTATAATTTCTCTCTATAATAATTGCTCTAAAGCTTTTGTGAATTGGTGAGAAATGAAGGAAGAATGAGCTCCTATTTATAGGAAAATATAGTTTCGATAATTACACGTTTTGGGGCTCAAAATATTATAGTATAATACCTTCCTCTTTTTCTTGATTTTCAATTTAGTCCTACAAGTATTATCAAACTTGCACCACCTCCCCTAATAGTAAATAATGTAAATTAATAGATCATTCATGTGACTTAATAGTATAATCATGTAAAAAAACTAATTACAGTATAGTATTGTGACGCCCCCAAAATAGGTATACAACACCCATTCTGAGTTGTCAAAATACATAGTACAGAAACAACTACAACTTTATTAATACATCATAAAAACTGTGAGTTTAAATACAAATATTGTCGTCTAGACAATATCCACACTCAAATAAGTCCTCATTATAATTATTGATACATTATTTTACAAAAATGGTGAGGATTACTAAAACTACTTTCTAGAACCTTCATTCCATACCCCGACTAGTACTCGCTACATTCTCGCCTCATAAGAAGAAAAATGGAACAAAAAGGAAAAGGGTGAGTTCAACTAGCCCAGTAAAGAATATTATGACTAAGATAATATAGAACAAATTATCATTAGTCTTCAATAGGGAAAAATCTGATAAAATACAATAGACAACAAGTTTCAGATTAATATTTGCAGCGGAAATAATAATTCATAGAAGAGTTACGTAGAGAATGAAATCTACTATTATCTATGAATTTAAAAGTCCATCATCAATATTTTATCCCTATAACATCAATCAATATACATCATAAATCAAATATTCATCTTTGCACTACAGGCCAAAGATATTCACCAGTTGGTCATGTTCATCTAAGTACATGTTCATCTTTGCACTACGGACCAAAGATATTCATCAGAAATCATTCATCTTTGCACTACAGGCCAAAGATATTCAGTAATATCATCATTTAGGACTGAGGATGATGAAAAATATTTAAAAGGAAATGAATCCAGTGAAACAAAATAACAAATATTAAGGATTCGTATTTCGGTTTATCCATGTCCAAAAATACCTCATAAATAATCATAGTGGAGTAAAATTCAAGAATGATCAAAACATGGATACAATCAAAGCTAGTATCCATAATAGATATTTTGGACAAAAAGAAGAAAATTTTATTTTTTTCAGTGAATAGTGTCGTATTCGTGAATAGTGTCGTATACGTGAATAGTGTCGTAGTAACCCCGACACAAAAAGTTTCAAATTTGATAAAAAGTTCTAACCAATATTTCGGCATAATGATATTGAAGAAAATAATATCATTTAAGAAGAAAATAGCATCCTTACCTCGAAAAGACAAGATTTACGATTGGAACACTTTGAATATAGTGTTGAAGGAACTCAAGATAGTATAAAACACTTTGTGGTATCGAATACTCACAAGAATGATAATATAGAGAGAGAAAGAGAGAGAAAACTTTAGTTTCTGGTGTGATTTTTAATTCTAACCTAAGCACCCTATTTATAGGAAAATGCTTAGAACACCAAAGCAGAAAATTTAATAAAATATAAATAAACTTTTCTTAAATTCCTACACCCACTTTTGTTTTCTAGATATCAGCCAAAACATGTGCCAACATTACCAAAACGTTTTTCATACTAAAATTATTGAAAACTCTAAAATAAAAATAAAAATCAATTAATCTAGAACTTCAATAATTCATAACAAATAGCCCTTTTATCAGAAAAATTCGAACCTCATGACTTTTCAATATGAAATTCCATTATCTACAACTTTGCAGAAGAAAGGTTTTCTAAATTCCAAACAGAAATTGACCGAAATTCATAAACGGGCGATTTTATAGGTTATAATCAAATTTCAGTCAAGAAATGGGGTCCACAGACATGTTTAACATGTTTTAAACAACTTTTGCAACAAAAATACTCTTCCTCCTCATATACTCATATATCCCACATTCATTATAAAAAATATCCCCATTATTATATTATTAAAATATAATAATATATTTAAATGAATTATTTTATCAGAAAAAGATAAAATATTAATTATCACATTAAAAATTTTCTCCATCTATATCCACATAAAATGAATATTTTCCTTATCATATAAATCAATAATTAATTATTCACAAATAATATTACAGAATCACAATCTTGGCAACTGGTAGCTTCGAGGAAAGAGGGGCTTTCAATAAGAATTTCTCCTTACTAGCACAAGCAATTAGGTGACCAAACCTCTCCTTGAGACAGTAACTAGACATCCAATAATGTTATCTAATAATATTATTAGGATAATATGAATTATTGCTTTGATAATAAAAAATATGTGTAGTGACAATTATTAAAACAACGGTAATATAAAATATCAACGTAGCAATTATTGAATCAATAAAATAAAATATTGAGCGAAGAATTATCGTAACAATTATTGAGTAGTGCCTTCACGTAAGAATAAATAATTGGTGCAATACTGGTGCTTCTTGCATAATAACGCAGACATCGTGTTTTAACCACCGAGTATTCCAACAGTATTAACGGTAACAACTACGTCGTTATTTATAAATAACTTATACTTGTCGTTTTCTTCATCCAATCGCTTTTCGTTATGGGGCCCACACAAGGCTGCGCCGTCGTACGAATATTCCCCGACAACAATGAATATTTTATAACCACTTGCTTATTTGAAATATTTGCGCATTTTATCCATAACTAACCACATTAATCAAATCAACCCTTACTATTTCAAAATAATAAATAGAGAAAATTAAATTTCATTTATTAATAATTTGGGGTCTTATAACCTCCCCTCCTTAAGAAATTTCGTCCTCAAAATTGACGTACGTACCTGGTGTTTTGAAAAGATGAGGATACCTTGCTTTCATTTTTGTTTCCAATTCCCAAGTCATTTCCTCAATAGCATGGTTCCTCCACAAAACTTTAACTTGTGGTATGACCTTTGTGCGTAGGACATGCTCTTTCCTATCCAAGATCTTGACAGGTACCTCCTCATACGTTAAGTCTTCGGCTATCTCGTCCGGTTCTAACTCAATAACATGGTTCGGGTCTTTCACATATTTACGAAGTACAGATATATGAAAAACATTATGAACATGAGACATACTTGGAGGTAACACGAGTCTATAGGCCACATTTCCTACTCGGTCAAGAATCTGAAATGGACCAACAAATCGTGGATTGAGCTTTCTTCTCTTCCCAAATCTTGTAACTCCTTTCTATGGAGCAACACACAATAATACATGATCCCCAATACTAAATTCCACGTCCTTTCGATGAAGATCCGCATAACTCTTTTGTCGATCCTGTGCCGTTTGTATACGTTGTCGAATCATTTGGATCTTTTTCGTAGTCATACATACCAACTCGGGTCCCAACAATGTTGCTTCACCCACCTCATCCCAACATATTGGAGAGCGACACTTTCGTCCATATAATGCTTCAAATGGAGCCACACCTATACTTGCCTGATAACTGTTGTTGTAGGAGAATTCCACTAATGGTAAATACTTATCCCAACTCCCTTTGAAGTCTAGGACATAGAGTCTTAATAGATCTTCAAGAGTTTGACTAGTCCTCTCTGATTGTCCGTCTGTTTGAGGATGGTATGCGCCGAATCGAATCAGAATCCGTGCTCATAGCTTTTTGCAAGCTAACCCAAAATCTTGAAGTGAATCTTGGGTCACGATCCGAAACTATGGATACTGGCATGCCATGCAACCTCACAATCTCATTCACGTACATACTAGCAAGACGTTCAAGGGAATAAGTCTCCCGTATCGGCAAGAAATGAGCAGATTTGGTTAACCTATCAACGATAACCCAAATAACATTTATTCCTTGAGAAACCGTGGGAAGACCCGTAACGAAATCCATTGTAATGTGTTCCCACTTCCATTTCGAAATCTCAAGTGGTTGCAATGGACCCTTAGGCACTTGATGCTCCGCCTTTACACGTTGACAAGTTAAACACCTCGAGATAAACTTTGCAATTTCTCTCTTCATATTGTTCCACCAAAATGTATGTCGAAGATCACGATACATTTTGGTACTTCCAGGATGGATTGCAAATGGTGTATTGTGTGCCTCCATCATGATCTTTGTAAGACCCCGACTTTTATGAATAAAAATGAATTTTCTTTAAGTATCATTTTTGAATATTATGGAATGAATTTAATATAATGTTATAGTTGTGGATAATATTTATAAATTTTGCAAAGTATGCAAGTTGTCATATTATATTCGATTGGTCGGGAAATATTCTTTTTGTCAGGGAATATCCGTACGACGATACAATCATTGGTGGAGCCCACAATAGAATTATTGTTGGATTGAGAAAACGACAAAAATATTTTATTGAAAATAACGGCAGAAGGTTTACCGTTAATACTGTTGAACTACTCGGTAGTAAAAGTACAGTAATACGCGTGGTTGTATAGTAGCACATGGTATTGATTATTAATGCTTACGTGAGAAGTCACTTAGTTTTGTTCAATTATTGCTACAGTAATTACTGCATAGTATCTCACTTTATTTGATTCAATTATTGTCAATATTTTATATAATATTAAATCAATAATTGACATGACTGAGTTATTAATATTATTATTTGCAATATTAACGATGACTAGAAGTTCTGCCAAGGAGAGGTTTGGTCACCTAATTGCACGCCAATAGGGAGAAATCCTTTTTGGAAAGCCCCCTCATTCCTGGAAACGAACTGGTCGATTAATATTGTGAATTATAATAATGGTGATAAATGTTGTTAAAAATATTGAGGGAAATTTTTTTTTGAAGTATTTGATGTAAATTTTATTGAACCCTCACTTACCCATTTTTCAAAACTGTCAGTAGAAGTTGTTCAGTTTATATATATATATATATATATATATATATATAATTTTGTCATGTTTTGAAATGGTGGTGGGGGGGTTCATAGGAAATCAAAGAAAAAAGGAATTGAATTGTCTGGTGGGAAAGTGTATTATTGAGACTTATATATAGAAGCTCATTCCTTCATTATTTTCTTACGAATTCACTGAAACTCTAGAGAGAGAAAATTATAGAGAGAAAGAAGAAGAGAAGTCTGTTAACTTTCTTTTCCTATATCCAGTTTCTTTTATGGTAAGGGGTATTATTTCTTTTGTATTCATAAAGAGAACTTCTGTTATTTCATTATTTATTATTCTGTTGGAATAACCTGTATACGTGGGCTACCCTATACTTGGTGAAATTCTTCTGTTATTCCATTCGTTATTATTCTATTGGAATATCTCATGCATGCGTTTTACGCCGGACCGATTCTCGCCTTTTATTATTCGTTGGAATTTCATGTCTGCATGCGTTTACGCCAAACCGATTAAAATCTTTATTATTCTCGTTGGAATATCCTGCTCACATGCATTTTACGTAGGACCTAATTCCGCTCTTTATTATTCTCATTGGAATATCTTGTTGTCTGCTTTTACGTAGGGCTCGGTTCCGTTAATTATTATTCGTTGGAATAACTCTCGCTCGCATGGATCTATCGCATGCCCGGTGATTTCTTTTGTTATTCTATTCCTTATTATACTCGGTTGGTTAAAGTTTTAACTTCATACTCCATGAAATTAGTGGAATATTCTTGATATTTGCGCTTCATCCAAAGATATCTTTTATGGAAATATTCTTCTGAGCATTCTTGAATTTTACTCTACAAAGCAGTATCATGTTGACACTTTGGACATTATTAGTTCCTGGATAAATTTATTCTTGAACTTGTTTTATTGAATTCTTATATCATTATCATCAGCCTCATGTTTATATTATATTGAAAGTCATCTGTGGCCTATAGTGCATAGATGGACTTGGTATTATTATGACAAGGGATTATTCGGTGTAATCACGACCGTAATGTTACAAATGATGCGGAAAAAGTCCTCATTGACCCGTAGTGCATTGATGGACCGTTGATGGCATGATCATGACCATTGATGAATACACTAATGTCCTTGGCCCGTAGTGCATGGATAATTTGTGGTCGTGATACTAAAGAATATCCTTGGTCGAAGTGCAGGGTGATTCGATGATGTGGATTATTTATTGTCGAGTCTCAAATGATAAAAGTCATGAAAACCTTTTAAATCATAGAAGATAGTAGATTTTATTCTCTACTTGACTCTTCTAATGGATTGCTTGTTCTACCGCAGCGATTAAACTTGATGTTTGTTATATTGTATCGGTTTAACCAATAAGGCTAATGATAATTTATTCTGCATTATCTTAGTCATAATATTTCTTACTGGGCTAGTTGAGCTCACCCTTTCTTTCACTGTTCTCTTCAGGAAATGAGAACGTAGTTGAAACGAGTCGGGGAACGGAGTGATGGTCCGGATGATTGTAATGCCCTGAAATCCGGTCTATCTTCACACCCGGATTTCGTACTCACTAGTACATCATTATATACAGAAATATAATAACATACACTCTCAAATCCCAGGTTCTAAAATCTTATAGCTTTTTTCATTATAAATAATGATAATTACATTATTCTTTTACATCTTACACGAGTGACTTTCATCTGCCACTAAGGATTCATAACTGTTTATTAAACTAGTCTATAGTTTAATTCTATCATTCTATATTACAAGTCTTCACTTGCTCTTCACGCACATTCATATACTGAATGACACTTCATCTGGATACCGATCAGCTTAATCTATACGGGATCCTTAAGTTCTTCTAACATCGTTCCCTGAAAATGTTTTTCATTTAAAGCAAGAGTGAGCATTCAATTGCCCAGCAAGTCATAATAGTTGAACAAACAACTTCAAGAATTTAAACATTCTTTTCAGACTTCAATAACTAAACAAAGGTTACGAAGCAGCTTGAATAATAGGAATAGTCTTGATTCCTATCATCTTAAAACATTAGTTACATGCACTTTGAAATACTTTCATTCTCTACTCTCTTTCATGCACATTCTGTCTGGCTAGAATCAATAACACAGACTTAACAATAACGGTTCATGTATAAATAGAACATTCTTTTATTGAACAGTTCAAACATAGAACGATTCATCTCACGTAAAACAATCAAGTGTTCACATTATGGCACAAGGCCTCATACGTTCTACCACCTTGTACAAATATCACACATTCGCACATAGACAAAACTTCTCAATTTCAATATCTGAGAAGTTTTAGAAACTAGCATTCATTTAAAATATAAATGAAGTTAGGAAACTTGCCTTTACATGATGACTATAGCTTACTATTTGAACTCGCTTTCATTCCAATCCCTATAACACATAAGGAAATAACAAATACACCAATTAGTCATATACTTGACTTACTCATTGATTTACTTAACTTTACTTCTTAAAGTTCGCGTTCTTGCAATATAATCTTACACGACTAACTTTCATTATCGGTTTACGGCTTCATGACATACGGAGATGTCTTACTCAAAACGTTCATCATCTTTGATGATTCACATTCTTATCTTCTTTGTATACTTCTCTAGGACTCAGCACACATCGCTTCTCTACTAGTAGTCCATATGGTACTCTCGAGTGGTTTCCCAAACAACCAACAAACAAGTTCCGTCTCTCATCTACACTGCCATCACAGTGAGTTAGATCGGTTACCAGTTTCGTATATACCTTCGCTCTCTAAAGGAATTGTTTAGCCCAGCTCCCATATGTCAACCATCAAAGGTTACGATTATACCACAACCTAACTTTCTCTTAACTTATACGAATGATTAAATTATAATGTTCGTTAAGTTAATTTCTTATTCCTTTTGGCTTTCTAGAAATTAATTGCCATACCTTAGGATTCATTCTTATCCGATTCACATTATGCTATCATTAATCTCATTACCGTTCAATACGGCTTTCTTGATACCATTCGTATCTTACTTACTACATTTATCAATGTCTAAGTCATACAACCAGGGTATACTTAGCACGTTCTCCAAACGCGAATACGATTCACGAGGATCGTTTACGTATTCAACATTCACGTTGCTCGTCTCTTAATCTCTCATTCAACCTTTACTCAAGGTTTTAATTTCTTTCGATCGTTATCCATCCCATGAATCCCATGTTCATTATTCTTTCTTAATGTCAAAGCCATACGGTTCGCTGTATGCTAAGACCGATCGTTCATCGCAACAACGTTGCGTTCACAACGTCTAAACGCTTTACATTCATCTCTCAATGCCATGTCATAACATCAAAATGATATACATTAACATCGTCAACCAACGTCTAAGGAATCACAACCATAGCAATCCCTCACATTCGTTTATCGCGACTACGGTCCCCGAACATCGATTCCATAACCCGCATCTACATTCTTTGTCTTTTAATCTCGTTAAATCTTTCCATTCAACCTTCACTATAGGTTTAACACACTTACTCAAGTGTTACATTATGTGAACTAAGTGTTCATACTTCTTTCTTACACATCCCCCAAGAAATTGAACAGTTAAAATCTCATTTTTGGGTATTGTCAAGACCGGTGGCCAGGCCGCTGCGTTCTCCTTTCCTCTCTCGTCTACATGACGCGACCTACTTCTCTCTCTCTCTTCTTCCAGATCAGCCATGGCCAAGTCCTTTGTTATCTCTGCATTGCGGCACCAATTAATGTAACACGAGAGGCCCGAGCTCGTATATTGGGCTACTTCTCAAAGCTCATTGCATGACTGGCGCCAAGCTTAAACCTTAGAAATTTTTCAAAGTGTTAACTTCATTTTGAGATGCTTACTTTCCGATCTCATAACTTCTTCGTTATAACTCGGAACGAGGTCGTTCTAAAGCCATTTTCTTCCTTATCTTATGTACTTTGATTACCCATAGACAGAAATTCGTTCTAAATCTGTTAACATGCCATTCAATTGGCCTAATCTTCGCTCTTCGTTTATTTTAACATTTTTAACGTTCTTCGTTCGTTCGTCCGTAATTCGGTCATCCGAACTTGGAATTCGTTCATTCTTGAGTCCACGACTCACGTTTTATACGTTCTCTTACATTTTTATGAAACCCTACACGTTCGGGTTCATTTACTAACTTTCAAATTTTCGTTCTTCTTTTATAAAATTTTTGCCATAACTTCGTTATAGCTTAGTTTTAATCCATTCTTCATGAACGTTTCTACCATTCCTAACCAAGCAATAAGCAACTAACTTATACGCGATGGTTTTAAACTTGTCCATCAACAACAATTATACTTCTATGGTTTTAAATTTGTCCATCAACAACGTTCTTCGTGTTCTTCGTTCGTTTTTCATTTTTTTATCGATATTTTGGATTACGATTTCACTTTTTCTTGGAATTTGATGTTATAGAACACCATTCCTTACTTATTTGACTCTATTTCATTCATAAGATTCATTGGATCGCTTTCAAAATCCTTACTTAATCTTATATTTCCTTAAGAAATTTATAAACTAAATTTCTTATTTCTTATTTCTTCTTTTCTCATGATTTCAACCATATGAAATCATTCTCAATATCTTTTACCCCTTATTCTCATTTAAACTATGTTTTTAACATAAAAACTTAAAGAAAAATTATCTAGAAGTTAGTTTTTCGGATTACCTTTCTTCTTTAATCTTCCTCCGTCGGACAAAGTTTGCTCACGAGCAAGCTTTTCTTCCTTCTTCTCCTTCTCTTCCCCCATCCGAGCTCTCTCTCAAAGTGTAGGATTTTCAAAATCCCATTCAAATGAGATTAAGCTTCCTATTTATAGATTTTCAAGGTTTGCCCCTAAAATCACTATTCACACCTCCTTACTATTCAAGACTTAAGGACTAAGTTAACTTAGCCCTCAAGTTTGCTTAACCCTTAAGTTTCGTAGTTCCGTCTTTCGGGTTTCGCTTACGAGGTTTTAAAATCATGATTCTCTAATCCAAATATTTTTGGATATTTCGCTTTGGCCATAATCGAAATATTATTAAATATTCCATCACGTCTCAACATTTTACGTAATCTATAACTTCTCAGAATTTCAAAATAAATCTCCGAGCAGAAACGGATGAATAGTGTTTATTTCGTCTTTTTTCCCGAAAATATTTTGTTCCTGAAAAACTTTTATTTTCGTCTTGAAAATTCTTACTTGTTCAATCTAGATCTTAGCCTGAATCCTCCCGATTAATAATCATTCTAGGTTATAAAACGATTAATAAACACATAGCACAGAATAGTATTAATAAAAATTCATTTTATTAATAACTAATTCTTTAAATCTTAATTTCTGGACAATCCGGATTTCCGGGTTGTCACATCCTTCCCCCCTTATAAAAATTTTGTCCTCGGAATTTCTTCAAACCATACCTATACCCGGGTCATCATATTCACCCCTTCTTCACAGAATGTCGCCATCAAAATTTTAGCTTACTCTTCTTCTCAACTTCTCTTCAAAGAAGTTATTATTTTTCAAACATTCCCTACCCTTCATAACTTATCAAGAATCGAAGTGAAAGGAATAACGAGGAATATATGATTCCTTTAAAACATTTCATACTTTTGCCGAGGGGTCAAATTGACCATGAACTCTTTACTAGGTTAAAAGCGACCTCTCATCAGTAAACCTTTCTTACTTGTAAGTTTACAATCACAAAGAAAGTAACTACCTCTTCAATGTTCTCCTCAAACTAAATCATTAGATTCCGCACCAAAACAATTTGGTTCGGTATAGCTCTTCAAAGAAAGATCGATTTTATTTTAATCATGACATACCATTCGTCTTAGCCAAATCAAGTAGCTTAGGCCATACCAATAAATTGGACATCAACTTGAAACATTCGTCTAGTCAACTCGCTTGACATCGACTAATTCTTTAAATTCGTTTGCAATACATCAAAACGTTTCATGACGTCATGATACCGCACTTTTCACAGTACGTTGAGGACTTCGTCAGTTTATGACTTCTTCATTAAGCATCATACCATAGCGGTTTATTGATCCTAAGATCAAATCCAACACCAGGTTTAATTGCATTAATAACTCCATCCTTTTACCATCCTTGCATCAAATGCACTGATGATATAGAATTCATTTTGATATTTCAAATCAATTTCTGTCTAGCCGAAACAATTAGCATAGACATACCAAGAATAGTTCTTTTAAAATCCATTGGTTCCAAAAGTCGAACCAATTCTTTCATTTTCAAAATGCGCACATTAACACGATTTCAAGAAATTTCAAAATCTAGCATAGCTAGATGACTTGGAATATCCTATTCTCCATTTTCCTTCATTGTCTTACTTGCGACAATACTTAATCTTCTCTAGCACCTTCAATGCTAAGTCTACTGAAAATACTTACTTTCAGTATAAACATTCCTATACCTTAGTATAGTTCATCAACTTACCACACTTTATGTGTTTAGGAACTTTTCACAACCATATGTGTTTAAGAACTTATCTTCGCAATATGTAGACTACGACTGTGAGATTTTATACCATCCGGGTAAAGCAAATGTAGTTGCCGACGCCTTAAGTAGAAAGGGTCGTGAGAAATTGATGATGTTGACTGCTCAGGAGGAGCTAATTGCAGAAATGGAGAAACTGGAGTTGGAAGTGAAGTATCTTATGGAGATTGATGAGAAGCTATTTCATATGCAATCTGGTACAACCCTACTAGATAAAGTTAAAGAGGCTTAACTTCAGGACGATGAATGCAAAAAGGTGACAAAGAAGATATTTGAAAGAACTGAACCAAGATTTAAGCTGGATAAGGAAGGAATACTAAGATTCGAGAGTAGAATTTGGGTACCACCAGTCACAGAGATTAAGGAAGATATTTTGAGCGAGGCTCATAGTTCACGATATTCGATTCACCCTGGTAGTACCAAGATGTATCAAGATCTTCGACAGCATTTCTAGTGGCCGAATTTGAAACGTGATGTTGCAGAATGTGTTGCCAAGTGTCTGACCTGTCAGAAAGTGAAAGCAGAACATCAGAGACCGAGTGGATTGCTACAACCGTTGGAGATCCCAGAATGAAAATGGGAATATATTACAATAGACTTCGTGGTTGGCCTTCCGATGACTCAGAAAGGCTACGACGCAGTATGGGTTATCGTTATTGGTCGATCGAAATCGAAATCCACTTCCTTTCAATCAAAATCAGATTCAACTTAGATCAGTTAGCAAGGTTATATGTGAAAGAGATTGTTTCGAGGCACGGAGTGCCAGTGTCAATTGTTTCTGATAGAGATCCGCGCTTTACATCGAATTTCTAAAAACGTCTATAAGAATGCATGGGTACACAGTTGCGAATGAGTACGGCATATCACCCTCAAACGGATGGACAGAGTGAAAGAACAATTCAGACATTGGAAGATATGTTAAGAGCTTGTATAATGGACTTTAAAAGAAATTGGGATGATCATTTACCGCTCATAGAGTTCGGTTACAACAACAGTTACGACGCTAGTATTGGAATGCCACCTTATGAAGCGTTATACGGCAGAAAGTGCAGAACTCCACTTTATCGGGATGAAGTTGGCGAAAGACAATTGCTAGGGCCAGAATTGGTACAGCAGACCGCAAAAATAGTCAAAGTGATCCGAGCACGACCGGTAGCAGCTCAAGATCGACAAAAGAAATACGCTGATCCACATCATAAAAATATCGAATTTGAATCGGGTAGTTATGTTTTCTTGAAGGTCTCTCCTTGGAAGGGGAAGATCAGGTTCAGAAAGAAAGGAAAATTAAGTCCAAGATTCATTGGACCCTTTGAAGTACTGCGAAGAATCGGAGAAGTCGCGTACGAGGTAGCCTTACCTCCATCACTCGAGAACGTCCACAACGTCTTCCATGTTTCTGTGTTACGACCCTACAAAGCCGATTACAAGCATGTAATTGAATACGAACCCCTAAATTTTGAAAAAGACTTATCTTACGAAGAAATTCCCGTTCAAATTATCGACAGAAAAGAACAAGTTCTCAAAAATAAAGTAATACCTTCTGTTAAGGTAATTTGGAGGAACCACAACGCTGAAGAAGCTACGTGGGAACTCGAAGAGAATATGATGAAGAATTACCCACATTTATTTACTTAATTTATGTGTAAGCGATTCTGGGGACAGAATCTTTGTAAGGGGGGGAGAATGTAACGGGTTGAATTTATTAAGTCGTGATTCTGGGGACATAATCCTTTTAAGGGGGGAAAGATGTGACGAACGAGATTTTTGTAATTTAATTTTAATATTTATTGAAGTAAATAAATAGTTTCGATGATTTAATTATTAGATTAAATAATTAATTGATGAAATTGTGGTAGATTAATTTAATTATATGTGTTACATTTATTAAATTAATGTGGAGAATTTTTATTATCGAAGTATGTGATTATGTGAGCTTATTGTATTAAAAAGAAATATTTAATAAGAATATTGGTATTTTAATTTAAGTATTAATTAGAGAGTTAATAATTTGACATTATTTATTAATGAGAAATTTAATTATGTGACTATGTGAATTTATGAGAATTTATTATATTTTATTTAAAGTAAATTAAATAAAATATTTATTTATTTTATAAAGGAGTGTGACATTAATTAAACTATATGATAAAGTTTTATTAAATTAAATGGTTTTTGAAACCTATTCAAGCTAGCCAAACATAGCCTTAGTGGGAGTTATTAGTAGTTACCCATGACTGGGTTAACTGACCATTATGCACATCAGTTCCTTTTTCCTTTATTATATTACGTATTCTTTTCTTTTCTTATTATTCTAAGTCTGGAAGAACAGAGAGGGAGAGAGTTTGAGAATTTGTCAGAGAAAAATTGTGAGATTTAGAGAAATTGTGTGTGTAATCAACAGGTTATTGTGAAAGAGTCATCTGTGATCATCTCTTCTAAATTATACGCTGGGTAATTTCTTCAAAACCCAATTTCTATTTCACGTCATTTAGTTTTTATGAAAATGGCTTTCAAGCTTTTGTAAGTGTAATACCCGGTAAAAAATTAATAAATAAATATTGCATAATAAAAATTATTTTGTTTTAAAACATATTAATTGGACTTTGTCATTTATGTTGGGTCAAACTAGTTATTTAATTTGTGTGGGCTAATAAATATTAATAAGAGATGGGTAAATTAATTTAGTACAATTTGAGCCTTTAAAATTAATTGAGTTTAATTTAATTAAATGTGGATAGTAATAAATCCAATTATAATTAGGAGAATTAATAAGATTTATTAATAAATAAATAACTAAACCTAATCTTATTTTTTTTTCCTTATACAACCTTAGAAAGAGAAAATGAGAAAGTCATTTCTAATTATATTGTGAGGGAAGTTGTGTACTAAATAATCGTAAAAGGATCATCAGTTGGTTTTTTTTTGTGTGTTTCTCCATATCAAGGATTTTTATGTTTCAAACTTCTTTTAATTTCACGATTTAGAATTGGAAAAAAAGCATACACGATCGATTTGACTTTGTGTATATATATATATATATATATATATATATATATATATATATATATATATATATAATTATATGATTGATTTGTTAATATAAAAAGATATATAGTTGATTTCAGTGCTTGCAAGTAATATGCAGTGGTGATTTCGTGAATTTTATTTTATTTTATTTTATTTTATTTTATTTTATTTTTTTTAATAATTATTTGGCCATAAAATTTATAAACGGAATTAGCTTAATAAAATTGAAAGTTATGTATATTAATTTAAACTCGTTAATCTTGTTGATAAAATTATAAAATTTATTTGATAATAAATTTAAAAAGATTATGTTGTTAGTGGGTAAATTTGTAATTAGTAATTTAACTTATAGATATTTATTAATTTTTGTTAATTTGTGTAATTAGTTCGAACGAAGGATTTAAAGAGTTATACTTGGAATATAAATTTTGGAGTATTAATAATTGATATAAAGCGATGATTAAAGGCATATTAATTAGATTATGAATTATTTTAGAATTATTAGTTTGGATTATTTTTAATTTGAGGTGAATATGTTTAGGTGATGAATAACGTTTCGTATTTGATATCGTTGGCATTTGATGGTAAGATTTTGTGGAGTGTGTTATAAATGGTTTGGAAGTATCAAGTACGGATTCAAGTACTCTTTCAAATGATACTTTGTTAAATTTGATTTGTTCGTTTGTTTCCTTATTTGAATTCTATTATGATTTCACATAATTGTTTCTTGTGAAATAAATATATTAGTTTCATTTTAGAGTTGATAATGTATGACTCGTATTTGTACTCTTTGAATTAGGTTATCATGTTTAGTATTATTTATTTTGATAATTGTAGAGCGGTACATGTTGCTACCTTCCTTTTGAAACCTTGTGACTATAATTTGATTCGGTTCAACATGTACATATAGAACCCTTTTGTTGGTATTATGTCGCATGTGTTGTGACATGATATTTTTGTTAGAATATACCGTAGAGTATACCTGAGTTATAACCACCTGTGGGGGTACCACAGACACGTCGTCTTGGCACGAGAGACGTGACACTTTCCGTGGCGGTGTGATTAGTCCATGGCGTCTCCATTTTGGGCTCCGGAGGAAGTGGGCCATTTGGTGTTTTGTTGTGGGAGGCGTATGGGTTAACCCTAGTTTTACGCTCTGGATTTGTGATGTTGTGCCAAACACACCTATCCGATTTGCATACATTTGGATTCGCGGTCCAATGTGTGATTTGCTTGGTGACATTATTTTGGTTGCTGTGTGGCATCATTTGACTTACTGTGTGGCATTATTTTGACTTGCCTGTGTGGCAATGTGTATTCTGAGCTCATTCGGTATAAAATAACTCCAAACCATTTGTTTCAAATTTATTATTTTATTGGATTAGTTTTGTTGGTTTACATTCGCTTCAAGTCATCGAGTTAGTTACTTCATTTCGTTATTTCTTTATTCTTTTATTGGTTTCATTAATTACGTTGATTCAGATATATTCATTATGTTGATTCGGATATATTCCATTCGAGATCTTTGGATATTATATTTTCGTTCAGATTTGCACTTGAGGCTTTGTTCGATATTTTGTCTCGATTATTTTCGTATATCGTTGTATATCTTTTGTATATCTCAGATCCGTCACTTTGGGCAATTGGCTCATGCTGTGTTTTTCTTCCGGCAGGTTTGCAGGGGTGATTCAGGGCTAGTGTGATGAGAGAGTTGTCTTTGACCATCTAGGTGGTTTTGATTTTTTTTTTTTTGATTATTTTGATTCTAGTTGTAGAATTATATTTAGTACTTCATTGATGGATATCGTTATTAATATTTTGAAGTTATTAGTGCTCTGTTTATTTATTTTGAGGTTTGTTGTGCTTTGCACGTGACCTCCCTTTCCTTTTCGGGAAGGGGGTGTTACAGTAAGTCTCTGTAATTGAGAAAGGGTATGATTATGAGTTTATGTATGTGTTAAATATTACCATATCGTATTTGATTATATATATATATATATATATATATATATATATATATTATGTAGACCATATCTTCAGTATCATAAAACATGTCGTATATGTTGCTCAAAACTTACAGAGTATGGGTTTTGGCCATATGGCCCTTATACGTGATTTTAATATGTCAAACATAAATGTTTTTGTAAAATTCCCACTCTTATTTGATTATGCATGTTGTTACGAAGAGACCAAACCTTAAATGAACGGATTCGGTGTTATAACGAATCCGTAGTATTAATTTTCATGGTTTTTGTTCAAAACATTCAAGGACACAAAGAACAATGAAAATTTCATGTTTTAATCCTGTTAATTAGGTGTTTTAACATGTTAAAATCATGCTAGAAGGGTTAAGTAGTGATTATATGTGTATTATTATGAATGGGTATGATTAAATTCGTGTAGTAAAATTTTAATTGGATTTTTGGTCAGATTACGCAATTTCGCTAATTGCGTATCAGTTCGATTCAGGCCATGCCATGCTTTACAGACTAATGGCCTTAACATCCATGGCCAGAATACCACGACGCCTTGATGGCTAAGAGTCCGTACAGTCAATGAAAGTTAAGATAATAAGAAGATGGCAAATACATACTCTCCGAGAATGTTCGAGAATAAATTATTTTAAATGTTCAAGTCTAGCAATGTGATAAAAACTTAATGTAATGAACATAAAAATATGTTAGAAGTATAATGAGATATTAAAATAGATACTTAACATGTAAATAACATAATTGCATGTGGATTGAATTACGAAATACATAAGTAGCTTATTATTCATGAAGTGTTATTATGTGACAATAAGTGTGATATTTGACTAAGTATAGTCATAACCAAAGTTTAGATAGAAGAATGAATTTATGATGATTAATTATATTATAATTAACTAGAGTTGTGAATGTAAATGATATGTAGGATTTAAATCAAAGAACGAGTTTAATTAAAGTGTAATCTACACACGAGGCAAGTTTCCTACCCCTACTTGTTATCATTGTTCAAGTTTATTATTTACCTTGAGTAAATTCTCATTACTATTATTCAAGTTCGAATTGTTATATTAAAGATTTATTATCCTTTCAAAGTATGAATTTGTTATACAGTATTTGTTCTATTATATACTTCTTGAGATTATTATTCAATTTGAATATCATTATTGTTGAACCTTGTTAGACTAGTGAACCTTATTGATTCGACTAGTCCATAGTTGATGAACGTTCTAAATTTCAGAACCCTTATTGAATTATCCAAACCAAACTTCCTTTGGTGCGGACTCGAATGTCAAACTGAGATGAACAACCCTGCAAAGGGATTTACTTATGTGTTAGCGTTAAGATATTGTGCACAGAATGGTACTAAGGGCTGATCCCCCTACGTACGAGAAGAAGAGTCCATAGTCTTATGACTGTTAAAGGTGTCAAGTATAACCCTTGATAACCTAGGACATAGTTCAAGGTCTTACGACCCTCAGAATTTTTTTTGATTCTTGTTATTCATTCTTGATTCAAAAGTTGAGCTTTTATATTCGAAGTTATTATTTCTCTCGCATGTTATTATTCATTGTTATATTGTTATACTTGTGGGCAATCGTGCTCACTCTTGCGTAATAATAACATTGCGATTAAGAACGAAAGAGCGATTTAACCTTCCACTAGTAAAGGCAAGGGCAAGCTTAGCAAGTAATGAAGATTGATTATTTATGTGGTTATGTAATGATAATTAGAATTGATGTTACTTAAGACTTATTTGTTTATGTTTTCAAGACGGATGATTTAAGGTTAGAGTAACTTCAGGATTTATTTATTATGTAGTTGATGTAACCCCCATAAGGGGAGATTTATTATTATTTCTATCTATTGCATGGTTTGCATTTATTTATGGGTAGATAGATGGATGATGTTTGTACAGTGAACACCAAATTCTGTGGAAATGGAAGTACCAGATTTGGGGGTGTCACATTAGAAGTTAGGGAGAAAGACTCAGAAGAAAGAAAAAGAAGAAAAGAAGAAATTGAGAGAAAACTTGAGAGAATCCTAGAGTGATTTTGAGAAAGGAATTGGGGAAAAGAAGTCTTGTTGATCAAAGGAAGAAAATTTTCACATTCTAGCATACAAGGTATCCTCTTACCCTTTTAAAATTCTAAAAGTTGTGGTTGTCTTCTCTTCCAAAATTCTCTGTAAAATCTTTGTAAAGGTTGAATTAATTGTTATATATAGTTTATATGATAAATTAGTTGTTGTGAAACTGTTTTCATAAGTTTATATATGAGTATAGTCAATCAATTCATATTATGTATGTTATGGCTTAGTTGGAGTCAAAGTTTAGTGATGAAATCATGATGAAAACCTTAAATTGATGATGTATTCTGATAGTACTTAGAAAAACGAAAACAACCCAAGTTGAACGAGTCAAAACGGATGTAAAACGAATTCACAGTGAAGAATTTCTCTATGAATGTCAAAAGAAGAGGTAATAAGAGAAATAGTAAAATTAAAGGTTGTAATCTTTGATGTTTATGTGGTTAAAAACGTGTTAAAAACATTAGTTGATGTTTCTGTAAACATATTACACCTTGGTAGGTTGGTATGGTTGTTAGAAAAGAGTTTGTAGGCCTAATTTTGCTTTCTGTAGTGTTCGGGATCAAAATTCGCGAGTTAACAGAAGGGACCCCCGCCCCGGCGGGGGGTAGTCTGCCTAGCCAATTTTGGGAAAATAAATCTGACATGACATGTTTTACTAAAACAGCCATAACGTTTTCATACGAACTTCGATTGAGGTGATTCAAGATGATCCGGAATGAGGACAAATAGACCTACAACTTTTGTTCTTTAAGTATTTCAATTTGAGATCATTAGGATGGGTCAAAACAGTCATCTTTGTGACTATTACGTAATCAGAGGCAATTGGAGGGCGTCGGGCATGCACACATACAAGTGTAGTGCTCTTGACGATTAAAGATGTTGTCCTAAGTTATATAACATTAATATTAGTAAATATAATGATGCTTAACATTAATAAATGATGTATTAGATAAGTTGTAAAAGCATACTAAGCACACACATGAGAGACGAATCGGGCGTGTGACGAATGAATGTCTAAACGGCGTGCCAAGTGTAAATAAACTTAAAAAGCGTTTCAATTCAATTTAAATCAATATTATAAGATATGGAATGGATTTAATATAAAACTAATAAGTAGTCCTAGCAAGACTTAAGCACTTGAATGAACTTCGAACATGAAATATAGGGAGTTATAAGTCTAAAGTTAACACAGTCAAATTGAACATTGTGTATTGATTAATAGGAAGGGTTATAGGATGTAGATTAAAGTTTACATTACAACTACTATGCGTTGCTATGTGAATAATAGTTGATGTGAATGATTATATAATTGTGTAGGGCACGTGCAGTACAGATAATCGTAAGTTGTTAAACTGTTATTGGTAAACAACGATCAAGGCAAGTCTTTCAGTTCCTATTTGCTATGTGAACTTGATGATTAACTGTTTTAAATATTTATTACAAAGATCATGAGGTGTTGTATATATGTTGAAAGTATGAAATGTTAAAGTCAACTTATGACTATGTTGATTGATTAAAGCATGCTGATTGAGTAAGGACTCAATCTTTATACTTGTTATATGAACTGTAGCATGTATAATATATGTTGAGCATGTTACTATGTGCTATGTGATGCATGAAAACTGTTAGATTTTGCTGGGCTGTCGAGCTCAACCTTGCAAATAACCACTTTTACAGGTTCAAGGTAAAGTTATGTGATACTTGAAAGACATGAATCAGATGTGATACTTGAAGATTTATACACTTTGGTTGTGTTATTATTATTATTTGAACCATGTTCAAGGTTTCGAATAATATATTAATGTTGAATTGTAATATTATTTTGCAATGTAAACTATTGTAGTGTTAAAAATGATTCTGAGATATTTAGATGTAAATGTTGAAAGTTCTGGGAACGAGAATAGTTTGTAATAGAAAGTTTTAATTGTAATAGAAAATTTTAATTATTCCGCAAATTTCAATGGTTATATTATCGTTTAATGATGTAAAATTAGAGGTTGATTGTATTATTAACGACCAAAGTTGAGAATTGAGTTGTATGAATTTTGGGGTCGTTATAGTTGGTATCAAAGCTGTAGGTTATAAACATTAGGTAGGAGTACCGTAGGCTATAACCTTAGAGAAGAGAGATGCAAATAATGAAAGGATAAGCTCAAATAAAGTTTGAATAATAAGAAGTAATTTAAGAAATTTATAAAGAAGGGATTAAAACATGCGTGAGAGGATTCAAAGAAGAATCTCGCAGAGTTATAAGAAATATGAATGTGGGGTTACCCAACTCCAATGATAAGAATGTAAGGTGATAATAAATAGACAATGTCTATAAGAAGAGAGTGATAAAGAAGTTAAGAATCAAAAAATTATATTTGTACTCTTTAATAGTTGATGTGTGGTATCTAGGCTAAATGATTCCTTCATAGAGCGGAAGTATATACGAACTAGCAACTCGGAACCTAGTTTGTTGTTTGTTTGTGGGAAAGCACTCAGCGTACCATATTGAAACTGTTAGAGACTCGATGTGTACCAAGTATAGAAAATGCATATGTATGATGAAAATATGGAACTTAAATGAAATGTTGAGCAATGTAAATGAAGTTAGAAATTCTTAAAAGAAGAATTGTTATATAAACAAGAGAATTCAAAGAAGAATCTTGAAGATAAGAAATGGAAATAGCCAATATAACGAATAATGTCGTAAATGATGAAAAAGGGAAAGAAAGAGATCGTAAAACAAAACGGTCACGGGCTAAGAAAAGAATTTTAAGGGAGATGAATATAGAATAAAATCACGACGTAATCTGTTTAAGTTATAAGAGAAAGATGGTTTGTAATGTTTGAATAATTATAGCTTGATGCTATGAAGATGATGTACTATGAAATAGTACGAGATAACTCAGGAGGAGTTATAGATGATGTGATGCGAGGAATTCGTATCGAGCAAATAGCAACTTATAAGTAAGATAGAGTTAGGTGGGATTTCAATTGAGGACTTATGTGATGGCTGAGTTGTACAAACCTTTGTATGGGCGAGGGTTTTGTGCTTACACTAAGTTTATCACATTGATAATCATTGGAATGTTGGTGTTGCGCTATCAATGTGTATGTGGCGAAAAGGTGATTCTTTTTTCATGTGTATATTTGATAGTTAGAAACTATTAAGATTAGTCAGATATTATTAGGATTAGGTGCGGTTCTTAAAACTAATGCATATGGTAAGTTCGTGACTCATAATAATATGGTATGTTTTGAACCCTCAAATGAATGGACGCCTTTATGGTCCGACTAGGACAAGTTCTTAAACTCATATTATTGTGGCAAGTTCTCGGATTTCAATGTAAGTAAGTTTGATGAACTATTTTGGGTAGAAAATAGTTATAGTATAGAGAGCATTGATGAAGTTGAAGATTGATAGAATGGTTAAGTAATGAAGTAATGAAGTAAAGATTGAAGTTGATGGATTCCTGAATATTCTAAATCTATTAGTTATGCTAGACTTTCAAAATTTATTGACTTCGTGCTGATGTTTGCACTTCTATTTTCTTGAAAAACATTGGATCAAATGATGAAACCAATGAGTTTTTTAAAAAAACAATACCATTATTCGTATGTCTGTGCTAATTATTTCGGCTAGACAAAAATGATTTGAAATATATCAAAATGTATTTTTTTTATATCATCACTGCATCATGGAACCTGCTGCAGAGTTGATAAAAACGATGGAGTCATCAATGCAGTATTACTTAGTGTTGGATGTGATCTAAGGATCGTCAACCACTATGGTATGATGTAGTATAATAAAATCACCAAATGACGGAATCCTCAAACGGACTGTAAATACAGTGCGGTATCATGACGTCATAAAAAGATTTTGAGATTTCTTTAAGCTATGAGAATATATATATATATATATATGTATATTTCAATTGATGTCCGAATTGTTGTAGAAATCTATGCTATTTGATTCAGCTAGACGAATATTGAAAGATGTTCATGGAATTCAAGCATTCTTTGTCAAACTATGCCAAACCAAATTATTTTGGTGCGGATTCAGATGTTGAAAAGATGAGATTAACAACCCTTTTATAGGGGATTACGCGAAGGCATTTAGATGTTTGTGCACAATACATTGTATTGAAGGTATTTGATCACCCTAAGAAACGAGGAGTCCCTATAGTCTTATGGATCGTTAAAGTTTAAGTTGAAAGATTACTTATAACTATGGACATACGCATAGTGTTTAAATATTTGTGCACAATACATCGTACGAAGGGCTTAACACCCTAAGTACGGGAGTTCCTATAGTCTAATGACTGTTAAGGTTTAAGTTGAAAGAGTACTTATAACCATGGACGTAGTTCAAGGTCTTATGACCCTCAGAATGATTTGGAATCTTTTAAATTTTTGTTATTCATATCGCTTCCCAATTATTGAGCAATTTTGGAAGATTCTTGTTATTCTAAAAGGTGAATGTGATAAGGATGATATTCCTTAGAAAGAAGTAAGTCGTAAAAGGCGACATTGAATGATGAATATATTAAATAAGTGAGAAAAGAAATTTTGAAGTGAGAAGGAGATGAGTTATCAAAGAATAATGTAAAACTTTTAATAGAAAAGTTTAATAATTATAGAAAGATCCTTGGAGAAAGAATTTGGTTGCAGAACCTAATGAATAAATAGATATTAACGTAAAATCTATTTTGATAGATTGAATGAATAAAGATTAATAAATTAAATTTCGAGGACGAAATTCTTAGGAGAATGGGTGAATGTAATATCCCGAGTGTTTATGATAACGATCCTTAGAAAAGGAAATGAACGTGTCAAAGAATATGTGTGACGCCCCCAAAATAGGTCCAATCCATCCAACCTATTCTGAGTCGCCAAATACATGGTACAGAAACAACTACAATTTTATTACTACAACAACACATATGCTGTGAGTTTTGATACAAATATATACCAACTGTGACTCATGTCCCAACCGTGGATAGTACCTCACAGTGATACCTTACATAAAGGTACAGTCAATAACTGTTTTAAAATTAAAATCTTTGAGAAATGCTCAAGGAAACCTTCGTATATAGGAGGCCATGAATCTAAGTTATGATACATATCATATGTCCAGAGAATTATCCTTGGTTGATCCAACAGACCCCAAAAAAAATGAGAAGATTACTATCATGTTCCTTCCAATGGTGAGTCTTCACTTGACATATAACTATCTCCACCGTCTGCAATTGAACATTATGTTTCAACCAAACTCCAAGATCATATAGGTAGTGCTCGTAGATATACTCAGCAAGTGGATGTGCACAACTCTGTCTTTTGATAACACGAGGTTGTATGTCATTAGACATCTTGTAGGATAGTGGTAAAACACCCTTCCAAAGTTGGGTTCACCTCACCCTATTCGGTTCACCGAAATTAAATATTAAATGACATATACAATACGACACACTTATCTAAAGTTCTCAATAAAATTATTTTCATACTATTTAGGAGAACCTCAATGACTATAGACCACCGCTCTATTTCCTGTTATTCCCCGCCGACCCAAATGCCTACACTCTTGTTACCTAAAAGGAATTATGAAGCAAAAGGGTGAGCACAACTAGCCCAGTAAAGAATATCATGACTAAAGATAATTAAATTATCAATAGCCTTCACAAGAATAAATCGTAGATTTAGAACATATGGTAGATGATAAAACTTTTCAACCATAGTTGTAAGTGAACGAAAGCAATCCATTAGAAGAGTCAAATAGACCATAAAGTCTATTATCTTCTCCATGTTAAAAGTCCACCAACAATGTTTTATCCCTGTAACATCGATCAACAGTTCCTGTCCATATTCATGTGAATAACTCATAATCATAACTAAGGTTCTAAATTCCTCTTCGCATCCAAGATGAAGATAATTTACATCATTTGTCTTTACCTGAAACATCAAAGATTATGGTTATACCAAATCACAGTTCCTATTCATAATCATACTAATAAATTCATTTTTGCACTACGGACCAAAGATATTCATCAACAAGTCATCTTTGCACTACATGCCAAAGATATTCAACAACAGATCATCTTTGCACTACGGGCCAAAGATATTCAACAACAGGTCATCTTTGCACTACGGGCCAAAGATATTCATATCTTAAAGAAATACATAATCATTTCAGAATGTATATAAACCATAATTATAACCATGTTGATCAATTCACCTTTTCACTTAAGCTAAAAATATTCAATTATAAATTCAATGGTCATAATCATACCAATCAACGATTCAACTTTGCACTACTGGCCAAAGAGAACTCATAGTCACGATCATACCAATAATCAACCCATCTTTACACTCAAGTCAAAAAAATATTTCTTCACTAGGATTATAAAAATGTTATATATGATAGTAAAAACAATATGATCAAAACATGGATTTACTTTCAAGAGTAAGATTCATAAATCAACGATAATTTGGTCAAAAAAAAGAAACCAATTTTGTCGTGAATAGTATCCCGACACGAAAAGATAAAGTTTCACAATAAAATTCATATCAATATTTATAACACCTTAATCCAAATGTTATAAATCACTTAATAATATCATAATCTAATATTATTAATATTACAACAATATTTTAAACATTTCTT
Organism: Panax ginseng; assembly: GCA_020205605.1. NCBI lineage: Eukaryota > Viridiplantae > Streptophyta > Magnoliopsida > Apiales > Araliaceae > Panax > Panax ginseng. The sequence goes on along the minus strand of CM035142.1, from coordinate 73,639,847 downwards.
AAACTTATAAACAATTTATTCCAATTGTTTACACTTTACTAATTAATGCATTTAATCATCCTAAAATGCCAAACTCATAAGATTTCATCACCAATAACCAAAACCCTCATCAAAAATTTGCATATACCTCATATAGGATTCTCAAGCCATAAAATCCTATTTTTCCATTTTCTTACTTCACATAACATATTTAATTCATTTACTCATAACTAGTCCATTTTCATGAAAAATACCAAATCAGTACAAACAAATTTTCTTTTAAGGATTTAGCGTAATATAGTCCCATATTGAACATATATTTTTCTCGGAATTTTTAAAATTCATTTACTATTTTTCATATGGCCAAAACTGTCGAATATTTAGTCATTTATCATAAATTGTACGTTTGTCCAAATATTCCAAAATTTATAGAGTATACTTATGTTATATATATGTACTCCCAATAAATATTTCACCAATTTTGGAGTTAACCTAAAACAGTGAAGAATGTGACGATTTGATTATTTGAGTTGTGATTCTGGGGACAGAATCCTTGTAAGGAGGGAAGGATGTAACGGTCCGGAATTTCAAATTATAATATTAAATATTTATTAAAATATAAATATTTATTTGATGCATTTATTGTTGAAATTGATGAGATAAATATTTTATTGATGTAATGGGTGCTAGTAAATATTTATGAATCTAAATTCATTAGATAATATTCTAAATTAAATTAATTTATAATTTAGAGAGTTGTAATATAACATGAGATGTTATATTGTTGTTTTAATTTAATAATTTAAGGTGGTATATTAAGTTATTAAATAATATTATAAGGAAATTATAATTTTGTGATATTTGGTTAAGTGAGAATTTTATTTAGTATATGGTAATTAGTTTATTTAATTAAGATTGGATATGGAAATCCAAGTAAACAATGCGAGACAATAAACTACATTATAAATGACTTATGAAAATAAATTAAAAGAGTTTTAATTTGGTATTACCAAACAAAGCCTTAGAGATTTTAAAATTCTTATTTTAATCTTGTTTTGCCAAACAAGGTTTAAGGAATGATTAAGCCATTATTTTCAATGGTTTTACCAAACAAGGTATAAGGATTAATTGATTAATTTTAATTATGTTAGCCAAACAAGCCTTATGGATTTTGATTTTCAAAATTTGATAATTGATGTCAATTAAAGTTATATACTTAATATCTATATTATTATTATTATTATACGTTATATTTTTGTTAGTGCGTAAATTAGAAGTTAGGGAGAAAGACTCAGAAGAAAGAAAAAGAAGAAAAGAAGAAATTGAGAGAAAACTTGAGAGAATCCTAGAGAGATTTTGATAAAGGAATTGGGAAAAAGAAGTCTTGTTGATCAAAGGAAGAAAATTTTCACATTCTAGCATACAAGGTATCCTCTTACCCTTTTAAAATTCTAAAAGTTGTGGTTGTCTTCTCTTCCAAAATTCTCTGTAAAATCTTGTAGAGGTTGAATTAATTGTTATATATAGTTTATATGATAAATTAGTTGTTGTGAAACTATTTTCATAAGTTTATATATAAGTATAGTCAATGAATTCATGTTATTTATGTTATGGCTTAGTTGGAGTCAAAGTTTAGTTATGAAATCATGATGAAAACCTTAAATTGATGATGTATTATGATAGTACTTGGAAAAACGAAAACAACCCAAGTTGAACGAGTCAAAACGGATGTAAAACGAATTCACAGTGAAGAATTTTGCTATGAATGTCAAAAGAAGAGGTAATAAGAGAAATAGTAAAATTAAAGGTTGTAATCTTTGAATTTTATGTTGTTTATGTGGTTAAAAATATGTTAGAAACATTAGTTGATGTTTCTGTAAACATATTACACCTTGGATAGGTTGGTATAGTTGTTAGAAAGGAGTTTGTAGGCCTAATTTGGCTTTCTGTAGTGTTCGGGATCAAAATTCGCGAGTTAGCAGAAGGGACCCCCGCCCCAACGGGCCCCTCTAGTGTAAAAACCCCCGCCCCAACGGAGGGTAGTCTGCCTAGCCAATTTTGGGGAAAAAAATCTAACAGGACATGTTTTACTAAAACAGCCATAACGTTTTCATACGAACTCCGATTCAGGTGATTCAAGATGATCCGGAACGAGGACGAATAGACCTACAACCTTTGTTATTTAATTGGTTCAATTTGAGGTCATTAGGAAGGGTCAAAACAGTCATCTTTGTGACTGTTACGTAATCAGAGGCAATTGGAGGGCGTCGGGCATGCACACATGCAAGTGTAGTGCTCTTAACGATTAAAAATGTTGTCCTAAGTTATAAAACATGAATATTAGTAAATATAATAATGCTTAACATTAATAAATGATGTATTAGATAAGTTGTATAAGCATACTAAGCACACACATGAGAGACGAATCGGGCGTGTGACAAATGAACGTCAAAACGCCGTGCCAAGTGTAAATAAACTTAAAAAGCGTTTCAATTCAATTGAAATCAATATTATAAGATATGGAATGGATTTAATATAAAACCAATAAGTAGTTCTAGCAAGACTTAAGCACTTGAATGAACTTCAAACATAAAATATGGGGAGTTATAAGTCTAAAGTTAACACAATCAAATTGAACATTGTGTATTGATTAATAAGAAGGGTTATAGGATGTAGATTAAAGTTTACATTACAACTACTATGCGTTGCTATGTGACTAATAGTTGATGTGAATGATTATATAATTGTGTAGGGCACGTGTGACGCCCCCAAAATTAGGTATACATCACCAATTCTGAGCCGCCAGATACATGGTACAAAATTCAAATACAACTTTATTTATACAACTGTTGAGCTGTCGTATAGAATACGCGACCACAATTAACTATGAGTTTTAATACAAATGTATGTAACTCTCATGGTACCTCGAGCACAACCTTACAATGATACTTTACATAAAAGTATAGTCAAACACTGTTTTAGGAATTAAAATCTTTGGGAAGTGCTCAATGAAACCTTCGTACATGGGAGGCCATGCGTCTAGGTTATGATAGATATCATATGTCCACAGAATTATCCTTGGTTGACCCAATAGACCCCAAAGAAAAATGAGAAGATTACTATAATCTTCTTTCCAATGGTGAGTCTTCTCTTGTCATATAACTATCTCCACTATCTCCAAGTAAAAATTATATTTCAAATAAATTCCAAGATCGTATAGATGGTGCTCGTAGAGATATACTCAAAGAAGTGTATGTGCACAACCACGTCTTATGATAACACGAGGTTGTATGTCATTAGACATCTTGTATGATAGTGGCAAAACACCCTTCAAAGTTGGGTTCACCTCACCATATTCCAGTTCACCAAAATTAAATATCAAATGACGTATACAATACGACACACTTATCTAAAGTTCTCAATAAAATTATTTCCATACTATTTAAGGAGAACCTCAATGACTATAGACCATCGATTCTAATCCTCTTAATACCACTCGACCCAGCCTACACTTTTATTACCGAAAGGAATTGTGAAGCAAAAGGGTGAGCACAACTATCCCGAAGAAAGAATATCGTGACTAAAGATAATTAAATTATCAATAGCTTTCATCAATAATAAATCGTAGATTTAGAACATATGGTAGATAATAAAACTTTTCAACCATAGTTGCGGTGAACGAAAGCAATCCATTAAAGAGTCAAATAGACCATCGTGTCTATTATCTTCTCCATGTTAAAAGTCCACCAATAATGTTTTATCCCTGTAACATCAATCAACAATTCCTGTACACAACCATATGAATAACTCATAATCTTAATTATGATTCTAAATTCCTCTTCGCACCCAGGACGAAGATAATTTTCATCACCTATCTTCACCTGAAACATCAAAAATCATGGTTATACCAAATCACAATTCTTGCTCGTAATCATTAAATCAACTTTGCACTACGGCGAAAGATATTCATTATTATCACATCCATGAATTAATATGTCATTGCTGAGACTCAGCTCAATAATTAATCCACATCATCGAATCATTCCTGCACTTCGTGGGGCCAAGGATATTCTTTAGTATCACGACCACGAATTATCCATTTTCTACGCCAAAGATAATCGTATTTTCATCAACGGTCCCGATCATGCCATAAAACAATTCATCTTTGCACCCTTGGCCGAAGAGAATCCATAGCCATAATCATACCAAAATCTGTCCATCAATGCACTACGGGCCAATGAGAACTTTTTTCACATCATTTGTAACATTATGGTAATGATTATACCGAATAATCCCTGGTCATAATCATACCAAGTCCATCTATGCACTACAGGCCACAGATGACTTTCAACATAATATAAGCATGAGGATGATGACAATATTATAAGCATTAGTCAAACTAAATCAAGGATAAATATTAAAGACTTTAAATTTATCCAAACACTATCAATTACTTAATAAAATCATAATCTAATATTGTTAATATTATAACAATATTTTAATCACTCCTTAAACTTATAAATAATTTAATTTAATTGTTTACACTTTTCCAAATAATGCATTTAATCATTCAAAAATTCCATACTCATAAGATTTCATCACCAATAATCAAATTACTCATCAAAATTCTTCATATACCTTATATAGGATTTTCAAGCCATAAAATTCTATTTACTAATTTTTCAACTTCACATAACATATTTAATTCATATGTTCGTAAGTAAACCATTTTCATGAAAAATACCAAATCAGTCCCAAAAATTATTCTTTTCTGGGATTAAGCAGAATATAGTCCCTTATTGAACATATATTTTTCTCAGAATTTTTAAAATTCATTTACTATTTTTCAAAAATCAATTTCTAATTAATTCCTTAAGAAATTATCTACCTCAAGGTTAACTCCAGAAATTCCCAAATCTTTTCAGGATCTTACACATGTTAACGTGAGCTTCTAGTTTAAATTTCATGGTCATCGGAGTTATAGAACTCCTGTTATAGCGTTTTTCGTCGAAAAAACCTAAATATTGAAATGGTCATAACTTGCTCATTTTAAGTCGGAATGAGCTCATTTTTGGACAGGAGGTACTTTATACCATATATTTCTATGTCCCAAAAGGCCGGAATTTTTCTCACCATTAAAGTGGCCAAAAATGCCCTTTTAAACTTCTGGGCAATAGCCTTTTTGTAATTTACAGCTTTTGACTCCTTTGCTAAAATCAGTCCACACGAAAATCTACAACACCTTTTACAGTGATTCCACTTGGATAAGTTAGAAAACTCATAGATATAACTCTAGAACTTAACCACACTCAAAAATTCAAAATATAATAGGAGATATGGTCAATTGAATTTCATGTTCCATTTTCACCAAAATCTGATTTTTAACCCTTTGTGATTTCTAAGAAACTTTCATGTTTTCACATAATAACCAACATAACTCATAATGACAATGACATAATAATTCAATAAACAAGTTCAAGAATAAATTTTAAAGATTTATAAGTTAATTTATCCTGAACAAAATAATGTCCAAATTGTCAACATGATACTTCTTTGTAGAGTAAAATTCAAGAATGCTCAGAAGAATATTTCCATGAAAAGATACTGGATGAAGCACAAATGTCAAGGATATTCCACTAATTTCATGGAGTATAGAAGTCAAAACTTTAACCAACTGAGTATAATAAAGAATGGAATAACAAAAGAAATCACCAGACATGCGATAGACCGCACAGACAGGTTATTCCAACAGAATAATAAATAACGGAACCAGGTCATGCATAAACGCACAGACAAGATATTCCAACAAAATAATAAAAAATAGAACCAGGTCATGCGTAAACGCATAGATAGGATATTCCAACATAATAATAAACAACGAAACCAGGTCATGCGTAAACGCACAGACAGGATGTTCCAACAGAATAATAAAGAATGGAATAACAGAAGAATTTTACCATGTATACAGTCCTTTGCATAGACATGTTATTCCAACATAATAATAAAGAATGGAATAACAGAAGAATTTCACCAAGTATAGGGTAGCCCGCGTATACAGGTTATTCCAACAGAATAATAAATAATGGAATAACATAAGTTCTCTTCATGAATACGAAAGAAATAATACCCCTTACGAGTACAACAAATAATATCCCTTACCTTTGAAAGAAGAGTATTCCGATTGGTTGGGCGAAGATATACTCGAAGAAAACTTGCACTACGCTCAAAGCTTTCTTAAACTCTAAAGAAATACGCTCAAGATTATAGAAGAAGAACTCTCTCTATAGTTTCTCTCTCTAGAGTTTCAATGAATTCGTGAGAAATAATGAAGGAACGAGCTTCTATTTATAGAAGAATGGACTGCATAGTAACTAATTCATGAACGGTCCAGATTAATTTACTTTTAATCGGACGGTCTATATTTAAAGCAAAATCTTTAAATAAAATTCTATTTATAATCTAATAAAACGAATAACTTTATAAAAGTATTCTATTTTATATAAAAAGATTTTACTATGCAAAATACTATGCAGTGCACTATGCATAATAAAATATAATATATTCTATTTATAGAATAACTTTATAAAAGTATTACATTTTATATAAAAAGATTTTACTATGCAAAACACTATGCATAATAGAATATAATATATTCTATTTATAGAATAACTTTATAAAAGTATTCTGTTTTATATAAAAAGCTTTTCTGTTTTATTACAATAATAATACTAATAAAACAAAACCGAGTGACTTATCACGTATACATCAATAATCAATACCGTGTGCTACTATGCAATCACGCAGACATCGTATTTCTTTACTACCTGAAAGTAGTTCAACAGTTTTAACAGTAAAACTTACGTCGTTATTCTCATAAAAATATTTTTGTCGTTTTTCTCCATTCGACAATAATTCGCTATTCTGAGATCCAACAATAATTATAAAGTCTGGTCGTATGCATATTCCAAAACACAAAAGAATATTTTATATCAACTTGCTTACTTTGCAAAAATTTTCACATATTACCCTTAACTTTAAACTTTTATCAATTTAATTATTTACCAAAATAGAAAAAAATTGAATACTTTTATTTCATAAAATTCGGGGTCTCACAGCACGTGCAGTACAGATAACCGTAAGCTGTTAAACTGTTATTGGTAAACAACGATCAAGGCAAGTCTTTCAGATCCTATTTGCTATGTGAACTTGATGATTAACTGTTTTAAATATTTATTGCAAAGATCATGAGGTGTTGTATATATGTTGAAAGTATGAAATGTTAAAGTCAACTTATGACTATGTTGATTGATTAAAGCATGCTGATTGAGTAAGGACTCAATCTTTATACTTGTTATATGAACTGTAGCATGTATGTTATATATTGAGCATGTTACTATGTGCTATGTGATGCATGAAAACAGTTAGATTTTGATGGGCTGTCGAGCTCAACCTTGCAAATAACCACTTTTACAGGTTCAAGGTTCAAGGTAAAGTTATGTGTTACTTGAAAGACATGAATCAGATGTGATACTTGAAGATTTATACACTTTGATTGTGTTATTATTATTATTTGAACCATGTTCAAGGTTCTGAATAATGTATTAATGTTGAATTGTAATATTATTTTGCAATATAAACTATTGTAGTGTTAAAAATGATTCTGAGATATTTAGATGTAAAGGTTGAAAGTTCTGGGAACGAGAATAGTTTGTAATAGAAAGTTTTAATTGTAATAGAAAATTTTAATTATTCCGCAAATTTCAATGGTTATATATTGTTTAATGATGTAAAATTAGAGGTTGATTGTATTATTAACGACCGAAGTCGAGAATTGAGTTTTATGAATTTTGGGGTCGTTACAGCATATATATATGGATGTAATTATGAGATGGTGATTTCAAGTATGGAATCTTTATAAGGGGGAAAGAATGTGACAACCCAAAAAATCGGATAGTCATGTTAATTATGATGTAAGGAGTATTATTTAATAAAATAAATTTTTATTAATAATATTCTTTGTTATGTGTTTATTAGTTGTTCTATGACCTATGATGATTATAAAACGGGAGGATTCGAGCTATGTGCTAGAATAAATGTGTAAGAATTTTGAAGACGAAAATAAAAAATTTCTAAGGAAGTAATTTTTTTTGAGAAAAAGACGAAATAGACACTATTCATCCAATGAAACCTATGGGTTTAGGGTTTGAATTACCTAGGTCTTATAGAGATATTAGTATGTCGTAATGACATTCCGTTTCAAGATTTGACGATAATATGTCGTGAAAAGTTATGTTAGCCGATAAAAGTTTTTCTCGAAAAACGTGCAGAAATCGAATGAAATAAAATGATGAAAAAATATTGTTATGTACTTTTTGATCGTTTAACTATATTTTGAAAAAAAAGTTAAGAAAAACACTATTCATCAAAATATGTTTTTTCATTTTTTTTGAATTTTTGAAGAACGCTTAAAAAAAAGAATGACGAGAAAAGACGGAATGTCGAATAAAATTTAAAAACCGATAAACACAGTTTTTCAACTTTATAATAGTTTAAGAGATTTAATTAATAAGAATACGAGTATAATATGAATTATTATACAAGTATAGTATGAGAATAATACACGTATAATACGAATTATTATACGGTAAGAATACGAGAAGGCAAAGTCAATAAAAGTCAAGATGGGTTATTAAGCCATTGGACTTTAACTTTGGTAAGCCCAATAAGGTAATGTTAGGAGGCCCAATGATAATTAAATCAAGGCCCCAAAGAATGTTAAATTCAAGTCCAAAGTTTGACCCAATTTGAATTAAAGCTAAGCCCAAACCAAGAACCTAACTTGTGGGTCGAACCATGGGTCATGGGAGGGTAAAAGGGGATGATGTGTGACGCCCCAAAAATAGGTCCACACAACCCACTCTGAGGTACCAAATATTTGGTACAGAAAATAATTATAACTTCATTATTACAATTGTCGTGCAAAATACGACAACACATGAGCTGTGAGTTTAAATACAAATATTGTCTTCTAGACAATATCCACACTCAAATAAGTCCTCATTACAATTATTGATATACTATTTTATAAAATAGTGAGGACTGCTTAAAATAACTGTCTTGAACCATCACTCCACACCCGGACTAGTTCCCGTTATATTCGCACCTCCTGAGAAGAAAAATGGAACAAAAAGAAAAAGGATGATGTAGAACAAATTATCCTTAGTCCTTAACAGGGAAAAATATGATAGAATATAATAGACAACAAGTTTTAGATCAACAACTACAGCGGGACATACTGTGCAGTGACAATTATTGAATCAATAATATAAAATATCAACGTAGCAATTATTGAAACAATAAAATAAAATATTAAACAGTAATTACTGTAACAATTATTGAGTAGTGACTTCTTACGTAAGAATCAATAATTGGTGCAATATTGTGTGCTACTATGCAACACCGCGTATTGCTATATTTTAACCACCGGGTATTCCAATAGTGTTAACGGTAACAACTATGCCGTTATTTATAAAAAAAACTCATTCTTGTCATTTTTTTATCCGACAGTTTTCCGTTATGGGGCCCACAAATGGCTGCGTTGTCATACAAATATTCTCCGAAAGCAAGAATATTCAACGACTAAACAAATATTCCACGACTAAACGAATATTCCCCGACAAAAATAAATAGTTTATAATCACTTGCTTATTTAAATTATTTACGCATTTTATCCATAACTAACCACATTAATCAAAGCAACCCCTTACCATTTTAAAATAATAATTAGAGAAATTAAATCTTTATTTATAAAAAGTTGGGGTCTTACAATCTCCACTCCTTATGAATTTTTGTCCTCAAAATTGACGTACGTACCTGGTGTTTCGATCCATAAAACTTTGACTTGAGGTATAAACTTTGAGCGTAAAATATGATCCTTCTTTTCCAAGATTTTAACAGGTATCACCTCATACGTTAAATCTTCTGCTATTTCGTCTAGTTCTAATTTAATAATGTGGTTCGGGTCGTCCACATATTTACGTAATATCGATACGTGAAAAATATTATGAACACGCGATATTCTTGGCGGTATAGTGAGTCTATAGGCCACAGTTCCTACTCGATCGAGGATTTTAAATGGACCAATAAATCGAGGGTTGAGATTTCCTCTATTCATCGATTCCCACTTCTAGAATAACGCATTCTTGCACCTTCTTTTTCACATTCATCAGCTCTGAGTCTGTACCTTGAGTGACTTTAACTTTATCGCTTAAAGTCAGTTCTAATCGTATATTCGTTATTTTAATGTGGTTTCTTAGAGTCTTTAACTCTATCTTCATCATTTGTAAGTCATACGAAATGGGTCTTTGTGTTAACAACGTCGCACTCGTAACCGCGTACGATCTTCTACTCAATGCGTCCGCTACCACGTTCGCTTTTCCAGGATGGTATTGTCAGAACATGTGCCGAAATGAGTCTCATCCTGAGTTCTTGGAAGCTCTTTTCACATTCCTCGCTCCATTCGAATTGTGTATCCTTTCAAGTCAGCTGAGTTAATGGAGTAGCGATTCTAGAAAATCCTTCAACGAATCTCCTATAATAACCGGCGCCTAAGCGTAGAAAGCTACGTATTTCGATTACTAACTTAGGTTGCTCTCAATTGTGACTCATATCCCAATCTTGGATAGCACGTCATAATGGAACCTATCAGTTTACCACTATGGCGTCCCCTACGAAGAGTCTGGCTTCGGTGCATTCCACAAAGGAAGTCACCAGATAGAGGCTCGGGTACCAACTCTTGAAGTTAGGTTTTTAACTCCTGATGTTCAATAGGAGCTATTCGATATGAGATTTTAGAAATGGGTTTTGTACCGGGTTCAGGGTAAATATAAAATTTGACTTCATGCTCTGGGGGTAGGCTAGGAAATTCTTCAGGAAATACGTCAGGAAATTCATTAACAACAGAAATATTATTCAAATCTGACGTATTTTTGCTCAAGTCCGTGACATGGGCTAAGAAAGCTTGACATCCGTTTTTCAATAAACGAATGGCTTTAAGGCTTGATATGACAGTGATTGACTTTAGTAGTTTGGTTGCTTGAATTCACATAATAGGTTGGTTAGGAATATGAAAACTAACAACCTTACGAAAACAATCAATTTTAGCATGATGAATAGTTAACCAGTCGATTTCTAAAATCACATCAATGGCAAGTCTCTTTAAAGATATAAGATCAACAGGTAATGTAATGGTGCCAACTTGAATCAAGCAAGATTTATAAACTGTAGATGTAACGAAAGTTTCTCCTAAGAGAGTTTCAATAGATAAGTAAGACTAAATTCTCAAGGGTCAAGTTCAAACGTTGAGCACAAGCAGGAGAAATAAAAGAATAGGTAGAACTGGTATCTAATAAGGTATAGACTTCGCAAGAATTTATGATTAACTAACCCGTGACAATTTCGTTCGAGTTACTCACTTTTTGAGAAGTCAGGAGAAACGCTCTTCTTGAAACCACCGACTTTGTTTTGTCCGTATCCGCCTTTGGTGCCACCATCCCAGCTGGACTTTATTTTGCTACAGGATAAAATCGAGCTATGTGACCGTCTTTTCCACAACTAAAATATACCTTCAAAGGCTTTGGACAATTTGGACTTATGTGTCCCTCCTCTCCGCATCTGTAGGATCTAACAGGCGGTCTTTCTCCTCCCCTTGAATTTGTTGTTGTTGTTGCTGCTGCTGCTACCGATGTCTTCCCGTCATCATTAAATCTTCTCTTCTTGAAATTTTCACTTGAATCATTTCTTCTATTATCTTGGTCATGATTACCACCGAAGTGCTTACCATTTCTAGCATGATAATTTCCTCAACGATGGTTATCATTGTTCCGATGACCATTGTCACCGGTACGATTATTATCGTGTTATTGGTCGTTATCTTTTGGTTGAGCTGGCTCATAATTCCGCTCTAATAATTGAGCTCTATTCACTACATCTGTATACAAGCAAAGTTTATGAGAAATGAGGTATTGACTTATTTCGGGTTTCAAACCTCGCAGAAACATTCGTGTCATTCTCAAATACTGTAACAAAATAAGGGTTAATTAAACAAATTAACATATCACACTATTAACCCTATGCTCCGACTGACCCATTAAATACCAAATAAGCTTAGGTAGGACACACTAGCGAATGATTTACTCATCTCTCCCCTCCTAGATATATTCCCTATCTCCGCCAGAGACCATATCTCTAAGCTCTGATACCAACTGTGACGCCCCCAAAATAGGTCCACACAACTCATTCTGAGTCGCCAAATACATAGTACAGAAAATAACTACAACTTCATTATTACAATTGTCGTGCAAAATACGATAACACATGAGTTGTGAGTTTAAATACAAATATTGTCTTCTAGATAATATCCACACTCAAATAAGTTCTCATTACAATTATTGATACACTATTTTGCAAAATAGTGAGGACTGCTTAAAGAAACTCTCTCGAACCATCACTCCACACCCCGACTAGTTCTCGCTATATTCTCGCCTCCTGAGAAGAAAAATGGAACAAAAAGGAAAAGAATGAACCCAACTAGCCCAATAAAAAATATTATGACTAAGATAATGTAGAACAAATTATCCTTAGCCCTCAACAGGGAAAAATCTGATAGAATATAATAGACAACAAGTTTTAGATCAACAACTGCAACGGAAACAACAACATTAGAAGAGTTAAGTAGAGAATGAATTCTACTATCTTTTATGATTTAAAAGTCCATCATCAATATTTTATCCCTGTAACATCAATAAATATACATCTTGAATCAAATATTCATCTTTGCACTACGGGCCAAAGATATTCATTGTATCCCCAGTTGGTCATGTTAATCTTAACACATGTCCATCATTGCACTATGGGCCAAAGATATTCATCAGGTAATCATTCATCTTTGCACTACAAGCCAAAGATATTTAGTTATATCACCATTTAGGACTGAGGATGATAAAAATATTTTCAAGAAAACAAATCTAGAGAGATAAAAGAATAAAGATTAGGGATTCGTACTTTAGTTTATCCAAGTTCAAAAATACTCCATAATAAACAATTGTGGAGATAAATTCAAGAATGAAGGTCAAAACATGGATACAATCAAAGATAAAAACCATAAAGGACAACTTGGACAAAGAAAAGAAAATTTAATTTTTTGTGAATAGTGCCGTATACGTGAATAGTGTCGTATACGTGAATAGTAATCCCGACACAAAAAGTTAAAAATTCCATAAGAAAAATCATACTTCGTGAATAATACTCGTAAATAGTACCGTATTCGTGAATAGTGTCGTATACGTGAATAGTGCCGTATACATGAATAGTAACCTCGACATGAAAAGGTAAAAATTTCATAATAAAATTCATACCAATGTTTCGGTATAATGATATTTAAAGAAATAATATCATTTACAAAAAAAAAATAACATCCCTTACCTCAAAAGAATAGTACTTTTGGCTGAAATATCGGATATAATGCTGAAGAAAACTTGCACTGCTTATAAACTCTCAAAGTATCTAAATACTCACAAAAATATGCTCGATATTAGAGAGGAATTTCAAATTCTGGTGTGATTTTCAACTCTAACCTAAGCACCTTATTTATAGGAAAATGCTTAGAATACCAAAACAGAAAATTTAATAAAATAATATATTTATAAAAAAAATTCACGCCCACCTCTTGACAATCTGAATTCAGCCACCAGTGGGGCCCACAACAATGAAAAAACATTTTTCTTAAAAAATATTTAAACTCGAAAAATCAATTATTCCGGAACTTCAAGAATTCATAATAAATAGCCATTTTATCAAAAAAATTTAAATCCTATATCTATCCCATAGAAAATTTAATTCTCTACAACTTTGTAGAAGAAAGTTTTTCCAAATTCCAAACGAAAAATGATCGAAATCCACATACGGATGATTTTGCAGGCTATAATCATTTTTTAGTCAAAAAATTGGGCCCACCAACATGTTTAACATATTTTTAGCATTTATTGTAACAAGAATACTCTTCCTCCTCATTTATTCATATATCGCACATTCATTATAAAAATATCACCATTATTATATTATTATATTATCACATTATACATTTATAATGTAATATAATAATATAGATAAAATATCAATTTTTAATAATTATCACTTTTCTAAAATTCCTCCATTCCGACAAAATACTGATAAAACATCTCATCATTAATTCCTTCATTTATATCCACATAAAATAAATATTTCCTTATTATTTTTTATCAATAATTAATTATTCACAAATAATATTACAGAACCACAATAATGACAACTAGGTCGTTCCTAGGAAAGAGGGGGTTTCCGATAAGGATTTCTCCTTACTAACGCGCAATTAGGTGACCAAACCCTTTTCGTAGACAGAACTTCCTTAGACATTGCCAATAATGTTATCTAATAATATTATTCAAATAATATGAATTATTGATCTGATAATGGGAAATACTGTGCAGTGACAATTATTGAATCAATAATATAAAATATCAATGTAGAAATTATTGAAACAATAAAATAAAATATTAAACAGTAATTATTGTAACAATTATTGAGTAGTGACTTTTTACGTAAGAATTAATAATTGGTGCAATACCGTGTGCTACTATGCAACACCGCGTATTACTGTATTTTAACCACGGGGTATTCCAACAGTGTTAACGGTAATAACTATGCCGTTATTTATAAAAAAAATTCATTCTTGTCATTTTCTTCATCCGACAGTTTTCCGTTATGGGGCCCACAAATGGTTGCGCCGTTGTTCGAATATTCCGCGATAGCAAGAATATTCCACAACCAAACAAATATTCCCTGACAAAAATGAATAGTTTATAACCGCTTGCTTATTTAAATTATTTACGCATTTTACCCATAACTAACCATATTAATCAAATCAACCCCTTACAATTTCAAAATAATAATTAGAGAAATTAAATCTTTATTTATAAAAAGTTGGGGTCTTACATGATGGGTCACCCAAATAGGTCACCAAGCTTCCTTGAGAAGCTTGGTTGATATTTGTTAAAGAGGAGGAGTGAATAGTGAAAATAGGGGGTGTTTTGTAAGTTTTGTAAATCTAAAGGCTTGGACTATACAAGATCAAAAGTAAAGTGACCAAATTGTAAGTTATTAAAAGTTAACCTAATGACCAAAGTGCCCTCACTCTTGGTTTTTTATATAAGGCAAGCCATTTTGTGAGTTAGTTGATTTTTCAACTAACACATTTCAAAGATAGAAGAGAGAGCAATATTGAGAGGAAGAGAGCTAGAGAGCTCGAATTGAAGAAGAAGAAGAAGAAGAAGAAGAAGAAGAAGAAGAAGAAGAAGAAGAAGAAGAAGAAGAAGAAGAAGAAGAAGAAAGAGGAAAGCTAACAAATTGCAAGCTTTGTTAAGAGGAAGAAGAATAAGGAAGAAAAACAAAGAAGAAATGGAATTAAACCTAGCTTTAATCCATTTTTTTTTATGTTTCATATGTTAAATTACATAACTTATTGATTATGGAAGTAAAAGATGTTAAGAAATGATTTTATTATGGTTTAACCATAATAAAATGAAGTAATGAGAATTCGAAATTTATTTCATCTTTTTCTTTTAAAAGCTTTCATATGAAGTATGAATTGTTTAATGTTAATTGACAATTCGGATAAATCCTATGAATGGTCCAATGGAATAAAAAAGAACTAATGAATTTATAATGTTACTTAATGTATAAAAAGATAATCGTAATCAAAATATTGATGTAAAGCGAAGAACGAACGAAGAGCATGAAGAACGAATGAAGAACGTTGTTGGTGGACAAATTTAAAACCATCTAATTAGAGTTTGTTGTTAATGGATAAGTTTAAAACCATCATATATATATATATATATATATATTTGTTGATATATGTTTGGTTAGGAGATGTAGAATTGAAAGAAATATTCCTTTGGAACGGATTAAAAATATCTTATAACAAAGTAATAGCGAAATTTCGTAAAGAAAGTTAACCGTTGAAATCATAGTCCATTATGATTCTAGATGAATGTAGAAAGTAATTAAATGAACTCAAATAATTGAGGTTTCATAAGAATGTTAGACAATATTAAAAACGTGAGTCATGAACTCAAGAACGAACTCATTCCGGGTTCAGATGAGTAAGTTACGGAACGAACGATCGAAGAACGTCAAGAACGTAAAGTTAACAAATGAAGAAATTTAAGTCCATTAAAAGGCTTATTAACGGATTCAGAGAAATATTATGTCCAGGGAAAGTTGTAGTTCATAATGAAAGCAAGAAAATGGTTTTGGAACGAACTCGTTCCGAGTTATAACGAAGAAGTTACGAGATTGCAAAGTAGGTGATTCGTACGTAGAAGAAAAATGCAAAAAAAAAAAACTGCAAAAATTTTCAATGTAATAATCAAGGCCAGTATGCCAATTCGGCCGAGGTGTCGCTAACTAGCACCAGATCGCCGCTTTTTGTGAAGGGAAGAAATGCAAAAGACCTGTAGGGAAAGCCAAGAAATGATCTTTTAACTACTTAATTCTTAGGGATGTGTACGGAATGATAATGTAAAATACGAAATGAGGTAATGTAAAATGCTTGAAAGCTATGAGCACATAGCATTGGCATTGAATGTTCGCTCTTGGCATACGAAAGATTGTATGACTTAGACGGTAATGAATAATCATGAGGTATGACATTAAATTGTTAAAAAGCAGTAATGAACGATAATTAACTCAACGAACATATAATTTTAATTATTCGGATAAGTTAAGCAATGAAGAAGAAAAAGGTAATGTAAATCCATCGTAAAAGATGATTATAAGCATTATGACATATCCGTATGTCGTAATGTTGAAACATGAGTTTAAAGTTTGGTTGCGTGAACTTAGGCTATAAAATGCTAACCGTAAAAACTAAAGTTAGTGTAAATCAATGTATAAATCAAATAGATGACTAAATGGTATATGTTATTCCTTATGTGATATATATGGATTTTGAAGAGTTGTACAGCGTAAACTGTAAGTTGTAAGTTGTGTTTAAGGTAAGTTTCCTAACTTCATTCATATTTGAAATGAATACTAGTTTCTTTAAGCTAGCTCAAATGTTCTAAGTGAGCAAGTTTTGTCTATGTGCAAATATGTTATATTTATACAAGATGTTTATGATGTATGAGGCTATGTGTCTATTATATGCACTTATGTGCTTTCAAAAAATGAACTGTTCAAATGTGAAAAAGTTCTGTTTATTTATGAATTGTTAATGTTAAGTCTGTGCTAATGATTTTAGCTAGACAGAATGAAAAGAAAAGATTATAAGAATTGAGGTTATGTCAAAGTGAATGTATTAATGTTTTAAAATGATAGGAATCAAAATTTATTCCTATTATTCGAGCTACTTCATAACTATTGTTCAGTTTTCGAAGTTTTATAAGCAAAGAATATTTGATTCTTGATTTTGTTGTTATTCAACTGTTATAACTTGCTGAGCAATTGAATGTTCACACTTGCTTAAAATAAAATATTTTCAATGAACGACGGTAGAATGAACTGAATGATCCAATGCATAGTAAAGAGAAGAAAAAGCCCAAGTCTTGTAATGTAGAATAGTTAATTAAACTGTTCTGTAGTTGTTGTGACTGGTTAAAGTCACATTTGTAATGAAGTAAAGAATAATGTAATTATCATTATTTGTATGTATAAAGATTTGAAGGTAATAAAATTTGGGATTTGAATAAATATGTTGTTATACTTAATGATATAATGATATATGTTAAGAATAGTAAGTACTTGTGATGCACCAAATTCGGGTTTGCAGATAGATAGAATTTGGGGGCGTTACAAATATCAACACCAAACAAACCTAAATGACCCCCAATTCCACCCCCACCACCAAGTCCCAAAATTCTCAACTGACCCACCAAAAGAACTCACCGGAAACAGCCCAAAAGAGACGCTGCAAAGCCACCTAGAACTGTCAAATCAAATTTTAGAGTGAAGTTAGAGAGTTTGTTTGATCAAGAACGGGAGTTCTCGAGAACTTTTCCGGCAATAATATTTGTGACACCCCCGGAATAGGTATACATCACCCATTTTGAATCGCCAAATATATGGTACAGAATTCAAATACAACTTAATTATATAACTGTCGTGTAAAGTATAACAAAACAAAAACTGGGAATTTCAACACGAATATTGTCTTCTAGACAATATCCAAACTCAAATTCAATATTATTATAATTATTATCACACTATTTCACAGAATAGTAAAGACTACTAATGCACCATCTCGGACCATCACTCCGTTCCCCGACTAGTCCCGACTATGTTCTCATTTCTTGAAGAGAACAATGAAAGCAAAGGGTGAGCTCAACTAGCCTAGTAAGAAATATTATAACCAAGATAATGCAAAATAAATTATCGTTAGCCTTCAACAGTGTTAAACTGATAAAATACAATAGACATCAAGTTTAACTGCAGCGGAACATGCAATCCATTAGAAGAGTCAAGTAGAACATGATATCTATTATCTTTTATGATTTAAAAAGCTTATCATTAATTTTATCGCTGAGACTCGGCTTAATAAATATTCCACATCATCGAATCATCCATGTACTACGGCCAAGAATATTCATTAGTATCACGACCACGAATTATCCGTGCACTACGTGCCAAGGATATTCGTATTTTCATCAATGGTCATGATCATGCCAACAACTGTCCCTCAATGCACTACGAGCCAATGAGGACTTTTACCACATCATTTGTAACATTACGGTCATGATTATATCGAATAATCCCTGGTCATAATCATACCAATCAACAGTCCATCTATGCACTACGGGCCAAAGATGACTTTAATAACAATATAAGCATGAGGATGATGACAATGATATAAGAATTCAATTAAATGAAGGAAAAAGATAAATTTTAAAGATTTATAATTTAATTTATCAAGAATTCAACAATGTCCAAATTGTCAACATGATACTGCTTTGTGAGTAAAATTCAAGAATAATATTGTATCAAAAATGATTTGGACCGAAAATAAATCAATTTTTGTCATGAATAGTACCCCGGGTGAATAGTAACTGAGTGAATAGTATCCCATGAATAGTACTTCGGGAATAGTACCCCGTGAATAGTACTCCGACATAAAAAATTTAAAACTTATCAAGAATTCTCAGAATAATATTTCTACGAAAAGATACTGGATGAAGCGCAAATATCAAGGATATTCTATTAATTTCATGGAGTATAGAAGCCAAAACTTAACAAAATGAGTTGCAATCTGAAACGAAATAATATTACTTACATACTACAGAGTATGGAAGAAAATATTATTTCTTATAAGTATTGAACAAAAATAATATCCCTTACCTTAAAAGGGAGAGTATTCCAACTGGTATAGCGGGGATATTTTTGAAGAAATTTTGAACTATTTTCTACGCTCAAAGCTTCCTAAAACTCGAAAGAAATACACTCAATATTATAGAAGAAGAATTCTCTGATTCTAGTGTAATTTTTAATTCTAAACTAAGCACCCTATTTATAGGAGAATGAAAAGGATACTATTTGGAAATAATCACGGACTGCACAATAACTTTTTAAATGATAAATTCACGGGCACAACTTTCTGACTCACAGGATTTACTGTGCACTGCATAGTAAAATACTATGCAAATAAAATATAATATATTCTATTTATAATCAAATAAAATAAAATTTATATAATATATATATTGTATATTATATTTTATAATCAAATAAAATAAAACTTATATCCTCACCTCTTCGGCATACCAGGTACGTACGTAAATTTCGAAGGCGAAATTTCAAAAGAAGGGGAGATTGTGAGATCCCGAAATTATGAAATGAAAGTATTCAATTATCTTATAATTATTATTTTATTTAGTAAATGGTTAAATTGAGAAAGGGTTAAAGTTAAGGGTGATATGTGAAAATTTTTTAAAGTAACAAATTGTCATAAAATAATCGGTAATAAAAGTATAGTAATACGCGTGGTTACATAGTAGCACACAGTGTTGATTATTGATGCATACGTAAGAAGTCACTCAGTTAAACTCAATTATTGCTACAGTAATTGCTGCATCATATCTCTCATATTATTGATTCAATTATTGTCACAATATCATCTCAGATAATATGTTATATTATTAAATCAATAATTGAGGCGGCAAGAAAAGTTATTCATATTATTATTTGCAATATTGACAATGTCTAGAAGTTCTATCAAGGAGAGGTTTGGTCACCTAATTGCGCGCTAATAAGGAGAAATCCTTATCGAAAAGCCCCCTCTTTCCTGGGAACGACCTGGTTGCTAAATATTGTGCGTTATAATATTAATAATGAATAAGTTCATGTTGATTAAAGATTAAATTGATAGTTCCATTGTGTTGGAATTATTAGTGTTAGTGAAAATTGACATTTATTTCGATAATAATTGATGTTTGGAGGTTATATTGACCAATCGGGTAATTAATCGAATAAATGAGTAATTAATTGCTATTAATTCACATGATTATAATTATTTGTTCACATGTATATACTATTGATTCACATTCATTTACTATTAGGGGAGTTGGTGCAAGATTGATAATACTTGCATGACTAAGTTAAAAATGGAGGTATAGATGGAGGTACTATATTGTAGTTCGTATTTTCACATGTCTAGAACTATTGATTCACATGATTTACTATTGATTCACATAATTTACTATTAGGGGAGATGGTACAAGTTTGATAATACTTGCAGGACTAAATAAAAAATGAAGGAAAAGAGGAAGGTATTATACTGTAATATTTCGAGCCCCAAAATGTGCAATTATCGAAACTATATTTTCCTATAAATAGAAGCTCATTCTTCCTTCATTTCTCACCAATTCACTAAAGCTATTGAGCTATTATTATAGAGAGAAATTATAGAGAGAAAGAAGAAGAGAATTCTGCTACCTCACTATTCCAGTATCCAGTTTTCTTCTAAGGTAAGGGGTATTATTTCTTTCGTATTCATGAAGAGAGCTTCTGATATTCCATTCTTTATTATTATGTTGGAATAACATGTCTATGCAAAGTACCGCATACATGGTGAAATTGTGACGCCCCCAAATTCGGGTTCCCTAACCTCGGGTTTGGTGCTCACGATCCATCAAATATATCACATCTAACTACTCATTCATTAATGAAAAACATCATTCAGAATATTCCTTAATACAACTTATAACAATATCCCAGGTTAACTAACCTTGACATAACTTACATACCCTTATATAATCAAAAGGTTTACATAATTAATTACATAATAAAACATAATCATTAAAAGTTGACACTAACTACTCCTGAGCCTTGCCTTTGCCTTTGTCCCTATTAGAACCTTCTGCTACATCGGCATTAACTGAAATATTTTATTTAAGCAAGAGTGAGCAACGAGTTTTCCCAACAAGTTAAAATATACAACAAATGATATATATCATGAATAGAAGAGTCTAGCTTCTTTAGAACTTCAACAATAATCAAAAGATTTCAAGTAATTTGAATAATAATTCAATCTCAATAATAAAACTTTCCCCCATTTCATAATTGAATAACATATCAAAGATGAAAGAGTAAAATTCTTTCAAAGATTCAATAATATTCAATTGAAGAATAAGAATTAACAATCCGCAACAATATTCAATAAAAGGGATATACCCAGATTTCATCTTTGAAAGTGATCACAAAAGGATCATGAACTAATAGAGAATCATTTAGTTATTAAAACTAAATTACCACAAGAATATAAATTAGTTATAAAAACTAAACTATACTCTTCGTAAGTACCGAGCGCCAACTCCCTTTGTACCTATATTATGCATAATACTCAATAATAGCGATGTATAGTTAGATTTATGACATTAAAATTTGTTCATCTCGGTCTTACATCACGAGTCTGTACCACAACAATATGGTTTAGATTACTTTCAAAGAAATACTATGATTTCAATAATTAATAACAATACTAATCTAGCCGAAACCAATGGCATAGATCTTCCAATAACAATTCAGTTCATAATAAATAAAATATTTCATGCTTTAACAAATATTAGTCTTGCCAAAACAATTAGCTGAGACATGATTTATAAATAGTTCAAATAATAGAACAAGAATCAATTACACTACGTGCGAATTACAATAATCATTATAGATGTGAATAACTATCAATAATTATTCACTACCATGCTTGAAAAATAGTAACTCAAGTTGAGTTAGGAAACTTGCCTGATTCGTTGACTACTGCTACGCAATTTAAGTTAACTTCTTTTGTAAGACCTATCATTGATAAGATCGATCTCTTAATTAACATCACATATCTTACTCATAGCAATTTAACATGAAATCACATAACCTATCATTAGTGAGTACACTATACTATCTTAGACATAACACTTACTCGTTCTTTTATAAGTTCGTAATATAACTTGACAAACTATTTATGAACTCAGTAGACTTAATATATCATTTCAGTTTCTATTTCAAAGATGCTAAAACAAACTGACATCTCTTCGACATTTTGGTTTCCTTTTCAAAGAACTCCTGAAATGTTCATTTGAGGAAGTTGAAATACACTATTCACAAAAATATGAAATCATTTTATTATTTTTTAATCTTTTGGCCAATCATATATACATATATTCCATACACAAAAGTATTTTTTCGGAATTTTCAACTCCCTTAAGTATTTTTCAAAATCAATTTCTAGTAAATTCCTTAAGAAATTAGCTACCTCTTACTTAACTCCAGAAATTCCCAACTCTTGGCGGGATCTTACACATGTTAACGTGAGCTTACACTTTAAATTTAAAGGCCATCGGAGTTATACAACTCCGGTTATAGTGATTTCCGTCCGAAAAACCTAAATATTGAAATGGTCATAACTTGCTCAATTTAAGTCGGAACGAGCTCATTTTTGGACACAACCTACTTTATCTCATATATTTTCATCCCCCAAAAGGCCGAATTTTATCTCATTAAATAAGTGGCCAAAACAGCCCTTCCAATTTCTTCACAGTAGCTTATTAAGCATTTCCAGATTTTTCATCCTTTACTAAAATCATTCCACACGAAAATGTGTAAATCCTTTTTAAGTGATTCCACTTGGATATATTAGAAGACTCATATATATAACTCCAAAAATTGACCACACTCAAAAATTCAAGGTAGAATGAGAGATATGGTCATTTCCATATCATACTTGGTTTTCTCGAAAAATCTATTTTTCAACATTTGGTGTCTTTTAAGAAAACTTCTATATTTTCACATAAAATCAACATAGCTCAACAAAATATTTAAAATAACTCATATACTCATGGATCTAACATGATCCATGGTTTAATTCACCAAATAATCAACAATCATAAAATCAAACACAACAAAAGCTAAGAAAATTTTTATTTTCTAACTTTTGAAAAACCTAACTCATATTTCTTAGTTTAGATTCCACTTTTGACCCATAAAAGAGTTGGATCTAAACATGAAACACCTTTAAACACCAAGATCTAAGGTTTTAAGCCTCAAGATCATAGTTTTACAAAAATCAAAACTCAAATCATCACAAAGAGAAATTAAACTATAAAAGTAGGGATTTCTTATACCTTCTCTTGATTTCTCTTCTTCTTCTTTATAATACCTAGATTATGGAACTTGGAAACTTACAAAACTCTCCCTCTCTCTCTTCTTCCCTCTTGCCCGAAATCTCTATGTGACGCCCCCAAATCCGGGTACTTGTAACCCGAACTCGGTGCTTCACGATACCATTTCTATAAGCTGAATAATGCTAATAATAATAACAATAATATAAAGTTCAAACTTAATTTACATATGCATCAAAGTTTACTCCCAGGTACGAGACCTTTAAATATTCATTACATCATAGATAATAAGTATCATTGTCTTAATAAACTATAACTATTACACAACATATTATAAATCTCATTCGTACAGCTTTCCTTTCCCCTTGTTCTTACATGAACCTTCTGGTTGATCATACTTAACTGAAAACATTTAAATTTAAAGCAAGAATGAGCATTTAATTTGCTCAACAAGTAGTAACAACAATATATATTAGCTGAAAGAATTAAATGTTTTCTTTGAAAGACACTTCTACAACGAATCAACAGTTGTGAAGTAAGCTGAACCAATAATAACAAAATATCATTTCAATATAAAATTTTTGAAACTACGATGGACTATATATATGGAGATCATTCAACATACTATGAACATTGTTTTCTATATTTTGAAAAGGTTAAATGTAACTTCATCTAGAACCGTTATAACTTACGAACGCACGGGGTGATCATTGCTATGCCCTATATTGATCAATACTACATGCAAGAACGATATTATCGTTCACTCTATCCACCTTAGGTGCACAAAAGTTTTCCCATATTCGGGATGTTCATATTTTAGTCGGAATCCAAACCAAAACAACTGGTTGGATACAATAACGTTCTATCTTGTTCAACAATATTTTTATGTCTAAATTTGAATCAAATAGCTTAGACGGCTTTTAAGTCAACGTATACATACTTGAAATCAATAAGTATGTATCAACATATGATTAATACAATGGTTATCCAAGTGGTGACACTTGTCTCAACCCTATATCTAATTAACGAATGTAATAAATATCAATTATACAATAATACAATGATCGATAATGTAAGAACTTGTATGAATACAAAGATTGGATACATAATCAATAATAATAGAGTTAATAATCGTGCACAATAATAATATAATTCAAACTTTCTTACTCATGTCCATTGCATAAAGTAAATGCAAAAGTAGGATACTTGCACGAGTAAGCCGCCATAATAACGCAACTTAGATTAATCTTTTATACAAATAATTCTATCAAGTAATAAGATCATTCGTTCGATTAGAATAATATATCGTAATACATAATAATCGCTATCATTTGCAACAAGACATAACCTAATCACATTGTTACATATGTTTAATAACGTTTGGATCATAAATGCATACATATCTAGTCAATTTATCTAAGTCCAGATCAATTACTGAAATATTTCTATATACCGACGGCTTTATCGGGTAATTATCGAGTCTAAAACTCTAATCTGTAGTTCCATATTCGATTAGATATTTTAAACTTCAGTCATATTATTTTTCATAGCCTTATAATAATTTTTTAAATAATTATTATACTTTATCCTGAATTTTTCAAACACTGAAATCATTATTAAATGATTTAATATTAACTAATTCTATTATCATTAATATTTAATTAATATTAAACTATTAATGAAACCATTGCCAAAATATTAAAGTTATTTATAATAACTCAAAATATTTTTAAAGTATTAATATTACCTTTAAATGATTTTTAAATCAATAAAACCATTTTAAAACTATTTATTTAATATAATTATTAAATAAACTTAATATCATTAATATTAAATTATTATAAGTAATATTTATTTATTAATGAAATTATCATTTAAATATTAAAAGTTATGTTTTATAACTTAAAATATCTTTAAACACTTTATTTTCCTTTTAAAAACGATTTAAAATCATTTTACATTACTTTATCTAATATAATTATTAAATGAATCTAATATCCTTAATATTAAGATATTAATATTTTTCATGACAAAATATCAAAATTTATATTTTATAATTTAAAATATTTTTTCTAATCTCTAAATCATTTTCATATAAATTTTAAATCATTAATTCTATTTTTCAATATTTATTTAATATCTTTATTAAATAACTTAATCATCATTAATATCTAATTAATAATGAAAATCATCACAAAATATTAAAATTATAGAAAATAACTTCAAATATCTTTTATATCATAACCTATTTTTAAATGATTTTTCATGTATTAAAATCATTTTTAAATAATTTATTTAATATTATACTTAAATAAATTAAATACTTTTTATATCTCAAAAATATTAAATATTCATGAAATATACTTAAAATAATTAAAACTAATTTTCGAGACTTTAAAATAATTTTTAGTAATTTATTTGGTATTTTTAATAATTAAAACTAATTTTTTTCTATTTTTAATCATTTTCCGTAAATTATAAAATAAAATTATTACTAACCGTCGCTATAGGCTATAGCTTACACTTATCTCGTCATGTTAGGTGTTCTTGTCTTAAGAACATCGACAAGTCGTCTGCACAAGGTACCTCGTTTCGACCGAGCCTAATTCTCATCTCTCGAAATGTTTCGGCTACCTAATGGTCGATCTTATAGTGTTAATGTAACACTACAATTAACAATCAAAATCCAGGTCATAACATACAACATCATGAAAATCTAGTCATTCAAACTTCCTGTCAGGCGTGTTCATCATATTCTGGGCTACCCAGAAAACTATAGTCATGGCCGGTCAACGTATTTCGTGGCCTTAAATCTGTCAATATATTAATGTTACAAGTTTTTTGCTCGTTGGAACATGTAGACAAACTATCATAGAACATGTTACAAGCAATAGTAGGGTCTAACAAGTATTAATGAAACCGGGTTAAGGCTCAGAAAATCGTAATTGAGTTCATTCTTCATTTTACGGGTTTTCCGAAATGAAGAATGATCGAGGTGTAATGTTTGGGCTTCCACAACTTGATGATCGTGCAATATTTTTCTGATCTAAGAATTCCAGGGTTGTAGTAAACATGTAGATAAAGATATATATTACATAAAAACACCATAAAAACAACAGATCAAGCAGATCTAATCCGGTCAAAGTACCCTCCCAGAACTGTTCAAGAACATTTCTGGGAAACCCAGAAATGTTCTTGAGCACTTTTGGCTACCAAGTTTGACCACCTCTAGATTTATTTCTGTTAAGTATATATGTGATACAAAGTCTTTAAGATGTAATATTCATATCCTTTTACAACTACAAAACAACAATCATGGCAAAATAAATTACAAGGAGCAAGATCATAGGCCATCAAAATGCCTGTCAGACCTTCTGGAAAATTTTTGGGCTTCAAGAACAGCCAGTCAATGTTGGTCAACCCACTTTGACCTTAAATAACTTTTAATCTATAACAGATAAGACCATGATTCAAGTTCCAGATTTAAGATATAACATCATACTACAAGATCCAACACTTAAAACACAAAACTCAACCCCTACAGAGATCTACAAGGCCTGACATTCACTGTCAGATATCAAAAAAAATGTTTTTCCAGATTTTTTAAAACTTCAAATCTGAGCCTCTAGATGTTATGGATCTAACATCTAGCAGCCCAGATCATCATTATATACTACATACTACATGTTTAACACAAAAAAACTAACATCTAACACTTTGATCAAGGTCAGATTTCTTCTAGGGTTCTTACCTCTTTGTGAACAAAATCTGATTTCTATACTTCTGATTTGTTAAGTGTGATCGTGGGGCTTGATTGGGGACTGATCTAGCAAGTAAATTTCGTGGGTTTTAGAGAGAGGAGTTCTAGGATGAAGTTGTGAATAATTGTGCACTTTCTCTCTCTTGAATTCTATATGTATATTGATATGCAATGCTTTTGGCTGCTAGTAATGGCTGAGAATTGGAGTGCTATAGCTCCTAGCTAGACAATAGGGTGGCTGGCCAGATTTTGCAAGATTTGGCTAGCAATAATTCAACTAATGGGACAAAAAGGTATTTTGGTAATTATTTTAAATTTCAAGGGTATTCTTGTCCAATGTTATTGAATCTAGGGTTTAATCACTAGATCTTACATCTTAAAGTTTCCCAAATAATTTCTAGGATTTGGACAATTAAAAATTAAAGTGAAATAAAATTTTAATTTAAAACATACTAATTAAATTAGGGTTTTTAATAGAAAATTAGGGTTCCTTAACATCATTAGGGTTCCCAAATTAACAATTAGGGTTTGCTAATTATCATTATAATTTACTAAAACAATAATTAGGGTTTCTAAAATTTGCAATTAGGGTTCCTAATTAGCAAATTAGGGTTTTTAAATAATAATTAGGGTTTTTCCTAATTACAAAAATTATAAAATACACAGTAAAATTCATATAACACCATTACTACATAGTCTCGAACTCATAACCGAGTTTAACAATTAGGGTTTAATAACACGATATGAGGGTTATGCCACAATTTACCATATTTGGCCCACTGTTATCGCCTATGCATTTCTAAAGACATATTTATAGATCGAAAAATTAAAATATAATTAATATTATATTATTATTCTCATTCATTGCTCAAAATCCAAAATTAGGGTTTGGATTCCATATCGATTTATTCTTCATATACTACATCAATAATTAAGCTAAAATAATTAACTTAAATATTCGAACAAATTCATATAATAAAATATTTATTATTATACTTCTAATAATCATTTCATATATTATTTAAATAATATAAAATCATGTTTTCATGGAAAATAATTAATAAAACATTTCTGCTTACAAAAATTAATTACTATAGGAATATAATTTGTGGTGATTAATAATTCTAAAATTATTTATAGGTAATAAGTATATTTGCATTTATCATACATTACTTGACACATATTCTCATCATTAAAATAATAATAAAAAAAAATTATATGTAAAATTTCTTATTTATTTATATGCAAAATATCGGGTTATTACACTCTAGGCTTTCTTTCTCTCTCTCTCTCTCTCTCTCTCTCTCTCTCTCTCTCTTACTTTGTTTTGTTAACTAACTTAGGAAATAAAATAAAAGAAAAGAACAAAATAGATTTTTGTTAGTAAATTAAGTATAGATATATTATGTATATCTATATAAATTTCCCCACATTCTCTCTTTAATTATTAAGGTGTTTCTTGCAAGCTTGAGGTTGCTTGTAAGCTTGGTAAAAGATGTTGGTTTAATAGAAACTTGACACATGTGAAGAGTTGGTGTGAGTTAGTAAAATGAAACCATTACACCACATGGCCTCCTTTTCTCCTTCCTTACTTGGCCGAAAATTTGGGCTTTTAATTCTCCCAATTTAGTTTAATTTTAATGTAATATTTTGTTTACCCAAATGTCCAAAAATCCCTTAACAAGTGGGCTAAAGTTTGGGCTAATTCCTTTTTTTTTTCTTATTCCTTTGCCTGCTAATTAAAATGAGCTTGGGCTCCTCCACCAAATGAATTGGGTCATCATTAAACTTGCCCTTTATATTAAATATTGGGCTAGCTCAATAATTTAATTATTCTTAAATTAATTAACTACTAGTCTCATGCTTAAATAAACACTTGGGCTACAAATTAATTCTTTGGGCCTTAAAATCAACTTAGCTCTATACTTATTAATTTTTTTATCCATTCCCCATTATTTAATTAGGGTTCCCTTACAAACATTAGTAAGTTAAATCCTTACTCATATATCTTTAATTTCATAACCTAATTAGACTTACTATTCTTAGGTTATAAAATTAATTAATTAAGATGTATAAAATAAATCTATTAAAATTAGTATATAATATAAATACTAATATTCTACCATATTATAACCTCTTAGGTTATTTAATTATCATACCTAATATATGTATTAGGTTTCATAACTTTAATCTTAATTCTCTTTACCAAATAAATGTATACACATTCATGATACATATTTATTCAATCACATACATAATTAACATATGTCATAACATATTTTCCATAGTTTATTAACTTATTATCCCAACTTGACTTAATAAGTTATAAACACATATATACTCATATCAATAATCAATTACTTAAGGATTGTAAATCCTTTTAATTTAGTAATCAAGGCTAACATTCAAGCCATGTTAATTCCTTACATAACTTTCATTACTCCTCCTTGAAAATGATTAAGTATACTTCTTAGTTAATAAATTAACTATCTAGCTTAATTATCATATACACTTATATGATTCAAGTACTTTCTCTCTTTTAAAAAAAATTATTCAAAAATTTTGAATTATGTGAAATTCTGGGTTCTCACAGAAATTCTTCTGTTATTTCATTCTTTATTATTATGTTGGAATAACCTGTCTATGCGAAATACCGCATACATGGTGAAATTCTTCTGTTGTTCCATTCTTTATTATTCTGTTGGAATATCCTGTCTGTGCGGATTACGCATGACCTGGTTCCATTATTTATTATTCATTGGAATAACACTACGTG
The DNA here is from genome assembly GCA_020205605.1 of Panax ginseng. Classification (NCBI taxonomy): domain Eukaryota; kingdom Viridiplantae; phylum Streptophyta; class Magnoliopsida; order Apiales; family Araliaceae; genus Panax; species Panax ginseng. Next base: position 73,609,636 of record CM035142.1, on the reverse strand, counting down.
CATGCGGCCTATCGCATGCACCGTGAATTCTTCATTATTCCATTATTTATTATTACATTAGAATAACACTCGCATATGTGATTCTTTGCATGCATGGTGAAGCGATCCTTCGTATTCATTCTTTATTAAATTGTGAAAATGATCATCTACGTGGTTTCTGCATAGCAATGGTGAAAATCCATTTCATAGTTTCAGTATATTCTATTATACCGTATGAGATATCATTTCTTTTGTACTCGTCATGGAATATCATTTTCTTTGGTATTTTTTTTTACGAGTTACTATTCACGGGTTACTATTCACCCAGTTACTATTCACTCTAGTATTATTCACTCGGGTATTCGGGGTACTTTTCGTGTCAGAGTACTATTCACGAGTTATTATTCACGGGTTACTATTCACCCAAATTACTATTCACCCGAATATTACTCACTCGGGTATTTGGGGTACTTTTCATGTTGGGGTACTATTCACGAGGTACTATTCCCGAAGTACTATTCACAGGGTACTATTCATGGGATACTATTTACCCGAAAAATATATTTCTTTTCTGTCCAAATTATTTTTGGTACATGAATATTATTCTGTAATTTTACTCTACAAAGCAGTATCATGTTAACAATTTGGACGTTATTGATTTCTGGATAAATTAAATTATAAATCTTTGAAATTTATCCTTGAACTTGTTTTATTGAATTATTATGTCATTGTCATTATCCTCATGCTTATATTGTGATTAAAGTCATCTTTGGCTTACGTGCATAGATGGACTTGGTATGATTATGACCAGGGATTATTCGGTATAATCATGACCGTAATGTAACGAATGATGTGGTAAAAGTCCTCATTAGCTTTGTAGTTCATTGATGGATGATTGTTGGTATGATTATGACCGAGGATTATTCGGTATAATCACGACCATTGATGATTACATGAATATCCTTGGCCGTAGTGCGGGGATGATTCGATTTTATTTATTTATTGTTGAGTCTCAAATGATAAAGTTGATGAAAATCTTTTAAATCATAGAAGATAGTAGATTTTATGCTCTACTTGACTCTTCTAATGGATTGCTTATTCATTGGGTTGTTGATCTAAAACTTGTTGTTTATTGTATTCTATTAGTTGTTATACTGTTGAAGGCTAATGATAATTTATTCTGCATTATCTTAGTCATATTATTTCTTACTGGGCTAGTTGAGCTCACCCTTTCTTTCACAGTTCTCTTCAGGAAATGAGAATATAGCTGGGACGAGTCGGGGAATGGAGTGATGGTCCAGGATAAATTGCTTTAGTAGTCCTCACTATTCTACGGAATAATGTGATAATAATTGTAATGAGGACACCATTGAGTGTGGATATTGTCTAGATGACAATATTCTTGTTTAAACTCTCAGCTATATTTTGTCGTATTTTACACGACTGTTGTACCATATATCTGGCGACTCAAGATGGGTGATATATACCTATTTTGGGGGGCGTCACATCATTTCCTCAACAACTTGGCTTCTCCACAAAACTTTAACTTGAGGTATAACCTTGGAGCATAAAATATGTTCCTTCTTATCCAAGATTTTAACTGGTATCTCTTCATACGTTAAATCTTCCGCTATTTTGTCTAGTTCTAACTCAATAATGTAGTTCGAGTCTTCTACATATTTATGTAACATAGATATGTGAAAAACGTTATGAACACAAGATATACTTGGCGGTAACGCGAGTCTATAGGCCATAGTTCCTACTCGGTCAAGGATTTCAAATGGGCCAATGAATCGAGGATTGAGCTTTCCTCTATTTTCAAATCTTGTAACTCCTTTCCACGGAGCAACACAAAATCACCAACATTGAATTCTACGTCCTTCCGATGAAGATCAACATAACTCTTTTGTCGATCTTGTGAGATTTTTATATGTTGCCAGATTATTTGAATCTTTTTCATTGTCATGCGTACCAATTTCGGTCCCAACAACGTTGCTTCACCCACCTCATCCCAGCATACTAAAGAACGACACTTTCTTCCATACAACGCCTCAAATGGAGCCATGCCGATACTTGCTTGACAACTGTTGTTGTAAGAGAATTCCACCAATGGCAAGAACTTGTCCAACTTCCTTTTGAAACAACCCGGGTCAAATCCCGAGTCCGAAACAAATCTTGGGTCAAATCCCAAGTCCGAATCGAATCAAATCCATCCAAATAAGGCCTCAAACCACCGCCCAATAGTATCTTCTTGGGTCATCTAGCCCACATGAGCTCCCAAAAGGTCATGACTTGAAGGTATTATTGATAGTAACTTTATTTCCTTATATCACGGACAAATTTTTCCCCCTATCTTTCGATGTGGGGACTGGGTGTTACAAACTTCCCCACTTAAATTTCGACATCCCCGTCGAGCAGATCACACACACGCCCAAAGATATTTGCCTCTCTAGCCATTGTGGGATAATAAAATTTGGCTTCGTGTCCCCACCTCCGGACCTTCATCTCTCTATTGTGGGATAATACCACCACCTGTCGTGTCCCACCTCCGTGAACCCGATCGGATGACTGACCTGACGAGCTTTAGAGTCTGGCTTTGATACCATATGAAACAACCCGGGTCAAATCCCGAGTCCGGAACAAATCTTGGGTCAAATCCCAAGTCCGAATCGAATCAAATCCATCCAAATAAGGCCTCAAACCACTGGCCCAATAGTATCTTCTTGGGTCATCTAGCCCACCACAGGCTCCCAAAAGGTCATGACTTGAAGGTACTATTGGTAGTAACTTTATTTCCTTATATGCAGACAAATTTTTCCCCCTATCTTTTGATGTGGGACTGGGGTGTTACACCTTTAATGTCAATGACATAGAGTCTTAATAGATCCTCCATAGTTTGAATAGTCCTCTTCGACTGCCCATCCGTTTGAGGATGATACACCGAACTGAATCACAAATCCATGCTCATAGCTTTCTGTAAACTGACCCAAAACTGTGAAGTAAATCTTGGGTCTCGATCAAAAACTATGGATACTGGCATACCATGTAGTCTTACAATCTCATTTATGTACATACAAGCAAGACGTTCAAGTGAATAAGTTTCTGGTATAGGCAAGAAATGAGTAGACTTGGTCAATCTATCGACAATGACCCAAATCGCATCTATGCCTTGAGAAAACTTGGGAAGACTAGTAACGAAATCCATGGTAATGTGTTCCCACTTCCATTCTGGAATTTCAAGTGGTTGCAATGGACCTTTTGGCACTTGATGCTCCGCTTTAACTCGTTCTCTCTCTTTATATTGCTCCACCAAAATGTATGTCAAAGATCACGATACATTTTTGTACTGCCATGATGGATTGCAAACGGTGTGTTGTGCGCCTCCATCATGATTTTATACTTTAAATTAAGGTCGTTAGGAACACAAAGTCTGGAGTTGACTTTAAGTATTCCTTCTTCATCGATTCTTGCTTCCGCGATAACACCTTCTTGCACTTTCTTCTTCATACGCATCAGCTCTAGGTCTGTAGTTTGAGTAAATTTAACTTTATCGATTAAAGTCGGTTCTACCCATATATTTGTCATCATAATGTGTGTCCCTGGAGTCTTTAACTCTATCTCCATCATTTGCAAGTCATAAAAAATGGGCCTTTTCGTTAACAATATCGCACTCAAGCTCGCATATGATCTTTTACTCAACGCATCAACTACCACGTTCACTTTTCCAAGATGGTATTGATTGGTATGATCATAATCTTTTAATAGCTCGAGCCAACATCTTTGTCGCATGTTGAGTTCCTTTTGGGTGAAGAAATATTTGAGGCTTTTATGATCCATATAGATCTCCACCTTCTCCCTATACAGGTAATGTCTCCAGATCTTTAGTACGAAAATGACTGCTGCCAATTCTTCTCATATTCTTTGAGTTGTCATGAGGCATAAGCTATGACTTTCCAATGTTGCATGAGAACACATCATAACCCTCTGCCTGAAGCATCGCTATAGATGACAAATACCTCTGATCCAGATGGTATTGTCAGAACAAGTGCTGAAATGAGTCTCCTCTTGAGTTCTTGAAAACTCTTTTCACATTCCTCGCTCCAAACGAATTTTATATCTTTTTGAGTCAGCTGAGTTAATGGAGTAGCGATTCGAGAAAATCCTTCCACGAATCTCCGATAATAACCAGCTAATCCGAGAAAGCTACGTACTTCGGTCACTGACTTAGGTTACTCCCAGCTTTGTATTGCTTCAATCTTCGTTGGGTCAACAGATATTCCGTGATTTGATATCACGTGCCCAAGGAATGCTACTTCCTCAAGCCAGAACTCTCATCTCTTCAATTTGGCATAAAGCTTATTTTCACGAAGCTTTTGGAGTATCAGCCTCAAGTGTTGCTCATGATCTTCACAGCTTTTGGAATATATGAGAATTTTATCAATAAAGACAACCACAAAATGAACCAAATATTCCTTGAATACTCGTTTCATCATGTCCATGAAGGCAGCAGGAGCATTAGTCAATCCAAAAGACATGACTAGGAATTCGTAACGCCTGTACTGAGTTCTGAAAGCAATCTTTGGAATGTCATCAGTTTTAATTTTTAACTGATGATATCCGGAACGAAGATCAATCTTTGAAAAGAATTTGTCTCCTTGCAACTGGTCAAACATGTCATCAATACGAGGTAATGGGTACCTATTTTTGATGGTGACATGATTCAACTCCCGATAATCAATACAAAGTCACATACTCTCATCTTTCTTCTTTACGAATAAAATAGGAGCACCCCATGGAGACACACTAGGACGAATGAAACCGATGTCTAACAACTCCTGCAGTTGGGTTTTTAACTCCTGAAGGTCAATAGGAGCCATTCGATACGGGGCTTTGGAAATGGGTTTTGTACTGGGTTCAAGGTCGATACAAAATTTAATTTCATGCTCTGGGGGTAGATCAGGAAGTTCTTCAAGGAATACGTCAAGAAATTTATCAACAATGGAAATATCATTCAAAACTGTCGTATTTTTATTTAAATCCATGACATGGGCTAAGAAAGCTTGACATCCATTTTTCATTAAATGAATAGCTTTATGGCTTGATATGACAATGATTGACTTTAGTGGTTTGGTTACTTAAATTCGCATAATAGGTTGGTTAGGAATATGAAAGCTAACAACCTTACGAAAATAATTACTTTTTGCATGATGAGTGTTTAACCAATTAATCCCTAAAATCACATCAAATGCAAGTATTTTTAAGGAAATAAGATCGACAGGTAATGTGTGGTTGTCGATTTGAATCAAACAAGACTTATAAACAATGGATGTAATGAAGGTTTCTCCCAACGGAGTTTCAACAGATAAGTCAAAGTCTAATTTCTCTGGAGTTTAATTTAAACGTTGAGCGTAAGTAGGAGAAATAAAAGAATGGATAGAACTGGTATTAAATAAGGTATACACTTCACTAGAGTTTATGATTAGCTTATTCGTGATGACCTTTTTCGGGTTCCTCGCTTTCTAAGAGGTCACGACAAACGCTCTCCCTTGAACTACCGGCTTTGAATTCTCTGGGACAGCCTTTGGTGCCTCCAGCCCAGATGGACTTGGCTTTACTGCACGACAAAATCAGGCTAGGTGACCTTCTCTTCCACAATTGTAACATGTTTTAGACTGCTGCGTGCAATTTGGACTGATGTGTCCCTCCCCTTCGCATTTGAAACATACGATTGGTGGTCGTTCTCCTTCCTTAACAACGGGTGCTGGTGCTGACGTCTTTCCATCATTGTTGAATCTCCTCTTCTTGAAATGTCGACTTTCATTATCTTTGTCAGGATTACCACTGAAATGGTTATCATTTATGACATGTTGATTCCCTCCATGTTTCTTGTCACTACTTCGATGACTGCTACCACTGGTATTATCATATTGTCGGTTACTCTTTCTTGGTTGGGTTGATTCATTATCGCGCTCCAACAACTAATCCCTATTTACAACATCTGAATATAAACACAGTTTATGAGAAATGAGTTATTGACGTATCTCGGGTTTCAAACCTCTTAGAACATCCGCGTCATACGCTCCTCATTGTCTACCAAATGGGATGCAAACTGGGATAACTCGGCAAACTTCGCCTCGTACTACGAAACGGTTATATTATTTTGTTCCAACTTGATAAATTCCACCTCCTTCATGTGATGAATACTTTTGGGAAAGTACTTGTCGTTGAACAGTTCTTGGAACTTCTCCCAAGACATTTTGAGTGCGGCAGGCAGAGTACGTTTTACTGATTCCTACCAGTAATCTGCCTCTCCTATCAACATGAAGGTGGCGAAGGGAACCTTTTGCTCCTCGGAGAATCCCAATACATCAAATATCTTGGTGATCTGCTTTATCCACGTCTCCGCCTTAAGTGGTTCTGGCTTTCCCCAAAACTCTGATGGTCCCAGCTCCTCAAATTGCTTAGCGGTAACAATCCATGAGTTGTCAGTGTTTCCACCTGCATTTTGAACAGGAGTCGCTCTCACCTGATGTTGCATGAATTGCATAAAGCCTCTAAACATCACATCATTCATCATTTGGTCAGTGTTGTTGTTTTCCTGAGGATTATTACCTTCCTGGTGCACATTATCCTGGGTATTGATCGTTAGTGACTCAACGGTCTCATGTCCTCCATTGCTTATCTCAACATTCTCGGATGTCATTTTCAAACACTGCCACAAAACAAAGGTTAATTGACATGCCACATATTATCCCTATATTCTGACCGACCAATTAAATAACAAATAAACTTAGGTAGGTCATACTAGCGAAGGAGTTTCCCATCTTTCTGCCTAGTTCTAGTCTCACATCTTAGCCAGGGATCATATCCCTAAGCTTTGATACCAACTGTGACGCCCCCAGAATAGGTATACATCACCCATTCTGAGTCGCCAAATACATGGTACAGAATTCAAATACAACTTAATTATATAATTGTCGTCTAGAGTATGACAAAACATAAACTGGGAGTTTCAACACGAATATTGTCTTCTAGACAATATCAAAACTCAAATTCAATATTATTACAATTATTATCACACTATTTCACAGAATAGTGAAGACTACTAATGCACCATCTCGGACCATCACTCTGTTCCCCGACTAGTCCCGGCTATGTTCTCATTTCCTGAAGAGAACAATGAAAGCAAAGGGTGAGCTCAACTAGCCCAGTAAGAAATATTATGACCAAAATAATGTAGAATAAATTATCGTTAGCCTTCAAAAGTGTTAAACTGATAAAATACAATAGACATCAAGTTTAACTGTAGCGGAACAAGCAATCCATTAAAAGAGTCAAGTAGAGCAGGATATCTACTATCTTCTATGATTTAAAAAGTTTATCATCAATTTTATCGCTGAGACTCAGCTTAATAAATAATCCACATCATCGAATCATCCATGCACTACGGCCAAGAATATTCATTAGTATCACGACCACGAATTATCCGTGCACTATGGGCCAAGGATATTCGTGTTTTCATCAATGGTCATGATCATGCCAACAACTGTCCCTCAATGCACTACGGGCCAATGAAGACTTTTACCACATCATTTGTAACATTAAGGTCATGATTATACTGAATAATCCCTGGTCATAATCATACCAATCAACAGTCCATCTATGCACTACGGGCCAAAGATGACTTTCATAACAATATAAGCATGAGGATGATGACAATGATATAAGAATTCAATTAAATGAAGGAAAAGGATAAATTTTTAAAGATTTATAATTTTATTTATCAAGAATTCAACAATGTCCAAATTGTCAACATGATACTACTTTGTGAGTAAAATTCAAGAATAATATTGTATCAAAAATGATTTGGACCGAAAATAAATCAATTTTTTGTCATGAATAGTACCCCGTGTGAATAGTGACCGAGTGAATAGTATCCCATGAATAGTACTTCGAGAATAGTACCCCGTGAATAGTACTCCAACATGAAAAAGTTAAAACTTATCAAGAATTCTCAGAATAATATTTCTATGAAAAGATACTGGATGAAGCACAAATATCAAGGATATTCTACTAATTTCATGTAGTATAAAAGCCAAAACTTAACAAAATGAGTATAGAATTCGGAATCTAAAACGAAATAATATTACTTACATACTACATAGTATGGAAGAAAATATTATTTCTTACGATTATTTAATAAAAATAGTATCCCTTACCTTAAAAAGGAGAGTATCCCAACTGGTATAGCGTGGATATTTTTGAAGAAAACCTGAACTGTTTTCTACGCTCAAAGCTTCCTAAAACTCGAAAGAAATACGCTAAATATTATAGAAGATGAATTCTCTGATTCTGGTGTGATTTTCAACTCTAAACTAAGCATCCTATTTATAGGAGAATGGAAAGGAAACTATTTGGAAATAATCACAGACTGCACAATAACTTTTTAAACGAAAATTCACAGGTGCAACTTTCTAATTTACAAGATTTACTGTGCACTTCATAGTAAAATACTATGCAAATAAAATATAATATATTCTATTTATTATCAAATAAAACAAAACTTATATAATATATATATATATATATATATATATATATTAACAAAAGTCATCGACCACCTTCCCCCCCCCCCCCCGTGACATCAAAATTTTCCTCCCCCCATTTCAGTGTTCTTTTATACGTGGGCCCCACCTTTTATTATATATATATATATATACTGAATAACTTTCTACCAATTATTTTGAAAAAATGAGTAAATGGGGGTTCATATAATAAGCAAAATTTATAACAAATACCTCATAAATATCCTCTCAATATTTTTAACAACATTTATTCATCAATAATATAACTTACAATATTAACAACCAGATCATTCTCAGGAAAGAGGGGACTTTCCGATAAGGATTTCTCTCTATTGGCGCGTAATTAGGTGACCAAACCCCTTTCCTCGACAAAATTTTCTAGACATTGTCAATAATGCAAATAATAATACGAATAACTTGTCATCTCAATTATTGATTTGATAATATAAAATATTGACAATATTTGAATCAAATAACGTGAGATAATATGCCGCAATTACTGTAGCAATAATTGAGTATAACTAAGTGACTTCTCACGTAAGCATCAATAACCAATACCGTGTGCTACTATGCAACCACGCGTATTATTATACTTTTACCACCGGATATTCCAACAGTTAACGGTTAAACTTTCGCCGTTATTTTTATAAAAAGATATTTCTGTCATTTTCTAACTCCGACAATAATTCCGTTGTGGGGTCCACCAATGATTGTGCCGTCATACGAATATATCCTGTTAAAATGAATCTTCCCCGACCAATCGAATATTTTATAACCACTTGCTTACTTTGCTAAATTTATAAATATTACCCACAACTATAACATTATAACAAACTCATACCTTAATATTCAAAAATGATATTTAGAGAAAAATTCTTTTTTATTCATAAAAGTTAGGGTCTTACAGTGTTGTTGAGTTCCGGTGAGAGAAGGGAGAGAGTGGAGGAGAGAGAAAGGGATACAAGTGGGATTTTAGAGGAAAAATGGAGGTTTCAGGCAGAGATTTTGAGGGTGAAGTGTAATTTTTTGAGGATGGAGAGAGAATTTGCATTGAAGAAATTAGAGAGTATTAGAGTTCAGATGGAAAGGACTCTAAGTTTAGCTATACAGACTCTGGTTTCTGTTAGTATTAATTTCTCTATTTTTTCCACACATTCAATACGTGCTATTTTTAATTTTTTATATATATTTTCTATGATTTTGGCCTATTTTTAGGAACTAATTTGAGCTTATATTGTGTTAACAAAATCATATTTAAAAAAGGATACAAGTAAATATCAAGTATTGATGCTCTAAGTATTTTAAGTTATTTGCTAGAAATTCTAGCCGATGAGGTATTATGGTCCAAAATTGTTTATAATCCAGTTCGTTAGTAATTCTAGTGAATGGCGACCTCATTTTTTTAATTTATACCGTTGTTAATTATAACGGACGAATAAGATGTTATTTGTCCATTTTTAATCCATAACAAATACATGTTATGAATCATTGTCATATATATATATATATATATATATCATCCTGTCTATGTCTCTACCTCATTCGTCTAAAAATAAAAACCCAAAAAAAGAAGAGAGCTATTAAAAAGAGCAAATGCCTATTTATAGCATGTGAGGAGAGAGAAAAAGGAGGGGGGCTTAAAAAGAGGGACTAACGTTAAGGGTTCTTGTGACGTCCCCAAAATAGGTATACATCACCCATTCTGAGTCGCCAAATACATGGTACAAAATATAAATACAAACTTAATTATACAACATTAGCTGAGAGTTTTTACACGAATATTGTCTTCTAGACAATATCCAAACTCAAATGGAGTCTTCATTACAATTATTATCACATTGTTTCATAAAATAGTGAGGACTACTATGATACCATCTCGGACCATCACTCTGTTCCCCGACTAGTCCTGGCTACGTTCTCATTTCCTAAAGAGAACAATGAAAGTAAAAGGGTGAACTCAACTAGCCTAGTAAGAAATATTATAACTAAGATAATGCAGAATAAATTATTGTTATCCTTCAACAGTGTTAAAACTGATAAAATATAATAAACATCAAGTTTAACTGCAGCGGAACAAGCAATCCATTAGAAGAGTCAAGTAGAGCATGATATCTACTATCTTCTATGATTTAAAAAAAAATTCATCCACTTTATCGCTGAGACTCGGCTTAATAAATAAACCACATCCTCAAATCATCCCTGCACTATGGGCAAAGGATATTCATGTAATCATCAATGGTCATGATTATACCAAATAATCCCTGGTCATAATCATACCAACAACTGTCCATCAATGCACTATGGGCCAATGAGGACTTTTACCACATCATTTGTAACATTACGGGTCATGATTATACCGAATGATCCCTGATCATAATCAACCAATCAACATTCCATCTATACACATAAGCCAAAGATGACTTTCATCACAATATAAGCATGAGGATGATGATAATGATATAAGCATTAATCAAACGAAATCAATGATAAATATTCAAGACTTTAAAGTTATCCAGAGTTTAAAAATATTCAAATTATCAACATGATACTGCTTTGTGGAGTAAAATTCAAGAATAATATTCATGTATTAAAACTAATTTGGACAAAAAATAATTATATTTTTCAAGTGAATAGTACCCCATGAATAGTACCATGTGAATAGTACTTCGGGAATAATACCTCGTGAATAGTATCCTGGCATGAAAATGGCCCAAATACCCGAGTGAATAATATTTGAATGAATAGTAATCGGGTGAATAGTAACCCGTGAATAGTACTCTAACATTAAAAGTGCCCCGAATACCCGAGTGAATAATACTCAAGTGAATAGTAAATGGGTGAATAGTAATGTAAGAACCCAACTTTTATAAATAAAGATGAATTTTCTATAAATATCATTTTTGAATATTATGGAGTAAATTTGATATAATGTTATAGTTGTGGGTAATATTTATAAATTTTGCAAAGTACGCAAGTTGTTATATAATATTCGATTGGACGGGGAATATTCGTTTTAAAAGGGAATATTCGTACAACGGCACAATCATTGGTGCACCCCATGACGGAATTATTGTCGGATTGAGAAAACGACAAAAATACTTTATAAAAATAACAGCATATGTTTAGTCATATTTTACATGACTGTTGTATAATTAAGTTTGTATTTGAATTCTGTACCATGTATTTGGCGACTCAAGATGGGTGATGTATACCTATTTTTGGGGGCGTCACAGTTGGTATCAAAGCTTAGGGATATGATCCCTGGCTAAGATGTGAGAATAGAACTAGGAGGGGAGAGACGAGGAATTCATTCGCTAGTATGACCTACCTAAGTTTATTTGATATTTAATTGGTTGGTCAGAATATAGGGATAATATGTTACATGTCAATTAACCTTTGTTTTGTGGCAGTATCTAAAAATGACATCCGAGAATGTTGAGAATAGCAATGGAGCACAGGAGACCGTTGATTCACCACATATTAATAATCAAGATAATGTGCATCAGGAAGGCAACAATCCTCATGCAAACAACAACACTGACCAAATGATGAATGATGGAATGTTCAGAGGGTTTATGCTATTTATGCAACATCAGGCGAGAGTGGATCCTATCCAAAATGTAGTTGAAAACACTGGAAACTCTCGGACGGTCACCGCTAAACAGTTCAAGGAGTTGGGACCACCGGAGTTTATTAGAGAGCCAAAACCACTTAAGGCGGAAACGTGGATAAAGCAGATCACCAAGATATTTGATGTCTTGGGATGCGCCGAGGAGCAAAAGGTTCCCTTTGCCACCTTTATATTGCGAGGAGAGGCAAATTACTGGTGGGAATCGGTAAAGCATACTCAACATGCCGCACTGAAGATGTCTTAAGAGAAGTTCCAAGAACTGTTCAATGACAAATACTTTCCCAAAAGTATTCGTCACATGAAGGAGATAGAGTTCATCAAGTTGGAGCAGAATAATATGACCGTGTCGTAGTACGAAGCTAAGTTTGCCGAGTTGTCCCGATTTGCGTCCCACTTAGTTGATAATGAAGAGAGAATGACGTGGATGTTTTTAAGAGGTTTGAAGCCGGAGATACGTCAATATCTTATTTCTCATAAACTGTGTTTGTATTCAGATGTTGTAAATAGGGCTCAGTTAGTGGAGCGCGATAACGAGTCAACGCAACCAAAAAAGAAGCGGTAAGCAAAATGATAATACGGTGAAAGCGATTATCGAAGCGGTGATGACAACAAGCGTGGAGGAATCAACAAAGGCGAAATGGTAACCACCGTTGGTAATCGGGCCAAACCAATAAGAATGGATATTTCAAGAAGAGGAGATTCAACAATGATGGACAGGTTGTCAAGACCAAAGACCGTTGTTAAGAAAGGAGAATGACCACCTATCATATGCTTCAAATGCGGAGGGAGGGACACATCGGTCAAAGCTAGCGATGCCAATCCAAAGCATGTTATAATTGTGGAAGAGAAGGTCACTTAGCCCGATTTTGTCATTCATCAAGACAAGTTCAAATTTAGGAAGGAGGAACCAAAGGTCAGTCCCGAGAAAAGTCAAAGCCCATTAGTGCAAGGGAGAGCATTTTTGTGACCTCCGTAAATCAAGGAACCCGAACGAGGTCATCATGAGTAAGCTTATCATAAACTCTAGCGAAGTCTATACCTTATTTGATACCGGTTCTACCCATTCTTTTATTTCTCCTACTTGCGCTCAACGATTAAATTTGACTCCAGAGAAATTAGACTTTAACTTATCTGTGGAAACTCTGTTGGGAGAAACCTTCATTACATCCACTGTTTATAAGTCTTGTTTGGTTCAAATCGGTACCCTCACATTACCTGTCGATTTTATTTCATTGAAAATACTTGCATTTGATGTGATTCTAGGGATTGATTGGTTAACTACTCATCATGCTAAAATTGATTGTTTTCGTAAGGTTGTTAGCTTTCATATTCCTAATCAACCTATTATGAAAATTCAAGCGACCAAACCATTAAAATCAATCACGGTTATCTCAAGCCATAAAGCTATTCGTTTATTGAAAAATGGATGTCAAGCTTTCTTAGCTCATGTCACGGATCTAAACAAAAATACGACAGTTTTGAATGATATTTCTATTGTTAATAAATTCCCCGACGTATTCCCTGAAGAACTTCCTGGCCTACCCCCAGGGCGTGAAATTGAATTTTGTATCGACATTGAACCCGGTACAAAACCCATTTCCAAAGCCCCATATCGAATGGCTCCTATTGAACTTCAGGAGTTAAGGACCCAACTGCAGGAATTGTTAGACATTGGCTTTATTAGTCCTAGTACTTCTCCTTGGGGTGCTCCTATTCTATTCGTGAAGAAGAAAGATGGGAGTATGCGACTTTGTATTGATTATCGGGAGTTGAATCATGTCACCATCAAAAATAGGTACCCATTACCACGTATTGATGACATGTTTGACTAGTTGCAAGGAGCCAAATTCTTTTCAAAGATTGATCTTCGTTCCGGATATCACCAATTGAAGATTAGAACAGATGACATTCCAAAGACGGCTTTCCGAACTCGGTATGAGCATTATGAATTCCTAGTCATGTCCTTTGGATTGACTAATGCTCCTGCTGCCTTCATGGATATGATGAACCGAGTATTCAAGGAATATTTGGATCACTTTGTTGTCGTCTTTATTGATGACATCCTTATTTATTCCGAAAGCCGTGAAGATCATGAGCAACACTTGAGGCTGGTACTCCAAAAGCTTCGTGAATACAAGTTTTATGCCAAGTTAAAGAAATGCGAGTTCTGGCTTGAGGAAGTAGCATTCCTTAGGCACGTAGTATCAAGTCATGGAATATCTGTTGACCCGGCAAAAATTGAAGCAATTCAAAGCTGGGAGCAACCTAAATCAGTGACCGAAGTATGTAGCTTTCTCGGTTTAGCTAGTTATTATCGGAGATTCGTGGAAGGATTTTCTCGAATCGCTACTCCATTAACTCAGCTGACTCTGAAAGATACAAAGTTCGGTTGGAGCAAAGAATGTGAGAAGAGTTTTCAAGAATTCAAGAGGAGACTCATTTCAGCACCTGTTCTAACAATACCATCTGGCTCGGAGGATTTGTCATCTCTGATGATGCTTGGGCAAAGGGTTGGGATGTGTTCTCATGCAACATGGGAAAGTCATAGCCTATGCCACGCGACAACTCTTTCGAGAGAATATGAGAGGAATTATCCTACTCATGATCTAGAGTTAGCAAATTTATTATCTTTGCACTTAAAATTTGGAGGCATTACTTGTATGGGGAGAAAGTGGAGATCTTTACGGATCATAAAAGCCTCAAATATTTCTTCACTCAAAAGGAACTCAACATGCGACAACGACGTTGGCTTGAACTGTTGAAAGATTATGATCATACCATCCAATACCATCCTAGAAAAGCAAATGTGGTAGCTGACGCATTAAAAAGAAGATCATATGCAAGTACGAGTGCGATATTGTCAACGCAAAGGCCCATTTTGTGTGACTTGCAAAGGATGGAGATAGAGTTAAAGACTCCAGGGACCCATGTGATGATGGCGAATATATGAGTAGAACCGACTTTAATCGATAAAGTTAAAGTTGCTCAAGCTACAGACCTGGAGTTGATGCGTATGAGGAAGAAAGTGCAAGAAGGTGCCATACCGGAAGCAAGAATCGATGAAGAAGGAATACTTCGAGTCAACTCCATTGTGTTCCTAACGACCCTGATTTAAAATATAAAATCATGATGGAAGCGCACAACACACCGTTTGCAATCCATCCTGGGAATACCAAAATGTATCATGATCTTCGTCATACATTTTAGTGGAGCAATATGAAGAGAGAGATAGCACTATTTATCTCAAGGTGTCTAACTTGTCAACGAGTTAAGCGGAGCATCAAGTACCAAAAGGTCCATTGCAACCACTTGAAATTCCAGAATGGAAGTGGGAGCACATTACCATGGATTTCGTTACTGGTCTTCCCAAGGTTTCGCAAGGCATAGATGCAAATTGGGTCATTGTTGATAGATTGACCAAGTCTGCTCACTTCTTACCTATACGAGAAACTTATACACTTGAACGTGTTGCTCGTATGTACATAAACGAGGTTGTAAGATTGCATGGTATGCCAGTATCCATAGTGTTTGATCGAGACCCAAGATTCACTTTACGATTTTGGGTTAGTTTGCAAAAAGCTATGGGCACAGATTTATAATTTAGCTCAGCATATCATCCTCAGACGGACGAACAATCAGAGAGGACTATTCAAACTCTTGAAGATCTATTAAGACTCTGTGTCCTTGATTTCAAGGGAAGTTGGGACAAGTTCTTACCATTGGTGGAGTTTTCCTACAACAACAGTTATCAAGCAAGCATTGGCATGGCTCCATTCGAAGCGTTGTATGGAAGAAAGTGTCATTCTCCAGTATGCTGGGATGAGGTGGGTGAAGCAACGTTGTTGGGACCGGAGTTGGTACGTATGACTACAGAAAAGATTCAAACGATCCCAAGAACGATAAAAACCTCACAAGATCGACAAAAGAGTTATGCTGATCTTCATCGAAAGGACGTGGAATTCGATATTGGAGATCATGTGTTGTTACGTGTTGCTCCATGGAAAGGAGTTACGAGATTTGGAAAGAGAGAAAAGCTCAATCCTTGATTCATTGGACCATTTTTAATCCTTGATCGAATAGGAACTATGCCATATAGACTCGCTTTACCGCCAAGTATGTCTCGTGTTCATAACATTTTTCACATATCCATGTTACTTAAATATGTGGAAGACCCGAACCACATTATTGAGTTAGAACCGGATGAAATAGCGGAAGATTTGACGTATGAAGAGGTTCCTGTTCAAATCTTGGATAAGAAGGAACATATTCTACGCTCCAAGGTTATACCTCAAGTCAAAATTTTGTGGAGAAACCACGATGTTGAGGAAATGACTTGGGAGTTAGAATCTGAAATGAAATCAAGATATCCTTACCTCTTGACATACTGTAACGTACCCTAATTTTGAGGGAAAAATTTCATAAGAAGGGAGGTTGTAAGACCCCAACTTTTATAAATAAAGATGAATTTTCTATAAATATCATTTTTGAATATTATGGAGTAAATTTGATATAATGTTATAGTTGTGGGTAATATTTATAAATTTTGCAAAGTACGCAAGTTGTTATATAATATTTGATTGGTCGGGGAATATTCATTTTAACATGGAATATTCGTACAACGGCACAATCATTGGTGGACCCCACGACGGAATTATTATCGGATTGAGAAAATGACAAAAATACTTTAAGAAAATAACGGCGAAAGTTTTACCGTTAACTATTAAAACACCCGGTGTTAAAAATACAGTAATACGCGTGGTTGTATAGTAGCACACGGTATTGATTATTGATGCTTACGTGAGAAGTCACTTAGTTTTGTTCAATTATTGCTACAGTAATTGTTGCATAGTATCTCACGTTATTTGATTCAATTATTGTCAATATTTTATATATTATTAAATAAATAATTGAGACGACAATGTTATTAATATTATTATTTGCAATATTAACGATGTCTAGAAGTTCTGTCAAGGAGAGGTTTGGTCACCTAATTGCGCTCCAATAGGGAGAAATCCTTATTGGAAAGTCCCCTCTTTCCTGGGAACGACCTGGTCGATTAATATTGTGAATTATAATTGATGGTGATAAAGTTTGTTTTATTAGTATTATTAATGTAATAAAACAGAAAATCTTTTTATATAAAATTGAATACTTTTATAAAGTTATTTGTTTTATTAGACAATAAATAGAATATATTATATTTTATTATGCATAGTGTTGCATAGTGCCTGCATAGTGTTGTATAGTGCCTACATAGTATTTTGCATAGTAAAATCTTTTTATATAAAACAGAATACTTTTATAAAGTTATTCGTTTTATTAGATTATAAATAGAATATATTATATTTTATTTAAAAGATTTTGTTTTAAATCTGGACCGTCCGTTTAAAGTAAATCAATCTGGATCATTCATGAATTAGTTACTATACAGTCCATTCTTCTATAAATAGAAGCTCATTCCTTCATATTTCTTACGAATTCACTGAAACTCTAGAGAGAGAAACTATAGAGAGAAAGAAGGAAAGTATTCTGCTACTTCACTACTCCTACATCAAGTACTCTTCTTCTTAAGATAGGGGATATTATTTGTTGTACTCGTAAGGGGTATTATTTCTTTTGTATTCATGAAGAGAACTTCTGTTATTCCATTCTTTATCATTATGTTGGAATAACCTGTTTATGCGAAGTACCGCATACATGGTGAAATTCTTCTGTTATTCCATTCTTAATTATCCTGTAGGAATATCCTGTCGATGCGTATTACGCCTGACCTGGTTCCATTATTTATTATTCTGTTGGAATATCCTGTCTGTGCGTTTACGCATGACCGGTTTAAATTCTTTATCATTACATTGGAACATCCCGTCGTGCTTTTACGCATGACTTGGTTCCGTTATTTATTATTCATTGGAATAACTTATTCATGCGGTCTATCGCATGCCTCACGCTGATTTCTTTTGTTATTCCATTCTTTATTATACTCAGTTGGTTAAAGTTTTGACTTCTATACTCCATGAAATTAGTGGAATATCCTTGATATTTGCGCTTCATCCAGTATCTTTTCGTGAAAATATTCTTCTGAGCATTATTGAATTTTTACTCCATAAAGCAGTATCATGTTGACAATTTGTACATTATTAGTTCTTGGATAAATTAATTCTTGAACTTGTTTTATTGAATTCTTATATCCTTGTCATCATCCTCATATTTATATTATGTTGAAAGTCATCTCGTGGCACATGGTGCATAGATGGACTTGGTATGATTATGACCAGGGATTATTCGGTGTAATCATGACTGTAATGTTACAAATGATGTGGAAAAAGTCCTCATTGGCCCGTAGTGCATTGATGGACAGTTGTTGGCATGATCATGACCATTGATGAATACATGAATATCATTGGCCTGTAGTGCATGGATAATTTGTGGTCATGATACTAATGAATATCTTTGGCCGTAGTGCAGGGATGATGTGGATTATTAAGCTGAGTCTTAGCGATAAAAGTAATGAAAAACCTTTTAAATCATAGAAGATAGTTGATTTTATTCTCTACTTCACTCTTCTAATGGATTGCCTGTTCCGCTGCAGTTAAACTTGATGTTTGTCATATTTTATCAGTTTAACATTGTTGAAGGCTAATGATAATTTATTCTGCATTATCTTAGTCATAATATTTCTTACTGGGCTAGTTGAGCTCACCCTTTTACTTTCATTATTCTCTTCAGGAAATGAGAACGTAGCAGGGACTAGTCGGGGAACAGAGTGATGGCCCTAGATGGTGCATTAGTAGTCCTTACTATTCTGTGAAATAGTGTGATAATAAATGTAATGAGGACCCCATTGAGTTTATATATTGTCTAGATGACAATATTTGTATTAAAACTCACAGCATATGTTTAGTCATATTTTACACGACTGTTGTATAATTAAGTTTGTATTTGAAGTATGTACCATATATTTGGCGACTCAAGATGGGTGATGTATACCTATTTTTGGGGGCGTCACTAGTAACCCCATAAATAGTAACTCATGAATAGTATTCCGGCATGAAAAAGATCAATAATTATCAAAAAAACTCATAATAATATTTTCATGAAAAGATATTGGATGAAGCGCAAATATCAAGGATATTCTACTAATTTCATGGAGTATAGAAGCAATACTTTAACAGAATGAGGGTATAATCAGGAATATGAGACGAAATAATATTACTCACATACTACAGAGTATGGAAGAAAATATTATTCCTTATGAATACTGAACAAAAATAATATCCCTTACCTCAGAAGAAGACTGGATACTGGAATAGTGAAGTAGCAGACTTCTCTTCTCCTTTTTTTCTATAGCTTCTCTCTCTATAATTGCTCTTGTGAATCTTAGCGAATTGGTGAGAATGAAAGAAGAATGAGCTTCTATTTATAAGAAAATATAGTTTTAATAATTGCACGTTTTGGGGCTCAAAATATTACCGTATAATACCTTCATCTTTTCCTTCATTTTTAATTTAGTCCTACAAGTATTATCAAATTTTCACCACCTCCCCTAATAGTACATGCATGTGAATCAATAGTACATTCATGTGAATCAATAGTTCTATACATGTGAAAAAACTAGTTATAGTATAGTACCTTCATCTATACCTCTATTTTTAATTTATTCATGCAAGTATTATCAACCTTGCACCATCTCCCCTAATAGTACATGCATGTGAATCAATAGTACATACATGTGAACAAATAGTTATAAGCATGTGAATTAATAGCAATTAATTGCTTATTTATCTGATTAATTACCCGATTGGTCAATATAACCTCCAAAAATCAATTATTATCGAAATAAATGTCGATTTTCATTAACACTAATAATCCCAACAAAATGGAAATATAAATTTCATCATTAATTAACACGAACTTATTCATCATTAATATTATAACTCACAATATTTAACAACCAGATCATTTCCAGGAAAGAGGGGGCTTTCCGATATGGATTTCTCCCTATTGGCGCGCAATTAAGTGACCAAATCTCTCATCGACAGAACTTTCTAGACATCGTCACTATTATAAATAATAATATGAATAACTTTGTCGTCTCAATTATTGATTTAATAATAATAAATATTATGAAGATGATACTGTGACAATAATTGAATCAATAATATGAGAGATATTATGTAGCAATTACTATAGCAATAATTAAGTATAACTGAGTGACTTCTCACGTAAGCATCAATAATCAATACCGTGTGCTACTATGCAATGCAGCGTATTCTTTGTACTTTACTACTAGGGTAGTTTAACAGTTTAACGGTAAAACTTTCGTCGTTATTTTTATAAAAAGATATTTATGTCGTTTTCTAACTACAACAATACTTTCGTTGTGGGGTCCATCAATGATTGTGCCGTCGTACGAATATTCCCTGTTAAAACGAATATTCCCTGACCAATCGAATATTTTATAACAACATGCTTACTTTGCAAAAATTATAAATATTACCCACAACTATAACATTATATCAAATCCACACCATAATATTCAAAAATATATTTCGAGAAAAATTAATCTTTATTCATAAAAGTTGGGGTCTTACAACCTCCCCTTCTTATGAAATTTCGTCCTCAAAATTAGGGTACGTACCTGGTATGTCGAAGAGGTGAGGATACCTTGACTTCATTTCAGATTCTAACTCCCAGGTCATTTCCTCAACATCATGATTTCTCCACAAAACTTTGACTTGAGGTATAACCTTTGAGCGTAGAATATGATCCTTCTTATCCAAGATTTTAACAGGTACCTCTTCATATGTTAAATCTTCCGCTATCTCATCCGGTTCTAATTCAATAATGTGGTTCGGGTCTTTCACATATTTACGTAACATAGATATATGAAAAACGTTATAAACACAAGACATACTTGGCAGTAAGGCGAGTCTATAGGCCACAGTTCATACTCGATCGAGGATTTCGAATGGCCCAATGAATCGAGGATTGATTTTTCCTCTCTTTCCAAATCTTGTAACTCCTTTCCCTGAAGCAACACATAACAACACATGCTCTCCAACATTTAATTCCACGTTTCTTCGATGAAGATCAGCATAACTCTTTTGTCGATCTTGTGAGGTCTTTATACGTTGTCGGATCATTTGAATCTTTTCTGTTGTCATGCATACCAATTTCGATCCTAAAAACGTTGCTTCACCTACCTCATCCCAGCATACTTGAGAACGACACTTGCGTCCATACAATGCCTCGAATGGAGTCATGCCAATACTTGCTTGATAACTGTTGTTGTAGGAAAACTCCACCAATAGCAAGAACTTGTCCCAACTTCCTTGGAAGTTGAGGACACAGAGTCTTGATATATCTTCAAGAGTTTAAATAGTCCTCTCCGACTGCCCGTCTGTTTGAGGATGATATGCCGAACTAAATCGTAAATCTGGGCCATAGTTTTTTGCAAACTAACCCAAAATCATGAAGTGAATCTTGGGTCTCGATTAGAAACTATGGATACTGGCATACCATGCAGTCTTACAATCTCATTTATGTATAAACGGGCAAGAAGTTCAAGTGAATAATTTTCTCATATAAGTAAGAAATGAGCAGACTTGGTCAATCTATCAACAATGACCCAAATCGCATCTATGCCTTGAGAAACCTTGGGAAGACCATTAACAAAATCCATGGTAATGTGCTCCCACTTCCATTCTAGAATTTTAAGTGGTTGCAATGGACCTTTTGGCACTTGATGCTCCACCTTGACTTGTTGACAAATTAAACACCTTGAGATAAACTCCGCGATCTCTCTTTTCATATTACTCCACCATAATGTATGTCGAAGATCACGATACATTTTAGTACTCCTAGGATGGATTACAAACGGTGTGTTGTGCACCTCCATCATGATTTTATACTTTAAATCAGGTTCGTTAGGAACACAAAGTCTGGAGTTAACTCGAAGTATTCCTTCTTCATCAATTCTTACTTCCGGAATAGCACCTTCTTGAGCTTTCTTCTTCATACGCATTAGCTCCAAGTCTGTAGCTTGAGCAACTTTAACTTTATCTATTATAGTCGGTTCTACTCGTATATTTGCCATCATCACGTGGGTCTCTAGAGTCTTTAACTCTATCTCTATCCTTTGTAAGTCATACAAAATGGGCCTTTGCGTTGACAATATCGCACTCATACCCGCATATGATCTTCTACTTAATGCGTCAGCTACTACGTTCGTTTTTCCAAGATGGTATTGATTGGTGTGATCGTAATCTTTCAACAGCTCGAGCCAACGTCGTTGCCGCATGCTGAGTTCCTTTTGGGTGAAGAAATATTTGAGGTTTTTATGATCCATATAGATCTCCACTTTCTCCCCCTACAGGTAATGCCTCCAGATTTTAAGCAAAAAATGATAATCGCCAACTCTAGATCATTAGTAAGATAATTCCTCTCATATTCTTTTGAGTTGTCGTGAGGCATAGGCTATGACTTTCCCATGTTGCATGAGAACACATTCTAAACCTTTGCTCAAGCATCGTCAGTATATGACAAATCCCCTCCAACCGGATGGTATTGCCGTAATATGTCTTTGAAATAAGTCTCCTCTTGAGTTCTTGAAAACTCTTCTCACATTCCTCGCTCCAACCGAATTTTGTATCTTTTCGAGTCAGCTGAGTTAATGGAGTAGTAATTCGAGAAAACCCTTCTACGAATCTCCGATAATAACCAGCTAAGTCGGGAAAGCTACGTACTTTGGTCACGGACTTAGGTTGCTCCCAGCTTTGAATGGCTTCAATCTTTGCTGGGTAAATAGATATTCTGTGATTTGATATCACATGCCCAAGGAATGCTACTTCCTCAAGCCAGAACTCACATTTCTTCAACTTGGCATATAGCTTGTTTTCACAAAGCTTTTGGAGTATCAGCCTCAAGTGTTGCTCATGATCTTCACGACTTTTGGAGTATATGAGGATGTCATCAATAAAGACGACTACAAAATGATCTAAATATTCTTTGAATACTCGGTTCATCATATCCATGAAGGCAGCAGGAGCATTAGTCAATCCAAAAGACATGACTAGGAATTCATAAAGCCCGTACCGAGTTCTTAAAGCAATCTTTGGAATGTCATCAATTTTAATCTTTAACTGATGATATCCGGAATGAAGATCGATCTTTAAAAAGAATTTAGTGCCTTGCAACTAGTCAAATAGGTCATCAATGTGAGGCAACGGGTACCTATTTTTGATGGTGACATGATTTAACTCCCGATAATCAATATAAAGTCGCATACTTCCATCTTTCTTCTTTACAAATAAAACAAGAGCACCCCAAGGAGACGTACTAGGATGAATGAAACCGATGTCTAACAACTCCTGCAGTTGGGTTTTTAACTCCTGAAGTTCAATAGGAGTCATTCGATATGGGGCTTTAGAAATGGATTTTGTACCGGGTTCAAGGTCGACACAAAATTCGATTTCACACTCTGGGGGTAGGCTAGGAAGTTCTTCAGGGAATACGTCAGGAAATTTATTAACAATAGAAATATCATTCAAATCTAACGTATTTTTGTTTAAATCTGTGACATGGGCTAAGAAAGCTTAACATCCGTTTTTTAATAAACGAATATCTTTATGGCTTGATATGACAGTGATTGACTTTAGTGGTTTGGTTGCTTGAATTTGCATAATAGGTTGGTTAGGAATATGAAAGCTAACAACTTTACGAAAATAATCAATTTTAGCATGATGAGTGGTCAACCAATCAATCCCTAAAATCACATCAAATGCAAGTATTTTCAAAGAGATAAGATCGATAAGTAACGTGTGGTTGCCGATTTGAATCAAACAAGACTTATAAACAGTGGATGTAATGAAGGTTTCTCCCAACGGAGTTTCAACAGATAAGTCAAAGTCTAATTTCTCCAGAGTTAAATTTAAACATTGAGTGCAAGTAGGAGAAATAAAAGAATGGGTAGAATCGGTATCAAATAAGGTATAAACTTTACAAGAGTTTATGATTAGCTTACCCATGATGACTTTGTTCTGGTTCCTCGCTTTTTGGGAGGTCACGACAAACGCTCTCCCTTGAACTACCGGCTTTGACTTCTCTTGGATGGCATTTGGTGTAAACTGTGACGCCCCCAAAATAGGTATACATCACCTATTCTTGAGTCGCCAGATACATGGTACAGAATTCAAATACAACTTAATAATACAATTGTCGTGTACAATACGACAAAACATAAACTGTGAATTTGAATACAAATATTGTCTACTAGAGAGTATACAAACTCAAAAGGAGTCCTCATTACAATTATTATCACACTATTTCACATAATAGTGAGGACTACTAATGCACCATCTAGGACCATCACTCCATTCCCCGACTCATTTCAACTATATTCTCATTTCCTGAAGAGAACAGTGAAAGAAAGGGTGAGCTCAACTAGCCCAGTAAGAAATATTATGACTAAGATAATGCAGAATAAATTATCATTAGCCTTAAGCAAGTGTTAAACCGATACAATATAACAAACATCAAGTTTAAGCTGCGAAATGAACAAGCAATCCATTAAAAGAGTCAATTAGAGAATAAAATCTACTATCTTTTATGATTTAAAAGGTTTTTCATCACTTTTATCGCGAGGACTCGATTTTAATAAATAATCCACATCATCGAATCACCTGCGACTACTACCGAGGATATTCTTTAGTATCACGACAACAATTATCCATGCACCACGGGCCAAGAATATTTGTGTATTCATTAATGGTCATGATCATGCCAACAAGTGTCCATCAATGCACTACTGGGCCAATGAGGACTTTTACCACATCATTTGTAACACATTACGGTCATGATTACAAGAATAATCCCTGGTCATAATCATACCAAGTCCATCTATGCACCACAAAGCCACATTGACTTTCAAAAAATATAAATATGAGGATGATGACAATGATATAAGAATTCAATAAAACAAGTTCAAGAATTAATTTGTCCAAGAACCAATAACGTCCAAATTGTCAACATGATATCGCTTTGTAGAGTAAAATTCAAGAATGCTCGGAAGAATATTTCCATGAAAAGATCTTTGGATGAAGCGCAGATTATCAAGGATATTCCACTAATTTCATGGAGTATAGAAGTCAAAACTTTAACCAACTAAGTATAATAAAGAATGGAATAACAAAAGAAATCACCATGCATGCGGTGCCGACAGACAAAGTTATTCCAATGAATACTAAATAACGGAACCGGATCAAAGTAAATTCGCGACTTGGCAGGATGTTCTAATGAGAATAATAAAGAATGGAATAACAACGAAATCACCATGCATGCGGTACCGCATGAGGCGAGTTATTCCAACGAGAATACTAATAAGGGCGGAATCAGTGCGGTAAAACGTCAGACGGATATATTCCAAATGTAATAATAATAAAGAGCGGAACCGGTCCGGCATAAAAGCGCCATGAATAAGATATTCCAATGTAATAATAAAGGCGAAATCGAAGTCCGGCAGAAAACGCAGCATACGAGGATATTCCAAATGAATAGTAAAGACAAAATAATAGAAGAATGTCACCAAGTATAGGGTAGCCATCAGATATCAAAAGTTATTCCAATGTAATAATAAAGAATGGAATAACATAAGTTCTCTTCATGAATACAAAAGAATAACACCTTATATGAGTACAACAAATAATATTCCCTACCTTAAGTTAAGAAAGTCTTTTGGATATATGAGTAGTGAAGTAGTAGAATATTTTTCTTCTTCTCTCTATAGTTTATCTCTCTAGAGTTTGATGAAATTCGTAAGAAATAATGAAGGAATGAGCTTCTATTTATAGAAAAATGGATCAGATAGTAACTAACTCATGAACGGTCCAGATTGATTTACTTTAATCTGACTATCCATATTTAAAGCAAAATCTTTTAAATAAAATATAATATATTCTATTTATAATCTAATAAAAGCGAATAACTTTATAAAAGATTTTACAATGCAAACACTATGCAGCATTATACAAACACTATGCATAATAAAATATAATATATTTTAATTATTGTCTAATAAAAGCAGATAACTTTATAAAAGTATTCATTTTATATAAAAAAGATTTTACTATGCAAAACACTATGCGAGACATTATGCAACACTATGCATAATAGAATATAAAATATTCTATTTATAGAATAACTTTATAAAAGTATTATGTTTTATATAAAAGATTTTACGTATTATTACATTAATAATACCAACAAAACCGAAAGTGACTTATCACGTAAGCATCAATAATTAATACCATGTGCTACTATGCAAACCACGCGTAGACATCGCACTTTTAACACCGGTGTTTCAATTGTTAACAGTAAAATTCTACCGTTATTTTCATAAAGTATTTTTTGTTATTTTCTCAATCCGACAATAATTCCGTTGTGGGGTCCACCAATGATTGTCTTAGTTGTTATGCGAATATTCCCTATTAAAACGAATATTCCCAGAACCAATTGAATATTATATAACAACTTCGTAGATTTTGCAAAATTTATAAATATTACCACAACTATAACATTATATCAAATTCACTCCATAATATTCAAAAATAATATTTATAGAAAATTCATCTTTATTCAAAAAGTTGGGGTTTTACAATCTCCCCTTCTTATGAAATTTCGCCCTCGAAATTAGGGTACGTACCTGGTATATTGAAGAGGTAAAGATACCTTGATTTCATTTCAGATTCTAACTCCCAAGTCATTTCCTCAACATTGTGGTTTCTCCACAAAACATTGACTTGAGGTATAACCTTAGAGCGTAGAATATGTTCCTTCTTATCCAAGATTTGAACAGGAACCTCTTCATACGTCAAATCTTCCACTATTTCGTCCGGTTTTAACTCAATAATGTGGTTCGGGTCTTTCACATATTTACGTAACATGGATATGTGAAAAATGTTATGAACACGAGACATACTTGGCGGTAAAACGAGTCTATAAGCCACAGTTCCTACTCGATCGAGGATTTCAAATGGGCCAATTAAATCGAGGGTTGAGATTTCCTCTCTTCGTCGATTCTTGTTTCTATAATAACGCCCTCTTGAACCTTCTTCTTCACATTCATCAGCTTCGGGTGTGTAGCTTGAGCGAATTTAACTTTATCGATTAAAGTCGATTCTACTCGTATATTCGTTATCTTCACGTGGGTTCATATATTCGCACTTGTAACCGCATACGATTTTCTACTCAACACGTCAGCTACCACGTTCGTACTTCCACGATGATATTGAATAGTACGATCGTAATCTTCAACAGCTCGAGTCAACGTCTTTGGCGCATGCTACGTTCATTTTAGTTGAAGCAATATTTGAGTGTTTAAGAAATGGGTTTTGTACTGGGGTCAATACAAAATTTGATTTCACGCTCTAGGGGTAGGCTAAGAAGTCTTCAAGAATACGTCAGGAAATTTATTAACAATAAAAATATCATTCAAACTGTGACCTTCATCCAAGACTTGGATAGTACGTCACATTCATACCTATCAACTTGCCATCGTCATTCATTTACGACGCCTACTCTGAAAGTCCGCGGTGCATTCCACACAAGAAAGTCAACAACGAAAGGACCGGGGCTCCTTACTTATGGCTTGATATGACAATGATTAACTTTAGTGGTTTGGTTGCTTGAATTCGAATAACAGGTTGGTTAGGAATATGAAAGCTAACAACCTTACGAAAAGCATGATGAGTAGTTAACCAATCGATTCCTAAAATCACATCAAAGGCAAGTATTTTCAAAGAGACAAGATCGACACGTAACGTGAAAGTGTTGATTTGAACAAGATTTATAAATAGTAGATGTAACAAAGGTTTCTCCCAACTGATATATCAAAGTCTAACTTCTCCGGAGTTAACTTCAAACATTGAACACAACTAGGTGAAATAAAAGAGTGAGTAGAACCGGTATCTAACACGGTATAGACTTCGTAAGAGTTTATGACTAACATACCCGGGCTAATTTTATTCAGGTTCCTCGTCACGAAAGAAAAAAAAATGCACTCTTAAACTACCGGCTTTGGCTTGTCTGGGACATCCTTTGGCATCACTATCCCAGCTGGAATTGACTTCACCATATGACAAAATCGAGCTAGGTGACCTTCTCTTCCGCAATTAAAACACGCTTTGGATTGTTGCGATAGCTTTTGGACGGATGTGTCCTCCGTGTCGATTTGAAACATATGACCGGTGGTCTTTCTTCTTCCTTTTTGAGACGGGTCTTTGGTGCCGAAGCGTCTTCACGTCATTGTTGAACCTTCTCTTCTTGAAATGTCCATTCTTATTGTTTTGGCCATGATTACCACAAAAGTGGTTACCATTTTCGCATGTTGATTCCTCCATGCTTATTGTCACCGCTTTGATGGTTGTTATCCCAGTATTATCATTTTGTCTTACCGCTCTCTTTTGGTTGCGTTGACTCATTATCGCGCTCCACTAATCGATCCCTATTTACAACATCCGAATACAAACACGGTTTATGAGAAATAAGATATTGACGTATCTCCACTTTCAAACCTCTTAAAAACATCCGCGTTATTTCTCTTTATTATCAACCAGTGGGACGCAAATCGGGACAACTCGGCAAACTTGGCTTCATCTTGCGATACGGCCATGTTGTTTTGCTCCAACTTGATAAATTTCACCTCCTTTATGTGACGAATGCTTTTGAAAGTACTTGTCATTGAACGACTCTTGAACTTCTCCCAAGACATCTTGAGTGCGTCAAGCTGGGTACGTTTTACAGATTCCCACCAGTGATCTGCCTCTTCACGCAACATAAAGGTGGCAAAAGGAACCTTTTGCTCCTCGGAGCATCCCAAGACATCAAATATCTTGGTGATCTGCTTTAACCACGTCTCCGCCTTAAGTGGTTCTGGCTTTCCCAAAAACTCCGGTGGTCCCAGCTCCTTGAATTGCTTAGTGGTGACCAACCGTGGGTTGCCATTGTTTCCTCCTGCATTATGAACAGGAGCCGTCTTCGCCTGATGTTGCATGAATTCTAAAAAGCTCCTAAACGTACCGTCGTTCGTCATTTGGTTAGTGTTGTTTACAGACGGATTATCACCATCCTGTTGCACATTGTCCTGATTATTGATCTATGGAGACTCAACGGTCTCATGTGCTCCATTGCTTATCAAAACATTTTCGGATGCCATTTGCAAATACTGCCACAAAACAAAGGTTAATTGACATGTAACACATTATCCATATACTATGACCGACCAATTAAATATCAAATAAACTTAGGTAGGTCATACTAGCGAAGGAATTCCCCGTCTCTCCCCTCCTAGTTCTTGTCTCACATCTCATCCAGGATCATATCCCTAAGCTTTGATACTAATCATGACGCCCCCAAAATAGGTATACATCACCTATTCTTGAGTGCTTGAATACATGGTATGTAATTCAAATACAACTTAATAATACAACTGTCGTGTACAATTCGACAAAACATAAACTGTGAGTTTGAATACAAATATTGTCTACTAAAGAGTATACAAACTCAAAAGGAGTCCTCATTATAATTATTATCACACTATTTCACAGAATAGTGAGGAATACTAATGCACCATCTAGGACCATCACTCCGTTCCCCGACTCATTCCAGCTATATTCTCATTTCCTGAAGAGAACAGTGAAAGAAAGGGTGAGCTCAACTAGCCCAGTAAGAAATATTATGACTAAGATAATGCAAAATAAATTATCATTAGCCTTAAACAGTGTTAAACTGATACAATATAACAAACATCAAGTTTAACTGCAGCGGAACAAGTAATCCATTAAAAGAGTCAATTAGAGAATAAAATCTACTATCTTTTATGATTTAAAAGGTTTTTCATCACTTTTATCGCAGGGACTCAGCTTAATAAATAATCCACATCATCGAATCACCCCTGCACTACGGCCAAGGATATTTGTGTATTCATTAATGGTCATGATCATGCCAACAATTGTCCATCAATGCACTACGGGCCAATGAGGACTTTTACCACATCATTTGTAACATTACGGTCATGATTACACCGAATAATCCCTGGTCATAATCATACCAAGTCCATCTATGCACTACAGGCCACAGATGACTTTCAAAAAATATAAATATGAGGATGATGACAATGATATAAGAATTCAATAAAACAAGTTCAAGAATTAATTTGTCCAAGAACCAATAACGTCCAAATTGTCAACATGATACTGCTTTGTAGAGTAAAATTCAAGAATGCTCAGAAGAATATTTCTATGAAATGATACTGGATAAAGCGCAATTATCAAGGATATTCCACTAATTTCATGGAGTATAGAAGTCAAAACTTTAACCAACTAAGTATAATAAAGAATGGAATAACAAAAGAAATCACCATGCATGCGGTGCTTGCAGATGTACAAAGTTATTCCAATGAATACTAAATAACGGAACGGTCAGGTGCAAAATTCTGCGATAGGATGTTCCAATGTAATAATAAAGAATGGAATAACAATGAAATCACCATGCATGCGGATTGCATGTAGACAAAGTTATTCCAACAGTATACTAATAAGGACGGAATCGGTCCGGCAGAAAACGTATAAACGGGATATTCCAATGTAATAATAATAAAGATGCGAATCCAGTCCCAAGGCAGAAACGCATGCATGTGATATTCCAAATGTAATAATAAAGACGGAATCAGTCCCACAGAAAAGCGCATGCATATGATATTCAAATAGAATAAGAAAGAGGCGGAATAATAGAAGAATGTCACCAAGTATAAGGTAGCCCTCGTGATACAAAAGTTATTCCAAATGTAATAATAAAGAATGGAATAACATAAGTTCTCTTCATGAATACAAAAGAATAACACCCCTTACGAGTATAACAAATAATATTCCCTACCTTAAGAAGAAGAGTACTGGATATATGAGTAGTGAAGTAGTAGAAATACTTTTCTTCTTTCTCTCTATAATTTATCTCTAGAGTTTCAAAGTGAATTCGTAAGAAATAATGAAGGAATGAGCTTCTATTTATAGAAAAATGGATCAGATAGTAACTAACTCATGAACGGTCCAGATTGATTTACTTTAATCTGATTTCATCCATATTTAAAGCAAAATCTTTTAAATAAAATATAATATATTCTATTTATAATCTAATAAAACGAATAACTTTATAAAAGATTTTACTATGCAAACACTATGCAGCACTATGCAAACACTATGCATAATAAAATATAATATATTCTAATTATTGTCTAATAAAGCAGATAACTTTATAAAAGTATTCGCGTTATATAAAAAAATTTACTATGCAAAACACTATGCAGACACTATGCAACACTATGCATAATAGAATATAATATATTCTATTTATAGAATAACTTTATAAAAGTATTATGTTTTATATAAAAGATTTTACGTATTATTACATTAATAATACCAACAAAAGCTGAGTGACTTATCACGTAAGCATCAATAATTAATACCATGTGCTACTATGCAACTAACGCCAGTAATATCGTACTTTTAACACCGGTGTTTCAACAGATTAACGGTAAAACTTCCACCGTTATTTTTTATAAAGTATTTTTGTCGTTTTCTCAATCCGACAATAATTCCGTTAATAGGGTCCACCAATGATTGTGTCGTTGTACGAATATTCCCTATTAAAACGAATATTCCCCGACCAATCGAATATTATATAACAACTTGCGTACTTTGCAAAATTTATAAATAGTACCCACAACTATAACATTATATCAATTTCACTCCATAATATTCAAAAATAATATTTATAGAAAATTCATCTTTATTCAAAAAGTTGGGGTTTTACATAAACATCCCAACTGGACTTGGCTTCACTACAAAATCGAGCTAGGTGACCTTCTTTTTCGTAATTGTAACACATTTTGGACTACGTCGTGCAGTTTGGACTGATGTGTCCCTCCCTTCCGCATTTGAAGTATACGATCGGTGGTCATTCTCCTTCTTTATCAACGGGTGCTGGTGCTGACGTCTTTCCATCATTGTTGAATCTCATCTTCTTAAAATTTCCACTCCTATTGTCTTGGCCATGATTACCGCCGAAGTGATTACCATTTCTAGCATGTTGATTACCTTCACGTTTGTTGACACCGCTTCGATGACTGCTACCACTGGTATTATCGACTTGTCAGCTGCTCTCTCTTGGTTGGGTTGACTCATTATCGTGCTCCAATAATTGAGTCCTATTTACAACATCTGAATACAAGCAATGTTTGTGAGAAATGAGGTATTGACGTATCTCGAGTTTCAAACCTCTTATAAACATCCGTGTCATTCTCTCCTCATTATCAACCAAGTGGGACGCAAACTGGGATAACTCGGCAAACTTAGCTTCGTACTGCGACACGGTCATATTGTTTTGCTCCAGCTTGATGAACTCTACCTCCTTCATATGACGAATACTTTTGGGAAAGTACTTGTCGTTGAACAGTTCTTGGAACTTCTCCCAAGACATCTTTAGTGCAACAGGTTGAGTACACTTTACAGATTCCCACCAGTAATCTGCCTCTCCTCTCAACATGAAGGTGGCAAAGGGAACCTTTTGCTCCTCGGAGCATTCCAAGACATCAAATATCTTGGTGATCTGCTTTATCCACGTCTCCGCCTTAAGTGGTTTTGGCTCTCCAAAAAACTCTGGTGGTCCCAGCTCCTTGAACTGTTTAGCAGTGACCATCTAAGAATTGTCAATGTTTCCACCTACATTTTAAAAAGGAGTCTCTCTCGCTTGATGTTGCATGAATTTCATAAAGCCTCTGAACATCCCATCGTTCATCATCTCGTCGATGTTGTTGTTTACCTGAGGATTATTGCCTTCTTGATGCACATTATCCTGAGTATTGATCGTTGGTGACTCAACGGTCTCATGTGCTTCATTGCTTATCTCAACATTTTCAGATGTCATTTTCAAACACTGCCACAAAATAAGAGTTAATTGACATATCACATATTATCCTTATACTCTGACCAACCAATTAAATAACAAATAAACTTAGGTAAGTTTTTGGCGCCGTTGCCGGGAAATTAATTTAATAATTATTTACCAATATTAATTTCAATCAAATTAGTCTTAATTTAAAATAATTTATTTTTATTTTTCATTCTCTTCCTATATTTCTCTCTTTTTAGGTACCATGGATGACTTTGCGTATCAATGGCCATACACGAACATGAGTCAACCAAGGGGCCAGGAGATTGATGACTCGAGAAACTTTTCGCATTATCAAGACAGATGGAGACACTTTCGAGGATGTTTGAAGCTTTTGAAGCTCAACGTCATCAAAGTGTGGCGGTTACTTGTGATTATTGTGCTGGAAATCATATGAGTCATCAATGCGCCATCAGTTTCGAGCCGATACAGTATGGTGGTGATTATAATTATGTCTATCCCAACAACTATCATCAGGATTGGGGTTATCACCCGGATTTTTCATGGAGTATCAATCAAGATCAATTTTATGCTCCAAGTCCAACATACCCACCGGATTTCTCGTGTCCATCTCCACTACAACAGGAAGAACATTCAAATTAGGAGGAAGCCTTGGAAAAAGTTATTAAAGCTTCTGAAAAGAAACATGAGGAACAAGAAAAAAGATTTAATCAAATAGTGTTGAATATACAAAGCCAAGGTGAGTCAATAAAGAATCTGGAAAATCAATTGGGGTAGATAGCACATGCATTGAACAACCGTCCTCAAAACACTTGGCTCTATAACATGGATAACGAGACTGATGATGAGCCCGATGGTGAGCCCGAGCCAAATCTACAACTGGATGAGCCACGAGATGAAAAAGAGGAGACAAGTGGGGATAATGACAACAAGTTCAAGAGTCCAGTTAGATTTGCAAAACCTTGTCCGATTGGTAGTCTTGTCGTCGGCAATACTCTCTGTGATGTAAAAGCTAGTACAGTTGTGGAGTCATGGTGTGATGAAATGGAGAAGATAGAGGAAGATTCCAGTATGTTTATTAAGCTTCAATGCCCTAATCTGATCATCGACATAATGGAGGAAACACCTAGTGGTTTCTTTGTTCTTAATGGGGATCCTATCTACAAAGAGCATGCTAGGTGACTTCAATTCAAGGGTTTTTGCTAATGGGAACCTCCCAAAAGTAACATTGCTTTTCGATGGATGGAGGGTTCCTCAATTTTCGTAGGGAATTGGATGAGAATTGAAGAAGTCGAAATTTGAGACTATAAAACAAGCGCTTATTGGGAGGCAACCCAAGTTCAATTTTTTATTTTAGTTTTATTAAGTTTTATATTAGTAGTTTTGAATTTGCATTTATTTAGGATTTAATAAAATTGCTTCTATCATGGTTTTTCTGTGTTATTCAAGTCAAATTCAAGTGTGGTGCCCAATTTGTTCCATGTGCTTAGCCTATTCTCCAAACTTAGCGGACAAGGAGGAAGATTGCTATATTTTTAGGGAAGCCCTCTGCTTTAATTTTTTCTATTTCAATCATTGAGGACAAAGTCTAGTTTAAGTTTGGGGGCATTTTAGTGTCGTACTGCATATAGTTAGTTATCTGCATAGTAGTTTATTTTTTTTTGTGTTAGCATTATGTTTTTTTTAGGTTGCATATAATACATGGTATTTTTTTTTTTTGCATCTTCATATATGTGTTCATGTAGTATAATTGCATTTTTTCTTATTTTTGCATGAATCTGTGTGATAGGTTGGTGTGGTCTTAGCTCGGCCTATGATAAGATTGGTTTTGCATGTTAACTTGAGCAAGGTCGATAATTGATGATGAGTTCTAATTTTAATTATGATGATAATCTGAGCTCGTCTCGAAACTTATGTAGCAAGTTAGCACTTAAAGTTTAACTATTTTAATCCACTTGGTTCAAGGGTTTCATAATTTGTTTCTGAGGGAAAATCTTTGTTAAAATTTAAGGAAATTAGTGAACTGGCGATAAAGGTTGGAATGACGTAAAAGCTTGAGTTTGGGGGAATCTATGGGATATATATACTAAAAAAAATTGATGAAGAGAAAAAAAAATAGAAAATCCAGAAAAAAAAAAAAAAAAGAAAAGAGATGATGAAAAAAAGAGAGAGAAAAACCGTGGTTAGTTTTGTTTCGGGGCCTTTGTTACTTGAGCAAGTACGCCCGAAGGGGTGTCTTAACACCTAGCGCCCTAAGGTCTTATATGGTCTGGGAGTCGTTGGTTGAAAGCTCGCTAAGGGGTGGCACTGTTAGCCTAATGGAATGAGACATTGCACATCTATGAAAAAAAAACACGAGAAAGAGCAAAAATGCCCTCGTGGTTGAATAAAAGTATAAATAAATCCTGTATTTACCCATAGATTTGGTAATTGCTTAGTTTTAACCGGAGTTGTCATGTTCACAAAAGTAATTGAATTGGAACTGAAATTTTCCTTATAAGAAGTTTGTTATGTGATTATCTTGAATGTGGTTGGTTAGAATGGTTAACAAGCACACACACACACAACATGGGTGATGACAGTTTGGATTGACTAATTGGTTAAGTTATGGACTTTGACTTGATTGGATATATTGCTTGAGTACCAATGGTATCTTTGAGGCTGTTCTTTATATATTATACTAATTTATTACTCGGTTCGTAGGTATATTAGGAAGTAGATTATGCATATGCATTCATTTAGTTGAGTTATTTTGTTTATTTTTAGTTCTTTTGTGTTTTTTCTTGAGGACAAGCAAAGGTTTAAGTTTGGGGGTATTTGATGAGTGAGTTTTATACACATGAATTGGATACATTCGGGCTTAATTTATTGTTGTTCTCAAGTCTTTTAGGATGTTTTTATGTGTTTGTGTCTATTCATGCATGTTTTATATTGTTTTGTAGGAATTGGGATAAAAGTTACATGGATCGACGTTCGGGGTGGCTAGATTCGCGTTTTTGGCTTGCCATTTACACAGCAGTCACTTCAGAACCAATTTGACTATATCTCCAGACATTATTTCGAAAAACTCAAAGAATAAAAGTTGTAGATCTACGTTTCCTCTTTCCGGATCATCTTGAATCATCTAAATCGGAGTTCGGACGAAGAAGTTATGGCCATTTTCCCAAAGGACGTCGGAGCAAAAAATGTCAGAACTTGTAATAAATATGGGCGCTAATTTTAAGTTTATTTGTAGTGTGGGCGCCAAAGGCAGATTCTCGGCGTCGTGAAACAAGTCTTTGGGAGCCAGCAATCGGGAAGAGGTTGGGTGCGGCTCGGACGCGCTTTTGGGCTTAATTTGACACCTTTTTGACTCCAAATTGGATTGAGTTTGTTCCTAAGCTCAAAATTAGACTTGTAACCTATAAATACATGATGTAAGGCATAAAATAAGGGGAGATTACATAGATTAGACTAGATTAAACACTCCTTTAGATTAGAACATAACCCTAGTTCTTATTAGTTTTGGAGATTGAAGCAACTTGGAGACCATTGAAGATCAAGAGCAAGAGCATGAGGGGAGCATCAGATTTGCTGACAACAGATTATATTCTCTTCTCTTCTTATACTTTTATCTTTTAATGTCTATTCAGTTGTGGATTCTTGGTTTTAATTCATTAATTATGAACTAAATCTTTCATTAAGATTTCAATTGAACTTTTTATGATTATGAATTGATTATTTGATTTATTCTAATTATTTATGTTGAAGTGAATTGTTCATCTTGCTTTGTGCTTATTGATTAATTATCTGATCAGTAATTACCGTGTTACTCTAGAAGGAATTGAGAAAGGAATTCTAGGGTTAGAACTGGGCATGGTGACATGTGACTTAGTTATTTGCACAGTGAATAAGTAGGTTTGTGAATAGAATGAGAATATCTATTTGCCGCATGTAACACACAAGGAATTGGGATTGTAGCAAGTTTAATTCAATTGTTTTGCATAGAGATATAGCAAAATTAATCTGGGTTAAATAGAAGGCAAATGATCACTTGAGAAAGGGCTTTTGGCACTTGAGAATTCCTGTTAACAATTCAGTAGACATAATAATTAGGATAATTGGATAATTGGTTTATAGTTCATAATTGGGGATATTGGAGTCTTAGCCTTTATTTATTTGAATTCATTTATAAAGTAACCTAGTTTTAATTAGTTAATTTAGTTTTCTTAATTAGAAAATTCACAATTTGCTATTGTTTAAATAAAATTGATTTGGTTAAGAATTAGTACTTGGTGATTTTTATTAAATAATTCCTCGTGGGAACGATACTCTACTTTCACTTTATTACTTGTTAACCGTGTATACTTGCACGTATTCATTGATTGCGAAATCGATCAACAGTATACATCAACCATTATGAGTCGCCAAATACATGATACAAAATATAAATACAAACTTAATTATACAACATGAGCTGAGAGTTTTTACACGAGTATTGCCATCTAGACAATATCTAAACTCAAATGGAGTCCTCATTACAATTATTATCACACTATTTCATAGAATAATGAGGACTACTATGACACCATCTTGGACCATCACTCCGTTCCCCGACTAGTCCCGGCTACGTTCTCATTTCCTGAAGAGAACAATGAAAGCAAAAGGGTGAGCTCAACTAATGATAAAAAATATTATGACTAAGATAATGCAGAATAAATTATCATTAGCCTTCAACAAAGATGTTAAACCGATAAAATACAATAAACATCAAGTTTAAGCTGAAGCGGAACAAGCAATCCATTAGAAGAGTCAAGTATAGCATGATATCTACTATCTTCTATGATTTAAAAGTTTTTCATCCACTTTATCATTCGAGACTCAAATTTTAATAAATAAACCACATCCTCGAATCATCCCCGCACTGGGCCAAGGATATTAATGTAATTATCAATGGTCATGATTATACCGAATAATCCTCGGTCATAATCATACCAACAACTATCCATCAATGCACTCACGGCCAATGAGGACTTTTACCACATCATTTGTAACATTACGGGTCACGATTATAAAGAATGATCCCCGGTCATAATCATACCAATCAACAAATCCATCTATGACGTAAGCAAAGATGAATTTCATCACTATATAAGCATGAGGATGATGACAATGATATAAGCATTAATCAAACGAAATCAAGGATAAATATTAAAGACTTTAAATTTATCCAAAGTTTAAAAATATCTAAATTGTCAACATGATACTGCTTTGTGGAGTAAAATTCAAGAATAATATTCATGTATCAAAAATAATTTGGACAAAAAAGAAATATATTTTTTGAGTGAATAATACCCCGTGAATAGTACCCTGTGAATAGTATTTCGAGAATAATACTTCGTGAATAGTACCCCGACATGAAAAGTACCCCAAATACCCGAGTTAATAATATCCGAGTGAATAGTAATTGGGTGAATAGTATTCTGGCATGAAAAGTGTCTCGACTATCCGAGTGAATAATATTTGAGTGAATAGTAACTGGGTGAATAGTAACCCGTAAATAGTAACTCATGAATAGTATTCTGGCATTAAAAGATCAATAATTATCAAGAAAGCTCAGAATAATATTTTCATGAAAAGATACTGGATGAAGCGCAAATATCAAGGATATTCTACTAATTTTACGGAGTATAGAAGCAATACTTTAACAGAATGAGGGTATAATCAGGAATATGAGACGAAATAATATTACTCACATACTACAGAGTATGGAAAAAAATATTATTTCTTATGAATACTGAACAAAAATAATATCCTTTACCTCAGAAGAAGACTGGATACTGGAATAGTGAAGTAGCAGACTTCTCTTCTTCTTTCTCTCTATAACTTCTCTCTCTATAATTGCTCTTGTGAGTCTTAATGAATTGGTGAGAATAAAAGAAGAATGAGCTTCTATTTATAGAAAAATATAGTTTTAATAATTGCATGTTTTGGGGCTCGAAATATTACAGTATAATACCTTCATCTTTTCCTTTATTTTTTATTTAGTCCTGCAAGTATTATCAAACTTGCACCACCTCCCCTAATAGTACATGCATGAGAATCAATAGTACATTCATGTGAATCAATAGTTCTATACATGTGAAAAGAATAGTTACAGTATAGTACATTCATCTATACCTCTATTTTTAATTTAGTCATGCAAGTATTATCAATCTTGCACCACCTCCCCTAATAGTACATGCATGTGAATCAATAGTACATACATGTGAACAAATAGTTATAAGCATGTGAATTAATAGCAATTAATTGCTCATTTATCCGATTAATTACCCGATTGGTCAATATAACCTCTAGAAATTAATTATTGTGAAAATAAATATCGATTTCCATTAACACTTATAATCCCAACACAATAGAAATATCAATTTTATCATTAATTAACACAAACTTATTCATCATTAATATTATAACTCACAATATTTAACAACCAAATCATTCCTAGGAAAGAGGGGGCTTTTCGATAAGGATTTCTCCCTATTGGTGCGTAATTAGGTGACCACATCTCCTCGACAGAACTTTCTAGACATCGTCAATATTGCAAATAATAATATGAATAACTTTGTCGTCTCAATTATTGATTTAATAATAATAAATATTATGAAGATGATACTGTGACAATAATTGAATCAATAATAAGAGAGATATTATTCAGCAATTATTGTAGCAATAATTGAGTATAATTGAGTGACTTCTCACGTAAACATCAATAATCAATACCGTGTGCTACTATGCAACCACACGTATTGTTGTACTTTTACTACCGGGTAGTTCAACAGTTTAATGGTAAAATTTTCGCCGTTATTTTTATAAAAAGATATTTCTGTCGTTTTCTAACTACGACAATACTTCCGTTGTGGGGTCCACCAATAATTGTGCCGTCATACAAATATTCTCTGTTAAAACGAATATTCTCCGACCAATCGAATATTTTATAACAACTTGCTTACTTTGCAAAATTTATAAATATTACCCACAACTATAACATTATATTAAATCCACAGCATACTATTCAAAAATATATTTCGAGAAAAATTAATCTTTATTCATAAAAGTTGGGGTCTTACAGTTCTAAATAGAACCAAAAGTATAAATGGAGATACTAAATATTTTAATATCATTTTATATTTTTTATCTCCCATAAAAAAATCTCATTTATTATATTTATAATTATTAAGGAGATATTTTGTTTTATGTTTATTTTAAAAGTAATAAATTTGTTAATTTTATTATTTGTTAAAAATTATAAATTATTAGTTTAGTATTAATAACTTGATAAGAAAACGACAATGAACAATTTTAAAATCGAAATTATTATTTTATATTAATGTTAGTAGAAAACGACTTTTTTATGAAATATAAAAATGATGAAATAGGAGATTTTCTTGTAATAGACTGGGTATGATCTAATAATTCAACTTCAACAATACCTTTTATTTCAAATTAAGTTGTGACATGGTCAAAACATTTTAATATTATTTAATATCGTACTCATTTCATCTAAAATATAAGATATTTGTCGACTTTTTAATCATTAATATAAGCTGCAAGATATATATTAGAAGTATACAAAAGTCAAAGTCTTGATAAAAAATCTATAAAAATTTGTCACTTATTTCATAGAGTATTTAAAAATTATTTTAAAAGTTATTAAAATCCATAAACTCTATAAAAGTCTATCACTTAAAAAAAAAATTAAATTTTTTTATTAATCCTTTTATAATATTTTAATGACTTGTCCATTTCGTGCTTTTACACTCTGTTTCTGAGTTTTGAACAGAAAAAAAAAATAGAAAACTTATATTAAAACAGAAAAGAAA
The DNA here is from genome assembly GCA_020205605.1 of Panax ginseng. Lineage (NCBI taxonomy): Eukaryota > Viridiplantae > Streptophyta > Magnoliopsida > Apiales > Araliaceae > Panax > Panax ginseng. The sequence goes on along the minus strand of CM035142.1, from coordinate 73,568,624 downwards.
AGAATAGAAAACTTGAAGTTTTCTTTTTTATTATTGCTTCGAGTTTTTAATAGAAAAAAATATAAACTTTAAAATTGAGGACATGAGTTGTAATTTAAAATTTATTATATTAAAAGTTGAGGATAATATGAGAATTATAAAAATATTACTTATTCCAATTTCTTTTCTGTCCAAATCAAGCCAATTTTAGACGGAAAACTTTGGCAGGAAAAGTGGCCAAGTTTTCTATCCATTTTTTTTCTTTTCTGTTTATTAAAATATTCAAAAACATAAGAATTGAAAAGAAAACTTAATTTTTCTGTTCATTTTTTTTTTTATCCATTTTAAAACTCAGAAACAGAGTTAAAAGAATGGAAGAATTAATTATTTTGGTCACTTTTGATCGATTAAAAATTACTACTATTTTGAAAAGTGAGATTTGTGATGCAATTAGATACGTTTTTAAATTTAAAGTTTTAGTGTAAATCTCACCCAAGTTTAGGGTACAATTATTTTAGTCTGCATACTTATTTCCCCAACTTCATTGGCCCAAACGTCGTTTCGTAATATATATCAGTAATCGGACGGCGACAGTACCGGTAGAGAGATGAATGCACCTGATCGGTATGAGCGGTTCGTTGTCCCCGAGGGAACCAAGAAGTAAGCTTCATTCTTCTCTGTCTACATCTTTGTGTATGTATATCTGTATAATTTCATCATTTACACTGATGTAGAATTATTTGATTCTAGGGTTTCTTATGAAAGAGACACCAAGATTATCAATGCAGCTTCCTTCACCATCGAGAGGGAAGACCACACCATCGGCAACATAGTCCGCATGTAATTAACGAATTGACTGCTTTAATTTTTATTTTTTTTGTATTTGAATTGGTTCTGTTAAACCCTAACTGTTGTTTGTTTGGTTTTTGATGAAATATTAGGCAATTGCATAGGGATGAGAATGTTCTGTTTGCTGGATACAAGCTTCCTCACCCTCTTCAGTACAAAATTATTGTCAGAGTTAGTATTTTCTAAACTCTGTTAGCTCATAATTAGACTTTATTATTGCTGCTGTTTAAGAATTGTTAAGGATAAAATTATTGGAAAGTTTCAGAATTTTGTGCCAATAAATATGTTAATATTGGTTTGTGATCATGTTTCTCTAGATACAATCATAAAAGAGTTTATTGATGTATTGCTGTGATTTTATATATTATTTTATTTTTTTGTTAAATTTTGTTGACTCAAAAAAACCAAAATCAGATGGGAAACAACAATTTTGGACTCTATGCATTAATTGGAAAGAAAGAAAAGGACTTAAGAAGTGTGAATTCTAATCTAAAATAGAAGGAAGACAGAAGTTGATACCTTGCAAAATCCATGAATTTAGTACAAAGAGAATGTCTGAATTGCATACATCTTAACAAATTATGTGAACTACATTTTACGCAGACTTCGAACTGCTTCTAATTGCAAGAAAGAAAAGTACAATGAAAAAAATTATGTTCACTGTTTACGTGCTTTATTATATCGGTGTCTTATGTGTTTGATCCTTAAAAATCATTTTATATGAACCCTGCATTTTTTTAGTCATATGTCAGTAACTGCTCTCTTTAAAACTTATTGTTCATAAACAGTCATAGTCTGTCGCTCGAATGCCTTAGGCAATAGATTAATGATCAATGCAATGATTTTCAATATGCAGCAAGTGATATCCTTACATTTATCTTGATTTATAGGATGCTGTCACTATAATTTACAACTTCAGTTCAGTAGTTAAACCTCCAAATTGCTGATTGTCCTTAATTACTTTTTCTTGTCATGACAAAAATCATTTTATGACACTGATTACTTAAACTGTGAGATCAGTGAGAAGCCTGAACAAAGATATTGGAATAGCTCAAAATGAAGCAAAGAGAAGTGAAATAATGTGAGGCCAGAGAAACATGTGTAACATTGAGATTAAACTGTTCAATGTCCATATGAAAGTAAAGATATTTGTGTCGTGTGTAAAATATCAACATTTATTGCTTTGGCAAGACTTGTGATGGCTTACATTTTAAATCATGAGCTAATCTCTCTATTATAAGTTGGTCAAACTATTGTAATGACATAAGAATTGTTTCAATCTGCAGCTGTCCATTATATGGAGCAGAGCTATTACCCTAGAAGGTTTAGTTTCTCTATAAAAATATTTTGAATCAGTTGCCTATATTTTTTGTAACTAACTGAATATAATTGAATCTGTGTACACAGGATGTATACAGAGCAACACGAGGTACAAAAAACAACTCCAAAAATCCACAAAAGAAAAACCCTGTAACACCTCATTTTTCTTAAAAAACACAAGACTTGAGAATATAAAATAGATATGAAGAATAAGTCTTTCCTTGTCTTTGAAATATCGATTATCAGGTTATCCCTCTGTCGAAATGGTCTACCGAAGGTAATGAGGATTTAAGTCATGTCTCCGTTTCCATTGTTTCTCCACTTTAGTACCATTTCACTTTACCAAGAACCACTTGGCCAATTTGGACATCATCCAAGCAATACCAGTCAGAAAAGACAAAGCTCCAAAAGTGCCTTGCCATCTTGCAGTTAGGAAGCAACTGTTATTGTTTCCTCTGCACCTTGACACTCGCAACAGCCCTTTTCATGGGGTTATCAATCTTGAGATTACTCCTAAGTCCTAACACTGCTGTCATGAAAAGAACCTTTTGAGGTGCCCCAGCCCTCCAAATACTATGCCATGGAAAATCAAGAATTGATTTGAGGCCCTTGATTGTATATAAGATCCATTATGCTTATTTATTGTTTTCATTGCTACATGTCTAAGTTTGTTATATTTCCAAGTATTTTATGCTCACAGCACCTGGTGAGTTAAGTTAGAGTGAATATGTGATGTTTTATCTTAACAACTTGCTCATTCTGGTTTCGACAACTATGATATGGTTGGCAGATTCATACTACTAGCCAGTCCTCGCCAATGCAGGCATACAATCAGGCTATCAATGATCTGGACAAGGAACTTGATCATCTGAAGAATGCATTTGAGGTGCGATTCTCGTTTTATTGTATATGCTTTGGCTATAAATTAAAAATGTGTTCATCTAGGTAGCATATTCTGGAAGGGATATGTAAAGCCTCATCTTAACTTAAGTACCGCTTATAGCATTATTCCACGTCTAGATTTTTTAGTTTCTAAAAGTTTGACAAGTGTTCTACCTGCTGATTTAAAGTATATGTTGGAATATAGATTTATCAGGTTAATATCAAGTATCCCAAATGACAATCACACAGCTAATAGGATTGAGAAGAAATATACGAGTTATCTTTCTTTTCGTCTGAAAATGTTTGGGGAGAAGGAACTGATCTGAATTTAATCAAGCCTTGTTCTAGTTTTTTTTTGGGTAGTAAAATGAATCTTCTTTTGTCATTTTGCTATATTTTAGGTGATATCTTTTGTTAGTCAGCACAACTATCATGTCTTTCTTAACTTGGTACTATCTTTATTGAAATTCAATTTTAATTATCTTCTACATTTATTTTATCACTTGGCATGTGCGCATTAGGTGGCAGCATTTATATCTTCAATTCATTTAAGGCGACTTTTTCCAGTTTATCCTCAATTAGAAGAGCTACATCTTGTCTCATAAATTGCATTCATTTTTCTTAATCTCCCTTTACCAAATGTCACTTAACATATGCATCTTGGCCACTTAATTTTTTTTATATGTAATACTTTCTAGGCAGGAAAATCTGTATACAGAACGAGTTTGGTCTTAATACCTGCCGTATAAATTTTTAACTCACTACAATCTCCCAATTGTGTGAACATCTCCATTTTACCTATCCTGCTCTATTTTGTGCGACTTGGTTTGAATAACTACCTCCATGTGGAGAAATTAGTTTTTTATTTTTTGAGAGACCAGCTTGAAGGCTGGAAAGCTTATTAATCAACAGAAACAATATCCATGAATGAAAGAATACAAGTAAGCGCATCAGCTCGATAAACAGGGAAAGCAAAACCATTAAGCCGAGCCATTTTTTCTAAACCATGAGCTACTCTACTGCCTAAAGCTAATATCCAGAAAAGAATTCTTGAGTTGATCAATATCACACACACACAACCTGATCCAAATGAGAAAGTTTCTGTCCGTACCCTTTAGTTTGGAGATGATCCTTTCATTTTCAGTCTCCACTATAACTTTATTAAATCCCTTCTCTAAAGAGAACAAAATTCCTTTTAAGATTGCTATGGATTCAGATCACTAGAGAAATGGCCCTGTATTTTGTCGACTCCGGAACTCAAAACCGAACATGCATCGTCACAGACAACAATCTCAGCCATTCCACTGGGGGGGGGGGTTGCACCAGCCAGCATGTACCTACCATGGGTACTGGGTTACCTTTACAACCACCCAATGCAGCAAATCCAAAATTCTGTAGAAGACGAAGGCAACAAGCCACCACATCCGCTGGATCAAGTTGCTGCGACCCTGTACTCAAGCATTCCATTGATTCCACATTTCCTAAGCAACCATGGCAGCACACCAATTTGATTAAAATCCCATGACTTAGTGATAGATTCAACCCAATCAAAGAAAGTACCCTCTGCCACATTTATACACCTGAGAGCAAGAGTGCTTAGAAACCACATGGTCGCAGCAAAATAGGCAAGAAAACCAGCACATGGAGAGTAGATTCTTGCTTATCCCCACATCTAGGGCAGCAGTCCTCAATACCAATTCTCCGCCTACACAAATTCACCCTCAGCAAGAAGTCTTTACATGTCCTCCATAAGAAATGTCTAACCTTAGGAGGAATGCGCAAACCCCAAATTAATTTCCTATATTTCGAAGGACCCCCTGTAGCTGAAGCACCAGAATTACATCGAAGCTCTTGGAGAACAATAAAATTGCCTGTTTTAACAGAGTACAATCCATGATCAGTAAAGTGTCACATCCACACATATCCCGCAGCCGTCTTCTGGTAATTGGGATGGAGAAAATCAGTTCTAAGTCTTCATCACCTACAGCCCCTTTCAGAACATCAAACTGCCGGGATAAGGTTTGCCAATTAATAAGATCAGCAACTCGAACATCAGGAGATAAGGAGCATTTATATTGAGTAATTTAAATGAAGATGGCGTGGGGATCCATCTCCTACTAACAGCTCTAAGTTGAGAACCATCAGCAATACACCACAACAAACCTTTAAGAAGAACAAATCTGGCAATACAGATGCTTTTCCGAATAAAAGAGGAACATGTAGAGACCTTAGCAACCAAAAATGTAAAAAATATGGAGCACAAAGTAACTTGGAAACCATAGTCTGGCTGGTATAAGATCCGCCACCTTGTTTGTTTAATTATTGAAATGGCTATAAGTTTCACTATCTTTTGCTTATAGCATTTCTTTCATCTATCTACACAACTAATCTTTTTAAACTAAAAACTGTCTAGACAACTACTTTTCGAGACTGGCAAGAGAGTTATACTTCTATAATTAGACTGTCTCAGTATGTCTGCATGAGGAGTTATAATAGTTGTCACGGCGCCACGGCGAGTCATGACGGTAGTCGACTGCCTGAACACCAAGGCGACAAGGCGACCGCCATAGCGACAAGTCGTTTACAATGTGCAATTTATATATTATTTATTTTACTTAACAAGTATATTGGCAATAAAATTTCATATATATTAAAACTCAAAACATAACACTATGGAATAACATTAAAAGCATAATTATGTAAATACTTAGTAATAACAATCTAAAATCAAAACATTTGATATTAAAAATTAGTAAAAGAAATGAAGAATTCAACAAACACCACATAGAAAATAAAGTTGCAACCAACCATCACAAATATGTAGTCTGATAAAGATGTGTCGAATTCGATTACTAATAAGTTCTTTAGGGTTTTATTTTCTTTCTCGATGGGTTATGGGTTTGTAATCGATTGGTCATGGGTTAATAGATCAGAGCTGTAAAATACTTTGATTGAGCCAGAGCTGTTAAGGAGTGCATCATGGCGTCTCAAGGCGTCGTCAAGGCGTCCCATGGCGCACGTCTTAGCAGCTCCACCTCAAGGCGCCCATCCCCATATCATTTTTTCATCGCCTGGACGCCTAGGCGATGCCTTAACAACTATGGGAGTTATATGTACTGATGTCTTGTTATGAGGACCATGAAACTTCTGATGTTATTCTATTGAATCAATTCTTGTCAAAGACTCTGAATCTTCATATTAAACTCATGACCTCTGTTTTTCTTTGCAGGCTGAGGTGGCGAGGTTCTCATAGACAGTACTAGTATGTAACAAATGCCCTGTTTATCTTGATGTTTGTTGCACAAATGATGTATTTATTCCCGCTTTAAGTGTATTCTCATTATCCCAAAACTTTTTATTAGTCGGTGGATGTTTTTATCACCAGCTACTTTTTCCTGGCAACTGACCAGTAATGATGCATTTAACTTTTTACTAGCATCTTATAAATAGCTTGCCGTTGACATGTTTATGCTAACTGTGGGTGAATGCTTAAAAAACAGGTTTATTCAATGTATGCATTTCTTTTCTCTGTAAAGTGTGGGTTTTTTCTACCGGCTTCAAACCCTCCTTCCATTGCTGCAGTTAAACTTGGAGAAACTCACATTGGGCCAGGCTTAAGTTTTTGTTGGACCATTTTATTCTCTTTGAGAATTATTTAATTCCCATATCTGTTGGCTTAAGTTTTCTTGGACCATTTTATTTTCTTTGAGAAATTATTTAATTTACATATCTGTTGGCTTATGAACCCTTTAACTGGGGAATACCGTAAGATTTTGTCTGCAAGTATCAATTGGTAGACCTATGAGCCTCCCTTCTTTACTCGACTTAAGATGGTACATAGCCCGAGCTTGGTGTAATTTAAGGTTCCTAATGAGTTAAGTTTAGGTGTACTGAATTTGACTCGTTAACGAGCTATCTGAATTTTGGACAGTAAAATTTGCTGGAATTCGGTTCTACACGTATGGTCATTTTAGTATAGATCACTTATGTAAAATTAGGTACGCACGCACACTGTTAAGTAAACTGATCTTGGCAAAACTTACAAATATGAATTTAATTACAGGCTCCTGTCATCTACTTCTGTTTTCAGCTTCCTATTTCTAAAGTTACAGAAAACTGAATTCTGTGTACTATACCGGCAGAACAAGTTTCATAGCTACATGATGGAGAATTCATTCTGCAGGCCTTTAAGACTCTGCAGTGTGCAGCCTAGAACTGTTAAGCCTTGTTGATACGCTGCTCTCGTTGTTCAAATCTAACAGGAATCGTATCACTGATAGTTTCACTCCAGGATGTCGAGCCAGACGGCCGGCAAACGTTAGGGCTTCTCGGTCATCTTTCACGCGAATGAAAATCACAAAGATGTTGATTTTGATCTCGAGATCGTTGATCCGAAACCCCAGTCCACTAGTATTCCAACCGAGCAAGGGATGTAGCGTAAAACTTGTTTAACACTAACACCAACATAAAACTTAGACTTGTTTAAAACTTATTTAGTGCAATTTCCTTTACTTAGATTACGTTTTTGAGCTTTAAAATGGAGGGTAAAGAAAATAATGAAAAATCTGTTCTATGTTCTTTTTTTTTCCGTACAAAACCAGAAACACACAAAGGTTGCGAGACTGGGTAAAACACATTGTGCTTATGAGTTTTAAATTGGACGAAAAAAATCATGAGTAATATTATCTCTCATTTCGCACACTGGATACATCCTTTATCAAGGCCTCGTCACCTTTCTCGCGAGACAGCGTGGCTCTGCTATTTTATCGGTAAGCTCGATCATGTCTGTTGTAGACACTCGAAATTTCGTTCTCCTGTTACTAACTATGTTGGAGGGTAAAAACGTCTTTTTCACACTCCAGATATAATCCTGGAAGACCACAAAATCAAATCTAACCACAGAGACATCCTCGTGGAACATCAAATCATCCTTGGAGATCAACCCTAAGGAAAAGAAAAGTTGGCAGCAATCAAACCCTGAAGATAACTCCGAAGGAGAGCCAAAAGCCTCCTCAACCTTGGAGATAACCCCCGAAAGGGCAAAATGGTCATTTTGACAAGTCAACTTTAACAAATCTAATACAGCTGCAAATAGGATCAAAAAGTTATTGTAGCACTTTCGAGCGCAAACTACGCAAAACAGCTCAACGGACTGCCTGCGAAGACCCGAATATGTCATTTCGTTCATGGACCCATCTTTTCGGATTCGGAAAAGGGCAAGCCCCTATGTCATTGTGTAGCTCTCAGAAAAGGCTTTCCGAAAAGGTATAACACGCCTCCATCGAATTCTCGGATTGAAAGTTATGAAAGTTTGAGCAGACAACGCGTTGGTTGGAGTGCACGAACTTCGAGACGACGAGATCCACGGGGCCTAGGCCAACCCGGACAGCTGCAAGTAGACCCGCTGCTACTTTGGTCTATAAATAGACCCATAAGCCAAAATAAAAAAAGAAGAAGAAAATAAAGGGAATTTCGTCAATTTCAGCTATTAATCTCTCCTATAATGTTTCAAACTTTGTTATTCTTCTTTGTAAACACGTGTATACATATATATTACAACATATCAAATTTTAACCGGTGGAAACGGAGTTTTCAAGCTTCAAAAGCAGTTTAAATCTCTCATCGCTATACACTGTAAGATCCTTTCAGATCTGAAACTTTTACTCGCTTTTCTATATATATATATATATATATATATTAAAATTGAACTATTGAGCCTGGATTGCAAATTTGTGACTTTTTTTGCTATTGTATATATATATATATATATCCACGACCTGCTCATTCAAATTCGAATTATACTGTTTAATAGTGTGTGGATTGATAATCTGTGACCTTTTATTGCTTTAATATATATATATATATATATATATATATATATATATATATATATATATAACCATATATATATATATATATTTATATTTAACAATCATGTTTGGATTCTAAATTAAGTGGCTTTTTATTACTTTAATATATATATAATTGTGTGTGTGTGTATATATATATATATATATAATATTAAAATATCTGTTCTGTTTATTCAATGTAAAGCGGTGATATTAATGGTGGATTAAATTTATCTAAATCTAGTCATATCTAACTTTTAATCGGTTCAAAAATTGTAAAACTGAAACCGTTGAGCTAGAATAGCTAAGATTTATTTAAATCTAGTTTTCTTTCTAGTTTTTTTTGTAAATATTAAGCAACCACGTGTCCCTAGATCTGTATCTAAAGGAAACAGAATGTTTGGCTACGCGCATGCAGGGATTTAACTGATGAATCTTCTGTTTTGCGACGTTTAGATTAAATATATGTTTTAGTTCAATATATTTGTTATGCAGGCTATTCATAAAACATTATGTGAGCCTAGGAGTCACGAGATCTAACATCCCGCTGATGGATCTAGATCTGGTTCTCACGATGGACCTTTTTCAGTTGTAAAGTTAGCTTGTAAATCTTATTTGTGGTGCTCGGGTTACTTCGATGGCTTTCATGCCCATAAGGAGCCCGACACTTGTATTTATATTATTTTGTCGAAAATACTTGACATCTCGAGAATAAAATCAAAACAAGCCGAATACGAAATAAAATAGAAGTATCAAAGGCCTAAATTACTACGTGAGCATAAGAGTTTGAAAACCTATTTTCAAAACACAATTTTTATATATTTTGCTTAAATTGAGCTTTTATACAAATAAAACCCTTTGTATATATGTGCAAACGAGGCATAATACTACTTCCAAATAATGCACTTAGGCTCAATTAACTGCACACGCACACACTTCAAATAAATTAGGGAATTGAAAAGATGCGGTAACTGTGTTTCACGGAAGTCGGGGGGTGCATAACACCTTCTCCTCGCTTAAGCAAGCCCCTGAACTCCATGAATCTCGGGTTCCAGACCAATTAAAAAGTCACATTTGGGTCATATTGCAAACAACCTCTGTCAAAATTTCGATTGAGTTGGTACAACTATTTAAACTCATACCAATTGGCAACTCTGTTCAATCGGCCCAATCATTAAAATTGAATCTTTTCAAATCGTCGACATTGAAATGTCGGTCTTTTCCTGAAAATCACCCTTTAAACAAGACAAGTTAAACCACACAAAAAATATAAAGGGTAAAAAATCAAACTCTAGGAAAAGAAAGAAAATTAACCAGAAAAGGAATGTCAACGTCGGGATTTTTATTGTCCCTCTTTTGTTCTTGTTTTTTGGTATTCTCATGTTAGGTGAGATTTGTTTGAAAAAACAAGTTGTGAAAAGGTCCGACATTTATATGTCGACGATTTGACTGTAAGAGTCGCCGGTTGGTTTTTTAAATGGTTGTACCAACACAACCGAGAAAAGGTTTGCATATTGACCCAGTGATGTGACACTGCTAAACGAGTCTGTGAAACCGAGATTCATTAGGTCCAGGGACTTACTTATGCGAAGGGAAGGTGTTAGGTGTAATACCCGAGAATTTCCACGTATTATTAAATGAATATATTAATGGAAAAAAATTTCTGTGAATAAAAGTGTTATTATTTTGTGAGTTAGTTAATTCAATTGATTCGTATTAGATCAATGCGTATTAAGATGTGTGAAGTGACAATGAGGATTGTGAAATGCCTTGTGTGACATAATGTGAAATGAAGAAATCCATTAAGCAAATTAAAACGGGAGTTAAGAAGATTAATCATATGATTTCATATATGTAATCAATATACTCGTAGACTCGTAGTAACACGTTCGTGGACATTAATTCATGTCGTATAAAGCGTGTTTAGCGGTGAAAATTGAGACGGGTCAAGCTAAGCTAAACCGGTCTTAGCATTTGTCGGGGACGCAGCCTTATGCTTGGCCGTTCCAATGATTACCTAAGCTCAAAGCAATTAGCAATTGCAGAGAGGTCAGTTGGAGAAAAATTAATTATTCCACCTTTGGAAATTAAATGAAACAATTATGTGATGTGTATGACATTAATGAACTATGAAATATAGTGCGAAAATAACCTATATTAATTGTTAATCGTTATATTAATTAATTGATAATGGTTGTGGTAGAATAGTGAATTCTTAGTAATTAACTAATAATGTGCGATTACTACTATTTGCAATATATTATATAAATAAATAATGATTATGGAAATCCATAAATATATTGATCAATGATGATTGGATTAATTAATATTGGTGTTAATTAATCAAGAAAGTGAATAAATTATATATTTATATGATAATATTATATTAACAGTTATGTGCATGGGAGCAATAATATAACTATATTATATAGTGCAGTGTGACATTTATGTGACTATATATTAAGTTCTATGAAACTATATTGTATTAAGTGGTAATTAATCAAGGGAAGGAATAAATTTATTTATTTAACATAAATAAATAAGTTATTAATATAATAAGGTTATAATATGGTTATATGAAAGGTAGGGATAATTATGGAACTACCCGGACAATAATACCTGACTGCATTATTTTATTGCGTATATTTAATGTACATGGACTATACGATGTGAGTGTATAATTTATCCCTGAAATTCCTAATATGGTAACAATTGTGCATTAAGATTTCATTGTGGGAATTAAATAGACCAAACTAAGCCTTGATGATATGAAATGCTGAGGTTTTCTCTTTTGTCCCAAATTGAGTGTCCCATTTACTCTAAGACCTCATTCACGTGTATTTCAAAAAGGCTAGCCTATGTTCTTCATTTTCTTCCAACTCCCTAGTTCATGATCATGGGGGAGTGGTGATTATGATGAGTTCCAACAACCAATCTAATGACTCCTCCATAACCTTCATGCAATCCCTTAACACATGAGTTTGATTCAATGGGAAAATGCAATGTCTGGATTTGTGTTCCTCTATAAATAGCAGCTATATTTCTTCATTCTTGTTGCTGAGATTTGTCTGAGATTTGCTAAGTAATAAGGTTGAAAGCATACAAGTAATCTAGAGCTTAGAAGTGCATTTGGAGCAAGTTCTTTTCACATTTGCAGAGGTATAATCCCTTTTCATTGCTTTCCTTTCATTCTTTGTAAACGGAGTCTTGAGTTCTTGAAATTCAAACTCTTGAATTCATGAAATTGTATGTTAATGAGGTTGGGTAATGTCCATATAGTTGTTATATAATCATATAAGCATGTTGCAATTGATATATAAGTGTTTAGGAATGATTTCATGGGTAAATTTTGAGGTTGGGCTAAACGATTCTTTGAAAGGTGCATCTGTTTGGCTCAAACTGCATACCTGCCAAGCAATTGCACCATTTTGTATTATTGAGGTGTCATAAATTCTGCCGGTTCAAATCAGATTTTTTATTTCGCTTTAACAATGACGATATAGTGCTATGGCTTAAACTAGTACGAAAGCATGTTTAAGGTGTATATGTAAGTATATTTCAGTTGTTTGTCTTATCTTATGTTGGTGATTATAGGATGACTGACATAGGAGGACCTAGCCGAGTAGTAGAGGAGGAGCCACGTGATATCCACGTAGTATTTGAGATACCCTTGATAGCGAAGCCTATTTCATTAGTGGCCCCTTTTGATGATGACGATGAGGAGGATGTGGAGTCTGATCCGGAGGAGGAGCTTACGGAGGAAGAGCCCGAGCCGATGGAGGACTCCGACGAGGCTAATTTTGAGGATCGGATGTTAGGAGAGTATGAGGAGAAGATATTAGAATTGGGATGTAGAGTAGATGAGATTGAGGCTGAGGCTAGGGAGAAGGAGTCTGCATTCCAAAAATTGAGGGACGAGGACCATCAGAGGCAACTAGTGATGCAGGAGATGGAGGTGGAGATTGCTCACCGTAAGGAGGCAGGGATCCAGATAGGAGCTTTGTTTCACCGAGCAGTGGCGAAGAATGTTGAGGTGGCAGGAAAACTAGAGGAATTAGAGCAAAAGGTTTTGAGTGAGAGGGAGGAGAAGGAGGCTCTCCGAACTCAGTTAGAGATGGAGGTGATGGACAAGATTCACTTCGAGGAGAAGTGGGAGGAGGCCAATGATAGGACAGATGATCTAGAGGATGAGGTGCGGTGCAAGAGGAGGAAGATGAACAAGATGGGATATGCTCTACGCACGACCATGGAGAGATTGAATGATGGGGTAAACCACTACCCAACTGAGCAAGGACAGACCGGACATACCATAAGTCAGGATATGGTGGTGCACATTACATAGAAGGAATAACAGAGCGCTGTGGAGCGTGGGATGTTAGATTGAGTTTAGAGGAGGAAGATCAATAGTGTAGTAATTTTATTTATGTATTGTTATTATGTTGTTGTAATCTCAGTCTTTTGTGTAAGACGTGAGATAGTGGTAGCACCCCAACTTTTGAGAAGTGTTAGAGGGGTAGTAAGTTTGTTGTCCCCATCTTTTGTGATACTAGTGGATATGTGATATTGTTTATAGCAGTATGCTAGAAAAGAGCATGTAATGTAACCATTTGGCATATGAATATAAATAATCTTATTGCAGAAACATGTTATAAACTTGTAGTTATTTTCCTTCGAGAAATGTCTAAGTTTTATAACTAGATAATAAAATGAAAATTTTGTGATGTAGATCATGGTACCAAGACGTAGAATAACTGTCCAAGAAGAGTCGGTTAATGATGAGAGAGGTCATGTAGATCTGATACAACGATTGTTAGATTTATTGGGAGAAGCTCTGAGGGGAAGAAATGAAACTGTACCACCCGTTTCCCAAGCTGTCCCAGTAACATCCTTTAAAGACTTTAAGAGTGTAGGACCCCCAGAGTTCGCTGGAACCACTGACCTGATAGTTGCGCAAACCTAGATCAAGGAGATCGAGAAGGCCTTCACTATAGCTCGCGTGGGTGAAGACCAGAAGACAGTATTTTCCACATACATGATGAGGGGCGAAGCGAACTATTGGTGGGAAACTAATCAGCAGAGAGCGGGGGAAGGAACGATATCATGGGAGAGGTTTACTACGTTATTCTTCGAGAACTATTTCCCGAAGAGTATGATGGAAGTAAAATTCCTAGAGTTAAAACAAGGTGATATGACGGTGGCGCAATACGCATCTAAGTTCAATGAACTAGCGCGATTTGCAGAGCACCAAGTTATGGATGAGGAGAGGAAGGCGAGACATTTTGAGCAAGGGTTAAAACTGTGGTTGTACAATAAGGTATCGGTCTTCCAGATTGATTCCTTTACAACATTGTTGGAGAAGGCAATCATTGCGGAAGGTGGCAGTGAGGCCTTAAGTCTATATCATAAGGAGAAGAAGAACAAAAACACCGGTAGTGAACATCGTGGAGGAAGTAGTAGCGGATGAAGTAATTTTGGAAAGAAGAAGTGGAAAAATAGCAACAACAACAATAACAGAAACAATAACCAAGGTGGAAGTCACCGGGGAAACTTCAAGAAGAGGACCGAAGTTTGCAACAAATGTGGAAGAAGTCATCAAGGAGAATGTTGGAAGGGGAAAAACACTTGCTATAATTGCGACCAAGAGGGGCACATCTTGCCAAACTGCCCAAAGCCAAAGAAGATCAGAGGATGTATTGCTTGTGGATCAACAAAGCACCAGATAAAGAATTGCCCGAAGAAAGGGAGCGGTGGAGCTGGCGAAAGCCAAGGAGGAGGAAGTAAGTTGATGATTGGTGGACCTACGCAACCCAACCAATCGACCGCTCGAACCTTTAACATGCCACCCGTTCGTTTGTATCTGAAGAATTTGCTAATAAACTTAGTACACCGCGAGAACGTTTAGAAGATCCTTTGAACGTAGAAGTTGCGAATAAGGAAATAATCTCTGTAGAATACGTCTATCGAAATTATCGCACAAACATTAGAGAACATGAACTGAGCGTAGACATGATTCCTATTAGACTAGGAGAGTTTGACGTAATACTGGGAATGGGTTGGTTGTATAACCATGCAGCAGTAATTGACTATCAGAACAAGTGTGTGAACCTTCAGACTCTGAGTAAGTCTAAGGTAGTGTTTTATGGTAGCTCATTGCTTAAGCAATCGTGTTGCGTTACGATGATGCAGGCCAAGAAATTGTTAAGGAGAGGATGTGTAGGTTATTTAGCTTACATCGTGGATACTCGGAAAAAGGAGTAGAGATTAAAGATATACCCGTAGTGACTGAATTTCAGGATGTGTTTTCGGACTATCTGCCTGGCCTTCCGCCAGACAGAGAAATTGAATTCGTAATAAACTTGGCACCGGGAACGGTACCGATTTCGAAGGCTCTATATCGTATGGCGCCGATAGAAATGAAGGAATTGATGATACAACTTCAAGAATTATTAGATAAAGGTTACATTCGACCGAGTGTATCTCCTTGGAGAGCACCAATGTTATTTGTTAAGAAAAAGGACGGATCGATGAGGCTCTGTATCGATTATCGAGAATTGAACAGAGTAACGATCAAGAATAGATATCCATTACCGAGGATAGACGACTTTTTTGATCAACTAAAGGGAGCAAAGTATTTCTCGAAGATCGATCTGCGGACATGATATCATCAACTGAAAGTACGGGATAAAGATATACCACAGACTGCATTTAAAACCCGTTATGGACATTACGAGTTTTTGGTAATGTCATCTGGTTTAACTAATGCTCCGGCAGCATTCATGGACTTGATGAATCGAGTTTTCAAGCCATACTTAGATAAATTCGTAGTGGTTTTCATCGACGATATTTTGATCTACTCGAAGACGGAGGAAGAACACGCCGAACATCTGAAGATGGTTTTGGAGGCACTACGAAAGGAGAAAATGTATGCAAAATTTTCTAAGTGCGAATTTTGGATGAAGAAGGTTCAATTCTTAGGCCACATGGTGGATGAGAATGGAATCTCAGTAGACCCCGAGAAGGTCGAAGCAGTGAGTAATTGGGAACAACTAAGAACATCGACGGAGGTGAGGAGTTTCTTAGGGTTAGCTGGGTACTATCAAAGAGTCATCCAAGATTTTTCTAAGATAGCAACCTCGTTGACTAATCTGACAAGAAAGACGCTGAAATTTATATGGACCGATAAATGCGAAGAGAGTTTTCAAGAATTGAAGAAGAGATTAAGCGAGGCGCTTGTATTATCATTGCCAGATGATAAGAGAGGATTTGTGGTGTACAGTGATGCGTCGCACAGAGGACTTGGTTGTGTGCTTATGCAACACGGCAAGGTCATTGCGTATGCATCACGACAATTGAAGGATTACGAAAAATGATACCCTACTCATGACTTAGAGTTAACGGCAGTAGTTTTTGCGTTAAAGATATGGAGGCATTATTTGTACGGGGAGAAATGTGAGATATACACGGACCACAAAAGTTTGAAATATATCTTCACACAAAAGGAGTTGAATATGCGTCAGAGGAGGTGGTTAGAATTAATCAAAGATTATGACTGTGAGATTCTTTATCACCCAGGGAAGGCAAACGTAGTTGCTGAAGCTCTGAGCAGGAAAGGAAGGGAGAAATTGTTTCAACTGACAACTCAGGAGGAGTTAGTAAGAGATATGGAGAAGTTGGTGTAAGACCCCAACTTATTATAAATAAAATCGAATTTCCTCTAATTATTATTGTGAATAATAAGGTATTAATTTGATATAATTCTCTGGTTATGGGTGAAATGTGCAAATTTTGCAAAATAAGCAAGTGGTTATAAAATAATCATTGTTGTCGGGGAATATTCGTTTGGTCGTGGAATATTCTTTCTGTCGGGGAATATTCGTACGACGACGCAACCATTTGTGGGCCCCATAACGGATAATGGTCGGATGAAGAAAATGACAAATTTAAGTTATTACAAATAACGGCGTAGTTATTCTTGAATTAACACTCTTGTTGGAATACCCGGTGGTTAAAATACACGATGTCTGGCGTGGTTGCATAAAGAGAGCTTACGGTTTTGCATGAGATTGTTGAATTATTGATTCTTACGTGAAGAAGGCACTACTCAATAATTATTACGATAATTATTATTCAATATTTTATTTTATTGATTCAATAATTGTTGCGTTGATATTTTATATTATTGTTGTTTCAATAATTATCAACGCACAATATTTCCCATTATCGAGATCAATAATTGTATTATTTGAATAATATTATTAGATAGCATTATTGGCAATGTCTAGAAAGTTACATCAAGGAGAGGTTTGGTCACCTAATTCGCTACTTGAGAAGGAGAAATCTTTATTGGAAAGCCCCCTCTTTCCTGGGAACGGCTTGGTTGCCATTATTGTGATTTTGTAATATTATTTGTGAATAATTAATTATTGATTTATATGACAAGAAAATATTTATTTGATGTGGATATAAATGATGGATTTATTTATTTTATGTGGTTATTAATGAAGGAATTAATGCTGAGGTGTTTTATCAGTATTTTGTCAGAATGGAGGTATTAAAAATTACCCGTTTGTGGATTTCGGATATTTTTTGTTTGGAATTTGGAAAAACTCAAAGCTACAAAGTTGTAGAGAATTCGATTTCAGGCAAAATGGACATAAAATTCGTATTTTTCTAATAACCAGGCTATTTTCTATGAATTGTTGAAGTTTCGGAAAATAAATAATTTTTATTAATTTATGGGTGGGACCCACTTGGTTATCAACATGTGGGCTGCTGAAAATTGGTTCAAAGTTGGCTGGTGGGTGAGAATTGTCAAGAGGCATGCGTAGAAAAGAAAGTAATTATATTATTATTTTATTATTTAGTCTCCTATGGCGTTCTAATATTTTTCTATAAATAGAGGGCTAAGTTAGAATTAAAAATTACACCAGAAACAAGTTTTCTCTCTTTCTCTCTCTATATTATCGAGCGTATTCTTGTGAGTATTTTGATACGGTGCAAGTTTCTGTCAGCACTATATCCGAAATTTAGTCAGAAGTACGATTATTTTGAGGTAAAGGGATGTTATTTTCTTCGTAAATGATATTATTTCTTTCGATATCATTATGCCAAAATATTGGTCTGAACTTTTTATTAAATTTGGAACTTTTTGTGTCGGGGTTACTATTCACGTACTACGGCACTATTCACGTATCGTCCTTATTCACGAATCGATTTATTATTATTCACCAAAAAATGAAATTTTCTTCTTTTTGTCCAAGATGTCTATTATGGTTACTATCTTTGATTATATCCATGTTTTGATCTTTATTTTTGAATTTTGTTACAAAATTAGTTATTATGGAGTATTATTGATCTTGGATAAACTGTTATCTGAATCCCTACTATTTGTCTTACATCTCCTTTGGATTCGTTTTCTTTAAAATATTTTTCATCATCCTCGGTCCTAAATGATGATATTACTGAATATCTTTGGCCTGTAGTGCAAAGATGAATGATTAACTTATGAATATCTTTGGCCCGTAGTGCAAAGATGAACAAGTATTGAGATGAATATGACCAACTGGTGATACAAATGAATATCTTTGGCCTGTAGTGCAAAGATGAATATTTGATTAAAGATGTATATTGATTGTTATTCTGAGGATAAAATATTGATGATGGACTTTTAAATCTTAGAAGATAGTAGAACTCATTCTCTACTTGACTCTTCTAATGGATTGTTGTTTCATTTGCGATTGTTGATCTAAAACTTGTTGTCTATTATATTTTATCAAATTTTTCCTGTTGAAGACTAATGATAATTTGTTGTATATTATCTTAGTCATAATATTCTTTCTTGGGCTAGTTGAGCTCACCTTTTCCTTTTTGTTCCATTTTTCTTCTCGGGAGGTGAGAACATAGCAAAGATCTAGTCGGGGTATGGAGTGATGGTTCTAGAAAGATGTTTTAGCAGTCCTCACTATTTCTATAAAATAGTGTTTGAATAATTGTAATGAGGACTTATTTGAGTGTGGATATTGTCTAGAAGACAATATTTGTATTTAAACTCACAGTATGTGTTGTCGTATTTTTGCACGACAATTGTATTATTGAAGTTGTAGTTTGCTTTATGTACCATGTATTTGGCGATTTAGAATGGGTGTTGTATACCTATTTTGGGGGCGTCACGGTTGGTATCAAAGATTAGGGATATGGTCTCCAGCGGAGATCGGGGAATAGAACTAGGAGGAAGAGATGAGTAAATCCTTCCAGCTAGTGTGTCCTATCTAAGCTTATTTATTGGTCGGTCATAATATAGGGATATTATGTGATATGTTAATTTGTTTAATTAACCCTTGTTTTATGGAAGTATTTAAGAATGGGCTGCTTTGAGAGCGTTAACAATGGAGTGTATGAGACCGTGGAACAACCTTTAGTCACAAAGCAGGAGGCGTGTATGACGGAAGGCAATACTCCTCCTGTAAACAACACTCTAGAGAGCAAGCGATGAGCGATGGAATGTTTAGGAGCTTTTTGCAGTTCATGCAAAATCAGACGAGGGAGACTCGTGCACAAAATACGGGTGGAAATGATAGCAATGCGCGGCTTGTCACAACCAAGCAGTTCAAAGAGTTGGGACCACCAAAATTTATTGGAAAGCCGGATCCGATCAAGGCAGAAACGTGGGTCAAGCAAATTACCAAGATATTCGATGTCTTGGGATGCATGGAGGAACAGAAGGTTCCATTCGCCACCTTTATATTCCGGTGTGAGGCAGACTACTGGTGGGAGTCTGTGAAGCGTACCCAGCCTACCGCACTCAACATGTCTTGGGAAAAATTTTAGAAACTGTTCAATGACAAGTACTTTCCTGAAAGTATTCGTCATATGAAAGAGGTAGAGTTTATCGGTGGAACAAAACAACATGGCGGTGTCCCGAACAAAGACGGGCAAAGTTTGTAGAGTTATCTAGGTTTGCACCTCATTTGGTTGAAAATGAGGAACGAATGACAAGGATGTTTCTGAGAGGTCTAAAAGCAGAGATTTGGCAATATCTTATATCTCATAAATTTTCTTTATATTAGGATGTTGTAAACAAGGCTCAATTATTAGAAGCGAGATAATGAGTATGTGCATGTTGAGGGACCACAACTGTGGTCATCTGGTGGTGGCGGCGATCATCGAGTAATGAAAACCGGCGAGGAGGAAAGCATTGGACAAAAGCGGTAACCACTCGGGTGGTAATCGTGGCCGTGATAATAGAAGGAGGCGAGTCGGGAGGAGATTTTAAGAAGAGAAGGTACAACAATGATAAGCGTGAAGACGTCATCACAAATATCAACTATTTCTAGGGGAGGAGAGCGAGCACGGTCGTTTGTTACAAATCTGGAGAAGAGGGACATATCACCAAAGCGCCAACAACAATCCAAGGTATGTTATAAGCTGTGGAAAGGAGGGCCATATAGCTCGAGGCATTACGTAGCAAAACCAAGTTCAAGTGAGGATGGTAACTCCAAAAGTCATCCCGGATAAGTCAAAATCGGCCGGTCCACGGAGAGGCGTTTGTCGTGGTAGCCAAAAGCGTGAGGAACACGAGCGAAGTGATTACGGGTAAGCTAATCTTGAATTCTTGCGAAGTTTATACCTTACTAGATACCGGTTCTACCCATTCTTTTATCTCTCCTGCTTGTGCTCAACGTTTAAACTTGACTCCGGAGAAATTAGACTTTGATTTATCTGTTGAAACTCCGTTGGGTGAAACCTTCGTTACATCTACAATTTATAAATCTTGCTTGATACAAGTTGGCACATCACATTACCTGTTGATCTTATCTCTTTAAAGATACTTTCTTTTGATGTGATTTTAAGAATTGATTGGTTAACTACTCATCATGCCAAAATTGATTATTTTCGTAAGGTTGTTAGTTTTCATATTCCTAACCAACTTTGTCATACTGAATTCGAACAACTAAACCACTAAAATCGATCCTTTGTCATATCAAGCCCAAAACTATTCGTTTATTGAAAAACGGATGTCAAGCTTTCTTAGCCCATGTTATGGATTTGAACAAAGACAAGTCAGATTTGAATAATATTTCTGTTGTTAGAGAATTTCCTGATGTATTTCCTGAAGAACTTCCCGGTCTACCCCCAGAACGTGATGTTGAATTCTTTATTGACCTTGAACCGGGTACAAAGCCCATTTCTAAAACCCCATATTGAATGGCTCCTATTGAACTTCAGGAGTTAAAAGTCCAACTATAGGAATGGTTAGACATCGGTTTCATTCGTCCTAGTACATCTCCTTGGGGTGCTCCTGTTTTATTCGTAAAGAAGAAAGACGGGAGTATGCGACTTTGTATTGACTACCGAGAATTGAACCATGTCACCATCAAGAATAAGTATCCGCTACCTCGCATTGATGACCTATTTGACCAGTTGCAAGGAGCATAATTCTTTTCAAAGATCGATTTTCGTTCTGGATATCATCAGTTGAAGATTAAAACTGAGGATATTCCATAGACTGCCTTCAGAACTCGGTACGGGCATTATGAATTCTAAGTCATGTCTTTTGGATTGACTAATGCTCCTGCTGCTTTCATGGATATGATGAACTGTGTATTCAAGGAATATTTGGATCAGTTCGTTGTTGTCTTTATTGATGACATCCTCATCTATTCCAAAAGCCGTGAAGATCATGAGCGCCATTTGAAGCTGATACTTGAAAGGCTTCGTGAAAACAAGCTATATGCCAAGCTAAAAAAATGCGAGTTCTGGCTTGAGGAAGTAGCATTCCTTGGGCATGTGGTGTCAAAACATGGAGTATCTGTTAACCCGGCGAAGATTGAAGCAATACAAAGTTGGGAGTAACCGAAGTCGGTGATCGAAGTACGTAGCTTTCTGGGCATAGCTGGTTATTATTGGAGATTCGTGGAAGAATTTTCTCGAATCGCTACTCCATTAACTCAGTTGACTCGAAAGGATACACAATTTTTATGGAACGAGGAATGCGAGAAGAGTTTCCAAGAGCTCAAGAGGAGACTCATTTCGGCACTTGTTCTGGAAATACCATCTGGATCGGATGGATTTGTTATATACAGCGATGCTTCAGGCAAAGGGTTAGGATGTGTTCTCATGCAACATGGGAAAGTCATAGCCTATGCCTCACGACAACTCAAAGAATATGAGAGGAATTATCCTACTCATGATCTAGAGTTGGCATCAGTCGTTTTCGCATTGAAAATCTAGAGACACTACCTGTATGGGGAGAAAGTGGAGATCTATACAGATCATAAAAGCCTCAAATATTTCTTCACCCAAAAGGAACTCAACATGCGACAACGACGTTGGCTCGAGCTGTTGAAAGATTACGATCATACTATTCAATATCATCCTGAAAAAGCAAATGTAGTAGCTAACACATTGAGTAGAAGATCATATGCGGGTACGAGTGCAATGTTGTTAACACAAAGGCCCATTTTGTATGACTTTCAAAGGATGGAGATAGAGTTAAAGGCTCCATGTACCCACGTGATGATATCAAATATACGAGTAGAACTGACTTTAATCGATAAAGTTAAAGCTGCTCAAGCTACAGACACGGAGCTGATGCGTATGAAGAAGAAAGTGCAAGAAGGTGCTATTCCAGAAGCAAGAATCGATGAAGAAGGAATACTTCGAGTCAACTCCAGACTTTGTGTTCCTAACGATTCTGACTTGAAGCATAAAATCATGATGGAGGCACACAACACACCGTTTGCAATCCATCCTGGGAGTACCAAAATGTATCATGATCTTCGACATACATTTTGGTGGAGCAATATGAAAAGAGAGATCGCAGAGTTTATCTCGAGGTGTTTAACTTCTCAACGTGTAAAGGCGGAGCATCAAGTACCAAAGGGTCCATTGCAACCATTTGAGATTCTGACATGGAAATGGGAACACATTACTATGGATTTCGTTACGGGTCTTCCCAAGGTTTCTCAAGGCATAAATGCGATTTGGGTTATTGTTGATAGATTAACCAAGTCTGCCCATTTCTTGCCTATACGGGAGACTTATTCCCTTGAACATCTTGCTAGTATGTATGTGAATGAGATTGTGATATTGCATGGCATGCCAATATCCATAGTTTCGGATCGTGACCCAAGATTCACTTCACAATTTTGGGTTAGCTTGCAGAAATCTATGGGCACGGATTTACGATTTAGCTCGGCATACCATCCTCAAACGGACGGGCAATCAGAGAGGACTATTCAAACTCTTGAAGATCTATTAAGACTTTGTGTCCTAGATTTCAAAGGGAGTTGGGATAAGTACTTACCATTGGTAGAATTCTCCTACAACAAAAGTTATCAGGCAAGTATAGGCATGGCTCCATTTGAAGCATTGTATGGACGAAAGTGTCGCTCTCTAGTATGTTGGGATGAGGTGGGAGAAGCAACGTTGTTGGGACCAGAATTGGTACGCATGACTACAGAAAAGATCCAAATGATTCGACAACGTATACAAACGGCACAGGATCGACAAAAGAGTTATGCGGATCTTCATCGAAAAGACGTAGAATTTAATATTGGGGATCATGTATTGTTACGTGTTACACCATGGAAGGGAGCTACAAGATTTGGGAAAAGAGGAAAGCTCAATCCACGATTTGTTGGTCCATTTGAGATTCTTGACCGAATAGGAAATGTGGCCTATAGACTCGTATTACCTCCAAGTATGTCTCGTGTTCATAATGTTTTTCACATATCCATGCTTCGTAAATATGTGAAAGACCCGAACCATATTATTGCGTTAGAACCAGACGAGATAGCCGAAGATTTAATGTACGAAGAGGTACCTGTTAAGATCTTGGATAGGAAAGAGCATGTCCTACGCACGAATGTTATACCACAAGTTAATGTTTTGTTTAGAAACCATGCTATTGAAGAAATGACCTGGGAGTTGGAATCGGAAATGAAAGCGAGGTACCCTCGTCTTTTCGAAACACCATGTACGTACGTCAATTTCGAGGACAAA
Organism: Panax ginseng; assembly: GCA_020205605.1. Taxonomy (NCBI): domain Eukaryota; kingdom Viridiplantae; phylum Streptophyta; class Magnoliopsida; order Apiales; family Araliaceae; genus Panax; species Panax ginseng. The sequence goes on along the minus strand of CM035142.1, from coordinate 73,544,742 downwards.
ATTTCATAAGGAGGGGAAGTTGTAAGACCCCAACTTATTATAAATAAAATCGAATTTTCTCTAATTATTATTGTGAATAATAAGGTATTAATTTGATATAATTCTCTGGTTATGGGTGAAATGTGCAAATTTTGCAAAATAAGCAAGTGGTTATAAAATAATCATTGTTGTAGGGGAAGATTCGTTTGGTCGTGGAATATTCTTTCTGTCGGGGAATATTATGCGATACAGCAGTGACCATTTGTGGGGCCCATAAATGGATTATGGTCGGATGAAGAAAATGACAAATTTGAGTTCTTACAAATAACGGCGTAGTTGTTAACGTTAACACTGTTGGAATACCCGGTGGTTAAAATACAATAATATGCATGGTTGCACAGTAGCACACGGTTTTGCACAGTATTGTTGAATTATTGATTCTTACGTAAGAAGGCACTACTCAATAATTTTTACGATAATTCTTTATTCAATATTTTATTTTTATTGATTCAATAATTCTTTGCGTTGATATTTTATATTATTGTTGTTTCAATAATTGTCAACGCACAATATTTCCCATTATCGGATCAATAATTCATATTATTTGAATAATATTATTGGATAGCATTATTGGCAATGTCTAGAAAGTTACATCAAGGAGAGGTTTGGTCACCTAATTGCCTTGATGAGAGAAATCTTTATTGGAAAGCCCCCTCTTTCCTGGGAATGGCTTGGTTGCCATTATTGTGATTCTGTAATATTATTTGTGAATAACTAATTATTGATTTATATGATAAGAAAATATTTATTTGATGTGGATATAAATGATGGATTTATTTATTTTATGTGGTTATTAATGAAGGAATTAATGCTGAGATGTTTTATCAGTATTTTGTCGGAATGGAGGTATTAAAAATTACCCGTTTGTGGATTTCGGATATTTTCTGTTTGGAATTTGGAAAAACTCAAAGCTACAAAGTTGTAGAGAATTCGATTTCAGGCAAAATGGACATAAAATTCGTATTTTTCTGATAACCAGGCTATTTTCTATGAATTGTTGAAGTTTCGGAAAATAAATAATTTTTATTAATTTATGGGTAGGACCCACTTGGTTATCAACATGTGGGCTGCTGAAAATTGGTTCAAAGTTGGCTGGTGGGTGAGAATTGTCAAGAGGCATGCGTAGAAAAGAAAGTAATTATATTATTATTTTATTATTTAGTCTCCTATGACGTTCTGACATTTTTCTATAAATAGAGGGCTAAGTTAGAATTGAAAATCACACCAGAAATAAGTTTTCTCTCTTTCTCTCTCTATATTATCGAGCGTATTCTTGTGAGTATTTTGATACTTTGAGTGTTGCTATACGATTGCAAGTTTACATCGGTACTATATATCCAAAATTGATAAGAAATACGATTATTTTGAGGTAAAGGGATGTTATTTTCTTCGTAAATGATATTATTTCTTTCGATATCATTATGCCAAAATATTGGTCTGAACTTTTTATTAAATTTGGAACTTTTTGTGTCGGGGTTACTATTCACGTATACGGCACTATTCACGTATACGTCACTATTCACGAATACGACACTATTCACCAAAAAATGAAATTTTCTTCTTTTTGTCCAAGATGTCTATTATGGTTACTATCTTTGATTGTATCCATGTTTTGATCTTTATTTTTGAATTCTGTTACAAAATTGATAATTATGGAGTATTATTGATCTTGGATAAACTGTTATACGAATCCCTACTATTTGTCCTTCTGTCTCACTGGATTCGTTTTCTTTAAAATATTTTTTCATCATCCTCAGTCCTAAATGATGATATTACTGAATATCTTTGGCCTGTAGTGCAAAGATGAATGATTAACTTATGAATATCTTTGGCCCGTAGTGCAAAGATGAACAAGTGTTGAGATGAATATGACCAACTGGTGATACAAATGAATATCTTTGGCCTGTAGTGCAAAGATGAATATTTGATTAAAGATGTATATTGATTGTTGTTACAGGGATAAAATATTGATGACGGACTTTTAAATCTTAGAAGATAGTAGAACTCATTCTCTACTTGACTCTTCTAATGGATTGCTGTTTTCGCTGCAGTTGTTGATCTAAAACTTGTTGTCTATTATATTTTATCAGATTTTCCCTTTTGAAGACTAATGATAATTTGTTGTATATTATCTTAGTCATAATATTCTTTACTAGGCTAGTTAAGCTCACCCTTTTCCTTTTTGTTCCATTTTTCTTCTAAGGTGGTGAGAACATAACAGGATCTAGTTGGGGTATGGAGTGATGGTTCTAGAAAGATGTTTTAGCAGTCCTCACTATTTCTGTAAAATAGTGTTTGAATAATTGTAATGAGGACTTATTTGAGTGTGAATATTGTCTAGAAGACAATATTTGTATTTAAACTCACAGTATGTGTTGTCATATTTTGCACGACAATTGTATTATTGAAGTTGTAGTTTGCTTTATGTACCATGTATTTGGCGACTCAGAATGGGTGTTGTATACCTATTTTGGGGGCGTCACAGTTGGAAATAGAGGTGAAAGGACCCGAGAAGTCTGAAGAGAAGTTATTTGTAATGAAAGCTTGTCCGACATTGTTGGATAGAGTAAAAGGAGCCCAGGAGAAAGATGGAGAATGTGAGAAAATCAGGAGAAGGATCACAGAATAAGAGGAAGAAAAATCTCGAATAGATAAAGACGGTATCTTAAGATTCGAAGGAAGAGTGTGGGTACCGGTGGTAACCGAGTTAAGATAAAAGATTTTGTACGAGGCACATAATACGACGTATTCCATTAATCCGGGAGGCACAAAGATGTACCGGGATTTGAAGAAACATTTTTGGTGGCCGAATCTGAAATGAGAAATTGCGGAGTACGCTAGTAGATGTCTTAATGTCAACGAGTCAAAGCAGAACATCAGCGGCCGAGTGGTTTGTTACAACCATTGGAAATATCAGAGTGGAAATGGGAGCATATCATGATGGATTTCATGGTAGGACTTCCAGTCACGTAAAAAGGATTGGATGCCACTTGGGTTATCGTAGAACGACTTACGAAGACCACACATTTTCTACCTATTAAGATCCGCTACAGTTTAAATCAGTTAGCGAGTCTGTACGTAAAGGAAATTATTTCACGACATGGAGTGCCGATGTTGATTATTTCTGACCGAGACCCACGTTTCACGTCAAAATTTTGGAAAAGCTTGCAAGAGAGAATAGGAACACAGTTACGGTTAAGTACTACTTATCATCCTCAGACAGACGGACAAAGTGAGCGAATAATACAAACGCTAGAGGACATGCTTAGGACTCGCGTGATGGACTTTAAGGAAAATTGGGACGACCACCTACCCATAGTTGAATTTGCATATAATAATAGTTACCATGTGAGTATCGGCATGCCACCTGTAGAGCCCCCCAAATTCGGGTACTTGAAACCTGAACTTGGTGCTTTACGATACCATTTCTATGAGCGGAATAATACTAATACTAACAATAATAATAATATAAAGATCAACTTAATTTACATAATTATCAGAGTCTAGCTCCCAAGTACGTAACCTTTATTACATTCATTACATATCATGATAGATAATATATATCATTGTCTTAATAGTCTCAAACTATTACATAGAATACCACAAATCTTATTTGGTTAGCTTTCCTTTTCCTTTGTTTCTACATGAGCTTTCTGGTTCTTCACACTTAGCTAAAAATATTTAAATTAAGCAAGGATAAGCTTTTGAGTGCCCAGCAAGTAATAGCAATTATATATATGTATAAGCTGAAAGAATTTAAATGTTTTCTTTATACTACCCTTCTACAACGATTCAACAGTTGTGAAGTAATCTGTACCAATGATAATAATATATCAATTCCATACCAAATTTTTGAAACTACGTACTGACCATAAATAGGGTTTAGGTGACATGTTATGAACATTGTTTTCAATTTTCAAATAGGTTAAACAGAAATTCATCTGCAAACCGTCATAACTTACGGGCACGCGGGGTGATCAGCCCGTTATGCCCTGCATTGATTAATACTACATGCGAGAACGAGGGTATCGTTCACTCACTCGTCTACCAAGCATAAAAGTTTTCCCATGTAGGGATGTTCATACTTGTCTGGGTTCCAAATCAAAGGTTTTATCTTGTTCAACAATAATCTATAATTCAACATATATGTATACGGGTAATTGACAATGGTATATCAACATGTGATTAAATACAATGATTATCCAAGTGGGGACACTTGTATAACCATTTATAGAAATTAATGAACAGAATATATATCTGAATTATCATATACTAACATGTTGATAATCAATGAGCGTATATAATATAGGGTTAATAATCTGTACAGTAATAATATTGTAAGACCCCGAATTTTATGAAATAAATGTATTCAATTTTTTTTATAATTACTATTCAGTAAATGGTTAAATTGATAAAAGTAAATTAAGGGTGATATATGAAATTTTTTCAAAATACGCAAGTGGTTATAAAATATTCATTGTTGTCGGGAAATATTTGTTTGGTCGTGGAATATTCTTTCTGTCGGGGAATATTCGTACGACGGCGGAGCCATTTGTGGGCCCTATAACAGAATAACTGTTGGATGTAGAAAACTACAAATTTGAGTTTTTATAAATAACGGCGTAATCATTACCGTTAACACTGTTGGAATACCCGGTGGGTAAAGTAAAATAATCTGGCGTTGTTGCTTGCACAAAGATACTTTGCAGTATTATTAAGATTTTTTCAATTATTGATTCTTACGTGAGAAGACACTACTCAATAATTGTTACAGTAATTATTGTTCAATATTTTATTTTATTGAATTAATAATTGTCGCGTTGATATTTTATATTATTGTTGTTTCAATAATTGTCACTGCACAGTATCTCCATTATCAGATCAATAATTCATATTATTTGAATAATATTATTAGATAGCATTATTGGCAATGTCTAGAAAGTTCTGTCAAGGAGAGGTTTGGTCACCTAATTGCGCGTCAGTAAGGAGAAATATTTATTGGAAAGCCCCCTCTTTCTTGGAAACTGCCTGGTTGTCATTATTGTGATTCTGTAATATTATTTGTGAATAATTAATTATTAATTTATATGATAATGAAATATTTATTTGATGTGGATATAAATGATGGATTTATTTATGTGGTTATAAATGAAGGAATTAATGTTGAGGTATTTTATCAGTATTTTGTCGAATTGGAGGTATTAAAAGATCAAATCAATGTTCTTACAGCTTTATTGTGTGAGTTATAATTTTTAATCTGACCGTTGGATCGTTGTGATTTTTGGATATGTTATACATATATAAGTTGACTATATGTTCACAAATTTTGAACCGTTAAAAATGAACGAATGATTTGTTATGAATTTTAAGAGGTGGTGATTGTAAATTAGGTTTATAAATGATTTTGGTGGAAAATTCTAGAAATGGGTGGGCCCCACTTTTGGTTATTGGGGAAGATGGCTGATTTTTGGTGGGTGGAATAGTAGCAGGTAAAGCCATCAGGTAGCAGGTCAAGTCTGCCTCGGCGTGCTAACATTTTTCTATAAATAGAGGGCTAAATTAGAATTGAAAATCACACCAGAATTCATAAGTTTTCTCTCTTTTTCTCTCTAGATTATCGAGTGTATTTTGTGAGTATTTAAATACTTGGTGAGTTGCTATTCATCAGTGCAAGTTTCTTTCAGCGTCATATCCGATATCCAGTCAGAAGTGCTGCTTTTTTGAGGTAAGAGATAATAAGGGATTGTAAGGGATATTAAGGGATGTTATTTTCTTCATAATGATGTTATTCTTTCAATATCATTATACTGAAATATTGGTATGGATTTTATTGTGGAATTTCTACCTTTTTGAGTCGGGATTACTATTCACGTATACAGCACTATTCACGTATATAACACTATTCATTTATATGACACTATTTACGTATATGACATTATTTACGTATACGGTACTATGTACGAATACAGAGTACTATTCACGAGTTACTATTCATGAGTTACTATTTACGAGTTACTATTCACGAGTTACTATTCACAGGTACTATTCACGACAAAAAATTGGTTTCTTTTTCTGACCAAATTATCGTTGATTTATGATTGTTTCTCTTGAAAATAAATGCAGTTGTTAATCATATTGTTTTTATTATCATATATAATATTTTTATAACCCTGATGTTGAATTTCTCTTTCACTTGAGTGTAAAGATGGGTAAATTATTGGTATGATCGTGACTGAGGAATATCTTTGGCTGTAGTGTAAAGATGAATTGTTAACCTGGTATGATCATGACCATTGAATTTATAATTGAATATCTTTAGCTTAAGTGTAAAGATGAATTGATTAACATGGTTATAATTATTGTTTATATAAATTCGAAATGATTATTTATTTCTTTGAGATATTAATATATTTGGGCTCAGAGTGCAAATATGAATCGTTGATGAATATATTTGGCCTGTAGTGCAAATATGAACTGTTGAGGAATATCTTTGGCCTGTAGTGCAAAGATGAATTGTTGATAAAATTCAACATGATACTGCTTTGTAGAGTAAAATTCAAGAATGCTTAGAAGAATATTTCCATGAAAAGATACTGGATGAAGCGCAAATATCAAGAATATTCCACTAATTTCATTGAGTATAGAAGTCTAACTTTAACCAACTGAGTATAATAAAGAATGGAATAACAACAAAAATCACCATGCATGCGGTACTTCGTATAGACAGGTTATTCCAACAGAATAATAATAACGGAACCAGGTCAGGCGAAATTCGCACCGATAAGATGTTCCAACAGAATAATAAAGAATGCAATAACAAATGTAAATCACCATGTATCAGATTGCAGATTTGCATGATAAAAGTTATTCCAATGTAATACTAATAAGGACGAAATCAGTCCCGGCGTAAAATGCATAGAGCGAGGATATTCCAATGTAATAATAATAAAGAGCGGAACCAGTCCCCAGAAGCGCTTATGAATAGGATATTCCAATGAGAATAATAAAAGACGGAATCAGTCCGCCAAACGCTAGCATGTGATATTCCAAATGTAATAATAAAGACGGAATAATAGAAGAATGTCACAAAGTATAGGTAGATCATGGCGTATGCGAGTTATTCCAATGTAATAATAAGAAATGGAATAACAACAGTTCTCTTCATGAATAAGAAAGAATAACACCACTTACTGTAAAAGAACTGAATATAAGAGTAGTTAAGTAGCAGAAAACTTTTCTTCTTTCTCTCTATAATTTTCTCTCTCTAGAGTTTCAGTGAATTCGTAAGAAATAATGAAGGAATGAGCTTCTATTTATAGGAGAATGGAAGAGCACTGTTCATGGATGAAATAATTTTGCAAATATACGTATCAAGGTTTTGATATCACCAATGCAAAAATTCAATCAACTAACCAATAAGATTACAACAAAAAATTAAAATATAATACATATATATAAACACATGTTTTCAACTTATATATATCAATATTATATATACACCACTTAATTTTTCTCCCCCATAACCAACATCAATCCCCCACCCACCCAATAATCAAATTCACTACACTCTTACACATCACTATCACACTACCACTTTTCCACCATTTTCCACTCACACACACATCACACACCTATCACTTTAACATATCAATTTCTCCCACCATATACTCAATACACACATATACTTCCATACGTATACTCTTCCATTTCCAAAATCATTTTTCCAACACATATGGGCCCCACATGTGGCCCCCACCTTTAAATAATTTTCTACCGATTATTTTGAAAAATGGGTAAATAGGAATCCATAAAATAAGCAAACTTCATAAAAATCACCTTAATAATTTTAACAATATTTATCATCTTTATTATAATTCACAATATTAATCGACCAGGTCGTTCCCAGGAAAGAGGGGGCTTTCCAATAAGGATTTCTCCCTATGGCGTGCAATTAGGTGACCAAACCTCTCCTCGATGTAACTTCAGACATCGTTAATATTGCAAATAATAATATTAATAATTTTGTCGTCTCAATTATTGATTTTAACAATATAATAAATATCGACAATAATTGAATCAAATAACGTGAGATACTATGCAACAATTACTATAGCAATAATTGAACAAAACCTGAATGACTTTCTCACGTAAGCATCAATAATCAATACTGCAGTGCTACTATGCAAACACGCCAGACATCGTATTACTTTTACTACCGAAAGTAGTTCAAAGAAAGATCAATGGTAAAACTTCGTCGTTATTTTCATAAAAATATTTTTGTCGTTTTCTCAATCCGACAATAATTTCATTGTGGGGTCCACCAATGATTGTAGTTATTGCATTTAATATTCTCTCGCTAAAACGAATATTTCCCGACCAATCGAATATAATATAACAACTTGCATACTATGCAAAATTTATAAATATTACCCACAACTATAACATTATATCAATTTCACTCTATAATATTCAAAAATAATATTTATAGAAAATTCATCTTTATTCAAAAAGTTGGGGTTTTACAGCAAAGATGATCTGTTATTGAATATCTTTGGCCTGTAGTGCAAAGATGGTCTATTTATGAATATCTTTGGCCCGTAGTGCAAAGATGAAATTGTTAGTATGATTATAAACATGAAATGTGATTTGGTATAACCATGATCTTTGATGTTTCAGGTGATGAAAATTATCTTTGTCCTGGATGAGAAAAGGAATTTAGAACTACAATTACGATTATGAGTTATACATGTGATTGTGGATAGGAATTGTTGATTGATGTTACAGGGATAAAACATTGTTGGTGGACTTTTAACATGGAGAAGATAATGGATTTTATGGTCTATTTGACTCTTCTAATGGATCGCTTCGTTCACCGCAACTATGGTTGAAAAGTTTTATCATCTACCATAAGTTCTAAATCTCTGATTTATTACCGATGAAGGCTATTGATAATTTAATTATCTTTAGTCATGATATTCTTTACTAAGATAGTTGTGCTCACCCTTTTGCTTCACAATTCCTTTCGTGTAATAAAAGTGTAATTTGGATCGAGAGGGGATAACAGGGAATAGAAACGGTGGTCTATAAAGTTGTTGAGGTTCTCCTAAATAGTATGAAAATAATTTTATTGAGACTTTAGATAAGTGTGTCATATTATATACGTCATTTGATATTTAATTTTGGTGAACCGAATAGGGTGAGGTGAACTCAACTTTGGAAGGGTGTTTTGCCACTATCATACAAGATGTCTAATGACATACAAACTCGTGTTATCATAAGACAGGGTTGTGTACATCCACTTGCGGAGTATATCTACGAGCACTACCTATATAATCTTGGTGTTTGTTTGAAGTATAATTCTCAATTAGAGACAGTGGAGATAATAATATGTCAAGAGAAGACTCACCATTGGAAAAAATATGATAGTAATCTTCTCGTTTTTTTTTGGGGTCTATTGGGTCAACCAAGGATAATTCTGTGGCCATATGATATCTATCATAACCTGGAAGCATGGCCTCCCATGTACGAAGGTTTCCTTGAGCACTTCCCAAAGATTCTAATTTCTAAAACAGTTTTTGACTATACCTTTATGTAAGGTGCCATTGTGACGTGCTATCCAAGGTTGGGATGTGAGTCACGGTTGGTATATATTTGTATCCAAACTCACAACATATGTGTTGTTGTTTTTTGTACGACAATTGTTATAATAAAATTATAGTTGTTTTATGTACCATATATTTGGCGACTCAGAATAAGTTGGGTGAAATGGACCTATTTTGGGTTTGTCACATTTGGTATCAGAGCTTAGGGATATGATCTCTGGCGGAGATCCGGGATTAGAACTAGGAAGGGAGAGACGAGTAATATCCTTCGCTAGTGTGTCCTACCTAAGCTTATTTGTTGGTCAGTCATAATATCGGGATATTATGTGATATGTTAATTTGTTCAATTAACCCCTGTTTTGAAGCTGTATTCTAGAATGATATCTGAATTACAGGAGATGAGCAATGGAGAAATTTTGAGGACAGGAAAGATGGAATTTGGAATGAAAGCAAGTTATTCTCAACTCTTTGAAATACCAGGTATGTAAATTTCGGGGACGAAATTTCATAAGGAGGGGAGATTGTAAGACCCCAAATTTTATGAAATAAAAGTATTAAATGATTTAAGTATTAAACAATCATATTATCATTAATATTTAATATATATTAAACTATTAATGAACTCATTATAAAATATTAAAGTTATTTATAATAACTTAGAATATTTTTTAAAGTATTTATATTACCTTTAAATGATTTTTAAAATATTTAAAATTATTTTTAAATAATTATCATTAATATTTAAATATTAATGTACTATTTATCAAAATATTAAAAGTCATTAATTATAACTTAAAATATTTTTAATTCATTTATATCCTTTTTAAATGATTTTTAAATTAATAAAACCATTTTAAAACTATTTATTTAATATAATTATCAAATAAATTTAATATCTTTAATAATAAGTTAATAATCATTAATATTAAATTATTAATGAAATTATCCTTTAAATATTAAAAGTTATATTTTATAACTTAAAATATCTTTAAACACTTTATTTTCATTTAAAATGATTATTATAATATTAAAATCATTTTAAACTAAATTATTAAATATAATTATTAAATAACTTTAATATCATTAATAATAATTAATTAATGAAATTTACTTTTAAATATTAAAAGTTATATTTTATAACTTAAAATATTTTTAAATACCTTATTATTATTTAAAATGATTTTTAATATAATAAAAACATTTTTAATTAATTTATTTAATTCATTTAGTAAATAACTTAATATTCATTAATATTAAATAATTAATGAAATTTGCTTTAAAATATTAAAAGTTATATTTTATAACTTAAAATATTTTTAAATAACTTATTATCATTTAAAATGATTTTTAATATAATAAAATCATTTTTAATTAATTTATTTAATGCATTTAATAAATAAATTAATTATCAATAATATTTAAATAAATAATAATATTTATGAAAAATATTTCAAATTATTAATATTTAATTTTTATAATTTAAAATATTTTTAAAATTATTTTTGTAATTTTTCAGAAATTAAATACTATTTTTAAATAATTTTCAGAATTAAAATAATTAATTTTATTAAAAGTGTCACTAAAGACTGCCTATAGTGACAGAACCGTCGCTATAGGTGTTCTTCATGTTCTTGGCTAAACCCAGAACATTCATGCCAGTTTTCGAGTTGCTTAGTTTGACCAAGCTTAATTTAGTGTGTGTTGTGTTTCTGGGTCTGTTGTTTGTCAGATCATGTAGTATAAATGTGATGCCCCCAAAATAGGTATACATCACCCATTCTGAGTCGCCAAATACATGGTACAGAAATAAATACAACTTCATTAAACTGTGAGTTTAAATACAAATAGTGAGTATAAAAACTCAAAAGGAGTCCTCTTTACAATTATTGATACACTATTTTAAAAATAGTGAGGACTGCTAAAACAACTTTCTAGAACCATCACTCCGTACCCCGACTAGTTCCTGCTATGTTCTCACCTCCTGAGAAGAAAAATGAAACAAAAGGGTGAGCTTAACTAGCCCAGTAAAGAATATTATGACTAAGATAATATACAACAAATTATCATTAGTCTTCAACAGGGAATAATTTGATAAAATATAATAGACAACAAGTTTTAGATCAACAACTGCAGCAGAAAACAACAATCCATTAGAAGAGTCAAGTAGAGAAAGAATTCTACTATCTTCTAAGATTTAAAAGTCCATCATCAATATTTTATCCCTGTAACATCAATCAATATACATCTTGAATCAAATATTCATCTTTTGCTACTGGTGCCAAAGATATTCATTTGTATCACCAATTGGTCATGTTCATCTCAACACTGCTCATCTTTGCACTACACGGCCAAAGATATTCATTAGGTAATCATTCATCTTTGCACTACAAAGCCAAAGATATTCATTTGTATTATCATTTAGGACCGAGGATGATGAAAAATATTTTAAAGAAAAACGAATCCAATTGAGATAACAGATCAAATATTAAGGGTTCAGACACGGTTTATCCAAGTTCAATAATATTCTCGAAATAACCAATTTTGAAGCGTAATTCAAAAATAATGATCAAAACATGGATACAATCAAAGATAGTAACCATAATAGACAACTTGGACAAAAAAGAAGAAAATTTTATTTTCTATTGAATAGGTCAGATTCGTGAATAAGGCCAGATATCGTGAATAAGTAACCCCGACACAAAAAGTTCCAAATTTGATAAAAAGTTCATACCAATATTTTGGCATAATGATATTGAAGAAAATATCATTTAAGAAGAAGATAATATCCCTTACCTCAAAATATCAATCTTCCGACGGAATATCCAGATAAGGTCAAGGAAACTTGCAATCGATTAATGTAAACTCACAAAGTATCTAAATACTCACAAAATACACTCAATAATCTAAAGAGAGAAAGAGAGAAAACTTGTTTTCGGTGTTATTTTCAATTCTAACTTAGCCTCTATTTATAGAAAAATGTTAGCACGGCAAGGCGATTTAACTCCGCAAACCGATGGCTTTACTCGCTACTATTCCCACCCACCACATTTGAATAAAAATCTCAAAGACATTTCTTCACCAACCAAGAGTGGGGCCCACCAATTCTAGAATTTTCTACCAAAATGATTTATAACTTTGATTTCGAATCAGCCACCTCTTAAAATTCATAACAAATCATACGCTCATTTTTAACGGTTCAAAATTAAGGGCCTTTTCTCCACTTATATATGTATAACATATCCAAAAATTACAACGATCCAAACGGTCGGATTAAAAATTATAACTCCCGCAATATATCTAAAAAAAACTGGTTTGATTTTTAATACCTCCAATCCGAGAAAATACTAATAAAACACCTCAACATTAATTCCTTCATTTATAACCACATAAATAAATCCATCATTTATATCCACATAAAATAAATATTTCCTTATCATATGAATCAATGATTAATTATTCACAAATAATATTACCGAATCACAATTATGACAACCAGGCCGTTCCCAGGAAAGAGGGGGCTTTCCAATAAGAATTTCTCCTTACTGGCGCACAATTAGGTGACCAAGCCTCTCCTTCACAGAACTTTCTAGACATTGCCAATAATGCTATCTAATAATATTATTCAAATAAAATGAATTATTGATCTGATAATGGAGATGATGTGCAGTGACAATTATTGAGCAACAATAATATAAAATATCAACGCAGCAATTATTGAATCAATAAAATAAAATATTTAACAGTAATTACTGTAAAAATTATTGAGTAGTGCCTTCTTACGTAAGGATCAATAATTCAACAATATTGTGCAATACCAGATGCCATCGCGTGCAACAACGCCAGTATTATTTTTACTTTAACCACGGGTATTCCAACAAGTGTTAATTAGTAGAATAACTACGTAGTTATTCAATTTTATCGTTTTCTTCATTCGATCATTATCCGTTATGGGCCCATAATTGGTCATACCAGGTTATACGAATATTCCCTACGTAAAGAATATTCCACCGACAAATTGAATATTTTATAACCACTTGCTTATTTTGCAAAATTTTCACATTTCACCCATAACCAAAGTTATTATATCAAATTAATACCTTATTATGCACAATAATAAATAAAGGAAATTTGATTTTATTCATTAAAAAGTTGGGGTCTTACAACAAATACAAGACTACACGATCCAACAATAAACAGTTCGTGAGGCCTACTTTGGGCTTCCATAACTTGAAATCCTTTTGATGTTTTTGTGATCTAAGCTTTGAAGTATGTAGACAACATGTAAATCTAGAGATCCATTACTTAAAAACGATAAAACAACAAACAAATAATAAAGATATATGCTGGTCAAACCTTGTCAGAGATCATGCTCTTAAGTTTTCTAGGTTACCCAGAAAACTAAGTTCGTGATCTTCTGGCCTGGTTTGACCTTCCACTGTCTTCGATCCGTTAGATATTTAAGTGATATAAAAGCTTAATATTGAAGTCCAAATACTAGAGTACAAACTATTACAACATCAACAACAAACAAGCTAACACTTGCAAGATACAAGGCCATAAACCTACTGTCAGACCGACCTGGAAACTTTCCGGGTAACCCAGAAATGGCTCGGTCAATGCCGGTCAACGACCTTTGACCGGTTATAACTTACAATCTACAACTGATCTAGGCCTGTTTCTTGATCCATAGAAAAGATCTCATAACAGACTACCATATTCAACACTTAAAACACAAAAATCAAACACGTACAGAGATCTACACGACCTGACATTCGGTTGTCAGTCACTCTTTAAAAAATTTCCAAATTTTGTAAAATGCCAAATCCGAGCCTCTAGATGTTATGGATATAACATCTAGCAACCCAGATCATCATTATACACTACTATCAACATATTTTAATACTGAATCATAACAACTAACAACAGATCGATGGACAGATTTCAGGGCTAGGGTTTATACCTTTGCGATCCAATTCTTGATTCTGGCTACTGATGTTGTTATATGTATTAGTGGGGCTTGACTATGTGACTGATATGCTACCAAATTTCGTGTGTCTTAGAGAGAGAAGCTCTAGGATAAGTGTTTGTGCAAAAATAAGCTAAAATGGGACTTTCTCTCTCTCTTGATCTATTTATATAAGTTAGATCCATGGAACTTGTACAATATAATGGCTGATATGGTAGATTTCAGTCACATGGAAAAGTCAAGGTGGTTTACCAACTCCAAACAACTCTAACACTTGGCAAAATCCAATAATTCAAGAGGGTATATTGGTCTTTTCGTTTGGAAATTTAATGGCCATTTTGTCATTTGGCAAACCCTTAGGGTTTAACCCTAAGGTTTAGCACAAATTAAATGTAGGATTTAGCAATTAGGGTTTGCACAAAAATAAAATAAAATAAAATAAATTTTAGTTTCTAAAATTTTGAAATTAGGGTTTCCTTAATTATGATTAATTTTCTAATTATTTTATACAGGAACATTAAGGTTTAATATCTCTAATTATAATTAACTTTGCTAATTTAGCAATTAGGGTTTATACTTTTGGTAATTAGGGTTATCAAATTAAAATTAGGGTTTCCAATTACTAAATTAGGGTTCTAGTTCAGTAATTAGGGTTTAACAATTTAGGGTTTCTATAATTAACAATTATAATTTTAATACTTGTTAATTAATCATCTTATCACAATTACCAACAATCTCGAACTCTAATTTGAATTTCAAATTAGGGTTTCTCATTTCCAAAAATTAGGGTTTTATTAGGGTTTCCTAAATATTAGGGTTTCTAGAATTTTAATTAGGGTTTACCTAATTAATACATTTAATACATGACATAAATTATATAACACACTTATAAAACAATCTTGTACTCTAATTTGGATCTCAATTTAGGGTTTAACATTATTACTAGGGTTTGGTCATAATACAATCGTAATTGACCAACCATTATCAATCTTAGACATACTGAGACATATTTATAAGATGAAAAATCAAAATATAATTAATATTATATTATTATTCTCATACCTTGACAATAATCCAAAATTAGGGTTTGGATTCCATATCTCGATTTATTCTTCATATTTAACCTTAATAATTAAGGTAAAATAATTAACTTAATAATCTATACTAAAATTCATATAATAAAATAATTATTATAATTATTTCGAAAATCACTTCATATATTATTTAAATAATATATGATTATATTTTCATTGAAAATAATTAATAAAAACATTTTTGCTATAAATTAATTATTATAAGAATATACTTTATAAAAATCAATAATTCTAAAATAAAATTATTTTTAAATATTTATGTAATAAATATATTTTTATTTACCACATAAATATATATATACATTATCTTGTACAAATCCTCATCCTTAAATAAAAAAAAATTATACGCAAAATTTCTTATTTATTTATATAGAAAATATCAGGTTGTTACAGTATGAAGCTCTTTACGGAAGAAAGTGCAGAATGCCATTATGTTGGGATGAAGTCAGAGAACGACGAATACTCGGACCAGAGTTAGTACAACAAATTGCAGACGTGGTGACAATAATAAGGGCCAGGCTAGTGGCAGCTCAAGATCGCCAGAAAAGTATACGGATTTGCATCGGCAAGACCGAGATTTTGGAGTCGGCAGTTTCGTATTCTTAAAAGTATCTCCGTGGAAGGGGAAGATTCGTTTCGGCAAAAAGGGAAAACTGAGTCCAAGATTCATAGGACCGTTCGAGATACTAAAGCGAGTAGGCGAATTAGCATACAAAGTTGCACTACCACCTGAGTTAGAACACATCCATAACGTGTTTCACATATCCGTGTTGCGTCCGTACAAACCCGACTACAAACACGTGATTTCTTATGAACCCATTCAAGTGGAGAAGAATTTAGCGTATGAAGAAATTCCTGTCTAAGTTCTAGATAGGAAAGAGCAAACCTTGAGAAATAAAGTTATTTCTTCTGTAAAAGTACTTTGGTGTAACCACGATGCCGAGGAGGCAACGTGGGAGTTAGAAGACAGGATGATGAGGGATTATCCCCATCTATTTGTGTAACCTTATAGCAATTCCGGGATGAAATTTTTATAAGGAGGGGAGGATGTAATACTCAAGAATTTCAACGTATTATTAAATGAATATATTAATGGAAATAAAATTTTTGTGAATAAAAGTGTTATTATTTTGTGAGTTGATTAATTCAATTGATTTGTATTAGATCAATGCGTAATAAGATGTGTGAAGTGACAACGAGGATTGTGAAATGACTTGTGTGGCATAATGTGAAACGAAGAAATCCATTAAGCAAATTAAAACGAGAGTTAAGAAGATTAATCATATGATTTCATATATGTAATCAATATACTCAGACACTTTCATAAACACGCTCGTGGACGATGAATTCATGTCGATAAAGCGTGTTTAGCGGTGAAAATTTAGGCAGTCAAGTTACACTACACAGATCGTTGTGGCTACGTCAGAACCAAATGGCAGTTCCAATGATTAACATCAAAATCATGGCAATTGGCCAGAGGTCAATTGGAGAAAAATTAATTATTCTACCTTTGGAAATTAAATGAAACAATTATGTGATGTGTATGACATTAATGAACTATGAAATATAGTGCGCAAATACCCTATATTAATTGTTAATCGTTTATATTAATTAATTGATAATGGTTGTGGTAGAATAGTGAATTCTTAGTAATTAACTAATAATGTGCGATTACTACTATTTGAAATATATTATATATGTGACGCCCCCAAAATAGGTATACACCACCCATCTTGAGTCGCCAAATACGTGGTACAAAATTCAAATACAACTTAATAATACAATTATGCGTGTAAAATATTTACAAAACATAAATCGAGAGTTTTAATACGAATATTGCCTTCTAGACAGTATTAAACTCAAATGGAGTTCTCAATACATTTATTATCACACTATTTCATAGAATAGTGAGGACTACTAATGCTATCATCTGGACCGTCACTCCATTTCCCGACTAGTCCCGGCTACGTTCTCATTTCCTGAAGAGGACAATGAAAGAAAAAGGGTGAGCTCAACTAGCCTAGTAAGAAATATTATTACTAAGATAATGCAGAATAATTTATCGTTAGCCTTCAACAGTGTTAAACTGATAAAATATAACAAACATCAAGTTTAACTGCAGCGGAACAAGCAATCCATTAGAAGAGTCAAGTAGAGCATAAAATCTACTATCTTCTATGATTTAAAAGGTTTTTCATCACTTTTATCACTAAGACTCAACTTAATAAATAATCCACATCATCGAATCACCCCTGCACTACAGCCAATGATATTCTTTAGTATCACGACCACAAATTATCCATGCACTACGGGCCAAGGATATTTGTGTATTCATCAATGGTCATGATCATGCCAACAACTGTCCATCAATGCACTACGGGCCAATAAGGACTTTTAACACATCATTTGTAACATTACAGTCATGATTATACCGAATAATCTCTGGTCATAATCATACCAAGTCCATCTATGCACTACAGGCCACAGATGACTTTCAATAGAATATAAACATGAGGATGATGACAATGATATAAGAATTCGATAAAACAAGTTCAAGGATAAATTTCTAAAGATTTATAATTTAATTTATACAGAAATCAATAACGTCCAAATTGTCAACATGATATTGCTTTGTGGAGTAAAATTCAAGAATAATATTGTACCAAAAATAATTTGGACCGAAACGAATCAATTTTTATCATGAATAGTACCCCGTGAATAGTACTTCGGCAATAGTAATCCCATGAATAGTACTCTAGCATGAAAAAGTTAAAACTTATCAAGAATGCTCAGAATAATATTTCCATGAAAAGATACTGGATGAAACGAAAATATCAATGATATTCTACTAATTTCATAGAGTCTAGAAGCCAAAACTTTAACAAAACGAGTATAGAATTCAAAATTTGAAACGAAATAATATTACTTCCATACTACAATGTATGGAAGAAAATATTATTTCAAGCGAATATTGAACAAAAATAACATCCCATACCTTGAAAAGAAGAGTATTCCAACTGGTATAGCGGGGATATTCTTGAAGAAAACTTTTACTGTTTTCTACGCTCAAAGCTTTCTAAAACTCTAAAGAAATACGCTCAATATTATAGAAGAAGAATTCTCTAATTCTGGTGTGATTTTCAATTCTAACCTAAGCACCTATTTATAGGAAAATGCTTAGAACGCCAAAGGAGACTAAATAATAAAATAATATTATTTTTTTAAAATCATCTACGCCACCCATCTTGAATTGTTGAGCAGCCATCTTGGAACAAAAATTTAGCCCACATGTTTTGAAAAATAAAAGTGGGTCCCACCCAATTTTAATAAAAATCATTTTATTTTTTGAAACTTCAGTAATTCATAATAAATAGCCCTTTTATTAGAAAAATACAAATTTTATGTCCATTCCACACGAAATCGAATTCTCTACAACTTTGTAGAAGAAAGATTTTCCAAATTACAAACAGAAAATATCCAAAATCCACAAACGTATGATTTTCAACACCTCTTAAAATTCATAATAAATCATAACTAATTTTTAACGGTTCAAAATTTGTGGACATATACTCAACTTATATATGTATAACATATCCAAAAATCACAACGATCCAACGGTCGGATTAAAATTATAACTCACGTCATAGAGCTTTAAGAATACCGATTTGATTTTTTAATACCTCAAATCCGACAAAATACTGATAAAATACCTCAACATTAATTCCTTCATTTATAACCACATAAAACAAATAAATCCATCATTTATATCCACATCGAATAAATATTTTCTTATCAATAATTAATTATTCACAAATAATATCACAGAATCACAATAATGACAACCAGGCAGTTCCCAGGAAAGAGGGGGCTTTCCGATAAGAATTTCTCCTTACTGGTGCGCAATTAGGTGACCAAACCTCTCATTGACAGAACTTTCTAGACATTGCCAATAATGCTATCTAATAATATTATTCAAATAATATGAATTATTGATTTGATAATGAGAAATATTATGCAGTGACAATTATTGAAACAACAATAATATTAAATATCAACGCAGCAATTATTGAATCAATAAAATAAAATATTGAGCAAGAATTATCTTGTAACAATTATTGAGCAAAACCGAGTGACTTCTCACGTAAGTATCAATAATCAATACCGAGTGCTACTATGCAACCCAGCGCCAGACATTAGACTTTTACTTACGGGTAGTTCAACGATTAAATCAGTAAAACTTCCACTGTTATTTTCATAAAAAGATATTTCTGTCATTTTCTCATTCCGACAATAATTACGTTATGGGGTCCACCAATGATTGTGTCGTCGTACGAATATTCCCTGTTAAAACAAATATTCCCTGACCAATCGAATATAATATAACAACTTGCGTAATTTGCAAAATTTATAAATGTTACCACAACTAAAACATTATATTAAATTCACTCCATAATATTCAAAAATGATATTTATAGAAAATTGATCTTTATTCATAAAAGTTGAGGTCTTATAACCTCCCCTTCTTATGAAATTTTGCCCTCAAAATTAGGGTACGTACCTGGTATGTCGAAGAGGTAAGCATACCTTGATTTCATTTCATATTCTAACTCCCAGGTCATTTCCTCAACATCGTGGTTTCTCCACAAAACTTTGACTTGAGGTATAACCTTGGAGCGTAAAATATGCTCCTTCTTATCCAAGATTTTAACAGGAACCTCTTCATACTTTAAATCTTCCGTTATTTTGTCCGGTTCTAACTCAATAATGTGGTTCGGGTCTTTCACATATTTACGTAACATAGATATGTGAAAAACATTATGAACACGAGACATACTTGGCGGTATGGCGAGTCTATAGGCCACAGTTCCTACTCGTTCGAGGATTAAAAATGGGCCAATGAATCGAGGATTGAGCTTTCCTCTCTTTCAAAATCTCGTAACTCCTTTCCATGGAGCAACACATAACAACACATGTTCTCCAATATTGAATTCCACGTCCTTTTGATGAAGATCAGCATAACTCTTTTGTCGATCTTGTGAGGTTTTTATACGTTGTCGGATCATTTGAATCTTTTCCATAGTCATACGTACCAACTCTGGTCCCAACAATGTTGCTTCACCCACCTCATCCCAGCATACTGGAGAACGACACTTTCTTCCATACAACGCCTCGAATGGAGCCATGCCAATACTTGCTTGATAACTGTTGTTGTAGGAAAACTCCACCAATGGTAAGAACTTGTCCCAACTTCCCTTGAAGTCAAGGACACATAGTCTTAATAGATCTTCAAGAGTTTGAATAGTCCTCTCTGACTGCCCGTCTGCCCGTCTGTTTGAGGATAATAAACCGAACTAAATCGTAAATTCGTGCCCATAGCTTTTTGCAAACTAACCCAAAATCTTGAAGTGAATCTTGGGTCTCGATCAAAAACTATGGATACTGGCATACCATGCAATCTTACAATCTCGTTTATGTACATACGAGCAAGACGTTCAAGTGTATAAGTTTCTCGTATAGGTAAGAAATGAGCAGACTTGGTCAATCTATCAACAATGACCCAAATTGCATCTATGCCTTGAGAAACCTTGGGAAGACCAAGAATTGAAATCCATGGTAATGTGCTCCCACTTCCATTACGGAATTTCAAGTGGTTCTGATGGACCTTTTGGTACTTGATGCTCCGCCTTGACTCGTTGACAAGTTAAACACCTTGAGATAAACTCTGTTATCTCTCTCTTCATATTGCTCCACCAAAATGTATGTCGAAGATCATGATATATTTTGGTACTCCTAGGATGGATTGCAAACGGTGTGTTGTGCGCCTCCATCATGATTTTATACTTTAAATCAGGGCCGTTAGGAACACAAAGTCTGGAGTTGACTCAAAGTATTCCTTCTTCATCGATTCTTGCTTCCGGCATTGCACCTTCTTGCACTTTCTTCCTCATACGCATCAGCTCTAGGTCTGTAGCTTGAGAAGCTTTAACTTTATCGATTAAAGTCGGTTCTACTCGTATATTCGCCATCATCACATGGGTCCCTAGAGTCTTTAACTCTATCTCCATCCTTTGCAAGTCATACAAAATGGGCATTTGCGTTGACAATATCGCACTCGTACCCGCATATGATCTTCTACTCAATGCATCAGCTACTACGTTTGCTTTACCAGGACGGTATTGAATGGTATGATCACAATCTTTCAAGAGTTCAAGCCAACGTCATTGCCGCATGTTGAGTTCCTTTTGGGTGAAGAAATATTTGAGGCTTTTATGATCCGTAAAGATCTCCACTTTCTCCCCATACAAGTAATGCCTCTAAATTTTAAGTGCGAAGACAACAACTGCCAACTCTAGATCATGAGTAGGATAATTCCTCTCATATTCTTTGAGTTGCCGAGAGGCATAGGCTATGACTTTCCCACATTGCATGAGAACACATCCTAACCCTTTGCCCGAAGCATCACTGTAGATGACAAATCCCTCCGAGCCAGATGGTATTGTCAAAACAGGTGCTAAAATGAGTCTCCTCTTGAGTTCTTGAAAACTCTTCTCACATTCCATGCTCCAACCGAATTTTATATCTTCTTGAGCTTTCTTCTTCATACGCATCAGCTCCAAGTCTGTAGCTTGAGCAACTTTAACTTTATCTATTAAAGTCGGTTCTACTCATATATTTGCCATCATCACCTGGGTCTCTAGAGTCTTTAACTCTATCTCCATCCTTTGTAAGTCATACAAAATGGGCCTTTGCGTTGACAATATCGCACTCATACCCGCATATGATCTTCTACTTAATGCGTCAACTACTACGTTCACTTTTCTAAGATGATATTGAATGGTGTGATCGTAATCTTTCAACAGCTCGAGCCAACATCGTTGCCGCATGTTGAGTTCCTTTTGGGTGAAGAAATATTTGAGGCTTTTATGATCCGTATAGATCTCCACTTTCTCCCCATACAGGTAATGCCTCCAGATTTTAAGCGCAAAAACGATAGTTGCCAACTCTAGATCATTAGTAAGATAATTCCTCTCATATTCTTTGAGTTGTCGTGAGGCATAGGCTATGACTTTCCCATGTTGCATGAGAACACATTCTAAACCTTTGCCTGAAGCATCGTTGTATATGACAAATCCCTCCAAACCAGATGGTATTGTCAGAATATGTGCTGAAATAAGTCTCCTCTTGAGTTATTGAAAACTCTTCTCACATTCCTCGCTCTAACCGAATTTTGTATCTTTTCGAGTCAGCTGAGGTAATGGAGTATCGATTCGAGAAAACCCTTCTACGAATCTCCGATAATAATTAGCTAAGCCGAGAAAGCTACGTACTTCGATCACTGATTTAGGTTGCTCCCAGCTTTGAATAGCTTCAATCTTTGTCGGGTCAACAGATATTCCATGACTTGATACTACGTGCCTAAGGAATGCTACTTCCTCAAGCCAGAACTCGCATTTCTTCAACTTGGCATAAAGCTTGTTTTCACGAAGCTTTTGGAGTATCAGCCTCAAATGTTGCTCATGATCATCATGGCTTTTGGAATATATGAGGATGTCATCAATAAAGATGACCACAAAGTGATCAAAATATTCCTTGAATACTCGGTTCATCATATCCATGAAGGCAGCAGGAGCATTAGTCAATCCAAAAGACATGACTAGGAATTCATAATGCCCGTACCAAGTTCTGAAAGCTGTCTTTGGAATGTCATCGGTTCTAATCTTTAATTGATGATATCCGGAACAAAGATCGATCTTTGAAAAGAATTTGGCGCCTTGCAACTGGTCAAACAGGTCATCAATGCGTGGCAATAGATATCTATTTTTGATAGTGACATGGTTCAACTCCTGATAATCAATACAAAGTCGCATACTCCCATCTTTCTTCTTGACAAATAGAATAGGAGCACCCCAAGGAGAAGTACTAGGACGAATGAAACCGATGTTTAATAATTCCTACAGTTGGGTCTTTAACTCCTGAAGTTCAATTGGAGCCATTCGATATGGGGCTTTGGAAATGGGTTTTGTACCGGGTTCAAGGTCGATAAAAAATTCAATTTCATGCTCTGGGGGTAGGCTAGGAAGTTCTTCAGGGAATACATCAGGAAATTTATTAACAATAGAAATATCATTCAGAACTGACGTATTTTTGTTTAAATATGTGACATGAGGTAAGAAAGCTTGACATCCGTTTTTCAATAAACGAATAGCTTTATGGCTTGAGATGACAGTGATTTATTTTAATGGTTTGGTTGCTTGAATTCGCATAATAGGTTGGTTAGGAATATGAAAGCTAACAACCTTACAAAAATAATCAATTTTTGCATGATGAGTAGTTAACCAATCAATCCCTAGAATTATGTCAAATGCAAGTATTTTCAATGAAATAAGATCGATAGGTAATGTGATGGTACCGATTTGAACCAAACAAGACTTATAAACAGTGGATGTAATGAAGGTTTCTCCCAACGGAGTTTCAACAGATAAGTCAAAGTCTAATTTCTCCGAGTCAAATTTAAACGTTGAGCGCAAGTAGGAGAAATAAAAGAATGGGTAGAACCGGTATCAAATAAGGTATAGACTTCGCTAGAGTTTATGATAAGCTTACCCGTGATGACCTCGTTCGGGTTCCTTGCTTTCTGGGAGGTCACGACAAACGATCTCCCTTGAACTACCAGTTTTTACTTTTCTAGGACGGCCTTTGGTGCCTCCATCCCAGCTGGACTTATCTTCGGTGCACAACAAAATCGGGCTAGGTGACCTTCTCTTCCATAATTATAGCACACTTTGGACTGCATCGCGCAGTTTGGACTGATGTGTCCCTCCCCTTCGCATTTGAAGCATATGATAGGTGGTCGTTCTCCTTCCTTAACAACGGGTGCTGGTGCTGATGTCTTTCCATTATTGTTGAATCTCCTCTTCTTGAAATGTCCACTCTTATTGTCTTGGCCATGATTACCACTGAAGTGGTTACCATTTTTGGCCTGTTGATTCCCTCCACGCTTTTTGTCACCGCTTCGATGACTGCTACCACTAGTATTATCATTTTGCCGGTTGCTCTCTCTTGGTTGGGTTGACTCATTATCGCGCTCTAATAATTGAGCCCTATTCTCAATATCTGAATACAAACATAGTTTATGAGAGATAAGATATTGACGTATCTCGGGTTTTAAACCTCTTAGAAACATTCGCGTCATTCTCTCCTCATTATCAACCAAATGGGACGCAAACCGGGATAACTAGGCAAACTTGGCTTCATACTGCGACACGGTCATGTTGTTTTGCTCCAGTTTAATGAACTCTACCTCTTTCATGTGACGAATACTTTCGGGAAAGTACTAGTTGTTGAACAGTTCTTGGAACTTCTCCCAAGACATCTTCAGTGTGGCAGGTTGAGTACATTTTACAGATTCCCACTAGTAATGTACCTCTGCCCGCAACATGAATGTGGCAAAGGGAACCTTTTGCTCCTCGGAGCATCCCAAGACATCAAATATCTTGTTGATCTGCTTTATCCACGTCTCCGCCTTAAGTGGTTTTGGCTCTCCAAAAAACTTCGGTGGTCCCAGCTCCTTGAACTATTTAGCGTTGACCGTCCGAGAGTTGCCAGTGTTTCCACCTGCATTTTGGACACGAGTCGCTCTCGCTTGATGTTGCATGAATTGCATAAAGCCTCTGAACATTCTATCGTTCATCATTTAATCGTTGTTGTTTACTAGTAAATTATTGTCTTCCTGTTGCACATTATCCTGGGTATTCATCTGTGGTGACTCAACGGTCTCTTGTGCTCCATTGCTATTCTCAATATTCTCGGATGTCATTTTCAAATACTGCCACAAAATAAGGGTTAATTGACATGTCACATATTATCCCTATACTCTGACTGACCAATTAAATACCAAATAAACTTAGGTAGGTCATACTAGCGAAGGAATTCCCCGTCTCTCCCCTCTTAGTTCTTGTCTCACATCTCAGTCAGGGATCATATCCCTAAGATTTGATACCAACTGTGATGCCCCCAAAATAGGTATACATCACCCATCTTGAGTCGCCAAATACATGGTACAAAATTCAAATACAACTTAATAATACAACTGTTGTGTAAAATACGACAAAACATAAACTGAGAGTTTTAATACGAATATTGTCTTCTAGATATTCAACTCAAATGGAGTCCTCAATACATTTATTATCACACTATTTCACAGAATAGTGAGGACTACTAATGCTATCATCTGGACCGTCACTCCGTTCCCCGACTAGTCCCGGCTACGTTCTCATTTCTTGAAGAGGACAATGAAAGCAAAAGGGTGAGCTCAACTAGCCCAGTAAGAAATATTATGACTAAGATAATGCAGCGATAAAATATAACAAACATCAAGTTTAACTGCAGCGAAACAAGCAATCCATTAGAAGAGTCAAGTAGAGCATAAAATCTACTATCTTCTATGATTTAAAAGGTTTTTCATCACTTTTATCATTTGAGACTCAAACGACAATAAATAATCCACATCATCGAATCACCCCTACACTACGGCCAAGGATATTCTTTAGTATCACGACCACAAATTATCCATGCACTACGGGCCAAGGATATTCGTGTATTCATCAATGGTCATGATCATGCCAACAACTATCTATCAATGCACTACGGGCCAATGAGGACTTTTACCACATCATTTGTAACATTACGGTCATGATTATACCGAATAATCCCTGGTCATAATTATACCAAGTCCATCTATGCACTACAGGCCAAAGATGACTTTCAACAGAATATAAATGTGAGATCCCGAAATTATGAAATGAAAGTATTCAATTTTCTCATAATTTTTATTTTATTTAGTAAATGGTTAAATTGAAAAAGGGTTAAAGTTAAGGGTGATATTTAAAAATTTTATAAAGTAAGCAAGTTGTTATTCGTTTTTTTGGGGAATATTCGATTAGTCGGGGAATATTCTTTTTGTCGGGAATATCCGTACGACGGCACAATCATTTGTGGACCCCAATACGGAAGTATTGTCGTAGTAAGAAAACGACAGAATTATCTTTTTATAAAAATAACGGCGAAAGTGTTACTGTTAAAACTATTGAACTACTCGGTAGTAAAAGTGCAGTAATACGCGTGGTTGCGTAGTAGCACACGGTATTGATTATTGATGCTTACGTAAGAAGTCACTAAGTTATACTCAATTATTGTTACAGTAATTGCTGCATCATATCTCTCATATTATTGATTCAATTATTGTCACAGTATCAATATGTTATATTATTAAATCAATAATTGAGATGACAAAGTTATTCATATTATTATTTGTAATATTGACAACGTCTAGAAATTCTGTCAAGGAGAGGTTTGGTCACCTAATTGCGTGCCAATAAAGAGAAATCCTTATCGGAAAGCCCCCTCTTTCCTGGGAACGACCTGGTTGTTAAATATTGAGAGTTATAATATTAATGATGAATAAGTTCGTGTTGATTAAAGATGAAATTGATATTTTCATTGTGTGGGAATTATTAGTGTTAGTGGAAATCGATATTTATTTCAATAATAATTGATGTTTGGAGGTTATATTGACCAATCGGGTAATTCACCGGATAAATGAGCAATTAATTGCTATTAATTCACATGCTTATAACTATGTGTTTACATGTGTGTACTATTAATTCACATGATTTACTATTAGGGGAGTTGGTGCAAGATTGATAATACTTGCATGACTAAATTAAAAATGGAGGTATAGATGAAGGTACTATACTATAATTAATTTTTTCATATGTTTAGAACTTTTGAGTCACATGATTTACTATTGATTCACGTGATTTACTATTAGGGGAGGTGGTGTAAGTTTGATAATACTTGCAGGACTAAATTAAAAATGAAGAAAAAAAGGAAGGTATTATACTGTAATATTTCGAGCCCCAAAACGTGCAATTATCAAAACTATATTTTTCTATAAATAGAAGCTCATTCCTTCATTATTTTTCACCAATTCACTAAAGCTATAGAGAAATTATTATAGAGAGAAATTATAGAGAGAAAGAAGAAGAGAAGTCTACTACCTCACTATTCCAGTATTCCAGTCTTCTTCTAAGGTAAGGGGTATTATTTCTTTCGTATTCATGAAGAGAGTTATTTCTTTCAATACTCGTAAGAGGTGTTATTCCATTCTTTATTATTCTATTGGAATAACCTGTCTATGTGGATTACCGCATGCATGGTGAATGATCCTTCGTATTCATTCTTTATTAAATTGTGAAAATGATCTGTCTACATGGATTACCGCTTGGCGGGTGAAAATCCATTTGCAGTTTTGTATATTCTATTATACTCGTATGAGATATCATTTCTTTTGTACTCATCATGAAATATCATTTTCTTTGGTATTTTTCTTTTACGAGTTACTATTCATGGGTTACTATTCACCCGATTACTATTCACTCTAGTATTATTCACTCGGGTATACAGGGTACTTTTCGTGCCAGAGTACTATTCATGAGTTACTATTCATGGGTTACTATTCACCCGATTACTATTCACTCAAGTATCATTCACTCAGGTATTTGGGATACTTTTCGTGTCGGAGTACTATTCACCCGAAAAATATATTTCTTTTCTGTCCAAATTATTTTTGGTACATGAATATTATTCTTGAATTTTACTCTACAAAGAAGTATCATGTTGACAATTTGGACGTTGTTGATTTTTGGATAAATTAAATTATAAATCTTTAAAATTTATCCTTGAACTTGTTTTATTGAATTATTATATCATTGTCATCATCCTCATGCTTATATTGTGATGAAAGTCATCTTTGGCTTACGTGCATAGATAGACTTGGTATGATTATGACTAGGATTATTCTAAGTATAATCATGACCGTAATGTGACGAATGATGTGGTAAAAGTCCTCATTGGGTCTGTAGTTCATTGATGGACAGTTGTTGGTATGATTATAACGTGGATTATTCTTATAATCATGACCATTGATGATTACATGAATATCCTTGGCCATGGTGCAAGAATGATTCAATTTTATTTATTAAGCTGAGTCTCAGCGATAAAGTTGATGAAAAACTTTTTAAATCATAGAAGATAGTAGATTTTATGCTCTACTTGACTCTTCTAATGGATTGCTTATTCCGCTGCAGTTGTTGATCTAAAACTTGTTGTCTATTGTATTTTATCAGTTGTTAAACTGTTGAAGGCTAAGGATAAATTATTCTGCATTATCTTAGTCATAATATTTCTTACTGGGCTAGTTGAGCTCACCCCTTTTGCTTTCATTGTTCTCTTTAGGAAATAAGAATATAGCTAGGACAAGTCGGGGAACGAATTGATGGTCCAGATGGTTATTTTAGTAGTCCTCACTATTCTATAAATTAGTGTGATAATAAATGTAATGAGGACTCCATTGAGTGTGGATATTGTCTAGATGACAATATTCTTATTAAAACTCTTAGATTATATTTTGTCGTATATTACCCGACAGTTGCATAAATAAGTTTGTATTTGATTTATGTAGTGTGATATTTGGTGACCCAAGATGGGTGATGTATACCTGTTTTAGGGGCATCACAGTTGGTATCAAAGCTTAGGGATATGATCCCTGGCTGAGATGTGAGACAAGAACTAGGAGGGGAGAGACGGGGAATTACTTCGCTAGTATGACCTACCTAAGTTTATTTGGTATTTAATTGGTCGGTCAGAGTATATGGATAATATGTGACATGTTAATTAACCCTTGTTTTGTGGTAGTGTTTGAAAATGGCAGCTGAAAATGTTAACAATGGAGTGAATGAGACCGTTGAGACACCTTTAATCACTAACCAGGTTAATGTGATGTCAGACGAAGAAGAAAATAGAGATATCTACGTGGTGAGTGAAGAACTAATAGTTACACCCGAGCTAGTCGCAGAGGTAGCAGCTGAAAGTGAGGAAGAAGAGGAATAAGAGGAAGAAGAGGAACCTGAGAAAAACTTATTAGAAGAATTTTATGATCTAAATTTAGAATTACAAAATCATATTCATGAGTTAGAAGAGTAGGCTGAAGAACGGCAGGCGGTCGTGGAGGAAAGAGATGTAACAATTCAAAATTGTGTTACCCAATGTGCGATGCTTGAACAGAAGCACTCTTTGGTAGAGTATAAGATATTAGACCTGGAATCTGAGAATGTTATGATCAAACTTCTGATGAAAGAAGAAGCAATTGAACGAATGAGAATAGATGATGCATGGGTAAAAGCCACACGACGCGTTGATATTGTAGAAAAAGACGTCCGATCCAATAAGGTCAAAATAGATGAAATGGATTTTGCTTTTTGGACAACAATTGGGAGAATACAACATCGAGTTCAGAATTACCCTGTGCAGAGTGGTCAACCCCAATTCGATATGGATCGGAGAGTAATGATTCGTATCATGGATCAGGAATGTGAAGAAGAAATTAAGGGTGGAATGTACTCTATAGCAAAGTTAAGTCCAACTGGGATGGTGACGCCAAAGGATGTCCTAGAAAAGTCAAATTCGGTAGTTTAAGTGAGAGCATTTATCAAGGAACCCGAACGAAGTTATCACGGGTAAGTTAATCATAAACTCTTGCAAAGTCTATACCTTATTCGATACCGGTTCTACCCACTCTTGTATTTCACCTAGTTATGTTCAACATTTGAACTTGACTCTTAAGAAATTAGACTTTAACTTATCTGTTGAAACTTTGTTAGGAGAAACCTTCGTTACATCCACTATTTATAAATCTTATTTGATTCAAATCGATACCCTCACGTTACCTGTCGATCTTATCTCTTTGAACATACTTGCCTTTGATGTGATTTTAGGAATCGATTGGTTAACTACTCATCATGCTTTTCGTAAGGTTGTTAGCTTTCATATTCCTAACCAACCTATTATGCGAATTCAAGCAACCAAACCAATAAAGTCAATCATTATCATATCAAGCCATAAGTAAAGAGCTCCTATCCTTTCGTTGTTGACTTCTTTATGTAAAAAGCACCGAAGCCAGACTTTCTGTAGGCAACGTCGTGAATGACGATGACAAGTTGATAGGTATCAATGTGACGTACTATCCAAGTCTTGGATGAGAGTCACAGTTTTGAATGACATTTCTATTATTAATAAATTTCCTGACGTATTCTCCAAGAACTTCCTAGCCTACCCAGAGCGTGAAATCGAATTTTTTATTGACCCTAGTACAAAACCCATTTCTAAAACCCTTAAATATTTCTTCAACCAAAACGAACGTATAATGCGCCAAAAATGTTGGCTCAAGCTGTTGAAGAAAACGACTATACCATTCCATATCATTGTGAAAGAGCGAACGTGATAGCTGACACGTTGAGTAGAAGATAATATGCGTTTACGAGTGCAATGTTGTTAACACAAAAACCTATTTCGTATAACTTACAAATGATGAAGATAGAGTTAAAGACTCTAGGGACCCACGTGAAGATAACAAATATACGATTAGAATTGACTTTAATCAATAAAGTTAAAGCCGCTCAAGCTACATAATTAGAACTGATGAATGTGAAGAAGAAGGTTCAAGAGGGCATTATTCTAGAAGCAAGAATTGACGAAGAGAGGAAATCTCAACCCTCGATTTAATTGGCCCATTTGAAATCCTCGATGGAGTAGGAACTGTGGCCTATAGACTCGCTTTACTGCCAAATATGTCGTGTGTTCATAACGTTTTTCATGTATCAATGTTACGTAAATATGTGGAAGACCTGAACCACATTATTGAATTAGAACCGGACGAGATAACGGAAGATTTAACGTATGAGAAGATACATGTCAAAATCTTGGATAAGAAGGATTATATTTGACACTCAAAGATTATACCTGAAGAGTTAGAATCTGAAATCAAGTCAAGGCATCCTCACCTCTTCGGCATACCAGGTACGTACGTAAATTTTGAGGGCGAAATTTCATAAGGAGGGGAGATTGTGAGATCCCAAAATTATGAAATGAAAGTATTAAATTTTCTTATAATTATTATTTTATTTAGTAAATGGTTAAATTGAGAAAGGGTTAAAGTTAAGGGTGATATTTGAAAATTTTATAAAGTAAGCAAGTTGTTATACATTGTGTCGAGGAATATTTGATTAGTTGGGGAATATTCTTTTTATCGGGAATATCCGTACGACGGAACAATCTTTGGTGGACCCCACAACGGAAGTATTATCGTAGTAAAAAAATGACATAATTATCTTTTTATAAAAATAACGGCAAAAGTGTTACCGTTAAAACTGTTGAACTACTTTCGGTAGTAAAAGTATAGTAATACGAGTGGTTGCATAGTAACACCGGTATTGATTATTGATGCTTACAGAAGAAGTCACTCAGTTATACTCAATTATTATTACAGTAATTGCTGCATCATATCTCTCATATTATTGATTTAATTATTGTCACATTATCAATATGTTATATTATTAAATCAATAATTGAGATGACAAAGTTATTCATATTATTATTTGCAATATTGACAATGTCTAGAAGTTCTGTCAAGGAGAGGTTTGGTCACCTAATTTCGCGCTAATAAAGAGAAATCCTTATCGGAAAGCCCCCTCTTTCCTGGGAACGACCTGGTTGTTAAATATTGAGAGTTATAATATTAATGATGAATACGTTCATGTTGATTAAAGATGAAATTGATATTTTCATTGTGTGGGAATTATTAGTGTTAGTGGAAATCGACATTTATTTTGATAATAATTGATGTCTGGAGGTTATATTGACCAATCGGGTAATTCACTGAATAAATGAGCAATTAATTGCTATTAATTCACATGCTTATAAATATGTGTTTACATGTGTGTACTATTGATTCACATGATTTACTATTAGGGGAGTTGGTGCAAGATTGATAATACTTGCATGACTAAATTAAAACTGGAGGTATAGATGAAGGTACTATACTATAATTAATTTTTTCACATGTTTAGAACTATTGAGTCACATGATTTACTATTGATTCACGTGATTTACTATTAGGGGAGATGGTGTAAGTTTGATAATACTTGCAGGACTAAATTAAAAATGAAGAAAAAGAAGAAGGTATTATAATGTAATATTTCGAGCCCCAAAACGTGCAATTATCGAAACTATATTTTCCTATAAATAAAAGCTCATTCCTTCGTTATTTTTCGCCAATTCACTAAAGCTATAGAGCAATTATTATAAAGAGAAATTATAGAGAGAAAGAAGAAGAGAAGTCTGCCACCTCACTATTCCAGTATTCCAGTCTTTTTCTAAGGTAAGGGGTATTATTTCATTCGTATTCATGAAGAGAGTTATTTCTTTCAATACTCGTAAGAGGTGTTATTCCATTCTTTATTATTCTATTGGAATAACCTGTCTATGTGGATTACCGCATGCATGGTGAATGATCCTTCGTATTCATTCTTTATTAATTTGTGGAAATGATCTGTCTACGTGGATTACCGCATGGCGGGTGAAAATCTATTTGTAGTTTCGTATACTCTATTATAATCATATGAGATATCATGTCTTTTGTACTCGTCATAGAATATCATTTTCTTTGGTATTTTTCTTTTACGAGTTACTATTCAAGGGTTACTATTCACTTTAGTATTATTTACTCGGGTATTCGGGGCACTCTTCGTGTCGGAGTACTATTCACGGGTTACTATTCACTCGATTACTATTCACTCTAGTATCATTCACTCGGGTATTCGGGACACTTTTCGTGGTTTCGGGGTACTATATTCACTTCGGAGTACTATTCTGAAAGTACTATTCACGGTACTATTCACCCAAAAAATATATTTCTTTCTACGTCCAAATTATTTTGGTACATGAATATTATTCTTGAATTTTACTCTACAAAGCGATATCATGTTGACAATTTGGGACGTTATTGATTTACGGATAAATTAAATTATAAATCTTTAAAATTTATCCTTAAACTTGTTTTATTGAATTATTATGTCATTGTCATCATCTTCATGCTTATATTGTGATGAAAGTCATCTTTGGCTTACGTACATAGATGGACTTGGTATGATTATGACCATGGATTATTCGGTATAATCATGACCGTAATGTGAGGAATGATGTGGTGAAAGTCCTCATTGGCCTGTAGTTCATTGATGGACAGTTGTTGGTATGATTATGACCAGGGATTATTCGGTATAATCATCACCATTGATGATTACATGAATATCCTTTGCCGTGGTGCAGGGATGATTCAATTTTATTTTTTAAGCTGAGTCTCAGTGATAAAGTTGATGAAAAACTTTTTAAATCATAGAAGATAGTAGATTTTATGCCTTACTTGACTCTTCTAATGGATTGCTTATTCCGCTGCAGTTGTTGATCTAAAACTTGTTGTCTATTGTATTCTATCAGTTGTTAAACTGTTGAAGGCTAAAGATAATTTATTCTGCATTATCTTAGTCATAATATTTTTTACTGGGCTAGTTGAGCTCACCCTTTCTTTCACTTTGTTTCTTGAAATGAGAATATATTTGGGGACGAGTCGGGGAACGGATTGACGGTCCAGATGGTTGTTTTAGTAGTCCTCACTATTTTATAAAATAGTGTGACAATAAATGTAATGAGGACTCCATTGAGTGTGGATATTGTCTAGATGACAATATTCTTATTGAAACTCTTAGATTATGTTTTGTCGTATATTACCTGACAATTGTATAATTATGTTTGTACTTGATTTATGTAGTGTGATATTTGGCGACCCAAGATGGGTGATGTATACCTGTTTTGGGGGCGTCACAATAAACATGAGAATGATGACAATGATATAAGAATTCAATAAAACAAGTTCAAAGATAAATTTCTAAAGATTTATAATTTAATTTATCCAGAAATCAATAACGTCCAAATTGTCAAACATGATACTGCTTTGTGGAGTAAATTCAAGAATAATATTGTACCAAAAATAATTTGGACCGAAACGAATTAATTTTTATCATGAATAGTACCCCAGGTGAATAGTTATAACGACCCCAAAATTCATACAATTTAATTATCGACTTCGGTCGTTAATAATACATTCAACCTCTAATTTTACATCATTAAACGATAATACGACCATTGGAATTTGCGGAATAATTAAAATTTTCTATTACAAACTATCCTCGTTCCCGAAACCTTCAACCTTTACATCTAAATATCTCAGAATCATTTTAATACTACAATAGTTTACATTCGCAAAATAATATTACAATTCAACATTAATACATTATTCGAAACATTAGACATGGTTTACAAGAATAACAACTTAGCTAGGATATTAAATCTTCATATATCACTTTTGATCCATAACAATCAAGTAGCACATAACGTTACCTTCAATTCTTGAATCTGCAAAAATGGTTATTTGCAAGAATGAGCTCGACAGCTCAGCAAAATCTAACAGTTTTCATGCATCACATAGCACATAATAACATGCTCAACATACAAGAATAATCATAAACAAACATAGCATACATGTTGTAGTTCACATAACAACTATAAAGATTGAGTTCCTTACTCAATCAACATTCATAGTTCAATCATCATAGTCATATATTGACTTTCACATTTCATACTTTTGACATATATAATACATCACTAAAATTTTAAAGCAGATCATCATCAAGTTCACATAGCAAAAAGGAACTGAAAGACTTGCCTTTACCGGCGTTTTACCAACACGCTAATACTTCGTGTCCTTGCATAACCTACATTGTATGTGAGATTGATAATAAATAAAATCAATACTCAATCTCATGGTCAAATTTATTCTAAGACCTTACTTTATCTTATTATCCTTTATAATGTCTTTATAGACATCTAACTATTTTATATGCAACTCGGTTTTATTTTCATTTTTATCACCACACATGCTAGACTATTGCACTTGTAGTTTAATCTGTGTATATCACACCATTTTATTATACCACTTTGGTTTCAAAAATGCATATTCAACACATTGTTTACAAGTTTAATTTTCCTTCAAAAATCAAAAATTGCCTTTTTCGATTTCTTTCCATTATTATTCTTGTATTATCATCTTTTTATACTCAGATGCACATAACATCCAATATTAGTCATTAGATAGATACTTTGTATACCAAAGTTCAGAAACACTATTACTCTTAGGCATTTTATCAAGCACGTTATGTGCACACATTAACTTATCTCAACTCTTGATCTTAAATGGTTAATTATGCATAGAATATGATAACACATATCTATACTCATTACATATGTCAAAACATATTTTTAATCATCAAAATATACCATCACCCAAAATCTTAATTTAAACAGAATTATAAAACTCATCTTCATAATTTCTTTAACAAAACATTGTTTTTGTTTTTAACATATCTCCTTCGTTACATGTCCGTTTTTGTTCCTTCTTATATAGAATTAACCCTTACTCAGTGTACTACAACCTCATATAGGCCTTAAAGTCAGACCCTTATCCATCTAAACCAGATTCTGTAATTCATCAACTAGTCTAGAAAATTTCATTTTCTGGACATCCTTACTAAATAATTTATTTCGGACATGATCCGGTCCATAAAATGGCTCAATCTCGTGAGTCTGGCTATTAAACTTCCATATCTACAACTTTTCAGTTTAAAGTTTCTTCAAATTCAAAACAGACGAATTTATATGAATTGTTCAAAGTCAGAAACCGTAACAATTTTGATTTTCTAGGCAGATTATTTTCCCTTCGGACCAGCCTTACTAAAACAGACATTGCAAAAAATCTACAAAGAGTTTTCATGTGATTCCACTTTCAGAATATAGCTTACTTCCATATCTTCGATTTGATATAAGGCTCACTTTCTAACTCATTATACCCAAAGAGGTATGAATTTCAGAAGATTTGTCCACAATTACTCAAAACCTACGAATTTTGTTCTTCAAATTTTCTTTCCATTTCATTTTATTTCTTGAATCCTCTTGTTTGATTCTTGATAATCCAAGATTAAACCTATACAAACAAGATTAAGCATGATCTACTACCCTAGAACATAAATCTACCCAAAAAAAATCAAAGATTAAATAAGAGTTTAGAAGTTACATTCTTCTAGCATTTTTTTTTCTTCTTCTTCTAGCTCATCTCAATTCCTCTATTTCTCTCTATCTCTCTCAATTTCTCAATACAACTTCTATATAACAATTATCAGAGAACTACATTATGAAGAACATAAAAATATAATTAAAACAAGGAATTTAGATTATAACCTTATTAGTATGAATTTAAGAGAGAGATGGAGATAATGATGATGGGGTGTAAGACCCCAACTTATTATAAATAAAAGTAAATTTTTCTCTATTCATTATTCTAAATTAATAAGGTATTAATTTGATATAATGCTTTGGATATGGGTGAAATGTGAAAATTTTGCAAAATAAGCAAGTGGTTATAAAATAATCATTGTTGTCGGAAAAAATTCGTTTGGTCGTGGAATATTCTTGTTGTCGGGAATATTAAATGCGACCAGTGCAGTGATCATTTGTGGACCCCATAATGAGAATAAGCTATCGGGATGAAAAAAAATGACAAGTTTGAGTTTTTATACATAACGGTGTAGTTGTTACCGTTAACACTATTGGAATACCCGGTGGTTAAAATACAGTAATACGCGTGGTTGCATAATATTTTTGAATTATTGATTCTTACGTAAGAAGGCACTACTCAATAATTGTTAAGTAATTCTACCGCTCAATATTTTATTTTATTGATTCAATAATTCTGCGTTGATATTTTATATTATTGTTGTTTCAATAATTATCAACCGCACAGTATTTCCCATTATCGGATCAATAATTCATATTATTTGAATAATATTATTAGATAACATTATTGGCAATGTCTAGAAAGTTACATCGAGGAGAGGTTTGGTCACCTAATTGCGGCGCCGATAGAGGAGAAATTCTTATTGAAAAGCCCCTCCTCACAGGAGCGGCCGGGTTGTCATAATTGTGATTTCGTAATATTATTTGTGAATAATTAATTATTGATTTATATGATAAAGAAAAAATATTTATTTTTATGTGGATAAAAATGAAGGAATTAATGCTGAGGTGTTTTATCAGTATTTTGTCGGTGTAGAGGTATTAAAAATCATCCGTTTGTGGATTTCAGATATTTTATGTTTGAAATTTTGAAAAACTCAAAGCTACAAAGTTGTAGAGAATTCGATT
This sequence comes from Panax ginseng, assembly GCA_020205605.1. NCBI lineage: Eukaryota > Viridiplantae > Streptophyta > Magnoliopsida > Apiales > Araliaceae > Panax > Panax ginseng. The sequence goes on along the minus strand of CM035142.1, from coordinate 73,506,835 downwards.
TCAGACAGAATGGACATAAAATTCATATTTTTCTGATAAACGGGCTATTTTCTATGAATTACTAAAGTTTTGGAAAATAAAATAATTTTTATTAAATTATGGGTGGGACCCACTCTTATTTGAAAACATGTGGGCTGCTGATTTTTGGTTCAAAGGTGGCTGGTCTTTGTTGGCAACTTAGGTTGCGTAAGAGAAAAAAAAAGAAATAATATATTTTATTATTTTAGTCTCCTATGGCGTTCTAGCATTTTCCTATAAATAGACGCTTAGGTTAGAATTGAAAATCACACCAGAAATAAGTTTTCTTTCTCTCTAGATTATCGAGCGTATTTTTGTGAGTATTTAGATACTTTGAGAGTTCTTTATTCAAGACAAGTTTCATCAAGACTATATCCAAATTCAAATCGTAAGTATGGTTATTTTGAGGTAAGGAATGTTATTTTCTTCTTAAATGATATTATTTTCTTCAATATCATTATGCCAAAATATTGGTTTGAACTTTTTATCAAATTTGGAACTTTTTGTGTCGGGGTTACTATTCACGTATACGGCACTATTCATGAATACGACACTATTCATCGAAAAAAGAAATTTTCTTCTTTTTGTCCAAGATGTCTATTATGGCTACTATCTTTGATTGTATCCATATTTTGGTCTTTATTTTTGAATTCTGCTTCAAAATTGGTTATTATGGAGTATTATTGATCTTGGATAAACTGTTATACGAATCCTTAATATTTGTCCTTCTGTCTCACTGGATTCTTTTTCTTTAAAATATTTTTCATCATCCTCAGTCCTAAATGATGATATTACTGAATATCTTTGGCCTGTAGTGCAAAGATGAATGATTAACTGATGAATATCTTTGGTCCGTAGTGCAAAGATGAACAGGTGTTGAGATGAACATGACCAACTGGTGATACAAATAAATATCTTTGGCCTGTAGTGCAAAGATGAATATGGATTAAAGATGTATATTGATTGTTGTTATAGGGATAAAATATTGATGATGGACTTTTAAATCTTAGAAGATAGTAGAACTCATTCTCTACTTGACTCTTCTAATGGATTGCTGTTTCCACTGCAGTTGTTGATCTAAAACTTGTTGTCTATTATATTTTATCAGATTTTTCTCTGTTGAAAACTAATGATAATTTATTGTATATTATCTTAGTCATAATATTCTTTACTGGGCTAGTTGAGCTCACCCTTTTCCTTTTTGTTCTATTTTTCTTCTCAGGAGGTGAGAACATAGCAAGATCTAGTCGGGGTATGGAGTGATGGTTCTAGAAAGATGTTTTAGCAGTCCTCACTATTTCTGTAAAATAGTGTTTGAATAATTGTAATGAGGACTTATTTGAGTTTGGATATTGTCTAGAAGACAATATTTGCATTTAAACTCACAGTATGTGTTGTCGTATTTTGCACGACAATTGTATTATTGAAGTTGTAGTTTGCTTTATGTACCATGTATTTGGCGACTCAGAATGGGTGTTGTATACCTATTTTGGGGGCATCACATGGGGCTTGTTTTGTCTTCTCAAAGCTTTCCCTTCTTCTTCTTCTTCTTTTTCTTCCTCTTCTTCTTCTCTTACAACTCTTTCTAACTTTCTTCTTCTTTCTTTGGTTTATTTTCTAAAACTAACGTACTAACTTGTAGTATATACATATTGTAAAACCCCAACTTTTTGAATAAAGATGAATTTTCTATAAATATTATTTTTGAATATTATGGAGTGAAATTGATATAATGTTATAGTTGTGGGTAATATTTATAAATTTTTGCAAAGTACGTGAAGTTGTTATATAATATTCGATTGGTCTGGGAATATTCGTTTTAACAGGGGGAATATTAAATTATAACGGCACAATCATTGGTGGACCCACAGCGGAATTATTGTGGGATTAAGAAAACAACAAAAAAATACTTTATGAAATTAAACGGTGGAAGTTTTACCATTAACTGTTGAAACACCTTGTTAAAAGTACGATGTCTGGCGTGGTTGCATAGTAGCACACTGCGGTATTAATTATTGATGCTTACGTGATAAGTCACTCGATTTTTTGTTGGTATTATTAATGTAATAATGAGAAAATCTTTTTATATAAAATGTAATACTTTTATAAAGTTATTCTATAAATAGAATATATTATATTCTATTATGCATAGTGTTGCATGTTGTATGCATAGTGTTTTGCATAGTAAAATCTTTTTATATAAAACAGAATACTTTTATAAAGTTATCTATTTTATTAGACAATAATTAGAATATATTATATTTTATTATGCATAGTGTTTGCATAGTGCCTGCATAGTGTTTGTATAGTAAAATCTTTTATAAAGTTATTCGTTTTATTAGATTATAAATAGAATATATTATATTTTATTTAAAAGATTTTGCTTTAAATATGGACCGTCAGATTAAAGTAAATCAATCAACTGATTCATGAGTTAGTTACTATGTAGATCCATTTTTCTATAAATAGAAGCTCATTCCATCATTATTTTCTTACGAATTCATTGAAACTCTAGAGAGAAACTACTAGAGAGAAAGAAGAAAGTATTCTTCTACTTCACTACTTATATATCTAGTACTCTTCTTACGAAGGTAGGGAATATTATTTGTTGTACTTTCGTAAGGGGTGTTATTCTTTTGTATTCATGAAGAGAACTTATGTTATTCCATTTTTATTATTACCGTTGGAATAACTCAGATATCATGGGCTACCCTATACTTGGTGACATTCTTCTATTATTAAAGTCTTTACTATTACATTTGGGATATCCATGCATGTATTTTATCTTGGGACGATTCCGTCTTTATTAGTTTGTTGGAATATCTCATCTCATGCATGCTTTACTTGGGGACTGATTCCGTCTTTATTATTACATTGGAATATCACATGCATGCGTTTTTCTGTTTGGACTGATTCCGTCTTTATTATTACATTGGAATATCTTGTTCATGCATGCTTTTCGTGGGACTGGGTTAAAATCTTTATTATTATTACATTTGGAATATCCATTCAGACGCGTTTTACGTCGGACCGATTAATCCCCTTATTAGTATTCTATTGGAATAACTCATGTCTGCGCAAGTACCGCATGCATGGTGATTTTTGTTGTTATTCCATTCTTTATTATTCGTTGGAACATCCTCGTTGGTGCGTAATTTCATCCGACGGTTCTGTTATTTAGTATTACATTGGAATAACTCGTCATCTGCAATACCGCATGCATGGTGATTTCTTTTGTTATTCCATTCTTTATTATACTCAGTTGGTTAAAGTTTTGACTTCTATACTCCATGAAATTAGTGGAATATCCTTGATAATTGCGCTTCATCCAGTATCTTTTCATGGAAATATTCTTCTGAGCATTCTTGAATTTTACTCTACAAAGCAGTATCATGTTGACAATTTGGACGTTATTGGTTCTTGGACAAATTAATTCTTGAACTTGTTTTATTGAATTCTTACATCATTGTCATCATCCTCATATTTATATTTTTTGAAAGTCATCTGTGGCCTGTAGTGCATAGATGGACTTGGTATGATTATGACTGGGATTATTCGGTGTAATCATGGACCGTAATGTTACAAATGATGTGGTAAAAGTCCTCATTGGCCCGTAGTGCATTGATGGACGAGTTGTTGGCATGATCATGACCATTAATGAATACACAAATATTCTTGGGGCGTAGTGCATGGATAATTGTGATCGTGATACTAAAGAATATCCTTGGTCAGTAGTGCGGGGGTGATTCGATGATGTGGATTATTTATTAAAATTTAGAGTCAAATGATAAAAGTAATGAAAAACCTTTTAAATTATAAAAGATAGTAGATTTTATTCTCTACTTGACTCTTTTAATGGATTGCTTGTTCAATTGCAGAGTTAAACTTGATGTTTGTTATATTGTATCGGTTTAACCTTCATTTAAGGCTAATGATAATTTATTCTCGCATTATCTTAGTCATAATATTTCTTCTTGGGCTAGTTGAGCTTACCCTTTCTTTCTTTGTTCTCTTGAGGAAATGAGAATATATTTGGAGCAGTCGGGAGCGGAGTGATGGTCCTAGATGGTGCATTAGTAGTCCTCACTATATCTTTGTGAAATAGTGTGATAATAATTGTAATGAGGACTCCTTTTGAGTTTGTATACTCTCTAGTAGACAATATTTGTATTCAAACTTACGATTTATGTTACGTCAGTATTGTACCGACGCAGTTGTATTATTAAGTTGTATTTGATTTACATGTACCATGTATACGGCGACTCAAGATGGGTGATGTATACCTAATTTTGGGGCGTCACACATATAATATACAATACCATAATATATGTCACTCTAGTAATTATTATATATACTAATTACTAGTTAATACATAAGTTACACCAACTTGAACTTGAAAAGCCTAAAACCATGTTTGGCAAATACTCATTATTTTAATTAATCAATGGTTTAACATCAATCAATCTCATCAAATTGTCACATAATTATATTTACTTGTTAATTATAATTTAGGTGTAACAATAAATCACATAACTCATCTAATTTAATTATCTCAATTAAATTAGAACTATAACTTATAAAATTATTATATTAATTAAATTAAATACTAAATATTCATTTAATTAATCTACTACACTTAATTACATTACTCTATAATCAAAACAAAATTTATTTATTTAACTCAATAAATAATTCAATTAAATATTTATATATATTAAAATTAATATATAATGGTCTCTCTTCACATCAATTCACATATTCTACAATATATGACATACACATACTCACACCCAACATATCTCATAAATAATACTTTTATTTATAAAATTCTCATTTATAAATTCTAAAATCTGGGATGTCACAATAGTACTCGAGTGAATAGTACCTCGTGAATAGTACTTCGGGAATAGTAACCCCGTGAATTACTCCGACATGAAAAAGTTAAAACTTATCAAGAATGCTCAGAATAATATTTTCATAAAAGATCTTTGGATGAAGCATAAATATCAAGGATATTCTACTAATTTCATGGAGTCTAGAAGCCAAAACTTTAACAAAACGAGTATAGAATTCGAAATCTGAAAGAAAATAATATTACTTTCATACTACAAAGTATGGAAGAAAATATTATTTCAAGCGAATATTGAACAAAAATAACATCCATTGCCTTGAAAAGAAGAGTATTCCAACTGGTATAGCGGAGATATTCTTGAAGAAAACTTTCACTGTTTTCTAAGCTCAAAACTTTCTAAAACTCTAAAGAAATACGCTCAATATTATAGAAGAAGAATTCTCTGATTCTGGTGTGATTTTCAATTCTAACCTAAGCACCTATTTATAGGAAAATGCTTAGAACGCCAATTGAGACTAAATAATAAAATAATATTATTTTTTTTAATCATCTACGCCACCCATCTTGAATTGTTGAGCAGTCATCTTGGAACAAAAATTCAGCCCACATGTTTTGAAAAACAAAAGTGGGTCCCACCCAATTTTAATAAAAGATCATTTTATTTTTTGTAACTTCAGTAATTCATAATAATTAGTCCTTTTATCAGAAAAATACAAATTTTATGTCCATTCCACACAAAATCGAATTCTCTACAACTTTGCAGAAGAAAGTTTTTTCAAATTCCAAACAGAAAATATTCGAAATCCACGAACGGATGATTTTCAAAACCTCTTAAAATTCATAATAAATTATACGCTAATTTTTAACGGTTCAAAATTTGTGGACATATACTCAACTTATATATGTATAACATATCCAAAAATCACAACGATCTAACGGTCGGATTAAAATTATAACTCACGCCATAGAGCTTTAAGAACACCAATTTGATTTTTTAATACCTCAAATCCGAAAAAATACTGATAAAATACCTCAACATTAATTCCTTTATTTATAACCACATAAAATAAATAAATCCACCATTTATATTCGCATCAAATTAATATTTCCTTATCAATAATTAATTATTCACAAATAATATCACATAATCACAATAATGACAACCAGACAGTTTCCAAGAAAGAGGGGGCTTTCCGATAAGGATTTCTCCTTACTGGCGCGTAATTAGGTGACTAAACCTCTCCTTGACAGAACTTTCTAGACATTGCCAATAATGCTATCTAATAATAGTATTCAAATAATATGAATTATTGATTTGATAATGGAAAATACCGTGCAGTGATAATTATTGAAACAACAATAATATAAAATATCAACGCAGCAATTATTGAATCAATAAAATAAAATATTGAACAGTAATTACTGTAATAATTATTGAGCAAAACTGAGTGACTTCTTGCGCAAGCATCGATAATCAATGCTTGGTGTGCTCTTATGCGAACCAGCGTATTCTTTGTACTTTTACTAATAGGGTAGTTTAACAGCTAACGGTAAAACTTCCGCTGTTATTTTCATAAAAAGATATTTCTGTCATTTTCTCATTCCGACAATAATTACGATGTGGGGTCCACCAATGATTGTGCCGTCGTACGAATATTCCCTACTAAAACGAATATTCCCTCACCAATCGAATATAATATAACAACTTGCGTACTTTGCAAAATTTATAAATATTACCACAACTATAACATTATATTAAATTCACTCCATAATATTCAAAAATGATATTTATTGGATTAATTAATATTGGTGTTAATTAATTAAGAAAGTGAATAAATTATTTATTTATATGATAATATTATATTAACAGTTATGTGCATGAGGGCAACAATATAACTATATTATATAGTGCAGTGTGACATTTATGTGACTATATATTAAGTTCTATGAAACTATATTGTATTAAGTGGTAATTAATCAAGGGAAGAAATAAATTTATTTATTTAACATAAATAAAAAAGTTATTAATATAATAAGGTTATAATATGGTTATATGAGTGGTAGGGATAATTATGGAACTACCCAGACAATAATACCTGACTGCATTATTTTATTGCGTATATTTAATGTACATGTACTATACGATGTGAGTGTATAATTTATCCCTGAAATTCCTAATATGGTAACAATTGTGCATTAAGATTTCATGTGGGAATTAAATAGACCAAACCAAGCCTCGATGATATGAAATGCTGAGGTTTTCTCCTTTGTCCCAAATTGAGTGTCCTATTTACTCTAAGACCTCATTCACGTGTATTTCAAAAAGGTTAGCCTATGTTCTTCATTTTCTTCCAACTCCCTAGCTCATGATCATGGGGGAGTGGTGATTATGATGAGTTCCAACAACCAATCTAACAACTCCTTCATAACCTTCATGCAATCCCTTAACACATGAGTTTGATTCAATTGGAAAATGCAATGTCTGGATTTGTGTTCCTCTATAAATTGCAGCTATATTTCTTTATTCTTGTTGCTGAGATTTGTTTGAGATTTGCTAAGTAATAAGGTTGAGAGCATACAAGTTATCTAGAGCTTAGAAGTTCATTTGGAGCAATTTCTTTTCACATTTGCAGAGGTATAATCCCTTTCCTTGCTTTCCTTTCATTCTCTGTAAATGGAGTCTTGAGTTCTTGAAATTCAAATTCTTGAATTCATGAAATTGTATGTTAATGAGGTTGGGTAATGTCCATATAGTTGTTATATAATCATATAAGCATGTTGCAATTGATATATAAGTGTTTAGGAATGATTTTGTGGGTAAATTTTGAGGTTGGGCTAAGCATTCTTGCGAAGCGGTATGTTCTTGGCTCAAACCAGACACCTTGGCCTTGTTATGCCATTTTATATTAGTATGGTAGCAATTACCTTGATTCAAATCAATTTTTTATGTCTGTTTTGCAATCTGATATAGTGTTATGGCTTAAACTAGTATGAAAGCATGTTTAAGGTGTATGTGTAAGTATATGAACCTAAGTTGAGCATGTTTTGATGGACTTGTATGATTAATGAAGACGTATGGTTTACATGGAGATTTAGACTAAGTTTTGAAAACAAACTATGTTAAAGATCATGTTCTACAAATTGTGAACCTAGTAAGCTATACATGACTGATTTTGCACATAGATGAACATGTTGTAGTATACATAGTTCCTTTGAGCATGATCAAACTTGTTAAGCCTTATGTTAGAAATATTTTCAATTAGAACCTTAGCCTAGTGAGCTAACATACATGATTTCTACATAGTTTATATTCTGACTTTGAAAGCATATGAGTATGACTTGGAAATGCATGAATAAACCTTTAGCTTGTGTTTATTTGATTAGTAAGGAACCATGAGCATGTTGAACCTATTAGCAAGCTTTGAATGTGAATATTGCCAAGATACCATGAGGACTAAAATCTGATATTTGTGAGCATGTTTGATGACACTCTTAGACTCACTCATGTAGCATAAACGTATATATATACCATATTTGTGTAGCATATTTCAGGAAAAGCATAAACAAAGCCTATTTTCAACTAAAGTAGTGTTAGTTTCACATAGGTATTATGAATACACACAAGCATGCCTAAAATGAGTATTATAACTATCTTGTATGTTTAGAGAGAAATCATGCTAGACCTTGTGAGATCATGACCTCGAATGACCTTAAATGGTTGAAATGTTTAATTTAGAAATATATTATAAAAGGGAACCTAGATTGACTGGAGGAGGATGAAAAGACCCTTAACATGACAAATAGATCATGTATGATTGTTTTGGGCAAGTTGGACATGAACCACAAGGCAGAAACTGCATCTTGGCTTGGCAGGAGGATGAGGGAGTGCTTGCAGGTCCTAAAGCTTAGCCATGGCCTTGTTCTTGGCTAATCTGGAATTATAGTTAGTGAATTCTGAATTTTGTACAGCAACTTGCATGATGCCTATGATGCTAACTGTGATCTAAAACCTACTGATGTATATATATATGTGTGATGCTTAGTTGATAAGTTGGTGTTGCATTGAAATGAAAAGTCCATGAGTAAGGAGGTCTTAACCTTGAGCCTTCTTGATTTGCTTATGAAGTAACTAAGTATTTGATTCATGATGACTTATAAACTAATTTTGTACCATATGTGCATACTTGTATCGTGTCGAGCTTGATTAAGGATTGTGTTAGCTAATGAAATATTGTATACTTATAATACGCTATACTAGGATTCGAAAGTGTTGATTTATTAACGTGGATAAACTACGCTTAAGGCAAGTTTCTCTAACCTTACTCAAATTTACATTGAGCAAGTATCCTAAACCCTTGCATTACTTTATTCGACGAATACCGCAAGCGTATCTCTTTGAAAACAAGTTATATTACTTTCTCGTTCAAATAAGCTAGTATGTTAAACCCTTGTGAAAGCTATTAGTCATGTTAAACTTGGTATTATCCTTGAATATTGTGAAAGAGTCGATGCCATTTGATTCGACTAGACTATATGCATGTTTCTAAAACTGTCCAAACCAATTGATTGGTACGAAAATCTTGAAAACTAAGTTGAACAACCCTTTTGGTAAGGGGAGTGTATGTTGTTGGAAACCCCAACACATAAGTGATTTATTATTGTGGTGTTATGCATAACGTGAAGTATTGTAGACTGATCATCTATAGTACTTGATTCTTTTGGGTTATCAATTTAACATTGGTAATTCTAGTAGATGTTCTATAGTCCTTAGTGACTGCTCAGTATATATATTATTTATCAAACTGGACACATTGATAGTCGTTGAATTCATATATAACTATTGACTTATATTGAATTATCGTTCTTATTCCAAGAATTGTTGATATTCATTATACATGATATTATTTTGAAATTTTGAACTATCCTATAAGTGACACTTCAATATTTCAAACCTTGTGATATTATATCCTACACCCTTGTAGTATATTACTTGATGGGCAATTTGTGCTCATCCTTGCTTTTAAACACCTTTCAGTTAAGGCAGAACAGGGAAGTGTATCCGGGCAGGACAAGGGCAAGGGCAAGGCTACTGACTAGCTTGTCCCTTTTAGGTTTAAAATCTATTATGTTGTATTAAGACTATTTCAGACCATATTTAAGCTTATGTAAGATTATGTAATAAGTCTTTATTCGATATTATTATGTAATCTATTAAGCCTTTGTGAGTTCTTGAGACTTGGGAGAATAATTATAATAAATCATTGTATATTATTCTAAAGTAGACTTTCCGTTGTGTATGCGTTATTTTAGTTATTATGGTTTTACCATGAGAACGTGATGAACCAAATTTGAGTGACCAAGTAGAGGTCTGAATTTGGGGGCGTTACATTAGGCACCACCACTTTTCAATTAAACTGTTATATGAATGTGTGTGTGTGTGGGTCAATGTGCAGTTATTTGGAAGTAGTGCTATGCCTCGTTCGCACCTATATACACATGGTTTGAATTTGTATAAAAATTCAGTTTTAAACAAGATATAGAAATGATGTTTTATAAAAGAGGTTTTTTCAAACCTTGTGCTCAATAGTAATTGAGGCCTTTGATACTTCCATTTTATTAAATGTTCGGCTTGATTGCTTTTATTTTTGAGATGCGAAGCATCTTCGAGAAAATAATATATAAAGCAGTGCCAAACTCCTCATGGGCATGAAAGACATCTAAGGAAATTCAAGCAGTGCGAATAATTTATAATTTGCTTATAGTGAAAATGTCCATCACGGAAGCCAAGAATCTAGATTGATGGCCTGAATCTGTGATCCTATGATTCCTAGGCTCACATGATGTCAGTAAATTATATGAAAGCGATGGCGGTTATATATAAAAGCGTAACTATATATATCTGAGACATGATCAACCACCATGAAGCACCTCCATGGGGGATCGAAATATAAATATATAAAAGCGGTAAATATATATATATATATATATATATATATATATATATATATATATATATATATAGACATGATCAACCACCACGAAGCACCTCCATGGGGATTAGAAATGTAAATAAAGCAATAAAGACTATCCGCTATACGAAGTAAACTCCAAAGGGACGGAATATAAATAAAGTAGTAAAATTATCAACCACCACGAAGTAAACTCCAAAGTGGACGGAATGTAAATAAAGCGGTAAAAAGGCCACGAAGTAAACTCCAAACAGTGAAATATAAATATATATATATATATATATATATATATATATATATATATATATATATAGCGATAAGCATACATGATATATATCGATCCCATTTCGGTTTATCATTTCAGGTGATTTGTCGCTATATATATATATATAAAAGCGAGAACGCACCAGATATAAAATCGGGCTCATCGAGCGAGTTAAAAACGGTTTATATATATATATATATATATATATATATATATATATATATATATATATAAGCAATAAATGCTACGGATGTAAAATTCAAGCTCATCGAGAGAGAGTTCAACAATAGTTCATATATATATATATATAAATATATATATACAAAAAGCAAATAAACGCTCCAAATGTGAGTCTAGGCTCAATCGAGGCATAACTCGATAATGTTAGTCCATATATGTAGCATCCCCAAATCCGGGTACTTTTTACCACGAATATGGTATACTAATTCTATAATTATTGCGGAAGATATAAACATAAATTGTTTATACATTAAACTTTTACACATTATTCCCAAGGTCTACAACCTTAACTTAATACATACCTTCAATATCTTAGCAGATTTACAATGCTATTTTCGTCAGAAAATTTAATAGATCTAACTGTATCATAATTTAATCTTGCACTTTGACTTTGCTTATGTCTTTATTCGAGCTTTCATGTAAATCTAAAATTTTTATCATGATATAGCAAGGGTGAGCAACAAATTTGCCCAGCAAGTTTTAAATACAATGAAGATATATCATGATCGAAAAGAATGAATAAGCTTTCAAGTTTTCAACAATATAATAATTGTGAAATAACATGAATCAAGTTTCAATAATTTCATGACTGAATCAATAATGTTTGAAGGTCAACAATGACCATAAATAATTTAACTGAACCTTAAGGTAATGAAGGTGATCAGCCTTTCATACCTGATGAACATATGAAACATGCACTATATGCGAATCAAAAATCAGTATAGACGTGAATAATCAACAACAACTATTCACTAACATGCTTTGAACATATAACTCAAGTTTGAGTTGAGGAAACTTGCCTGATTCATTGACTATTGCTACGCAATTTCAGTTAACTTCTTTTGGTAAGACCTATCATTAATAAGATTGATCTTTCAATCAGCATATTCTACTTTGTATCATAATACAATTACTTTATCAATCAATTATCTAACACTTAATCAAATATTAGATAACTTCTTAACACATCAATATTATTATTGTCCTTTGATAATTCTTTAATCACTATATCATATCCATTATGATTTAACACTCTCATTATCATTTCATAAGTTATTCTTTAACATCTAATAAGTCAAATACTAATCCAGCCACCTGGGTTCTAAATCCAACAACCCATTTGCGCAATCCGACTAATTGGATTCCAAATCCAAACGACACGGATTCAACAAATTTCAATCCACCAAGCTGGATTCACGATACTTCAATCCAAAATTTGGATTTATAATCCTTCAATCCAGCAAGCCTGGATTCATAAATCTTTCAATCTAGAAAGCTTCTTTTCAATCCAGCAAGCTGAATTCATCAAATTTTCCAATCCAGCAAGCTGGATTCCATATCCTTTTCATGAAAAATACTAAATCACATATTATTTTTTTATCCTTTGCCCAAACACATAATATAGTTCATTGAATATCAATTTCAACAATTACATTGAAAAAATCATAAATCTCTTATTTTAATCTTCCGTCGAATATTATTAATTATGTAATAATATTTTATGCTAAGGTTATTAACCTTTTAATAACATTACATTCAAATACTACTAATAATATCTTAATCCAATATTATTAGTCATATAACAATAAGTTAAATCATTAATCACATTAATAAACAATTGTTTTTAATCGTTTTTCTTTTATTAATACACTTGTTTAAGCATTCTAAAATGCCATAAACATCACAACACTTCACACCCGACCCAAAACTTCATCAAAAATCTGCATAAGCCATGCTCAAGGGTCTCAAGTCATAAATCATACTTTTCATATTTTTGGACATCATAAATTTAATTAAATCCGTTTATCCATTTATCATCATTTAGATGAAAAAGACCAAATCAGTTCCAAAAATATTTCTTTTCTGGGATTTGACAGAATATAGTTCTATATTGAACATATATTTTTCCCGGAATTTTTAAAATCTATTTACTATATTTAAATAGTCCATAATAGCCAAATATTCCCCAATTTTTCATAACTCGAGATTAACTCCAAATATTCTGAAATTTTTACAGTATGCTCCTGCTATACACATGTACTTCCAGTAAAAATTTTGTAATTTTTGGACTTATACACATAGAGTTATTTGGGTGGCTTCATAAAAATAGTCCTTCACCGTAAAATCCATAACTCTCAAACCGTATGGCCAAAAATTCTCAAATTTTTACACAACCTACAAAACTTCTGATATTACCACTCCAAAGTTTTCTGAATTTATAAATCATAAAAAGTTGACAAAAATACCCCCGTTTCAGACTGCCCCAAAATAGTTTGTTTCCTTCTACAAAAAACGGGACTGTTTTAGCAAAATCAGTCACTACTCCATGAAAACTCAACATTTTTGAGTGCTAGCACTTGGGTTAACTAGTAAACACATATATCTAGCACCCCTCTTTGACGGATCGTAAAAAGGAGTTATAAATTTAAAACGGTAGATTTTTAAAGTACATAGAAATTTGGGTTTCAAAACTAGAAAAATTATTTTTCTTTTCCTTTTTGATTCAAACCAAAACAACACCCAAAATGGGTAAATCCATACTTGAATCCGTGGAAAACACATAGATCATAGGGGTTTGAACTTCCAAATCAAAACCCCCTTTTTTTGTCAATTTACAAAAAGAAAGAGAACAAAGCTTAGGAAGAAAGAAATTAGTTTTATACCTTTTCTTCTTCTTCTTCTTCTTCTTCTTCTTCTTCTTTTCTCATGGAGATTCTCCCTCTTCTTCCTTCATAGAGCCACCGATCTCTCTCTTCTCTTCTCCCTCACGGTTTTTCTTTTCTTTCCCATTCTCTTCTTTTTCCTTTCTCTTTCTCTCTCTTCTTCTCGTATCTTCTTTTTATTCTTATCTCTTCTTATCTCTTTCATTCTTTAATCAATAACCGTCCATTTGGCCTTATCATCTACCAAGTTTGGTTTAATTTCTTTGTCCAAAAATGTCCTTCCTTTGCCTTTTCTTGTCCAAAAAATATCCCCCATACTTGGATCAAATTTTCGCTTTTTAAATTATTGATTGGGCCAACTCTTGGGCCACCATATATAATCTCTTTGGACTTTAAATTAAATCTTTGGGCCATATAATATTTACATAGTCCACTCCTTTCCATCTTAACCCACTTTAAATATTTAATTAGGGTATCCATTCCAAATATTTAGAATTTAAATCACCACTCTTGTATATTAAATTCTATAACCCGACTAAACTTGTTTTAATTAAGTTATAAAATTAATAACTTGAGACAATAAAAAATATATCTCTTAACTTAATATAATTTTTAATATTATTATTCTCCCACAAGTGGGCCTAGTTTGGGCTCTTAATCAATCTCATTGAACTAACAAATTTACTTGTTTTACTTACTAACAACAACCAACTTGGGCTTTCAACCCTAATTAAATTGGGTCAATATAATACTTATCTCATACATAATATATTGGGCTAGATTAAATAATTTAATTGCCCTTAATCACTTTATCTATAAGTCCCATGCTTAATATATTAATTGGGCTTATTTAAATAATATTACCTCCTTAGCCCATTAAATCCAATTCTCTTGAACTGTAAATAATTTATCGGCTATGATATTATTATAGTCCCATACTTTTAATTCTATTTTACCCTAATCATTTAATTAGGGTTTTTATTTCTCACACAAGAAAAATAAATTCCTTACTTATGCTATCTTAATTTTATAACTCAATTAGACTTGGTTATAAAATTAATTATTTTGAGATATATAAAATAAATCTCTTAATGTTAGTATATATATATATATATATATATATATATATATATATATATATATATATACTAATATTCTCCCGTATTATAACCTCTTAGGTTATTTAATTATCACACCTAATATATATATTAGGTTACATAACTTAATTCTTATTTCACTTTTATATACAAAATAAATGTATTCACATTATATAATGTATATTTATTTAATCATATGCATAATTCACATAATCATAACATATTTCACTTCTCACACTTATTTTTTACTTTTCTCCATAAAAAGTCAACTGTTGACTTTGACCAAAAGTCAACCTTTACACATTTTGTGTTTACTGTCCATTCAAACTAAACTTGACGTTCCAGACGCAACTGAGCAGTCCGTGCTCAAAATTCTATGTCTAACTCAAATTTTGAGTTTTAAATTACTCCCTTAATATTGCTAATCGTATTAACTAACAACTTTATACTTGTTCAATTCACATCAAATTTTACAGGTATCATAATACCTTATTCTTGATATTCATTCAAATACATATCAATTCAATTCTAGGGTTTTGGAATTTTGTGCCCCATATTTTCTCTATTTTCATTCGAATAGTAAACCATATAGGTTTTACTTGAAAATTTTAAATAAATCCTCAAATTCTCTTTTAGGTTTTATTCTTTAACCTTTATTCTAATCATTCAAGATTTTATAAATTTTTGGGTTGTCACAATATATATATATATAAGGAAATAAAAGCCATAGACCAAAGTTCAGGCATACACACGCAACACGACTCTTAATGTAAAGATCAGTGTGTGCAAAATAGAAGAAAAAGGCTTTAAAGTATGTAAGAAGGCTTACAATGGACTGCCAAAGAAGACTTTTATAGCTTTAAAGCGGATGAACACTCGGACTCCATTGGTAAAAAATATGGTGAATATAAGCTCACAAGTGTTTAAAATGAGAAAAACACTCGGTTTAGGGTGTGTGTGAGCAAATTGGATGAGGGCTTCCTCGTCGTTTTCTCTTATAAAATGGCCACCCCAAGCCCTCTATTTATTGAGGGGAGCCTTGAGTACACTACTTGGTGGCCAGATGACATGTACTGCGCTTTGCAGGGGTGCCCCGGGCTCCACGGGTCCTGTCATCTCGAAGTATGTGCACGCGTGAAACGTGTTGTCCGCTCGAACTTGCAGAACTTCAATATGAGCCTCCGATTGAGGTGTATAAGATCTTTTACGGAGTGCTGTTGTCGAGAGATACATAAATGACATGGGATTTGAGGTTGTCAGAAGTCAGGAAGATGGGACCATGCCCTTGGTCTTTAAGCTTCAATTTCCATTCGGTGTGCTGTCTTGTGTAGTAGTCACTCGAGATTGCAGCTATTTGGCTCTTGTGGAACATTGTTGTGTAGAATGTATGTTGAACTATTGTTGAGATGGCGCAATGTGGAATCGAGGTGGAAAAATGATGAATTTGCCTCTTACCGGGGTTATCTCTGGTTTGGGCTGATAAATCAGTCGTTGCTCAGGGTTATCTCTGAGATTGGGCTGCTGCAGGTATTGGATGTCCTCAGGTTTGTCTCTGAGGTGTGCCTAACCTCCTGGGGTTATCTTCGGGTTTGGAGTTGAGTGCCTCGGTGTGGTTTCCGAGGTTGAAGCTGACTGCATAGGTTGAAACGAACATCTCTGGGGTTATCTCCAAGGTTGATATTGTCTTTCCCGGTGTTGTTTTTGGGACTGAGACTAAGTATCTTGGTGTTATCTCCAAGATGAAACGACCTTCTCCGGTGTGATTTCCGGTATTGAGCTGAGCTGTCAAAGGGTTATCTCTAAAAGACGATTCTGCCCTCCTACAATGTTAGTAATAGGTATGCAGAAAATTTCGAGTGTCTATAGATGGCCCTCTTTAGCATATTCATGCAATGCAATGACATGGATAGGATAAAGAATACTAGACACTTGAAATGAAACAAGATGATCATGATGCAATGTACAACAACATGATGTAAATGTATGTGGTTTTTTAGATTATTCTCCAACATGGTGGGATGATTGCATGCTCCCCTTGACTTCTACCGGGATTGATAGTTATTACTGACAACCCTGATAAATTGTCTTTGATGTGCAATCCAATGCTCTCAGGAGCTTCTAGGATGTTGACGTTGGGGTTATCACCAAAGTCCTTAATCCTTGATACATACTTCACATTGAAGATGCATCTCTCATGTACAAGAGATTCTCTGGGGATAGAGCTTTGTTTGTTGAGGATGTGTATAACATATTCGATCATCGGTCCTCCCTGATGAGGATGTTCTTCCCTAGTTTGTACCGCCAGGTCTTTCCGCTACTCTGTTGGAGTTACTGCCAACAGTCGGTGTTATCAGGGTTACCTGAACTTCATTATCATGTGCATCAACAGATGAGATCCCTGCTGGGGATAATTTCAATGCTGCTTGACCTTCGTTGACGTGTTCATCAACGGATGATTGTACGAAAACCCACTGGGGAAAAAGTTTTAGGGCTACGACCCTGAATTGATGGCATCGAACCTTCGTGAGGTATTGCCGAACGTAGTTTTCAATGGCTGAGAACATTGGTATAATTTACCCTATGTTTGGGTGAATTCCAATGAGTGATATGTAAAGCCACAACTTGACCGTGAAAACCGAGTTTGGGCTATTACGCTTTCAATCGGCGTGGCGTTTTATTCTGATTTGGCCTTTTCAAATTGTGAGAACTCCTTTGCCACTCCGAGGGGAGCCACATGTACACCTGCGGCCAGCCGTGGGTGGCTTTTAAGGCTGCAAGTTGCCTTCTCAAGTCATTTCATGTTACATACATGAGGAAATCAGGAAGCTCTTCTTTAGATTTCTTTGAGTTGAGCGTCTTTACGTAAATTACATCCTTAGTACAAGTGTTCCACACTGTCCTAGTAACGTATGCATGTCTTCTTTTCTAGTTTTTATCCGTTGAAAAATGACTTATGATATGAAATGCGTCTAAACACATAGTAAATATGCATGCTCATATGATGTGATAAAAAATATTCAACATAACAAATGTTAGTATTAAACCATGCTGAACATAATGATGTGAAAATTTTAACTTTTGAAACAGTCAAATTGGCACTTTTTTCTGCTATTTCTTATCCTATTTGGAGACAAATGAGCTAAGGTGAAAAAGCAAAATAATCCTGGTAATTAGGCTACCCTTACGGATTTTTTACTGTGATGTATTAATGCATGTAGGATGTTTATGACTGTGGGCAAGTGTGCTACTGAAAGGCCACCTAGTTATGCCTATATGCATGTGGATAGTCCTATTTACAAAGGGGACTATGGAAATTTTTTTCCAAAATATAGGCATTGGGTAGTCATGCATTTTTAACTCTAATGTAGACGTATGTTAAAATAATGCAAGCATGCATGTAGTCATAAAACTACATTTTGAAAAGCTCCAGGTTAGAATTTATCACACTCTTTCTGAGGTGATTTGGATACTTATTGTCTAGATATATGGATCCGGATCAGCCGAGTAGTTCTCGTAGGACCACTTCAGGTGTGCGGAAGAGGGCTTCTGAAGTGCCTCGACCCCGTTCTGTTAGACAGCCTCGTCGTTTGGCGGAGGCTGTCATACGTCCTATCCGGGTTGATGTGCCGGACGTTGAGGACGAGGAGGAGGATGTTCCAGCTGCGGACCCTGCTCTTGCTGCACATGTTCCTCGTAGGGATTTCCCAGGCATTCAGGTGTCTATCCCAGAGCTTTTGAGTGATTTGAGTAGACACCCCTCGATTTACTTGCACGCAAATGAGGTAAAAGCTAGATTTTTATCTTTCCTTTTTTTCCTATTGATGAGGAGTAAAGGATTCTGATGTTGATCTGCTTTGTGATGTAGGTTCCCGGCTTTACATAGCCTAGAGGAAACTGGTTCAGCATTCACTCCACATACTAAGCTCTGCATCCTGATTATAGAGTGATTGTGCATGGCTGGGGCTTTAGAGCGTTCTTTTCCATTCTTGCCCATCGTTGTCCCTGGGGTTACATTAGCGCATTGTCTAAGCGATGGTTTCACCAGACTCAGTCTCTCCATTTGTTGGACTGTGAAGTGATGATGACGCCGATGGATTGGCGATTTATCACCGGTATGGAGTTTGGAGGGGATCCAGTGCCATGCACGGCGGATATTACCCCGACTGTCGTTCGATCCTTGCTAGGAGTTTCGATTGAGGTGCTCAAGGGTAGGACCATTCATACAGGTCCATTGAGCGTAGATTCTATAAGCGGGCTATTGAGTGAGCCCATACCCGATGATGTGAGAGTCAAGGATCACATTCTTCGATGATTGTTCTTGATGATCATTAGGGGCTGCTTCATAGCTGATAACTCTTCTACGGTGTCATTCGCTTTGGTGAGTGCTACACGACATGTGGATCGTATCGGAGAGTATGACTTGGGTTCCTACACCTTCGCCTATTTCCTCAGGGGTATACGCATGCGTTCGCAGGGCTTGACGGAGCTTGGCTAGAATTTTACATATTTTTGCTGGTGAGTATTTCTCTTATAATTTCCCATGTACAGGTTAAGAGTGTTGACTAACAGCACATGTTTGCCTTTATGTTGGTTGTTCTTCGCCTGTGAGTGTGCTAGGCTTGGAGACCTATCCACGAGGACGACGATGGCATCATTCCATACTGGCAGAGGTCCCTGTAGTTGGAGTTATTGACAACTGATGCCATTACTTAGATTCCCTATTTTGGGGAGCACTTGGCCATCGGTTTTAAGGATGGATACCCGACTGGTGTCGAGTACGTGATTTCCACCCATACGATTCCTATATTTACAGATGGAGTATGGGAACTCTATTTAGGAGAGCGTGATATTAGGAGCACCACAGGAGAGATTTGTATACCGATCTTGCCTCTTGCTAGGCGTTATTAGCATATTTCAGAGTCACCCGTCATTGATATCCCCTTGATGGGTGTTGACGGTTTTACACTGTTAGAGGGTCCACATACCCAGGCTACGTTCCAACATTGGTGGTCCCCCCTCATACCATTGGATCCCAGACCCGCGCCACGTAGTTTATGGGGTATATGGTTCCTGGATCCATGATGATGACATATTGGATGGCCTGTATCAGAGATCCTACTCACTTGACACAGATTGACAGTTTAACCTGGCACTTGGACCGGACACATTTCTTTATCCGACACTTGGGTAGAGATCCGACAAAGGCTTTGCCGGTGCAAATCCTCCATTGTATAGGCCTGACATACCCGTTGATGGAGATCTAGTGACTCAGGAGGAGTTATATCAGGTGGACATGATTGATGATGTAGACATTGACACCATTGTCTTCTTCTGATGTATATTCTCGTTATATCTTTTGATAGGCCTCTGTTAGACACTGGGTGGCTATGCTCCATTCTCTCTATATCTTTTGATAGGCCTCTATTAGTAGTTGGGCATCTGTGCCCCATTTCCCTGTATTTTAGCTGTACAGAGATGTATTAGATGATGATGTACTTAGGAATGTATATACTGTTAATCCCTACATCATATTGCCATCTATTGTTTATCATGCATATATTATGTTATGCATATCCATGTATGTCCAGAGATATTCAGCATTGATAGTTAGTCGTATTGATCATACCCCACCAGTATTGGTGGCATCCCGTCTGAGATCGTGGTATGATAGTATGTCACCTTCAGACAGGGTGACTGTAGATCAGTTATTGCAGCATACTATGACTCTCCTGATGTTTTAAGTTCCCACAAGCTTTGTAGAGGGTATGCTGGAGCATTGGATACCGGAGAGGCAGGTCTTCCGGTTCGGTATCCATGAGTTGACTCCTACCTTAGAGGAGTATGCACAGTTGACATTGCTTCCACTGGATAGACCTTGCGCGCGAATGGCTATCGGCAATATTAGCCGATAGTTTATGACCCTCACCAGGCTGAGGCATAGAGTTGTGCAAGATGAGATCACATCCGGCCACATGGTATCCCAACATTTTCTGATGGACAAATTTGGCTCAGAGGATAGCTATACAAGGCATTTCGAAGATTTTACCATGCTGGAGGATCATTGGCATTCAGCCAGAGTAGATGTACTACTACTGTGTGTATTGTCATATATGTACATGCCACGGTACATGGATGAGTTGGACATTGGTGTCATTATGGTAGTGAGAGCTCTCAGGGAGGGTCACACCATTGTGCCGATGAATGTAGCAGAGACGCTGAGGTCGACCACATATTGCAGTTCCTACCCTGCAGGGGTATTCACAGGTAGTTCGGTCATGTTGTACGCATGGTTTATGTCACACTTGAGACCGATTGACATAGTTATTATTTTACCCATGAGATAGCCATGTCGTACTCCTTTTAGCCTGTGGAGTGTACAGATCCAGCATCTTGGTCCGTTTTCCTGGCAGGGATTGGAGATCCATTTGATATATTGCCGTGTACAAGGCTTTGTTCACCCTACAACTTCATCACTCATGCTCCGGGCATGGATTATCTCCCTCTAGCTGGTTTGAGGGGCATGACTACTTACCACCCACTGGTTGTAATGTGTCAGTTTGACCAGTTCCAGGACTTCCATCCTTTTGAGGGGGCATTGAGTCAGTGTTTGACTTCTCGCCACTAGTCAGCAGAGGACATATCTAGGGTGTATGCCTATTGGGATCAATGTGAGCTAGCTCTATTTTCTGTTAGCCATCCGGGCTATTCTGCATAGTATTCCACATGGATGGAGACAAAGACTACATCGGCTACGGTAGTATCCACATCGCTGGGGATTGATTTTGATGATGGGGATCCCATAGAGGACATTGATATTCCCATAGAGGAGGAGCTATTCACTGGGTTGCCAACAGCTCTTGCAGATTCTCCCAGTATGAGTGCTATTGTGATTCAGCATTGAACACAATATTTGGAGCAGAGTCTTTGTAAGACCCCAAATTTTATGAATAAAGATAGTGTTATAGTTGTGGGTAGTATTTATAATTTTTTTTAATATTATGGTGTGGATTTGAGATAGTGTTATAGTTGTGGGTAGTATTTATAAATTTTGCAAAGTATGCAAGTTGTTATATAATATTCGATTGGTCGGGGAATATTCGTACGATGACACAATCATTGGTGGACCCCACAACGGAAGTATTGTCGTAGTAAGAAAACAATAGAATTATCATTTTATAAAAATAACGGCGAAAGTGTTACCGTTAAAACTGTTGAACTACTCGGTAGTAAAAGTACAGTAATACACGTGGTTGCATAGTAACACACGGTATTGATTATTGATGCTTACGTAAGAAGTCACTCAGTTATACTTAATTATTGCTACAGTAATTGCTGCATCATATCTCTCATATTATTGATTCAATTATTGTCACAGTATCAATATGTTATACTATTAAATTAATAATTGAGACGTCAAAATTATTCATATTATTATTTGCAATATTGACAATGTCTAGAAGTTCTGTCAAGGATAGGTATGGTCACCTAATTGCGCGCCAATAAGGAGTAATCTTATCGAAACCCCTCTTTCACAGGAGCGACTTTGGTTGTTAAATATTGTGAATTATAATATTAATGATGAATAAGTTCGTGTTGATTAAAGATGAAATTGATAGTTCCATTGTGTTGGAATTATTAGTGTTAGTGGAAATCGACATTTATTTCGATAATAATTGATGTCTGGAGGTTATATTGACCAATTGGGTAATTAACCGGATAAATGAGTAATTAATTGCTATTGATTCACATGATTATAACTATTTATTCACATGTGTGTACTATTGATTCACATGATTTACTATTAGGGGTGCAAGAATGATAATACTTGCATGACTAAGTTAAAAATGGAGGTACTATACTGTAATTCGTATTTTTCACATGTCTAGAACTATTGATTCACATGATTTACTATTAGGGGAGGTGGTGCAAGTTTGATAATACTTGCAGGACTAAATTAAAAATAAAGGAAAAGAGGAAGGTATTATACTGTAATATTTTGAGCCCCAAAACGTGATGTAACGCCCCAGAAAATCGAACATTTTGTAATTATTTTTAATAATAAATAAAATAATATTATTTATTATTATTCTGTGTTAGTAAGATGTTTGTCGTTCTATAACCTAGAAATGTCGGAAAGCCGTAGTATTTTAACTACGTGGGAGAATTAAAGTGTTTGAATTTCTAAAACGAAAATAAAAAATTTTCAAGAAATTTTCCAAAAAACACTATTCATCAATTTACGCTCGGGAATTATTTTTGAACTTCCGAGAAATACGTAACGTTACAATATCAAGGTAAGATGGATTATGTAATAATAATCTAAATATGAAAAATGTAATATTTCGCATGCGGACTTAATTTGAGAACGTTAGAAATATTAATCGTTAAGAAGAAAGTGTAATGATTGTATGATACGAAGTATTGTACTAGTATGTATGAAGAATAGAATAACATATGTTACGAATTAATATACGAACTATAATACGAGAATTATATGTATGGTATAATGATAAGGCTTTTAATTACATGTAATGGACTTGTAGGAGTATTAGTATATTGGTAGAAGTCCAATGGGAAGTGATATGCAAGCCCAATGCATTGATCCAATTGATTAGGATCCATGGAGCAACCCATAGGTGAATTGATGGGCAAGAACTTTATGTGATGCCCAAGTACTTTATGTGATGATCAAATGTTGTGATGAGCAAGAAAGATGAGTGGCTAGCAAGTTTACTTAATGGTTAAGTAGATGAATAGTAAGGAGGTTAATAAGGAGGTGGGATTAAAGAGGTGGAGGGCCTAAATGACTATTCTACCCTCACTTTGTCAAGCCTATAAATAGAGAGCTCATAATTCATTTGTTGCTTGATTAAATTTCATCCAACTTCTATCAAGATTAAGTGCTTAAGTGTTAGAGAGAATAAGCTCACATAATTCAAACATCCTTTGATAAATCTTTAAGGAAGAGAAGTACTAGTCTTCAAGGGTAAGACACTTGTCTAATACATCTTTATCTCTATCATTGTAGGGTGATAAGAGAAGTGTAATTTAATGGACATGTATGCTAAGAACATGTAAGAATTGATTAAGTAATGGACTTAAGCCGAATAAGTCAAGAATAAGCAACTTGAACCTAAATAAGTTATGATCTTATGATGAACTTGTAATATGCTTGTCATATGAAGTTAATATATTGGATATGATATGAGAACATTGAGTAAAGGACTTAAATCAATAATAAGCCATAAGTAAATAAAATCATGAAAGTTATAAGTTAATAAGCAATAAAGGATAAGTCAAACCTAATTTGAAAATAAGTTAATGTAATAAGTAGTTTGAAATATTTATATGATGGTTAGAATCCATTTAGAACAATGATCAAATCGTTAGTAACGAAGTTATGCTGAAATTTACACGATTGGACGTTAAGCGTCAAATTCGTGAAATTCTCGGAATGGAAGTCGTATTTTGTGTTTGAACTCAGAAACGTTGGTTTTCGATGGAGACAAGTCATATTTGGTATTATAGAGTTGTGGACTCAAAAATGACCGGATTCCGACTTAGAACGAAGAAACGAGCGTTGAACGTTCACGAACGTTTATCGTTTTCGTTAAAATAAACTAAAAGGTGAAATTTTAGCAAACGAAGTCAAATAGATAAAATTCTTTCATGAACGCATAGAGTATGTAATTTGTGAACCGTAAGCTTTTGAACGAGCCAATTCGGACTTATAACGAAGAAGTTATAAATGGGAGTTTCGCAAAATTTCAAAAGATGTAAATTTTCTAAGGCGCGAGTTGGCCATGGCTCAACCCAAAGGCAAATGGTGGTGACTGGTGCCAGAACACAATGTCATTACCTATTTGAGAGTCGTATGTGACACGAGAATGAGAGAGTTATGTGTGGTACTGACTTGCGGCTGATCCTAAGTTTCGACAGACAAGAATGTTTACAAGTATAGAATGAAAGATAACTCATTAGTAATGAACTAAGGTGTAAATATAACATTGTTAAGGCATTGTTAGACATTTAATGTATGATGATTAAAGGTTGATAATCAATTGAAGATGAACGTAATGAGAACGACGTAATGAAAAGCCGGAACCAATAATAACAAATCTAAGTTATAATTAGATTGAGAAGAAGGGTAAGATACGTTAGGGACTGTGTATGTTCATTCATAACCTAATGTGTTTTGTGATATTATCATTATTGTAGAGACTCAAAGACTTAAACCAAAGAAACGTGTTATTAACTGTAGCAGACGCTAAAGGCAAGTACTCTAACCCTTGTTCCAGTTCAATCTGGACAAGCTTTGTGATTCATGTATTCTTACGCATGAATTAATGTATGATGAAGTCAAAGTCAATTCTTTCGGCTAGACTTAAATTATGTTTCTATCAAAGCATGTATAATGTTTACCAAGTTATATTGGTGTGGTTTTCAATGAAGGTGAGTATGTTAAAAGCTGTTTTTTAAGGTCATACAACGAGCACGTGAGGTTGCCACAACTTAAGCGATATATCGTTATGCTTAGAGAAAAAATCGAATTTTTAGAAGAATTAAAATTTTATTTAATTATAAGGATTAAATGAATTTAATGGATTAATTATGGAACAAGCTAATTGAAAGTCGTTCTATAACCTAAACATATCAGAACATCGTAGAATTTTGGCTACGTGGTAGAATTAAAGTGTTTGAATTTCCAAGACGAAAATAAAAGCTTTCCAAGATTTCAAAAAACACTATTCACGCATTTCTGCTAAGGAATTATTTTTGAACTTTCGAGAAATACGTAACGATATAATATCGAGGTGAGATGGAATATCCAATAATATTTCAGTTATGGAAAACGTAATATTTCGCCTGTGGACTTAAAACCTAACGCTTAAGGAAAATAATTTACGAGAAGGAAATGTAATGTGATTAATGAATAAAATAATGATCGTATAATACGTAGGTATTATACGAAGTAATGAATATGAGTATTATATGAGAATGTATGAATGATGCTATATCATGAGGAATAAGTATACGAGAGGAATACAAGATGAATACGTAAATTATACGTTATAAGGCTTTAAGCCAAATGTAATAGATTTGTTGAATTGTGTAGGAAATTGTATTGTGCAATAAGAAGTGTGATAAGGCCCAAATGTAAGTATGGTTAAGTCCAAGGTAAGTTAATGAACAAGCCCAAGTGTTTGTTTAATTACAAGCCCAAAGTATAATTTAAGTTAGTTAACCTAATTAATAAGGTAAGCCCAAAGATAAGTTAATTAAATTAAGACTAAGGCCCATTTAATGATCCTATGGGTAAAGTTTGATCCATGGGGCAACCCATGGGTGAAGTGGTGGGAAAGAACTTTGTGTGGTGGGCAAGAATTAAGTTTGATGGCCAAGGTTACTTAAGCCTTAAGTTAGGAATAGTAAGGAGGTTTATTAAGGAGGTGGGATGACTTATGACTCTTTTACCCTCACTTTAGAAATCCTATAAATAGAGGAGGGGATGGCTCATTATTTGGTTGTTAGTTTTCATCCATTTCAAAACAACTTAAGTGTTAGAGAGGATAAGCACTTTGAAACTTAACATCTATTATTAGATGTTTTCCACTAACAACTTATAGCTTATTTTCTTGAGAGAAAAAGCTAGAAAAGCAAGGAAGCTAGTCTTTCATATTTCAAAGAATCAAGAAGAAGATTAAAGATTAAGCAAAGGTTATTCAAGAGTAAGTAATCTTATACCATTATTCTCTTTCTCTTCCATTGTTAGAGAAACGGGTAGTGGTAGAACATGTATGCTAAGAAGGGGTTGGAATGATAAATCAAAGGGCTTAAGTTTTAATAAGCCGTATAAAGCCATGAATAAATCATTCAATCATAAATAAGTTATGAACTTATAATGAACGTATTTGATCTTGTAACATGGTTACACAAATGAAGTTAGTGTGTTAACAAAAAGTAAGAATAATGGTTAGAAGTCATAAACAATCCTAAGTCATGAGAAATGAAAACATAAGTAGTTTGTATTTTTATAAGTCACAAACTCATAAAGAACAAGTAATAACTTATCATGATTATAAGTTAATGAAGTATGTATATTAAGAAACTAGTACGATTAATAAGATGTAAGAATAATGATTAAAGGACTTAACTTATTAATAAGTCATAAGCAATAAAATCAAGTATGTTATACTTTAACAAGTAAATAAGTTCATGAAGAACATGTAATGATTTCACATGAAAATAAGATGTTGTAATACGTATGTCAAGATATTAGTAGGATGGATTGAATCCAACTGAAACGGTTTAAAAATCTCAAGTAATGATGTTTCGCCAGAATTTACACGATTAGACGACGATCGTCGAATTCGTGAAATTCTCGGAATGGAAGTCGAATTTTGTGTTTGAGCTTGGAAACATTGGTTTTCAATGGAGACAAGTCTTATTTGGCATTATAAAGTTGCGGACTCGAAAATGGCCAGATTTCGACTTAGAACGAAGAAACGAGCATTGAACGTTCACGAACGTTTATCGTTTTCGTTAAAAATGGACTAATTGGAGAAATTTTAGCAAACGAAGTCGAATAGATAAAATTCTTGCATGACCATGTAGAGTATGAAATTTGTGAACCTTAGGCTCTTGAACGAGCCAATTCGGACTTATCTTGAAGAAGTTATCGTCCAGGAATCTACATGAAGTTGAAAAAGCATCAAAAAGTTTTTTGTGGCTCGAGTACATCTTGCGCGGTGCGACTCAAGCTTAAATGGCCAAGTGTCTTGATGCCAAAGTGAGCATCGACCTGGAGAGTCATGTGCAGTAGCGACTCATAACAAAGGGAGTCATGCATGTATTTTAGTCCCGATATTCAAGCCCTAATAAGCGTGTGCATGTGTAGCATAACAAAAAGCCGTGTATAGAACGCCAACCTTAAAAGCTAGGCAGTAAAGAATGATTACAAGTAGAGCTTGAATGGAAATTATCTAACAATAAACTAAGGGACTTAATAAAACATTATTAAGTCATAATTAAAACTCTAGTATGATCACTTAAGTTAAAGTAAGTCAATTGAAAATAAACGCAAACGGTATGCAATAAGCGTACTTAATCAATAACGATCGAGTTTTGATTAAATAACGTAAGAACGTTAGTAAGCCGTGAGGAAGGATAATTAACTTGAACTGAGTTGTATTAATGAAATAATTTCAATTAAGTCATAGAAGAGGACGAAGTTGGTAAGGATAATGTAAAAGAATGACGGAAAGCCGGAACCCATAATAACAAATCTAATACGGGATTAGATTGAGAAGTAGGGTAAGATTCTTTAGGAACTATGTATGTTCATTCATGACCTAATGTGGTATATTATGTGATTATGTATTATAGAGACTGTAAAGACTCAAAGGAAAGCGTAATTATCTGTGAATGACATTCGAAGGCAAGTTTTTCTTAAACGCTTGTCTAACCTTCGTGTTAGCCAGGTTTTCAAATTATTCAAATTATAAGATGCATGTATAGTTCTGAAGAAAGAGTCGATGCCAGTTTTAGCTCGGCTAGACTAATCTTGATAGATTGATTGAGCTGTTTACAAGTCTTTCAATATAGAATTGCTAACGCTATCCTACGCCAACTAATTGGTACAGATTCAAGGTAAGGTTGAATATGAATAAACAAATGTATTTTCATCGAGTATTCGATGGGCACGTGAGGTTGCCACAACTTAAACGCGTACACACGTTTAATGGATGTAGTGTTGATCAACATAGAGTACTATAGGCTGATCACCTAGAAGTGCTCGTAAGATATGTCGGACTTACGGACTTCGTGCCGGGTTGTCCTTTTCAAAGGAACTATAAGACGTTCACGTCTTAAACCAGAATTGATGAATATTATTATTTCAAAATGTTTTGAGGGAAAGAAATGCTATTTTAAGTTATTGATAGTACTTCGTAACTATCATCCAGTTATTGAAGATATACGATTCTTATGTTTCAAGCATGCTTTTAAAAATGAAATTGTTGTGTTTGCTGAGCTTGTTATGCTCACACTTGGTTGAACCATATGATTGCAGCTTAGACGATATGACCAAAGGATTCGACAAGGATAAAGTGAAGGCTAAAGAGAACTTGTAGATTACCTATGTAATAGTATAGGTTTGAAATGATAATATTTGATATTATGACAAGAACAAATGTAACGGTTATAAAGAACCTGGGGAATGGTAGTATTATTTTGGAATATTTATAAGACATATTCGTTCTTTTTAGGCATTTCAATTGAATGTTTGTGTGAACTGTAGCACCGTGGAGCACCATCTGTCGGGTTGGAAGAGACCCGGATTTGGGGGCGTCACATACGTTTAATGAATGTAGTGTTGATCAACATAAAGTACTATAGGCTGATCACCTAGATGTGCTCGTAAGAAATGTTGAACTTACGGACTTAGTGTCGGGATGTCCTTTTCAAAGAACTTATGAAATGCTCAAGGTCTTGAACCAGAATTGATGTTTTACTGAATATTGTTATTGTAAAACGCTTTGAATGAAAAGAAGTGCTATTTTGAATTATCGATAGTACTTCGTAACTATTGTTCAGTTATTGAAGATATACGATTCGTATGTTTCAAGCATGTTGTTTATTAGAAATGTTGTACTTGCTGAGCTAGTCATGCTCACTCTTGCTTGAACCATATGAACATAGCCAAGATCGAACGGACCGAAGGCTCTGGTAAGGATAAGGGCAAGGTGAAGACGAATCCATAGAATACTTTTGTAATAGTATAGGATGAACAATTGTAATATATTTGATATTATAACAAGAACAAGTGAAAGGGTTATCAAGAACCTGGGGAAATGTAAATATTATTTTAATATATAGAAGACATATTCGTTCTTTTGAGGCATTTCAATTGAATGTATGTGTAAATTGTAGTACCGTGTAGCACCATCTGTCGGGTTGGAAGAGACCCGAATTTGTGGGTGTCACAGGTTGGTATCAGAGCATTAGGTTATAAAACTTAAGGGGGGATTAAAAACCTTAAGTCATAACCTTAAGAGAAGTCAAAGAATTAAAAGAAGAAAAATAACATTATAAAAATGCATTATGATTATGTTATGTGTTTTTATTATTCTACTGACGTGTACTAATCAACTTAATTATTTTGTGTAGATGTCAGGAGTAAATGGAATGCAGTTAGATGTATAAGCAGTTAGTGAAGAGTCGGTTAACCAAGTAGAGGTTATACCGAACCCCATAGCGGAAGAACCCGAAGTAGTTGTTATTCAGTCTGGAGACTCAGAGGATCCTGACCTCATGTCAGTATTCGATGGTATGATGGAGAAAGAGGTGGAGGTAGTGTCCTTCTGTAAAACCCCAAATTTTACGAATAAAGATTTAATTTTCTCGAAATATTTTTTTTAATATTATGGTATGGATTTGAGATAATATTATAGTTGTGGGTAGTATTTATAAATTTTGCAAAGTATGTAAGTTGTTGTATTATATTTGATTGGTCGAGGAATATTCGTTTTAGCAGAGAATATTCGTACAACGGCTCAATCATTGGTGGACCTCACAACAGAATTATTGTCGGAATGAGAAAATGACAAAAATATATTTATGAAAATAACGGCGGAAGTTTTACCGTTAAAGCTGCTGAACTACCCATTAGTAAAAGAAATACGATGTCTGGCGTGGTTGCAGTAGTAGTACACACGGTATTGATTATTGATGCTTACGTGAGAAGTCACTCGGTTTTGTTCAATTATTGTTACAGTAGTTGCTGCATAGTATCTCGCGTTATTGGATTCAATTATTTTCGATTGTTATATATATATATATATATTATATGAGTTTTGTTTTATTAGTATTATTAATGTAATAAAGCAGGAAAAGCTTTTTATATAAAAGCAGAATACTTTTATAAAGTTATTCGTTTTATTAGGCTAATAGTAAAATCTTTTATATAAAAGCAGAATACTTTTATAAAGTTATTTGTTTTATTAGACAATAATTAGAATATATTATATTTTATTATGTATAGTATTTGTATAGTACTGCATAGTGTTTTGCATAGTAAAATCTTTTATATAAAAGCAGAATACTTTTATAAAGTTATTCGTTTTATTAGATTATAAATAGAATATATTATATTTTATTGTAAACCAATCTGGACCGTTCGTTTAAAAGTAAATCAATTTGGACCGTTCATGGATTGGTTAATATTCAGTCCATTCTTCTATAAATAGAAGCTCATTCCTTCATTATTTCTTACGAATTCACTAAAACTCTAGAGAGAGAAACTATAGAGAGAAAGAAGAGAAGTATTCTGCTACTTCAATACTTCTATATCCAGTTTCTTCTTGATAAGGTAAGGGATATTATTTGCTGTACCTGTAAGGGGTATTATTCTTTCGTATTCATGAAGAGAACTATTTTCTTTCAATACTCGTAAGAGCTGTTATTCCATTCTTCATTCTTATGTTGGAATAACCTGTTTATGCGAAGTACCGCATACATGGTGAAATTCTTCTGTTATTTCATTCTTTATTATTATGTTGGAATAACCTGTTTATGCGTAGTACCACATACATGGTGAAATTCTTCTGTTATTCCATTCTTTATTATTACATTGGAATATCCACGCCGAATGCGTATTACGCTTTGACCGGATCCATTACTTATTATTACATTGGAATAACTCGCATGCATGCGGCCATCGATATCCGGTGAAGTCTTTTTTATTATTCGTTGGAACATCACATGGAATTGCGTTTATGCATGACTGGTTCCGTTATTTATTATTCTATTGGAATATCACATGCGTGCGTTTACGCATGACCTAGAATTCCATTCTTTATTATTACATTGGAATACTTGATGCATCTTGATCTATCGCATGCATGGTGAATGATCCTTTTATTCATACCTTATTAAATTATGGAAATGATCTGTCTAAGTGGATTACCGCATGGCGGCGAAAATCCATTTGCAGTTTCATATATTCTATTATACTCAGTTGGTTAAAGTTTTAGCTTCTATACTCCATGAAATTAGTGGAATATCCTTGATATTTGCGCTTCATCCGAGATCTTTTCATGGAAATATTCTTCTGAGCTTTCTTGAATTTTACTCTACAAAGAAGTATCATGTTGACAATTTGGACGTTATTAGTTCCTGGATAAATTAATTCTTGAACTTGTTTTATTGAATTCTTATATCATTGTCATTATTCTCATGTTTATATTATGTTGAAAGTCATCTGTGGCATGTAGTGCATAGATGGACTTGGTATGATTATGACCAGGGATTATTCGGTATAATCATGACCATAATGTTACAAATGATGTGGAAAAAGTCTTCATTGGCCCGTAGTGCATTGATGGACAGTTTTTGGTATGATTATGGCTATGGATTCTCTTTGGCCAAGGGTGCAAAGATGAATTGTTTTATGGCATGATCAGGATCGTTGATGAAAACACGATTATCTTTGGCCCGTAGTTCATGGATAATTTGTAGTCGTGATACTAAAAAAAAATGTCCTTGGCCTGTAGTGCAGGGATGATTTGATGATGTGGATTATTTATTGAGCTGAGTCTCAGCGATAAAAGTGATGAAAAACCTTTTAAATCATAGAAGATAGTAGATTTTATTCTCTACTTGACTCTTCTAATGGATTGCTTGTTCTGCTGCAGTTAAACTTGATGTTTGTTATATTGTATCAGTTTAACACTGTTGTAGGCTAACGATAATTTATTCTACATTATCTTAATTATAATATTTCTTACTGGGCTAGTTGAGCTCACCCTTTCTTTCATTGTTCTCTTCAGGAAATGAGAACGTAGCTGGGACAAGTCGGGGAACAGAGTGATGGTCCTAGATGGCGCATTAGTAGTCCTCACTATTCTTTGAAATAGTGTAATAATAAATGTAATGAGGACTCCATTGAGTGTGGATATTGTCTAGATGACAATATTTGTATTAAAACTTACAACATATGTTTTGTCGTATTTTACACGACGTTTGTATAATTAAGTTTGTATCTATATTTTGTACCATGTATCTGGCAACTTAGAATGGGTGATGTATACCTATTTTGGGGGTGTCACACCTTCAACTTGGTAGCTATAGCAGCGGAGATGGCTCCTGGGGAGTCAATGATGTCTTTGTTTATGTCAGTGTTGGATAGAAATATCCATTACTGTCAGGAGGTGAAGGAGCTGAAAGTAGAGCTCCAGATGGTTATAGAGGATAAGACGGACGTGGAGTCCATATGGGAACAGGAACATGACGAGAGGATTTGGCCAAGGACAAAGTCCACGAGTTGAAGCATGAGGTCTTTGAGCTCAAGGAGGAGCTAAAGTCCAAATAGTAGAGGATATGGAGAATGTCCTATATTCATAGGAGTTCTCATATAGATTTCCAGCAGCAGGTAGCTGGTTATCCTGTAGAGGTGGGGCAGACGCGACATACTATCAGCCGTGATATCATTGCCGGTCTTGCCAAGGCAGACTTCGATAATGCCTTAATGCAGATGTAATCTAGTAGTAGCTAGAGTAGTTTAAGTATGTAAATATTTTGTATCTAGTAGTGGCGTAAAACCATCTTTTGTATAGAAAAGGATAGTCTTTTGTAAATCCTAATTTTTGGAAAGTAATAGCGGGATAGTAGTGTAATCAGCTTAGGCTGTGTAATGAAACGATGTAGTATTATACTACAATGAATGAATGAATATAAGCCTTTTTATGAAACAAACGAGCAATGGGTGTTAAAGTTATTGTTTAATTTTGAATAATAACTAACTAAAAAGAAAGGAATAATAACGCGATGTGTTGTTTATTGTATCAGCAAAATGCCGCCAAGAAGAGTGCAACGAAACCAAGGCGCTAATGCAAACCAACCGGAGGGAGGTCCGGTTAACCCCATTCAGGAATTCGTTAATTTAATAATAGCCGCATTTAATAGAGCAGGTGAATATCCCGTAAATCTCAAGGGAGAGTAGACGTAGCTACGACCTTTAAGGATTTCCGAGAAATTAGAAAATTATTAAAATCTTAAATGATTGATTTAAGGTCAAATATTTGACTGAGCAGAGAATAAGTGTATGTGTTTGATGTTTTCGTAAAGGAATTTTGAGGATTTAAAATTTCTTTTAGTGAATTATTCAGATTAAGGGTATATGAGTATATGTTCGGGATTACGTATCATATATGTGTAGAATAATGTTGTTAAGGGTCAAGTGTTGACCAGATAAATTATATCTGTGTCAAACCCTAATATTATTTAGAACGTCAACGCTCGAGATAGAAAATTATAACGATTTATAAGAAACCCTAGAAATCTGATTTCGAAACCCTAATTTCAGGCCGAAAATCCAAAACCCTAATTTGGTATTTGAAAACTCTAATCCGAGAAATTATCGGATAAGTATAATGCTTAAGTGCTATTAATTATAATATTAATTAGAGTAAAGCTTAATTAAATTAGCAAACCCTAATTTTAAATTTTTAGAACCCTAATTGTTCTATCAGAAACCCTAATGTACAGTTATGGGATTTTAATTGCAAAAATCTAAAGTGCTAAACCCTAAGGGTTGTAGCTAATGTCTAGAATGCCCTTGAGATTGAAAGTGAGAAGTCTAAATTACCCTTGTGCATTATTAAAGGTAGTAATCAATTATTGGTATAGAAATTACCATTTTACCCTTTTGTCTTATTTGTGAATTATTAGAAGCAATCTTGCAAATCTAGCAAGTCTAATTGGGTTAAGAAAAGAAATGTGCATGAGTAAGGATTTATGTTATAATTGAGGAAATGAAAACCCTAATTAAATTATTTGGGTTGGATAAGAATTTAAGGTATTGGACTATGTATATTTTATAGCCCAAGTGTTGACCCAATGAAATTGGTTAGAGGCCCAATCAATACATTAAAGGAATGACCCAAATATTTTTATTGTTAAGCCCAAAAGATTTAAGAGTGGCCCAAACTTGGAGCCCAATTGAAGGAAGGGCATGATGGACATTTGATAATATTAAGAGTTTTGGACTATGATTGATTTACATGGCCCAAAAAATTAAATTTTTATGTCCAATAGATTAATTTGGAAAGCCCAAAACATTAAAGGAATGGCCCAACTTTTAGCCCAAGTGGGAGAGAACTTTTTAGACATTTAGTAAATCAAATAAAGCATAAAAGGAGATTAATTTTGGGCAAGTCTAAGGCCAAGTGGCCGGTTATTAGAGAGGAAAAAGGAGGGGGAAAAATGTAATGATTTCCTACTTTAGTGGTTCACCCACTCCTACCAACTCCCCCTATGTGTCCTCATTTAATTTAGCCAACACTTTGGCATTTCTTCCAAGTAAAAGCTTGGTGGTTTAATGAGAGAAAGAGAAAGAGAGAGAGAGAGAGTGAGGAGATGATTATTAGATATACAATTATATTTATACATTTTTACAAAGTCACAAAAGCTATTTCTCTCTCATATTATTATTTCCAAGTTGGCTAGCAAAATAAAATAATGAGAGAGAGGGAGAGGTGGTGTTCGGCCACTCCAATGGAGGGAGAAGAGAGGGTCCTTGGATGTCCAATAATTAAATCTTCTACTTTAGAAAGCAAAGAAAGAGGGCCACCAAAAGCTAGAGGATTATAACTAAAGGTATGAAAATTTCCTAAACTCAAAACTCTAGTTAGTTTATGTGTTTTGTTATGGTTGTTTTAGACCAAGTGTTGAACTTAAGATTTTGAACCATATGAGGGAAGGTCTACATAATATATGATATTTTATGGTTAGATCTTGCCATTTTTAAGGTTGATGAGCTTGAACAAAGAAGAAGAACCAAAACAGTTTTTTTTTAAATGAATTGGTAATCCGCTGCCTCAAACAGAAAAATCCGGATTTGTTTGGATGGTCTAAAATTCTGGACTTTTGATATGTTGTAGTACACTAAATAAGCTTTCCATAGACTCCGAACGGACTAATTTGGACTCGGATGAAGTAGTTATGACGCTCGAAGAAGCATAATCAAAACTGCGAAAACAAAATTTTTGGAGAAACCAAGCATGATATGGAAATGACCTTATCTCTCATTCTACTTTGAATTTTTGAGTGTGGTCAATTTGTGGAGCTAGATATATGTGTTAAGGATAAAACCCCTTTGGAATCACTCAATTAGGTTGAAAAATGAGCAAGTTATGGAATTTCTCCCAAACTACTCAAAGGTAAGAAAAACTGTTAGAGCAACAGTTTTTAACAGCCACTTCCGGGCTAATTTCCGAGAGCTTAACATGTCCAAATATGGATTGTGATAGATGAAAATTGTATATCGGAAAGATATGAATCCAAAAATTGACGGATCATTAATCGGAGTTATAGATCTCATTTTATTTAAGATTTAGTAAAGGACTCCAAAACTGTTTTTGACAAAAAGTAAGCTGCTAATATTTTGTGAGGGCTGTTTCGGTAATTTAATTTATGAAATAAATTCCGGCCTTTTGGGAAATGAAAATATATGGTATTAAGTACCTTGTGTCCAAAAATGAACTAATTTCGACTTAAAATGACCGAGTTATGACCATTTCAATTTTTGTGATTTTCCGACGAAAACGGCTATA
The DNA here is from genome assembly GCA_020205605.1 of Panax ginseng. Classification (NCBI taxonomy): domain Eukaryota; kingdom Viridiplantae; phylum Streptophyta; class Magnoliopsida; order Apiales; family Araliaceae; genus Panax; species Panax ginseng. The sequence goes on along the minus strand of CM035142.1, from coordinate 73,470,120 downwards.
ACCGGAGTTCTACAACTCCGATTGCCACGAAATTTAAACTGGAGACTCACGATAACATGTGTAAGATTGTGTCAGAAGATGGGAATTTCTGGAGTTAAGCACAAGGTAGCTAATTTCTTAAGGAATTAACTAGAAATGATTTTTGAAAAATACTAAAGGAACTTGGAAAATTATGGAAAAATAGAATTAATGCTTTAAAAATCATATAAAAATGATTTAAGTGTTATAAAAATATTTTGAGTTATAAAATATAACTTTTGATATTTTGTCATGAAAATATTAATATTTTAATATTTATAGCAATTATCGGATAATGGATTTGATTGTTTAAAAATCATAGAAATATGATTTTTAAGTATTAAAATACTTTGTGATGTTATAATTATATTATAATATTATGTTATGATTTTCATTGATATTTGGTATTAAATTAATATTAATGATCAAGGAATAATGTGGTATTTATATTAATATCGCTTATTGGTTTATGTTTTAATTACTTTAAAAACATTTAAAGGAAATAATAAAGTATTGAAAATACTTTGAGATATTACAAATATGTTATAATATTATGACATGTATTTCATTAATGTTTAATATTAAATAAATATTAATGATATTAGAATATTGTGGTATTTAATTCATTTAAATACGTGATATTAATGATTGAAAAATGTTGTTAAATGATATTAATTATCGAAAATTTTTGCAAGTTTATGAAAAATGTTTTTCAATCGATACTATGATTATCTAAGATTATTGTTAATTTTAGCACGAGTTTAATTGAACTTAAACTCGATAATTGTCCGATTAGACCGCCTGGATGATTGAATTGTGTCGATTTCAACTTAGACTTAAATATTTCGATTTGATGCTAAGTCTTATGTGTCAGATAGACTTATAGATTATGTGATAATGTGTTTAGGTTATTTTATATTGTGATGATATTATTCTAATATTTGGAGATCTAGATTATCTCATATTAGGTCTTGATAAAAGCTAAGTTATTTTTCAGACGGTCAGAATCAACTAACATGCAAGTTTGTTTTTCTTAACTCTACTAAGAGTGTTTCATTCAGATATGCTTATGGTTAATCGTTCACTGATTTCCATATAGAATTGTACTCTGTACATCTTGTATGTATAAGTCAGGTATGAAAGGCTAATCACCTTCATTACTAGTTGGTCCACATATATATTGTTCATGTTTAATACTAGTTCAGCCAAAGGTTTGTTCATGCTAATTCACAACTACATTGTGAATTATAGCCAGCTTATTATTCAGACTCTTTCAATCATGATATATCCTTAAATTGTATTTAAACTTGCTGGGCAACTTTCATGCTCACCCTTGCTATATCATGATAAAACATTGCAGATAAAGACGAATGCTTTGGATACAAGGAAAGTTAAAGAGATGATCCAAACTTTAGGTTAATATGCTGCGATTAGATTTGTAATAGTCTTGTATGATGATAATATCATGTGTCAGATAAGTTATGAAATGTGTATAAGTTATGGTTACTCGACCTTGGGGATAGTGTATAATGTTTAATGTATAAACAATTTATGTTTATATCTTCCGCAACAGTTATAGAAATAGCGAACCGGATCCGCGGTGATTCGTGACCCGGATTCGGGGGCGCTACATTTGGTATCAAAGTCGTGGTTATAAACCTAGGGTAGAGTTACCTTGGACTAATAACCGCAGATGATTAGATAAGATCTAACTCACATAGAGTTAGTGTGTCTCAGTAAGATTCAAAGATGAATCTCATGAAGTTATAAGGATACTGAAGTTCCCTAACTCTTATAATAAAGGTGAGCAGAGTGATGAATAGATAGAGTCTAAAAGACTAAAAGTACAATGATAGGAGATCATAAAACAAAACGATCAAGTCATAGAATTGAATCGTAATATATACGATGAGATCACCCCGTGATCTGATAAGGTTATAGTATGGAGAAGGATCAAGAGAATGATTTAAAAGTTACAACAAGATGCTGTGTGTAAGTTTTACTATGAAATTGTACTATGAAAAGCTCATGAAAGAGTTATGGATTATGAATACGGATTAAATGAAATTCGTATTGAGAAGGGTGTTAAGATTAGGTGGGGATTTCAATTGAGGACTCATGCTTCAAATGAGTCAGATGATTCCTTGTATGGAAGGGCAATTTGTACTTGGTTTTAGAATCACTTAGTTCCCGGTCGATGTAGTGGTTTGGTTTACCAATTCTTTTGTATGGTGGGGGAATTGTCCGCTTAGCTTCCTATATTGATTAGTAGCCGAGTTTGGTTTGACAACCACTTAGTTTTCGCAATCGATAATCATTGAAATGTTGTGTCGCGCTATTGCTATATGCGTGTTAAGAGGGTGATTCCTTTCTCATGTGTATAACAAATAGATAGGTCATAGGTAGAGAATATAAGGTTAGTACGAAGTTCTTAAAACTCATACTTATGTGACATTCTTGACTCACGCTTATATGAAATATTTAAGAACCCCTCAAATGAATGGACGCCAAAGGTCCTGACTAGGTAAGTTCTTAAACTCATATGATTGTGGCAAGTTATGAACTTATAAGTGTGGTTTGATTTAACCGGGAATAGTTTTGTGTGAATGAAGTGTTATGGATTTACGTGAATGATAGATTGTTAAGTAAATGATTATTAGTGAAGGTGTTAGGTTTTCCTAAACTCCTAGCTTATGCTAAACTTCGAAATTTTTACATCAAGCTAAATACGCACTATGTGCTTTTAAAAACAAAATGTAGACTCGTAATCATTTTTGAAACGGTTTAAAGTATGGTCTATGCTACTTATTTCGGCTAGAAGCAAATGATTTGAAATATCAAAATTTGTTTTTAATTATCACTCACGTACCATGTAACCTGGTGCAGAGATGATAAAAATATGATGGAGTTGTAAATACAGGAATACTTAGTGTGAATTTGACTAAAGTCGTTGTTCCACTATTGTATGATGTGTTATGACAAAGTCATACAAATGACGGCATCCTCAAAACGGATTGTTAATACAAGAGACGACATCATGACGTCATTCTCGAAAAATGTTTTCAAAAAGTTTAATTTGCCAACCCGGTTTGGCTACACCTAAATAATTCGATTGAATTGAATTATCGATATGAGTCTATGCTATTTGATTCAGCTAGACTAATGTTATGAAAACTCTAAGTGTTCATTGAAAGAAATTTCCTAACCAAATTGTTTTGGTGCGGAATCTATGATAAGATTGAGGTGAACTATTGTTTGGATAAATAATCCAATCGAGTAGCGTAAATATTCGCTAAACATGATTAATACGTTATGCATGACGTAAGGGTACAATAGGCTAATCACCTAAAGTACTATTAATGGTAGTTTACCTTCTTCGTGATTGTAAGCATACCAAGTAATGTATTGTCTTGCGGTATAAATACCGTTAAAACTATGTGTTCATGGTCTATATGACCCTCAAAGACAATTTGAAAACTTTTACTCTTGTGAGAGGTGTATTGGCAAGATGTGATGATATGTGTGAATGTTGTAAGCAAGATGGTGTAGGTGTAAGTTGAATTTTGGGACTTAAATTTTATAAGAAGGGGTGAATGTGACAACTTTGAGAAATTAGAAAATTATTAAAATCTTAAATGATTGATTTAAGGTCAAATATTTGACCTAGACAGAGAATAAGTGTATGTGTTTGATGTTTTCAGAAAGGAATTTTGAGGATTTAAAATTTTTTTTAGTGAATTATTCAGGATTAAGGGTATATGAGTATATGTTCGTGGATTACAAGATCATGTGTACAGAATGTGGTTAAGGGTCAAGTGTTGACCAGATAAATTATATCTGTGTCAAACCCTAATATTATTTAGAACGTCAACGTTCAGATAGAAAATTATAACGATTTATAAGAAACCCTAGAAATCGGTTCTGGAAACCCTAATTTCAATTCCGAAAATCCAAAACCCTAATTCAGTATTTGAAAACTCTAATCCGAGAAATTATCGGATAAGTATAATGCTTAAGTGCTATTAATTATAATATTAATTAGGGTAAAGCTTAATTAAATTAGCAAACCCTAATTTTAAATTTTGGAACCCTAATTGTTCTATCATCGAACCCTAATGTACGCTTATGGGATTTTAATTGCAAAAATCTAAAGTGCTAAACCCTAAGGGTCAGAAGCTAATGTCTAGAATGCCCTTGAGGTTGAAAGTGAGAAGTCTAAATTAACCTTGTGCATTATTAAAGGTAGTAATCAATTATTGGTATAGAAATTACCATTTTACCCTTTTGTCTTATTTGTGAATTATTAGAAGCAATCTTGCAAATCTAGCAAGTCTAATTGGGTTAAGGAAATAAACGTGCATGAGTAAGGATTTATGTTATAATTGAGGAAATGAAAACCCTAATTAAATTATTTGGGTTGGATAAGAATTTAAGGTATTGGACTATGTATATTATAGCCCAAGTGTTGGCCCAATGAAATTGGTTAGAGGCCCAATCAATACATTAAAGGAATGTCCCAAATATTTTTATTGTTAAGCCCAAAAGATTTAAGAGTGGCCCAAACTTGGAGCCCAATTGAAGGAAGGGCATGATGGACATTTGATAATATTAAGAGTGTTGGACTATGATTGATTTACATGGCTCAAAGAATTAAATTTTTATGTCCAATAGATTAATTTGGAAAGCCCAAAACATTAAAGGAATGGCCTAACTTTTAGCCCAAGTGGGAGAGAACTTTTTAGACATTTAGTAAATCAAATAAAGCATAAAAGGAGATTAATTTTTGGCAAGTCTAAGGCCAAGTGGCTAGGTTATTAGAGAGGAAAAGGAGGGGGGAAAAATGTAATGATTTCCTACTTTAGTGGTTCACCCACTCCTACCAACTCCCCCTATGTGTCCTCATTTAATTTAGCCAACACTTTGGCATTTCTTCCAAGTAAAAGCTTGGTGGTTTAATGAGAGAAAGAGAAAGAGAGATAGAGAGTGGGGAGATGATTATTAGATATACAATTATATCTATACATTTTTACAAAGTCACAAAGCTATTTCTCTCTCATATTATTATTTCCAAGTTAGCTAGCAAAATAAAATCATGAGAGAGAGGGAGAGGTGGTGTTCGGCCACTCCCATGGAGGGAGAAGAGAGGGTCCTTGATGTCCAATAATTTAATCTCCTACTTTGGAAAGCAAAGAAAGAGGGCCACCAAAAGCTAGAGGATTATAACTAAAGGTATGAAAATTTCCTAAACTCAAAACTCTAGTTAGTTTATGTGTTTTGTTATGGTTGTTTTAGACCAAGTGTTGAACTTATGATTTTGAACCATATGAGGAAGGTCTACATAATATATGATATTTTATGGTTAGATCTTGCCATTTTTAAGGTTGATGAGCTTGAACAAAGAAGAAGAACCAAAACAGTTTTTTTTAAATGAATTGGTAATCACTGCCCTAAACTAAAGAGAAAATTCCGGATTTGTTTGGATGGTCTAAAAATTCTAGACTTTTGATATGTTGTAGTACACTAAATAAGATTTTCATAGACTCCGGAACGGACTAATTCAGACTCCGGATGAAATAGTTATGACGTTCTGAAGAAGCATAATCAAAACTGCGAAAACAAAATTTTTGGAGAAACCAATCATGATATGGAAATGACCTTATCTCTCATTCTACTTTGAATTTTTGAGTGTGGTCAATTTGTGGAGCTAGATATATGTGTTAAGGATAAAACCCCTTTGGAATCACTCAATTAGGTTGAAAAATGAGCAAGTTATGGAATTTCTCCCAAACTACTCAAAGGTAAGAAAAACTGTTAGAGCAACAGTTTTTAACAGCCACTTCCGGGCTAATTTCTGAGAGTTTAACATCTCCAAATATGGATTGTGATAGATGCAAATTGTAGATCGGAAAGATACGAATACAACAAAATTGACGGATCATTAATCGGAGTTATAGATCTCATTTTATTTAAGATTTAGTAAAGGACTCCAAAACTGTTTTTGACAAAAAGTAATCTGCTAATATTTTGTGAGGGCTGTTTCGGTAATTTAATTTATGAAATAAATTCCGGATTTTTGGGAAATTAAAATATATGGTATTAAGTACCTTGTGTCCAAAAATGAGCTAATTCCGACTTAAAATGACCGAGTTATGACCATTTCCATTTTTGTGATTTTTCGATTTAAAACGGCTATAACCGAGTTCTACAACTCCGATTGCCAATTTAAATTTAAATTGGAGACTCACGATAACATGTGTAAGATTGTGTCAAGATGGGAATTTCTGGAGTTAGGACAAGGTAGCTAATTTCTTAAGGAATTAACTAGAAATGATTTTTGAAAAATACTAAAGGAACTTGGAAAATTATGGAAAAATAGAATTAATGCTTTTAAAAATCATATAAAAATGATTTAAGTGTTATAAAAATATTTTGAGTTATAAAATATAACTTTTGATATTTTGTCATGAAAATATTAATATTTTAATATTTATAGCAATTATCGGATAATGAATTTGATTGTTTAAAAATCATAGAAATATGATTTTAAGTATTAAAATACTTTGTGATGTTATAATTATATTATAATATTATGTTATGATTTTCATTGATATTTGGTATTAAATTAATATTAATGATCAAGGAATAATGTGGTATTTATATTAATATCGCTTATTGGTTTATGTTTTTAATTACTTTAAAAACATTTAAAGGAAATAATAAAGTATTGAAAATACTTTGAGATATTACAAATATGTTATAATATTATGACATGTGTTTCATTAATGTTTAATATTAAATAAATATTAATGATATTAGAATATTGTGGTATTTAATTCATTTAAATACAAAGATATTAATGATTGAAAAATGTTGTTAAATGATATTAATTATTGAAAATTTTTGCAAGTTTATGAAAAATGTTTCAATCGATATTATGATTATCTAAGATTATTGTTTAATTGTTTAGCAAGAGTTTAATTGAACTTAAACTCGATAATTGTCCGATTGAATCGCTTGGATGATTGAATTGTGTCGGTTTCAACTCTGACTTAAAATATTCCGATTTGATGCTAAGTCTTATGTGTCAGATAGATCGATAGGATTATGTGATAATGTGTTTAGGTTATTTTATACTGTGATGATATTATTCTAATATTTGGAGATCAGATTATCAGATTAGGTCTTCTGGATAAAGCTAAGTTATTTTTTTCAGACGGTAATCAAAACTTAACATGCAAGTTTGTTTTTCTTAACTCTACTAAGAGTGTTTCATTCAGATATGCTTATGGTTAATCGTTATCGATTTCCATGTAGAATTGTACTCATGTACATCTTGTATGTATAAGTCGTATGAAAAGGTCGATCACCTTCATTACCAATTGGTCCAGATATATATTGTTCATGTTTAATACTTGTTCAAATAAAGGTTTGTTCATGCTAATTCACAACTACATTGTGAATTATAGCCAACTTTATTATTATTAGACTCTTTCAATCATGATATATCCTTAAATTGTATTTAAACTTGTTGGGCAACTTTCATGCTCACCCTTGCTATATCATGATAAAACATTGCAGATAAAGACTTAATGCTTTTGATACAAGGAAAGTTAAAGATAGATCCAAACTTAGGGTTAATATATATGATTAGATTTGTAATAGTCTTCAGTATGATGATAATATCATGTGTCGATAAGTTATGAAATGTGTATAAGTTATGGTTACTCGACCTTGGGGATAGTGTATAATGTTTAATGTATAAACAATTTATGTTTATATCTTCCGCAACAGTTATAGAAATAGCGAACCGGATCCGCGGTGATTCGGGACCCGGATTTGGATGTGGAGGGCACATTGCGCCTAATCGTCCAAGTTCAAGAAGAACCACGGATGCTTTTGTGTGTGGGTCAATGACCACATGGCAAAGAACTGGCGAAGAAGGGGATGGATGGGCAAGGCACTAATAGCGGTAAGTTAGCTATTAGTGGTCTAGCGCAGCCGGGTAGGCCGATGGGCCGTACCTTTAATATGACAGTCCAAGATGCAATTGCATCAGGGGACATCGTCACAGGTATTATTCCGATCAACAAGATAAATGCTTACGTGCTGTTTGATTCGGGTGCTACTTGTTCATTTATAACTTGCTATTTTGCTAGACAATTAGGATTACTTCCCGAAAAGTTGCCTATACCTTTAAATATTAAGGTAGCGAACGAAGAGATAATTCCTGTTGAAGATATTCATAGGAGTTGTTGCGTAGACATACGAGGTTGTAAATTATCGGTAGATTTAATACCGATAAAGTTAGGAGAATTTGATGTAATTCTTGGAATGGATTGGTTGGTAAACCATGGGGCAATTATAGATAGTCAAAAGAAATGTGTGAATATTAGGAAATTAAGACAACCTCAAGTAGTATTTTATGGGAATAGATCGTCGGGACGTTCGTGTTGTTTAACGATGACACAAACAAGGAAATTATTGAGGAAGGGGTGTGTAGGTTACTTGTGTCATGTTGTTGATACCCAGGGAGTGGTAACAACCATGGAACAAATACCTATAGTGAGAGAATTCGTTGATGTATTTCCGAGTGAACTGCCGGGTATTCCGCCGGATAGAGAGATCGAGTTTGTCATAGACATTGTGCCAGGAGATGCACCAATTTCTAGGGCACCGTATCGTATGGCGCCAGTGGAAATGAAGGAGTTAATGGTGCAGTTACAAGAATTATTGGATAGGAAGTACATATAACCGAGTGTTTGGCCATGGGGAGCACTGGTACTGTTTGTTAAAAAGAAGGACGGATCGTTAAGACTTTGTATCGACTATAGAGAGTTGAACAAGTTAACTATAAAGAATAAATACCCATTGCCCAGGATCGATGATCTCTTTGATCAGTTGAAAGGGGCTAAGTATTTTTCTAAAATAGATTTAAGGATGGGGTATCATCAGCTGAAGGTTAGGAAGGAGGATGTACCAAAGACAGCATTTAGGACTCGTTATGGTCATTACGAGTTTTTAGTGATGTCATTTGGGTTGACTAATGCACCAGCTGCATTTATGAATATGATGAACAGAGTGTTCAAACAATATTTGGACAAGTTCGTCGTGGTGTTTATCGATGATATTCTAGTCTATTCTAAGACGCCAGAAGATCATGCTGAACACCTAAGATTAGTGTTGGAGACACTAAGGAAGGAGAAGTTGTATGCAAAATTCATGAAGTGTGAATTTTGGCTAGAGAAGGTGCAGTTTTTAGGTCATGTCATTGATCAAGAAGGGATTTCAGTAGATCCAACGAAGGTGGAAGCTGTGATGGGTCGCAGACAAACCCAAACCCAATCTTGATCAAACCACTTCTTTCAATCTTGGAACCTTAGACAACATTAAGCTAATCCAGATTAGTTCAGACTTTACCACAAATCAGCAGAATGACATGGTTGCACTGTTAACCCAATTCCAGGATGTGTTTGCATGGTCTTATGAAGACATGGTGGGTTTGTCCACTGACATTGTTCTTCATCGCCTTCCCATTAAAGAAGGATTCAAGCCAGTTAGGCAAAAGCTCAGGCGATTAAAACCTGAATGGAGTTTAAAGGTTAAAGAAAAAATTGTGAAACAATTTCAAGATGGCATCATCATGGTGTCTACATATCCGGAGTGGATATCCAACATTGTTCCTGTACCTAAACCAGGGGGAAAGGTGCGAGTCTGCGTGGATTATCGAGATTTGAACAAAGCTTGCATTAAAGATAGCTTTCCCGTGCCTTTTATCCACATTCTTATTCATAATACTGCTCAATACGGCATGTACTCCTTTGCTGATTGCTTTGCGGGGTACCATCAAATTATGATCGCTGAGGAAGATCGTGAGAAAACTGCTTTCATCCCGCCTTGGGGAACGTTTTGCTACAGACGGTTGTCATTCGGCCTCATCAATGCCGGGGCAACTTGTCAGCGAGCTATGATGGCTGTTTTCAACGATTTAATGCACAAAGAGATAGAGATCTACGTGGATGACATCATTGTCAAATCTCGGAAGGAGGAAGACCACTTAGACCATCTCAAAAAGCTTTTCAACAGGTTGCGTAAGTACAACTTGAAGTGAGCCTTTGGTGTTAAGTCAGGCAAGTTGCTAGGCTTCCTAGTCAGCCACATAGGGATTGAACTAGATCCTACCAAAATCCAGGCCATCAAGGAAATGCCTATTCCTCAGACAAAGAAGGAAATACGGGGGTTTTTGGGAAGAATCAACTTCATTAGCAGATTCATTTCTCAACTCACAGCAACCTGTGAGCCAATCTTCAAATTATTAAGGTAGAACTCCTCCATGAAATAGAATGATGAGTGTCAAAAAGCCTTCCTCACAATCAAAGAGCAACTGATTAACGCTCCTGTTTTGGTACCTCCCAGGGATGATGTTCCCCTGTTCATGTACCTGTCCATAAATAACAATGCCATGGGTTGTATGCTGGGGTAAAAAGATAATAGAGGCCAAGAACGAGCTATCTATTACCTCAACAAAAGATTCAGCATCAGTGAACATAAGTACACTCTGATCGAGAAGACTTGTTGTGCTTTAGCATGGGCTTCCATGAGGTTACAGCATTACCTCCATGGTCACACAACCCATCTCATATCCTGCGTGGATCCTCTCAAGTATGTGTTCAACAAGACCATACTGAATTGTCCACTGTCCAGATGGCAGTTGATCCTACAGTAATTTGACATCGTTTACGTGACGTAAAAGTTTGTCGAAGGTCAAGGAATTGTGGATCAACTGGCCACCGCACCTGCAGGGGATTACAAACCCTTAGAAACATACTTTCCCGACGAAGGAGTAATGACAGTTCAGCTACAACATCAGTACGATACATGCCGTACATGGAAAATATATTTTGATGGAGCTGTTAATTCAGAAGGCTCTGGAGCTGGAGCAGTTTTAATATCCGGTACGGGGGAGCAGTATCCCGTCGCCGTCAAATTGTAGTTTGTCAGCACCAACAACACAGCTGAGTATGAAGGCTGTATCATGGGGATCAAACTTGCCCGTTCAATGGGCATCAGGCGGTTAACTGTCTTTGGGGATTCCGAATTGGTAATCAAACAATCCACGGGAATCTATCAAACCAAAGAATTACATTTGCTGCCTTACCATCGGCAAGTTTTATAGATGGCTTTGGAGTTCAAAGAAATCTTCTTTCTACACATTCCTCGTAATAGGAATGATTTTGCATATGCATTAGCAACATTGGCCTCCTTGGTTTACATACCTGACAAGGAAAACATGCCAAGCATCATGTTTACTCTGCAAAAAGCCCCAGTCTATGGGAATTATGTTGGAGAAGTATCGGATAAGCTACCTTCCATCCATAACCCTTGGTATCAGTACATCAAGGAGTATCTACGAGATGGATCCACACCTGCTGAGGCGAGCCTAACTGAGAAGAGGCGGATTCATTGACTTGCTATGAAATTCTACCTGAGCGGAGATGCACTCTACAAAAGAGATGCAGGATTAGGTCTCCTCAAATGTCTGGATAAAGACCAAGCTCAGCGACTCATGGATGAGATCTATGGTGGAGTATGTGGCCCTCACATAAGCGGACCCCTACTTATCAAGAAAATTCTCAGAACGGGACATTATTGGCTTACACTCAAAGCTGACTGTGATGATCACGTCAAGAGGTGCTATCAATGCCAGATTCATGGGAATGCTATCCACACCTCTCCAAGGGATCTCCATAATATGAGTTCGCCATGGCCTTTCTCAATGTGGGGAATGGACGTGATCGGGCCCATCGAGCCCAAAGCCAGTAATGGACATCGATTCATATTCACCATGATCGACTACTTCACCAAATGGGTAGAAACAGCATCCTTCCCCAAGGTTACTAAAGAAGTCATCATTGCTTTCATCAGAAACAATGTTGTTCGTTGATATGGACAACTTGAGGTCATTGTGTCAGACAATGCTAAGAACCTCAACAACAAAATGATGGAGGAATTATGCAGAAAATTACACATCAAACACCTCAACTCCGTCATCTATCGTCCAAAGATGAATGGCGCTGTTGAAGCGGCTAATAAAAACATCAAAAAGATCATGCAAAAAATGTTCGCCAATCACAAAGGATGGCCTGACCTCTTGCCTCTGACTTTATTAGCTTACAGAACTTCTATGCGTACTTCCACTGGAGAAATCCCCTACTCATTAGTGTATGGGATGGAAGCAGTGCTCCCCATAGATGTGGAAATGGAATCCCTCAGAGTATTGATGGATGCTCAGTTGGATGAAGATCAATGGGTACAAGACAGGTATCACCAATTGTCTCTAATAGACGAAAGGAGAATCACAGCTATCTTCCATGGTCAGTTATATCAACAAATGATCGCACGATCCTACAATAGAAAAGTTCGACTACAGCAGTTCAAAAAACATGACTTGGTTTTGAAGAAGATCATTGACAACCAAGATCAATGTAAGGGAAAATTCGCTCTTAACTGGGAAGGCCCATTTATTGTCAAGGAGGTATTGACAGGAGGTGCTCTCAGATTGCAGGAAATGGATGGCGATGAATTTCCATAGCTTATTAACTCGGACATCGTGAAACGGTACTATGTCTGAAGTTACCATCAAACAAACATCCTGGTTTTGATCATCAAATCACCAGTCGTTCCGGTTTTGAACCCTTTCCTTTCTACATACTCTTCTGCCCATCAGGGAAACATACACTTCAATCCAGCAGCCTGGTTTCACTTCATTTTGAACCTTTCATGTAATTTTGGTTATCCTGAAGACGAGATTGAACCTTTCACAATTTCGATTGTCCTGAAGACGAGATTTAACCTTTCGCACTTGTAGTTTATCCTGAGGACAAGATCAAACTTTTCTTCGCTTGCAATTTATCCTGAAGACGGGATTAAACTTTTCTACGTTTGCAGTTTGTCCTGAAGACGGGATCAAACTTTTTCCACACTTGCAGTTTATCCCCATTATGGGATTAAACTTTCTTCTCCCCACAGTTTAGCCTGCACATGGTATTCATGCTTCTCTTCAGCTGCGATTCGTCCCGAGGGGCGAATTACGTCGACCTGATCTCCCTGACACCCAGGGGTACGTAGGCAACCATATTCTATATGGCCCGGTCGCAATAAAGAAAAACAACAAAAACATTTCTGCCCTTTCTCTACAAAAGAAAAAAATAATAAAAATACTTCTACACCCATCTGCCTTCCGCATGCAGCTTTGAACCTCTTACACCAGGTTCGAACTACGCAGACTTGATCTCCTCTTTAATATGAGTACATAGGCGGTTCATGGTGCAGTCTAACCCCTACTAGAGCAAAATTATTTATCACCGGTACTGGGATCAACCTTCAATTCGCCACATTTTATTTGTTTCAGATCAAAGGGATGGGATTACTTAACCTCTTCTCACAAATAGAAGATTCGGTGACCATCTAAGTTGCGATCGTGCCTCAAAGAGCAATACCAACCCATAAGAGATGGAATTAACTAGGCTTCTCACAAATAGAAAATCTTGGCGACCATCCGTGTGGTGCGGTCAATCTCAGAGAGGAAAAACCACCCTCCTCTCCACTTTTCCATACAGATACCAGTCCCAAGACACCAAAGATGGTAGGGATTTACAGAAATTAATGATCTGTTCTAAGAGATCTTGCGATGTCTCAATGTCCATCTATCAAGGATAAGTTCAGAATGCATCAAGATCACAAGGCTTTGAAGAAACATGCAAATATCAAGCAAGTATTAAGCCATAACTAAAAGGGAAGTGAATCAAAATATATTTCCCTGCCATATATAATACTGTTTGATATATACATATGTGTTATACATGACAAAAATGGCTATGCTAGTCTGTGCAGGAAAAATACAAAGCTATCTACAGATCTGTATATATGCGGACTATCAGATCTAACATAGCATCCCTCTCTGAAGACGGAGGTAACACTGCAAGCTCCTGCCCAAGGGTATCTACACGAGCTAGCAGATCGGAGGCTAACTGCATGGTGGCATAATGCTCATCAATGTAAGCACTCATGTCGGCAAGACTGACAATCATCTGGGATCTAACGGAAGTACTATCTGCAATGGCCATATCCCTAGCAGATAATGTGACGCCCCCAAAATAGGTATACATCACCTATTCTGAGTCGCCAAATACATGGTACAGAATACAAATACAATCTTTAATATACAACAAGAGAGCTGTGAGTTTTAATACAAATACTGTCTTCTAGACAATATCCACTCTCAAAATAAGTCCTCATTACATTTATTATCACACTATTTAACAGAATAGTGAGGACTACTAATACTATCATCTGGTCCATCACTTCGTTCCCCGACTCATCCCAGCTATATTCTCATATCCTGAAGAGAACAGTGAAAGAAAGGGTGAGCTCAACTAGCCCAAAGAAGAAATATTATGACTAAGATAATGCGTAATAAATTATCATTAGCCTTCAAAAATGTTAAAGCGATAAAATATAACAAACATCAAGTTTAAGCAAGAAGCGGAACAAGCAATCCATTAGAAGAGTCAAGTAGAGAATAAAATCTACTATCTTTTATGATTTAAAAGGTTTTCATGACTTTTATCATTTTGGACTCAAATTTTTAATAAATAATCCACATCATCGAATCACCCCCTGACTACTGCCAAGGATATTCTTTTGTATCACGACCATAATTATCCATGCAACCGCGAGCCAAGAATATTTGTGTATTCATTAATGGTCATGATCATGCCAACAATCGGTCCATCAATTCACTACATGTGCCAATGAGGACTTTTACCACATCATTTGTAACATTATGGTCACGATTACAATCGAATAATCCACGGTCATAATCATACCAAGTCCATCTATGCACTACATGCCACGAGATGACTTTTCAAAAAAATATAAACATGAGGATGATGACAATGATATAAGAATTCAATAAAACAAGTTCAAGAATTAATTTATCCAGGAACTAATAATGTCCAAATTGTCAACATGATCTTTGCTTTGTAGAGTAAAATTCAAGAATGCTCGGAAGAATATTTCAATGAAAAAGATTTGGATGAAGCGCAAATATCAAGGATATTCCACTAATTTCATGGAGTATAGAAGTCAAAACTTTAACCAACCGAGTATAATAAAGAATGAAATAACAAAAGAAATCACCATGCATGTGGTGGTACAGATAGACAAAAGTTATTCCAGCAGAATACTAAATAACACAACAGTCAAAGCGAAATTCGCACCAAGCAGGATGTTCCAAATGAATAATAAAGAATGGAATAACAATAGAAATCACCATGCATGCGGATTTGACAGACAAAAGTTATTCCAATGAGAATACTAATAAGGGCGAGAATCAGTCTAGCGAAACGCATGCGACAAGATATATTCAAATGTAATAATAATAAAGAGCGGAACCAGTCCCCAGAAACGCGCATGCATGAGGATATTCTAACTAAGAATAATAAAGACGGAATAATAGAAGAATGTCACCAAGTATAGGGTAGCCCACAGATACTGAGTTATTCCAATGTAATAATATAGAATAGAATAACATAAGTTCTCTTCAAGAATACAAAAGAATAACACCCCTTACGAGTACAACAAATAATATTCCCTAACTTAAGAAGAAGAGTATTGGATATATAAGTAGTGAAGTAGCAGAATACTTTCTTCTTTCTCTCTATAGTTTATCTCTCTAGAGTTTCAGTGAATTCGTAAGAAAATAATAAAGGAATGAGCTTCTATTTATAGAAAAATGGACTGCATAGTAACTAACTCATGAACGGTCCAGATTGATTTACTTTAATCCGATGGTCCATATTTAAAGCAAAATCTTTTAAATAAAATATAATATATTCTATTTATAATCTAATAAAACGAATAACTTTATAAAAGATTTTACTATGCAAACACTATGCAGGCACTATGCATAATAAAATATAATATATTCTAATTATTGTCTAATAAAATAGATAACTTTATAAAAGTATTCTGTTTTATATAAAAAGATTTTACTATTAGCCTAATAAAATGAATAACTTATAAAAGTATTTCATTTTATATAAAAAGCTTTTCTGCTTTTATTACATTAATAATACCAATAAAACAAAACTGAAAGTGACTTATCACATAAGCATCAATACTTAGTATGCTACTATGCAACCGCCAGACATATTATTGTACTTTATTACCGAGTAGTTCAACAGTATTAATGGTAAAACTTCCGCCGTTATTTTCAATAAAAATATTTTTGTCGTTTCCTCAATCCGACAATAATTCCGTTGTGGGGTCCACCAATGATTGTTCCATGTATACGAATATTCCTGTTAAAATGAATCTTCCCCACCAATCGAATAATATTATATAACAACTTATGTACTTTGCAAAATTTATAAATATTACCCACAACTATAACATTATATCAAATTTACTCCATAATATTCAAAAATGATATTTATAGAAAATTCATCTTTATTTATAAAAGTTGGGGTCTTACAGATAAAGCGGCATTCTGCTCTGCAATCAATGTATCCCTGGCTGATCTAGCCTCATCCCTCTCTAATAGAGCAGTATCTCTCTCATCAAGAGCTGTCAACATCGCGGCCCTAGCCTGATCTCTATCATAGGTAATCGATGTAACCTCTCTGCTCCAAATGTCTTTGTCTTAGAATCTTTGGTAACATGGCACTTTTCGGGGTGGGAGAATCCATCACAAATCTTCATGTACTTCAAAGAATCAAATCATCGATGGGAATAACAGCCTCCTCTATAGGCTCATCATCATTAGAATCAGTCCCTTGCACTGTGGATCCTGCCGCAGCCAATGCAGTCTTTGTCTCCATCCATGCGGAAAACTCTACAGAATAACCGGATGACCGATGAAAACTCAACCACTCTCTCTCGATCCCAACAGCATACAAACCGGATCATCCTCCGTGACAACCGGCATTGTGACTCAAGTTACCGACTCACTACCCCCTTAAACGAATGAAAATCCTGGAATTGGTCAAACTGACACATAACGACCAATGGGTGGTAAGTGATCATGCCCCTCAAACCAGCCAGAGGGAGATAATCCATGCCCGGAGCATGAGTAATAAAGCTTTAGGGTGAGCTAAGCCCTGAACACGGCAATATAGAAAACGGATCTCCAATTCTTGCCAGAAAAGCTGACCAAAATGCAGCATCTGTACACTCTGCAGGCTGGAAGGAATACGTCATGGCTATATCACGGGTTAAACAAAATCCATGTCGTCTAAATGTGCCAATCGGTCTCAAGTGTGACATAAACCACACATACAACATGACCGAGCTACCTGTGAACACTCTTGCCGGATAAGTGCAGCAGTATGTAGCTGACCTCAGAGTCTCTGCAATAATCATCGGTATAATGGTATGACCCTCCCTGAGAGCTCTCACTGCCAAGATAACGCCGATATCTAGCTCATCCATGTACTGCGGCATGTAGACGTATGACAATACGCACAACAGTAGTATATTCACTCTGGTTGAACGCCAATGATCCTCCAGTGTGGTGAAATCCTCGGAATACCGTGCATAGCTGTCCTCAGAGCCAAACCTATCAAATAGGAAACGCTGGGATATCACGTGGCTGGATGTAATCTCATCATGTACCACTCTGTGCCTCAATCCTGTGAGGGTCATGAACTGTCTACTCATGTCTCCCATCACCATGTGCACGCAAGGTCTGTCCAGCGACAGCATCATCAATCGTGCATACTCCTCCAAAGTAGGAGTCAGCTCACGGGTCCCAAAGCGGAATACCTGTCTATCCGGCACCCAATGCTCTAGCATACTATCTACAAATCCTGTGGGAACATGAAACATCAACAGGGTCATAGTTTGCTGTAGCAAATCATCTACGATCACCATGTCTGATGGTGATATACTATCATACCATGAGCGCATACCAGCTACCATCACAAATGGTGGGGTATGATCAATACGACTAACTGTCGAAGAAGACATCTGTACGGGCCATGTCATAAGACCATCCAGGGGTCAATGTTTAATATCTCTGGACATACATACATATGCATAACATAATAACATGAATGATACAATAGATGGCAATATGATATAGGGAATGGAAAACTGTACATACATTCCTAAGTATATCATCATCTAATACATCTCTGTACAGCTAAAATACAGGGAAATGGGGCGAAGCTACCCAACAGCTAACAGAGGCCTATCAAAAGAGATAACGAGAAATACATCAGAAAAAGTCAATATTATCGATGTCTACATCATCGATCCTGTTCACCTGATGTAACTCCTCCTGAGTCACTGGATCTCTATCTACAGGGATGTCAAGCCGATATAAGGTAGGATCTGCACCGACAAAGCCATATGGGTCACCTGAGGGACCAGCGCCAGAGCTGGAAGGATCAAAAGTATCTACTTCTGCAGGATCTCTGCCCAAATGCCAAATGAAAAGATGTGACCGGTCCAGCTGCCGAGTCAATCTATCAATCTGTGTCACTTGAGTCGGGTCTCTGACACAGGTTAGCCAATCTGTCATCATCACGAATCCTGGAACCATATCCCCATAAACTGTGTGGCGCGAGTCTGAGCTCCAATGGTATGAGGGATCCACCAATACTGGAACATCTCCTGAGAACAGGGGCCCTTTGACAATGTAAAACCATCAATCCCCAACAATGGGATGTCAGTGATGGGTGACTTCGAAATAGGCCAATAACAACTGGCAGGAGGCAAGATTGGCATACGGATCTCTCATGTAGTGCTCCTAATAGCATGCTCTCCTAAATAGAGCTCCCATCCTCCATCTGTAAAGAGAGGAATCCTGCGGGTGGAAATGATGTACTCTACTCCAGTCGGGTACCCATCCTCAAAACCAACTCCTAAATGCTCTCCAGAGTAGGGAATCCATGTGATGACATCGGCTGTCAATAGCTCCAGCTGTAGGCGACAGTGAGTGAAACCCTCAGCAACAGGGACCTTCGCCAGTATGGAATGATGCCATCTCCGTCCTTGTGGATAGGTATCTAAACCTAACACTCTCACAGGACACAAATAGGTAAGCCTCTCATAGGCCCAAAACTGCCAACACAAAGGCAAACAATTGCTGTTAGTCAACACTCTTAACCTATACATGGGAAAAGACAAGAGAAACACTCACTAGCAGAAACAGGTAGAATCCTAACCATGCCTTGGTCAAGCCCTGCAATCGTATGCGCATTCCCCTGAGGAAGTAGGCAAAGGTGTAGGAACCCCAATCATACTCTCCTATATGGTCCACGTGTCGAGTGGCGCTGATCAAAGTGAAGGACACCGTAGAGGAATTATTTGCTATGAAGCAGCCCCTAATGATCATCAGGAACAATCGCCGAAGAATGCGATCCCTGACTCTCACATCATCGGGTATAGGCTCACTAAATAACCCGCTCATAGAATCTACGCTCAAAGGACCTGTACGAATAGTCCTACCCTTGAGCGCCTCCGCCGGAACTCCTAACAAGGATCTAACGGCAGTAGGGGTGATATCCGTCGTGCAAGGCACCGGCTCCCCTCTAAACTCTATACCTGTGATAAACCACCAATCCATTGATGTCATCATCACCTCACAATCAAACAAATGGAGTGACTTAGTCTGGTGAAACCACAGCTCAGACAATGCCCTGATATAACCCCAGGGACAGCAACGGGGTAGAATAGAGAAGAACATCCCAAATCCCCAGCCATGGACGATCGCTCTGTAGTCATCATGCATGGCTTAATACATAGAGTTGATGCTAAACCAGTTCCCTTCAGGCTGTGTGAAGCCAGGAACCTACATCAAATGCAGATCAACATCAGAATCCTTGACTCCTCATCAATAGGAAATAAGGAAGATTAAGGATCTAACTTTATACCTCGTTTGCGTGCAAGTATACTGAAGGATGCCTACTCAAGTCACCCAGAAGATCTGAGTTCGCCACTTGAATACCTGTCAATTCCCTACGGGGAACACGTACAGCAGGAGCGGGAACCTCGATCGATACATCCTCCTCTTTGTCCTCGACATTTGGCACTTCAACCCGAATAGGACATATCACAGCCTCCGCCAAACGACGAGGCTGTCTAACAAAACGGTGCTGAGGCTCTTCAAAAGCCCTCCTTCGTACACTAGAAGTGGTCCTACGGGAACTACTCGGCTGATTCGGATCCATAATATCTGGACAACAAGTCTCCAAATCACCTCAGAAAGGGTGTGGTAATTTCTTACCTGGAGTCTTTTCCAAAATGCATTCTATGATTACATGCTTATATGCATTATTTAACATACATATACAGTAGAGTTAAAAATGCATGACTACCCAATGCCTACATTTTGGGAAATTTTTGCCATAGCCCCCTTTGTAAATGGGACTATCCACATGCACATAGGCATGACTAGGTGGCCATTCAGTAGCACACCTATACACAGTCATATACATCCTATATGCATTAATCACATCACAGTAAAAATCTGTAAGTGTAGTCTAATTACTAGGATTATTTTACTTCATGCCTTTACTCATTTGTCCTCAGATAAGATAAGAAATGATAGTAAAAGGTGCCAATTTGACTGTTTCAAAAGTTAAATTTTTCACATCATTATGTTCAGCATGGTTTAATCCTAACATTTACTATGTTTAATATTTTTTATCAAGTCATATCAGCATGAATATTCACTACTATGTGTCTAAATGCATTTCATGCAATAAGTCATTTTCCAACGGATAGAAACTGGAAAAAAATACATGCATATGTTACCAGGACAATGAAGAACGCTTGTACGGTGACAGAATATGAAGAAAGTTGCCCGAACACTGCAGATTTGAAGAAGAGCTCTCAGATTTCCTTCGCTGTGCGACTTAAAAATGACTTATGAAAGCAACCAGTCGCCTATACATAGGCACGACTGGTCGTAGGCTAACCTGCGGCTCCTACAGGTATACATGCGGCCCCACTACATGAGTCCCCCACGTCCGGCTCACTCCAGTTAGAGTTGCAAAGGAGGTCTCACAAGCTGAAAAGGCCAAATCAGGAGTAAAAATGCTACGCGATTGAGCGGAATAGCCTAAAATCCTGGTTTCTCATCAGTCAGAGTTAAACTCCCGTCGTCTAAATGGTATTCACCTGAATGAAGGGTATACTATACCAATGAGCTCAGCTTTCACAGATCATGCTCGGTAATACCCCACAAAGGTCCGATGCTGTCATTTGTAGGGTCACAACCCTAAACGTCCCCGGCGGGGGTTACAACGCAAAACCAGGATATATTAAACGTCCCTGGTGGGGGTTACAATGCAAAACCAGGACATATTAAATGTCCCCAGTGGGGGTTACAACGCAAAACCACGAAATATCAAACCTCCCCAGTGGGGGTTACAACGCCGAAGTTATCAAATCATCCACGTATCCCCGGCGGGGGTTACAACGCAATACAACCATTGATACACACATCAATGAAGGTCAAGCAACCTTGACGTCATGTTAGCTGATGGAAAGTAAACCCATCGAAGAAACTCATCCACGTATCCCAGGAGGGGGTTACAACGCAATGCTACCATTGACACATACATCAATGAAGGTCAAGCAACCTTGACAATGCACCTAGCAGGGATCTATCCGCTGATACACACATCAACGAAGGTCGGGAAACCTTGACAATGATAAACTGTTGGAAGTAACTCTGACAAAATGAGGGAATATGTTATACACATCCTCAAATAGACGAAGCTTTATCCCCATAGATCTCTTACACACAAGAGGTACCTCTATGGAATACAAGCTAATGTCTAGGATTTAAGGCTTTGGTGATAGTCCCAACGTCAACATCCTTGAAGACTTGGATCGCATGTCCAAGCCATCGTTGATTGTCATCCCAATAGGATTACCTGGCAATCATGCATTCTACATACATTTGCATCATGTTACTGCATATAGCATCATGTTTATCTTGCTTGCATTTCAAGTGTCTAGGATTCTTTATCCTATCCATGCCTTGCATTGCATGAATATGATAAAGAGGGGCATCTGTAGACACTCAAAATTTTCTGCACTCTTATTACCAACATTGCAGGAGGGTAGATTCGTCTTTCGGAGATAACTCTGGAAGATAGCTTACATCCATTCCAGATACTACCAGAAGTTCAGTTCTAACCAAGAACACAAATCGAGAACTTTATATCAAACTCGGAACACACACCGGGAATGTCATTTCCAATATCGAAGATAACCCCGAGATATGCATATCAAAAGACCGGCAACAACACCAGAGAGGAAAGTTCTGTCTCAGCGATAACATTGCGACGTTCAGTTCCAGTCCCAGAGATAACACTAGGAGTAGCAACTCCATCCTTGGTGATAGCCCCAAGAGATGCCATTGTAGTTTTGGCGATAACTCCGAAAATGCTTATTTCAAACACATGGAATCAGCTTCAAACACCCTGTCGAGGCACTCATACCTCAGACTCGGAGCTAACAACGGGCAGACAGGCACATCCGCAGAAGACAGTGAGGCATACAAACAAGCAGTCCAATCTTAGATGTAACCCTAAGCAACGTCTGCTTTTCGCTCAAACCGGCGATAACCCCGGTGAGGAGTCAACACGTCATCTTACCATCTCAACAAGATGATATCGTGGCATACCAACAAGTAGTCCAATCTCAGATGTAACCCTGAGCAACGTCTACTTTCAACTCAAATCGGCGATAACTCCGGCGAGGAGTCAAACGTCATCTTGTCTCTTCAACACCTGTGCGTCGTCTTAACACTTCATACATACATACATCCAACAATGTCCCACAAGAATCGAGGAGTGACAATCCCGAGTGACTATTATGCGTGGCAGTACTTTTGATAGAATTTGAAGCTTGAAGACCATGGACATAGACCCCTCTTCCTGACTTTGTACAATCTCTAATCCATGTCATTGCGTAACTCTTGACACAAGCGGTCCGAAGAAGGTCAGATATACCTCGTTCGGATGCTCAGATTGAAGTTCTGCAAGTTCGAGTAGACATTATAGTGCATGAGTGCACGTACTACGAGATGACAGGACCTGCGAGGCTCGGATGCACCACGACCAGTCGTAGGTACAACTGTGGCTGCCGCAGGTGTACCTGCAGCCATCCTTCTAAATATACAAGCCTTGGGTCAGCCATTTGAAGGGAGGAGAAGAGAGGAAAAGGCGAGGAAGCCCTGTCCATTTACTCTACATACACATCTTTTGAGTGTTTCCTCATCTTTAAACACTTGTTAGCTCACATATAGCTACTTTTTATCCGGCGGGAGCTGAGTGTTTATCCATTTAAAGTCATAGAAGTCTACTTTGGCAGCCCACTGTAAGCCTTCCCCTATCTTATAAATCCTTCTTCTCATATTGGCACACACTGTTATACACATTGAGAGTCGTGTTGTGTGTGTAAGCCCGAACTTCAGTCCGTGGTTTTCATTTCTGTCTGTATATATATACTTATATATGCATATATTTCATATATAGACTAACATTATCGAGTTATGCCTCGATTGTGCCTAAATTTCGGTCTGGAGCGTTTATTTGATTTTATATATATATATATAAACTGCGGTCAGACTCTATCTGATGAGCCAGGATTTTACATCCGGTGCGTTTAATTGCTTTTATATATATATATACTTGTATATATAATTGTTGTTAGACATATCTGATGAGCCTGGATTTTACATCCGGTGCGTTTAATTGCTTATATATATATACTTGTATATATAATTGTTGTCGGACATATCCGATGAGCCTGGATTTACATCTAGTGTGTTTATCGCTTTATATATATATATATATATATATATATATATTTACATTTCGTCAGCACTGAAGTTTACTTCGTGGCCATTTACTGACTTTTATTTATATTTTCATCACGCCTGGAGTTTACTTAAGTGGCGGTTGATCACTTTTTACTGACTTTATTTATATTTCGTCACTTTGAGTTTACTTACATGGCGGTTGATCATGTTCATATATATATATATTTGCATTTATATATATATATATATATATATATATATATATATATATATATATATAATCGCCATCGCTTTCCATACAAATTGCAAGTATCATGTGAGTTTAGGAATCATGTGATCACAGTGTTCGATCAATGAATCTAGATTCGGTTCCCATGATAGACATTTTCAAATTGTAAGAAGCTTGTACATTTTTTTACGTGTCTCAATTTCCTTGGATGATCATTATGCACATGAGGAGCTCGACATCACAGATATTATTTTTCTAGAATGCTTCAGATCTCTAGAAAATAAAAGCAAACAAGCCGAACATTTAATAATAAAATGGAAGTATGAAAAGGTCTCAATTCCTATTGAGCAAAGGGTTTGAAAAACCTCTTTTACAAAATGTCATTGCTATATTGTGGTTAAAAATAAATTTTTCTATAAATTCAAACCCTTTGTATATAGGTGCGAACGAGGCCTCGCATTACTTTCAAATAACTGCACATTAATCCACACACATACACAAACACACACATTCATATAACAATTTCTTTGAAGAGTGGCGGTCATCGTGGTAACACGGATGTTGGGGGGTGCCTAACACCTTCCCTCCGCATAATCAAGCCCCGGACCCAAAATGAATCTCAGTTTCACAGACCCGTCTAGAAGTGTCAAATCACTGGTTCAATGTGTAAACCTTTTTCGGTTGCGTTTGTGCAACCACTTAAATACACCAATTGGCGACTCTTAAAGTCAAATCGTCGACATTATACATGTCGGACCTTTTTCACTTGTTTTTTCAAACAAATCTCACATTAACATGAGAACACCAAAGAACAAGTAACGAAAAGGGACACTCAAAAATCCCGACGTCGACACACGGGTTACTATTCACTCTAGTATTATTCACTTGGGTATTCGGGGCACTTTTTGTGTCGGAGTACTATTTATGAGTTACTATTCACCAGAATATTATTCACTCGGGTATTTGGGGTACTTTTCATGTTGAGGTATTATTCACAAGGTACTATTCCCGAAGTACTATTCACAGGGTACTATTCACGGGGTACTATTTACCCAAAAAATATATTTCTTTTCTGTCCAAATTATTTTTGGTACATGAATATTATTCTTGAATTTTACTCTACAAAGCAGTATCATGTCGACAATTTGGACGTTATTGATTTCTGGATAAATTAAATTATAAATCTTTAAAATTTATCCTTGAACTTGTTTTATTGAATTATTATGTCATTGTCATCATCCTCACGCTTATATTGTGATTAAAGTCATCTTTGGCTTACGTGCATAGATGGACTTGCATTGATTATGACCAGGGATTATTCGGTATAATCATGACCGTAATATAATGAATGATGTGGTAAAAGTCCTCATTGGCCTGTAGTTCATTGATGGACAGTTGTTGGTATGATTATGACCAGAGATTATTCGGTATAATCATGACCAATGATGATTACATGAATATCCTTGGCCCGTAATGCAGGGATGATTCGATGATGTGGTTTACTTATTAAGCTGAGTCTCAGCAATAAAGTTGATGAAAAACTTTTTAAATCATAGAAGATAGTACATTTTATACTCTACTTGACTCTTCTAATGGATTGCTTATTCCGCTGCAGTTGTTGATCTAAAACTTGTTGTCTATTGTATTCTATTAGTTGTTATACTGTTGAAGGCTAAGGATAATTTATTCTGCATTATCTTAGTCATAATATTTCTTACTGGGCTAGTTGAGCTCACCCTTTCTTTCATTGTTCCCTTCAGGAAATGAGAATATAGCTGGGACGAGTCGGGGAATGGAGTGATGGTCCATGATAAATGGCTTTAGTAGTCCTCACTATTCTACGGAATAATGTGATAATAATTGTAATGAGGACTCCATTGAGTGTGGATATTATCTAGATGACAATATTCTTGTTTAAACTCTCAGCTATGTTTTGTCGTATTTTACACGACTGTTGTATAATTAAGTTGTATTTAAATTTATGTACCATGTATCTGGCGACTCAAGATGGGTGATGTATACCTGTTTTAGAGGTGTCACAGTCTTCATCTGATGACCTTTGAGAGAGATCAGGCTAGGACCTTGATGTTAACAGCTCTTGATGGGAGAGACACCGCTCTATTGGAGAGAGATGAGGCCAAATCAGCTAGAGATGCATTGATTATTGAGCGGGATGCTGCCCTATCTGCTCGAGATGTGGCCATTATAGATAGTACTTTAGTGAGATCCCTTACGACTGACATACTTGCCGATATGAGTGCATATATTGATGAGCATCATGCCACCATTGATGAGTGGGATTTATACCTGCGAATTAGATCCTTATGGCTTAAGATGTTGCCTGTTTTTTGTTATTTAGTTAGATTTTATTTATATTTTGTTGTTATTATGTTTTAGTTCTATCATGTAGGGCTTCGTAGTGATTTTCCAGCTTTCAGGGGCTCAATGGCCATTTTTGTTGCTCTTAAGCCATGTAGCCAGAGTTGTAGTTAAAGCCTGTATGCCATGACGCCAAATGTAAATTGGTACATACTGGAATTCGGTGCTGCAGCGCCAAGGATCGAACAGAAAGCCACGCCACAGCACCGGATGTTGCTATAATCCACTGGAAAGTGGCACCTCGGCGCCAAATCTGGCGCCCAACATACCATTTGCAAAGGTGCTCATTGTTGTCCTTCTTGGCCACAACGAACCCTTCTTATGGAGCTACACTGGCAGTAGCGACCTCCTGGCCTCTCTTTAGCCTACGCATGGCCTGCTAGCCCACTTGCTAAGCTTATATGCGCATCTGCAGTCATGAGTCTCCGTACCCAAATAGTAAAGAGCCTTTGACGACCTAAAGAGAGAATGGAGCAGTATATAAGAAAAGATGAGCCGCCTGCATTCAAACATCGAAGGATATTAGAGGATATCAGATAGAAATTATTACAGATAGCTTAGACTAGGATTTCTTTTACCGTAATTAATTTCTAGAAGAGAAAGAAGCTGTGTTCAAGGGAAAGAGAGTTATTGCATCCCATGAGCTCAAGAGGGTAATATTATAAGAAAGAGAAGATTTGGAGGAAGAACACTTCAAATCAGGGGTTTTCTTATTCCAAATCTCCCATTTATTTGTTTTTTTACTGATAATGTTGAATGTATTGAAAATGTGTGTTAGCTCCATAGTTATGAACTAACTCTATTTTTAGGATTGCAATGTAACCTTTTGTTGAGCTTAATTAACTTTCTCTCCTATTTTATATAATGAATCATTTTGGAATGGGTTGTTGTATTTCTTATTTAATGACTGATTGCTTGATAAAGAAATTGGTATTGATAGTAATGGAAATTGACAAATGGATGTTATTATCTATCTTTAAATACAATAACACCTGTTATGACCATGCCAATGGAATGTGTGCATAAAATGCTAATAGGATAGACATATCCCTATTTGCCTTGTGTGGCCTTGAGACTTAGCTTAATGACCTTGACCTAGTTATTTTCACGAATAGACATATATTGTTTTATCTGGTTAGGGATGTTCATTTGACCTTCGACAGAAGCTTATGCATATTTACTGTTCTCGGCTGACCATTCCTTGATTCGTTTGTAATTTGGAGAGTTAGGAGATTAGGCGACACATTTAGGGGAGTTATAATCCTATCATGACTTCCTAGCACAACTACTACTTTTAGTCTTATAACTCTTATTAACATAACTTAATCAACCATATTGTTTTACTTGTTTAGGTAAGATTAGTAACGACTTTACCTTAGTAATTATTTTCTCTTAAGACTTTGACCTCGTGGGTTCGACACTCTACTTCCATATATTACTTGTGGACCGCTTATGCTTATGCAGAATGTGTAGAGTGTCATAGTCTAGTGTGAGTTATGTCAAGGGAACCACCCTACTGATCAGTGTGCAATAAGCCCTGAGTCAGTTCAATTTGTTTCCAATTACGGGCGGCAACAAAATGCTAATCTTCCCACTCATTACCACCCGGGCTTGAGAAATCATCCCAACTTTTCTTGGATCAACAACAACAACAACAACCCCAATCAAGCACAACCTTCATCCACCAGGCCGAATTAATCTAACCCTTTAGGTTTTCAATCTCAGAATCAGTACACCCCACAGCCGCAAAGTGCTCAAAATTAGTTCCACCATCCACCACCTCAACAGGAGAGGAAGCCCAATTTAGAAGATCTCCTATCGAGGTACATTGCCCAGAATGAAACTAGGAGTAACAATTAAGAAGCCTCCGTTCAGAATCTTGAAGTACAGATGGGACAATTGGCCACCGCTTTAAATAGTCGTTCACAATGCACATTTCCTAGTGACACTGATGTCAACCCAAAATGGGAAGGCAAAGAACAATGTAAAGTAGTGACACTCAGAAGTGGGAGAATCACTAATGAACAAAGTGGAGAGAGTTCTCCAGTGGAAGAAGTAGTGACTGAAAAGGAACCTGAAGTGGAGAAGAACAATGAAAAATCTGGGGGTGAGGAAAGTATTCAAGATAGCCCTCCATCACCTTCTCCTCTAATGAATACAGTAAATCCTCCTCTCCCTCAGTTGCCTTTCCCCCAGCGTCTGCAGAAACAAAAGCTGGACAAGCAATTTTCTAAATTCCTAGAGGTATTCAAGAGGCTTCACATAAACATCCCATTTGCGGAGGCATTGGAGGGAATGCCAAGTTATGTAAAGTTTATGAAGGACATACTATCTAAGAAGCGAAAAATGGGGGATTATGAAATAATGGCGCTAACAGAGGAGTGCAACACCATCCTTCAAAAAAAGATTCCACCGAAGCTAAAAGATTAGGGAAACTTTACAATTCCTTGCACTATCGGGGACCAATTCATCGGCAAGGCATTGTGTGATCTAGGGGCTAGCATTAACTTGATGCTCCTATCTATATATAAGAAGCTGAGCCTAAATGAAGCTAAACCTACAAGCGTCACTTTACAATTGGCTGATAGATCTCTTACATACCCGAAGGGGATAGTAGAGGATGTGCTTGTTAAGGTTGACAAGTTCATATTCCTGGCTGACTTTATTGTACTAGATTTTGAAGAAGACAGGGAAGTCCCTTTAATATTGGGCAGACCATTCTTGGCGACGGGTATAACCCTAATTGATGTATAGAAAGGGGAGTTAACAATGAGGGTACAGGATCAAGAAGTGACGTTCAATGTCTTCAGATCGATGAAATATCCTAATACTCTTGAGGACTCTTACAGATTAATGCGATTGATAATTCAGTGAGGGAAGTGTTCTCAGAAACTTGTATTACAAACCCTTTGGAAGCTATATTGACAGGAGCCAGTACTACGGAAGAGCCCACACATGTGGAATATGCCAAGTGGCTAGATGAACCCTAAAGATACAAATAATTCCACCGACAGTTTGAGTCTCTAAATGATGATGAGGCATCAACTTCCAAGGCTCAGCCGTCGATCATAGAGCCTCCTATCTTAGAATTAAAGCCATTGCCAAATCACCTGAGGTATGCTTACTTAGGGGACTCATCCACTTTACCTGTGATAATTTCTGCTTCTCTAACTAAGTGCCAGGAAGAAAAGCTTTTTCTTGTGCTCAAGCAATACAAAACGGCCTTGGGGTGATCCATTTCTGATATTAAAGGGATTAGTCCAACGCTATGTATGTACAAAATCTTACTGGAGGAAGGGTCGAAGCCATCTATTTAGCATCAGAGGCGGTTAAATCCAATTATGAAAGAGGTCGTCCGGAAGGAGATCATTAAATTTTTAGATGCGAGCATTATCTACCCCATCTCTGATAGCCCTTGGGTAAGTCTTATCCAATGCGTGCCAAAGAAGGGCGGAATGATGGTAGTGCCCAACGAGAACAACGAGCTAATTCCCACCAGAACAGTGACTGGGTGGAGGGTGTGCATGGATTACAGGAAATTGAACAAATCTACCTATAAGGATCATTTTCCTCTTCCATTTATTGATCAGATGCTTGACAGGTTAGTTGGGCATGAATATTATTGTCTGCTAGATGGGTACTCGGGGTATAATCAGATTTCAAGTGCTCCTGAAGATCAAGAGAAGACAACGTTCACATGTCCGTATGGGACCTTTGCCTTCAGGAAAATATCTTTCGGTCTATGTAATGCTCCCGCAACATTTCAGCGGTGTATGATGTCGATCTTCTTTGATATGGTTGAAAAGACCCTAGAGGTCTTCATGGACAACTTCTCAATATTCAGGAGCTCATTTGATAATTGCTTCAAAAATCTGACTGTCGTTCTCCATAGATGTGTCGAAACTAACCTTGTGTTGAATTGGGAGAAGTGTCACTTCATGGTTGAGGAGGGCATTATTCTAGGCCATCAGGTTTCTTGATAAGGCAAAGATAGATGTCATCAATAACCTTCCACTGCCCACCTCAGTGAAAGGGGTAAGGAGTTTCCTCGGGCATGCCGAGTTTTACAGAAGGTTTATCCAGGACTTCTCACGAATTACAAAACCATTGTGCACGCTATTGGAAAAGGACATGCCTTTCCAATTTGATAAAGCCTGCCTGAGTGCCTTTGAGTTATTAAAGAAAAGACTTGTCTCGGCTCCTATTGTTGTAGCCCCTGATTGGACCTTCCCTTTTGAACTAATATGCGACGTAAATGATTTTGCTATTGGGGCGGTTCTAGGCCAAGAAGGGAGAAGGTTTTCCACACCATATACTATGCCAGTAAAACTTTAACGGATGCTCAGCTGAATTATACTACCATTGAGAAGGAGCTGCTGGTAGTGGTCTATGCATTTGATAAGTTTCGTTCCTACCTCATTGGGACGAAGGTGATTGTATACACGGATCACTCGACAATCAAATATTTGATTGAGAAGAAAGATGCTAAGCCGATATTGATAAGGTGGGTCTTGCTTCTCCAAGAGTTTGATTTAGAGATCCAAGACAAGAAGGGGACATAAAATCAGGTAGCTGATCACTTATCAAGGTTGGAAAACACCCCACATTCAGGAGATGCTGAAAAAGCCATCAATGATTTCTTCCCGGACGAGCAACCCTTTGTCGTCCATAGCAAAGCCCCGTGGTATGCAGACTTTGCCAATTTTGTGGCTTTCCAAGTGCTTCCTCCAAACCTAAGATATCAACAGAGAAAGAAATTCCTAAAATATGCCAAGCAATATTTATGGGATGAGCCATTCTTGTTCAAGCAATGTTCTGATCAAATTTTACGAAGATGCTTGCTGGATGAAGAAATTGAAGATGTGCTACATCATTACCATTCTTCAAATTATGGTGGTCACTTTGGGGGTCAAAGAACGGCAGCTAAAGTGCTTCAGTCTGGATTTTACTGGCCCACCCTTTTCAAAGATGCACACACATATGTGTTGCACTGCGATAGATGCCAAAGGGTGGGAACTATTTCGAGAAGGCGTGAATTGCCCTTGCAGAATATTCTCGAAGTGGAAATTTTTGATGTCCGGGGTATTGACTTCATGGGTCCATTCCCGTCATCCTACACCAATCTTTATATTCTTGTGGCAGTGGATTATGTCTCCAAGTGGGTTGAAGCTGTGAGACCCCAGATTTTATGAATAAAGATTTAATTTTCTCGAAATATTTTTTTTTATATTATGGTGTTGATTTGATGTAATATTATAGTTGTGAATAATATTTACAAATTTTGCAAAGTAAGCAAGTAGTTGTATAATATTCGTTTGGTCGGGGAATATTCTTTTAGTCGGGGAATATCCGTACGACAGTACAATCATTGGTGGACCCCACAACAGAATTATTGTCGGTTAGAGAAAATGACAAAAATACTTTATGAAAATAACGGCGGAAGTTTTACCGTTAACTGTTGAAACACCCGGTGTTAAAAGTACAGTAATACGCGTGGTTGTATAGTGGTACACGGTATTGATTATTGATGCTTATGTGAGAAGTCACTTAGTATTGTTCATTCGGGTATTCGGGACACTTTTCATGTCACAGTACTATTCACGAGTTACTATTCACGAGTTACTATTTATGGGGTACTATTGATCACCCGTAAAATATATTTCTTTTCGGTCCAAATCATTCTTGGGTACCATATTATTCCATGAGGAGATGTGCTAATTTTTTTAACCGTTGGTTGAAGATATAATAGTAAATCAATATGGACCGCTGGTGGAAAGTTATAATAGTGAATCAATATGGATCGCTGGTTTAAAGTTTTAATAGTAAATCAGTATGGACCGTTGCTTTAAGTTTTAATAGTAAATCAATATGGACCGTCCGTTTAAAAGTAAATCAATCTGGGTCGATTCATGAATTAGTTACTATTCAGGTCCATTTTCCTATAAATAGAAGCTCATTCCTTCATTATTTCTTACTTAATTCATCAAACTCTAGAGAAAAATTATAGAAAACTATAGAAAAGTATTCGCTACTTCCCTACTCTTATATTCAGTTTCTTTTACTTGTAAGGGATATTATTTGTTGTACTCGTAAGGGGTATTATTTCTTTTGTATTCATGAAGAGAACTTCGTTATTCCATTATTTATTATTACGTTGGAATAACTCAGATATGCTGTGAGCTACCCTATACTTGGTGAAATTTTTCATTATTTCATTCTTTATTATTCGTCGTAATATCTTGTCTGCGTGCGTTCTTGGGACCGGGTTCCATTATTTATTATTCGCCGGAATATCCCGCTCGTGCATTTTACGCCGGACTCGGGTTCCATTCTTTATTATTCGTTGAATATCCACGTCTGCACGCTTTTACGCTGCACTGGTTCCGTTATTTATTATTCTGTTGGAATAACCTGCATGTGCGGTCTATCGCATGCATGGTGATTTCTTTTGTTATTTCATTCTTTATTATACTCAGTTGGTTAAAACTTTGACTTCTATACTCCATGAAATTAGTGGAATATCCTTGATATTTGCGCTTCATCCAAAGATCTTTCATGGAAATATTCTTCCGAGCATTCTTGAATTTTACTCTACAAAGCAAAGATCATGTTGACAATTTGAACATTATCAATTTTTGGATAAATTAATTCTTGAACTTGTTTTATTGAATTCTTATATCATTGTCATCATCCTCATGTTTATATTATGTTGAAAGTCATCTGTGGCATGTAGTGCATAGATGGACTTGGTATGATTATGACCAGGGATTATTCGGTATAATTATAACCGTAATGTTACAAATAATGTGAAAAAAGTCCTCATTGGCCCGTAGTGCATTGATGGACAGTTTTTGGTATGATTATGGCTATGAATTCTCTTTGGCCGTAGTGCAAAGATGAATTGTTTTATGGCATGATCAGGACTGTTGATGAAAACATGATTATCTTAATCCGTAGTGCATGGATAATTCGTGGTCGTGATACTAAAGAATATCCTTGGCCGTAGTGCAAGGGTGATTCGATGATGTGGGTTATTTATTAAGCTGAGTCCCAGCGATAAAAGTGATGAAAAACCTTTTAAATCATAGAAGATAGTAGATTTTATTCCCTACTTGACTCTTCTAATGGATTGCTTGTTCCGCTGCAGTTAAACTTGATAGTTATTATATTTTATAAGTTGAACACCGTCAAGGCCAACGATAAATTATTCGCATTATCTTAGTCATAATATTTCTTCTTTGGGCTAGTTGAGCTCACCCTTTCTTTCACTGTTCTCTTCAGGAAATGAGAACGTAGCTGGGACTAGTCGGGGAATAGAGTGATGGTCCTAGATGGTGCATTAGTAGTCCTCACTATTCTGTGAAATAGTGTGATAATAAATGTAATGAGGACTCCATTGAGTGTGGATATTGTCTAAATGACAATATTTATATTAAAACTCACAGCCTGTGTTTTATCGTATTTTACACGACTGTTGTATAATCAAGTTGTATTTGAATTATGTACCATTTATTTGGCGAATCAAGATGGGTGATGTATACCTATTTTGGGGGCGTCACAGAAGCAGTTGCCTTGCCGACTAATGATGCGAAGGTAGTGCTTCAGTTCCTTAAGAAAAACATTTTTACTCGTTTTGGCACGCCTCGGGCTATCATCAGTGATGAAGGGTCGCACTTTTGTAACTAGTACTTTGAAGCCCTTCTAGCTAAGTATGGGGTGACCCATAAGATATCCACTGCATATCATCCACACACTAGTGGCCAAGCCGAGATTTCCAATCGAGAAGTGAAACGAATCTTGGAGAAGATTGTTAATCCCAATCGCAAGGACTGGTCGAAGAAGCTCGACGATGCCTTGTGGGCTTATCGCATAGCTTATAAAATGCCTATCGGAATATCTTCGTATAGGCTTGTCTATGGTAAGGCGTGTCATCTCCCAGTGGAATTGGAGCACAATGCTTATTGGGCTATTTAGAAGCTCAACTTTGATCTAGAAGCAGCTAGTGAAAAGCGACTCTTGCAACTCAATGAATCAGACGAGTTTCATCTGCAAGCGTATGAAAACGCTAAGTTATACAAGGAGAAGACCAAGAGGTGGTACGATAAGAAAATCCTCGAGAGACACTTCGAACCGGGCCAGAAGGTTCTTCTCTTCAACTCCCGTCTGAAGTTATTTCCAGGGAAATTAAAGTCAAGATGGTCAGGGCCATTGATGGTTGCCAAGGTTTATCCGTATGGGGCAATAGAGGTTGAAGACTCCAATTCTGACAAAACTTTCAAAGTTAATGGGCAGAGATTAAAACATTACTGGGGCGGCGAGGTAGACCGGCAGAACACCTCCATTACATTGGGAGACCCGGTGTAAGGCGGGATAATAGTCAAGTTGACGACTCTAAATCAAGCGCTTAATGGGAGGCATCCCCATCTCAGTATCAAACAAATTGCTTGTATTTTTATTTCATTCAGTATTCTTTTGGTTGTCTTCAGTTATTGTCTGTAGTTTGTAGTATAGCATGTAGTCTGTATAGTGCATGTATGTTAGTAAGTGTGTTTAAAGGGTTTTAGTAGTTAGAACTTGTGAATACTATGTCTGATTGTGTCTTTGAAGTGTTGATTACTGATTTGTAATTTTGGCTTGTGCAGGAATTTGTTCCTCAAAAGTCAGAATTTCTGAAGTCGCGCCGCGGTGCCACTGTTTATATTAGTGTTCGTGCCACAGCGCCGAACCTACGTTGTAGCCTCATATGTCACGCTGCAGCGCCAGATCTAGAGGGTATTCACTGTAAATTTGCGCCCTAATGCCAGAAAAAAACCTCTCTTCGCGCTGCTGTGCCAAAATCTTTCTGAACACACTACAAACTCGCACCGCAGCGCCTATGAGGGTTTGTTACCGCACTGCAACGCCAAATCTGACTTTTTGTTTTTTTAGTCGCGTCTCTTCGTTTATTTTGCAGCAGTTTCTTTTGCTTTCATCAGTTTTTCTCCTCCGTCCCTTCTACTTTAAAGGCCGATAGCCTACCCAACGGTCAATCCAGTCAGTTTCCTTCCGTTTAGAGGCCAACCATCGTGCAGTTATGTTCCAACCATTGCCTTTTCTCTCCTCAAGGCGTATTGTTCTATATAAGCAGAGTCTGGTAATAATTTAGTATATCCTCCTTCTCTATTTCAATTGGCTGTGATTAAATTTTCGAAATTAGCTTAAGTCTTTGAGAGTTTGGGTTTTATGGCTTCTAAGCGTTCTAGAACTAGTATTGGTCCCCCTCCTCCACCCTATTCCCGAGCTCGTGTTACGACTTGGGATGCCATGAAATTTCCATCGGAGGAGGCTTATAAGAGATGCACTCAAAACTTTTTAGCCCATAGTTTGGTGCCTGAGCGAGGGCTTAGGCCTGATGATAAAGTAGATGGTTAGATGAATGCTATGATTATCGCCATGAAATGGGTGCATTTCACCAAACCGCCGGAATTTGCCATGGTCGCGGTGGTGAAAGAGTTATACGCTAATGCCATTCCTGATGGCTCGCCGGCGGTACCAGTGAGGGGAAAGTTAATCCCATTAGATAACAAAGTTATCAATGCAGTCTATGGGACCCCTAACTATGACGATCGCGATTATCAGGAGAATGGGATTCAGAGTTACAGTACAGACGAGGTCATTAGGAAACTCTGCAAACCTGGGACGGTGTGGAAAATGAATTAATATACTGCTGGAAGGACGTCATTCCCCCAGCAAGCCCTTAGCTGTTATGGTAAGGCTTGGTACTCATTTATCTGTGCAAATCTCCTGCCTACGCGTCATTTGAGTGATGTGACCCGGGATAGGGTCATTTTTCTCTATGCCATTGTCACTAGTTTGAAAGTTGATGTGGGGGCGCTTATCAGCGAGTCCATTAAGAAGGCTATCAAGAGCAATGTTATGGTAGGCCTCCCTCACCCGTCTCTAATTACCCGTCTATACAAGAGGGAGGGTGTTCAGTGGGACAAGGAAGATGTCACCATGCCGCCCATGTCTACCATTGAACATCATCTTATAGGCGGTTATGGAGTCTGGGAGGGAGCTCCATCGCATCCCCGAGAAGAAGGATTTTTCTAGCGCCTCAGCCACCACCATCCGGTGATCCTTAGCCATCCACTGAGGCGGGAACCTCCACACACGTGCCAGTTCCCCCTCCTTCTGAGACCATTGATTATGGGGCTCTCGTACAGATTATGAACATCCTCAACTTTCTGAACTACAAGATCGACACGGTCGCCCAATGGTAGAATCAATTCCATCACTACCATGCGGAGTTCACGAATACACTCTCCAGCATTCATGCCGCTCAGGGAGGAGATGACGTTGATTTCATGTCTTTTCCATTTCCAACACCTCCAATATATGCTCCTTATCCTCCACAATTTTTGCCTGCTGAAGAGGCCCGCGCAGATGAGCCAGTGAATGTGGAGGATGATGGTGATGACGATAATGGAGATGACGATGATCTTCAGGTGGTCAGAGATGATGGCGAGGAAGGTGACGAAGGTGGTGATGCCCCAGATGCTTGAAGATGATGAAAGAGGCCATTAAGGGCACTGACCTGATTGCAAGTTTGGGGGAAGAATTTTTGTTATTTATCTATGTATGAATTGTGTTTGTATTTTAATATTTGAACTGCTATGATATGGTGTGTAAGTTTAATTATGTTTATTGGTGAGGACTTGAGTGAATGATATTTGAACTGCTATGATATTTGAACTTCCCTAGACTATTTAACTATGTTTAATTATATTTATATATTATCGTGATTATTATTATTGTGATTAAGTTTTTGCTTATGGTGAATGGTTAATTTGGATGCATGCTTTGCATAGTAGTCTTTAAAGTTTTATATGAATGCATGTTTTTGGTGGTATATCTTTTGCTTGGGAATATCTTGACTAAGTCAGATATTGTTTTACCTAAAGCCGTATTTTTTGGGTTTTACACTAATTAATTGGTATACATTAGTATACTTGATGCCATATGTGATGGCTTTGCCCTATGTTGAAAAGGGTACTTTATAGTTTATAGTTTTTGCCTATTATATTTTGATTAACTCTAACCCCCAGTCTGTAACTGTTTATATGCTGGGTTAGGGTAGTTTAGCGTTTAAGTTTTGTTTGTGGCCTTTGGCAAGTCGCCAAGAAATTATATCATTTTCTTAGACTAGTGGTAAATCTATGTGAAGTTGGGGCGTGTGTTTTAGATAAATTGAGACTGTCTTGGATCCATCCATTTAGCGAGCACTGACCAATTATCTTCTCTAGTTAATTGTCCAGTTTCAGGTTGTCTGTTTATTGTGTTGAAAATATCGTAAGCTATTAATACTCTGTTGATTTCAAGAATAAAAGACTTAGAGGCTTTTACACTTTCGGCTCTTTAGTTCTATGTAAAAAAACTATTATAATAACAGTCCTACGATGGGTTGAGATGGGCGCGGAAACGACTTTACCATAAACGCAGTCGATAAGAAAATCTATTTTGGACTTATGCTATTTACGTGGCCTTTGTGCTTGAGTTATTAGATTCTTAGGGGTGTTCTACACCTAGTGCCCTAAAGTCTTCTGGCTTGGGAGTCATAGATCGAAAGCTTGCCAATGAGTGCTCTGTTTAGCCTAATAGTAATCAAGTACTGTCTGAGTCAGAATATACTTCGTTATACTAGAACTTTTAAGCCTTTCGTGTTTTTGCGTCTTATCTTAATGTTTGTTATCTATGTGAGTTGGACAGTAAGCTTTTTGGTTATCACAGTCGACTGTGTGATCTTAATTTGGGTTATGGCTAGTTTAGATGTTTGGTCTGCACACACACACAGGATGGATCAATTACAGTCTCGTGTTTATTAATAGACATTAAGCCCTCGTTCGTATGTGTGTTTATCCTATTCTCATAAGATGTTCATGATTGTGCTTAGAGGCCATGGTATTAGTCTTTAGGATTTGTCTTCATTCGTATCTAGCAATAATGGGTATGAATGTCTGTTAGTTTGCTCGAGGACAAACAAAAACTTAAGTTTGGGGGTATTTGATGAGTGGGATTTATACCTGCGAATCAGATCCTTTGTGGCTTAAGATGTTGCCTGTTTTTTGTTATTTAGTTAGCTTTTATTTATATTTTGTTGTTATTATGTTTTAATTCTATCATGCAGGGCTTCGCAGTTATTTCCAGCTTTCAGGGGCTCAATGGCCATTTTTATGATCTGGCGCCCACAAATACCAGAAAGTTACTGATTAAAGCTCACTTGTAAGACCACAGTGTAAATTGGTACATATTGGAATTTGGTCTGTGAGTGGCCAAGGATCGAAAGCAAAGCCATGCCACAGTCACGGATGTTGCTATAGTCCACTGGAAAGTGGCTCCCTGCGCCAGTCTCGCCCAAATGTAAATCCGGGCTACTTCAATGCCATTTCTGTGCGCTTCTAACATTGTGTGCCTTTCAGCGCCTTAAATAACACTAACACTTATGGAGCCTTGGCCAGAATATGCGATCTCCTGCTCTCTTTAGTCTACATGGCACCACAAACATGAGCTCCTTGTGCCCAAATAGTAAAGATCCTTTGATGACCTAAAGAGAGAAAGGAGCAGTATATAAGAAGAGATGAGCCGCCGGCATTCAAACATCGAAGGATATCAGAGGATATCAGATAGAAATTATTACAGATAGCTTAGACTAGGATTTCTTTTACCGTAATTAATTTTTTGAAGAGAAAGAAGTTCTGTTCAAGGGAAAGAAAGTTATTGCATCCGACAGAGCTCAGTAGCTACGCAGTAAAGAGAAGATTTGGAGGAAGAACACTTCAAATCAGGGGTTTTCTTATTCCAAACCTCCCATTTATTTGTGTTTTACTGATAATGTTGAATGTATTGAAAATGTGTGTTAGCACCATAGTTATGAACTAACTCCATTTTTAGGATTGCAATGTAACCTTTTGTTGAGCTTAATTAACTTTCTCTCCTATTTTATATAATGAATCATTTTGGAATGGGTTGTTGTATTTCTTATTTAATGACTGATTGCTTGATAAAAAATTGGTATTGATAGTAAGGGAAATTGACAAATGGATGTGATTATCTATCTTTAAATACAACAACACCTGTTATGACTATGCCAATGGAATGTGTGCATAAAATGCTAATAGGATAGACATATCCCTATTTGCCTTGTGTGGCCTTGAGACTTAGCTTAATTACCTTGACCTAGTTATTTTCACCAATAGACATATATTGTTTTATCTGGTTAGGGATGTGCATTTGACCTTTGACAGAAGCTTATGCATATTTACTATTCTCGGTTGACCATTCCTTGATTCGTTTGTAATTTGGATAATTAGGAGATTAGGCGACACATTAGGGAAGTTGTAATCCTAACTTAACTTCCTAGCACAACTACTACTCTTAGTCTTATAACTCTTAGCAATAGCTAAATCGGCCAACAACCATGCAGTTGGCCTCGGATCTGCTAGCTCATGTAGATACCCTTGGGAAGGAGCTTGCAGCGTTACCCCCTTATTCGGAGAGAGATGCTATGTTAGATCTGATAGTCCGCATATATACTGATCTGTAGATAGACTTATATTTTCCTGCACAGACTAGTTTAGCCATTTTGTCATGTACATCACATATTGTATATATCAAACAACATTATATATGGCAGGGAAATATATTTTGATGCACTTCCCTTTTAGTTGTGCCTTGATACTTGCTTGATATTTGCCTGCTTCTTCAGAGCTTGTGATCTTGATGTATTCTGAACTCATCCTTGAGGTGTGGACAATAAGATGCCTCAGGATCTGTCAGAATGGATCATTGATCTGTATGTATCCCTACCCTCTTTAGTGTCTTGGGACTGGTTTCTATATGTATACGTGTAGAGGATTGTGACTTTTCCTCTCTGAGATTCACCGCACCAAAGATGGTCGCCAGTACTCCTATTTAAGAGGAGCCCAGTTAGTTCCATCTCTTATGGATTGGTGTTGCTCTTCAAGGAATCAACCGCAGCTTAGATGGTTGCCAACTCTCCCATTTATGGGGAGGCCAGGTAATTCCATCCCTTTGGTCTGAAGCCGATGAAATGTAATGGATTGAAGTTTGATCCCAGTACCGTGTGACAAGTATTTATGTTTTGGTAGGGGGTTAGACCGAACCATAAATGGTTGCCTACGTACTCTTATTGAAGAGGAGATCAGGTCTGCGTAGTTCGAACCTGGTGTAAAAGGTTCAACACTATATGGTGTAAGGGTAGAAAGGTGTAGAAATGTTTTTGTTGTTTTTGTTTATAGAGAAGGGTGTAGAAATGTTTTTGTTGTTTTTGTTTTATTACGACTGGGCTATATAAAATGGTTGCCTACGTACTCCCAGGTATCGGGGAGATCAGGTCGACGTAGTTCACCCCATGTTCAGGATGATTTGTAGCTAAAAAAGTTTGATCCCATGTTTAAGACAAACTGCGGGTGTGAAAAAGTTCGATCCCATGTTCAGGATAAACTGCAGGGGAAAGGTTCAATCCCTGGTGGTATAATCAAAATTATATAGAGTGTGAAATGAAAGATCTGATGATCTGAAAACCAGGCTGCTGGCTTGAAGAGTGTGTTTCCCTGATGAGGCAAATGGGAATGAAGAAAGGATTATGTGTAGTAAGGGGTAAAAAACCTGAAATGATTGGTAATCTGGTGATCCAAAACCAGGATGTTTGCTTGATGGTAACTTCAGACATAGTACCATTTCACGGTGTCTGAATTGATGAGATATGGAAATTTGTCGCCATCCATTTCTTGTAATCTGAGAGCACCTCCTGTCAATACCTCCTTGACAATAAACCGGCCTTCCCAGTTTGGAGCGAATTTTCCCTTTGACTGATCTTGGTTGTCAATGATCTTCTTCAAAACCAAGTCATGTTGTTTAAACTGTCGTAGCTGAACTTTTTGTTATAGGACCTGGCTATCCTTTGTTGGTATAACTGACCATGGAAGATAGCATCACTTCGCCTTTCGTCTATTAGAGATAATTGGTGATATCTGTCTTGTAACCATTTGTCTTCATCCAGCTGAGCGTCAATCAACACTTTGAGGGATTCCATTTCCATTTTTATGGAGAGTATTGCTTCCATCCCATAGGTCAATGAGTAAGGGGTTGCCCTAGTGGAAGTACGCATTAAAGTTCTGTAGGCTAATAGAGTCAGAGGCAAGAGGTTAGGCCATCCTTTGTGATTAGCGGACATCTTCTGCATGATCTTCTTGATGTTTTTATTAGCCACTTCAACAGCACCATTCATCTTTGGACGGTAGATGATGGAGTTAAGGTGTTTGATGTGGAATTTACTGCACAACTCATCCATCATTTTGTTGTTAAGGTTCTTAGAATTGTCTGACATAATTACCTCTGGTTGTCCATATCGACAAATGACATTGTTTCTGATGAAAGCAATGATGACTTCTTTGGTAACCCTGGGGAAGGAGGCTGCTTCAACCCATTTGGTGAAGTAGTCGATCATGGTAAAGATAAATCGATGCCCATTACTGACCTTGGGCTCAATGGGCCCGATCACGTCCATTCCTCATATTAAGAAGGGCCAAGGTGAACTCATATTATGGAGCTCCCTCGGAGGGGCGTGGATAACATTCCCATGAATTTGGCATTGGTAGCATCTCTTGACGTGGTCATCACAGTCAGCCTTAAGAGAGAGCCAGTAATGCCCTGTTCTGAGGATCTTTTTAACAAGTAGAGGGCCGCTCATGTGTGGGCCACATACTCCACCATGGATTTCATCCATGAGCCTCTTAGCTTGGTCCTTGTCCAGACATCTGAGGAGACATAGTCCAGTATCTCTTTTGTAGAGTGCATCTCCGCTCAGGTAGAACTTTATAGACAATCGATGAATCTGCCTTCTTTCAGTCGGGTTCGCCTCAGCGGGTATAGATCCATCTCGCAAGTACTCCTTGATATACTGATACCAAGGGTGTTGGATGGGAGGTAGCTCATCCGAAACTTCTCCAATGTAATTCCAATAGGTTGGAGCCTGTTATAGGGTAAGTGGGATGTTTGACATGTTTTCCTTGTCAGGTATGTTGATCAAGGAGGCCAAAGTTGCTAGCGCATCCGTAAAATCATTCTTATTCCTAGGAATGTGGAGGAAGTTTATTTCTTCAAACTCCAAAGCCATCTGTAAAACTTGCCAATGGTAAGGCAACAAATGTAGCTCTTTGGTGTGATAGATTCTTGTGGTCTGTCTGATTACCAATTTTGAATCCCCAAAGACGATTAACTCAGCGATACCCATTGATTGGGCAAGTTTGAGTCCCATGATCATGACCTTCATACTCAATTTGTGTTGTTGGTGCTAATAAAGCGCAATTTGACTGACGACAGATATCGCT
Source organism: Panax ginseng (assembly GCA_020205605.1). Taxonomy (NCBI): domain Eukaryota; kingdom Viridiplantae; phylum Streptophyta; class Magnoliopsida; order Apiales; family Araliaceae; genus Panax; species Panax ginseng. Next base: position 73,427,261 of record CM035142.1, on the reverse strand, counting down.
CCCCATACGGATACTAGAACTGATCCAGCTCCAGAACCTTCCATGTTAACAGCTCCATCAAAATACATTTTCCACGTACAACATGCATTGTACTGATGGTGTTACTGAACTTTCATTACCCCGTCATCGGGGAAGTATGTTTCCAAGGGTTTGAAATCCCCTGCAGGTGCGACAGCCAGATGATCCGCAATTCCTTGAGCTTTAATGGACTTTTGCCTCATGTAGACGATGTCAAATTGTTGTAGGATCAACTACCATCTGGACAGCCGACAATTCAATATGGGTTTACTGAACACGTACTTGAGAGGATCCACGCGGGATATGAGATGGGTTGTATGACCATGGAGGTAATGATGTAACCTCATGGAAGCCCATGCTAAAGTACAACAAATCTTCTCAATTAGAGTGTACTTGTGTTCACTGCTGCTAAATCTTTTGCTGAGGTAGTAGATAGGTCGCTCTTGGCCTCTATCGTCTTTTTGTCCTAGCATGTAGCCCATGGCATTGTCATTAATGGATAGGTACCTAAACAGGGGAACATCATCCTTGGGTGGTACCAAAACAAGAGCGTTAACCAACTACTCTTTGATTGTAAGGAAGGCTTTTTGACACTTATCGTTCCATTTCATAGAGGAGTTCTTCCTTAACAACTTGAAGATAGCCTCACAGGTTGCTGTGAGTTGAGAAATAAACCTGCTAATGAAGTTGATTCTTCCCAAAAATCCCCGTATTTCCTTATCTATTTGAGGAATGGGCATTTCCTTGATGGCCTAGATTTTGGTGGGATCCAACTCAATCCCTTTGTGGCTGACTAGGAAACCTAGCAACTTGCCTGATTTAACGCCAAAGGTGCACTTGGATGGATTCAACTTCAAGTTGTACTTACACAACCTGTTGAAGAGCTTTTTGAGATGGTCTTCTTCCCTTCGGGACTTGACAATGATGTCATCCATGTAGATATCTATCTCTTTGTGCATTAAATCATGAAAAAGAGCCAGCATAGTTCGTTGATAGGTTGCTCCGGCATTAATGAGGCCGAATGACAACCGTCTATAGCAAAAGGTTCCCCAAGGCGTGATGAATATAGTTTTCTCACGATCTTCCTTAGCAACCATGATTTGATGATACCCCGCAAAGCAATCAGCAAATAAGTACATGTCATATTGAGCAGTATTGTCAATGAGAATGTGGATAAATGGCACGGGAAAGTTATCCTTATGGCAAGCTTTATTCAGATCCCGATAATCCACAAAAACTCGCACCTTTCCTCCCAGTTTAGGCACGGGGACTATATTTGATAGCCATTCAGGATATGTGGACTCCATGATGATGCCAGCTTGAAATTATTTCATAATTTCATCTTTAACCTTTAAACCCCACTCAGGTTTTAATCACCTGAGCTTCTGCCTGACTGGCTTGAATCCCTCTTTAATAGGAAGGCGATGGATGACGATGTCCGTGGACAAACCCACCATGTCTTTGTGAGACCATGCAAACATATCCTGGAATTGGGTTAATAGCGCAACCATGTCATTCCTTTGGTTTGGAGTGAGGTTTGTACCAATCTGGATCAACCTAGGGCTTTCTAACGTTCCGAGATTGAATGAGGTGGTTTGATCAAGATTTGGTTTGGGTTTATCTTCGACCCATTCCTTGATCTCCTGAGGTATCTCAATGTCCTCTTGTATTTCCATCAAGTCTGAGTCCAACTTTTCATCAAAGTTACTGTCCTTGTGGAAAAAAGGCACCTCATCAGCAAGTACAGGCACATCTAAATTTAGAGTCCTGAAACAAAATATGCTTTCACTAAATATATAAAACCGTTCAATCATACAAAGTGTTAGCATGTACTGATAAAATAACTGCTAATGTTGTACAAAAAAGTAAGTAGTTAAAGCTATCTACAGGGCAGACGAATTCTACCCTTTTTACCCTTGGCGGCAAATGCAAAGGAGTCTTTGCTCCAATTGTGGGGTGAAGTCCTGTGGATGGCGAATGAAGTGGTCACATCATCGTCCTCCTTCTCCTGAATGATGACCATAATGTCGGGACAATGATCATCTGGAGTGTATCTATTTGTGTGCTCATCATAAAAAAGGATGCGTAGATGAGACAAACTCCTGGAAATATCTTGTTTTCGTCTCCGTTCCTCTTCTTCCACTTTGGGATTAGGAATCAGGACCTCTTTTGCTTTAATCGGTATCGGTTTGGGAAATAGCATAGCCATAACATGGGCTGGAACCTTTATCGGAGACTGTATAGGCTCAGGATCGGTAGGTGGAGATAATCGCCTTATGGCTGAAGATGAAGGAATCTGTTTGTGCTTGTGAGGATTCTTATTACTGGAGCTAGCAGAATAACCTAATCCAGCTGTCCCTGTTCGACTAGGAACTTGAATTGGGTGCTTAATACCCTGATGATCTTTGCCCAACCCTTGTTCGGGTTGATGATCCAATGATATCATCTCTTGAGTGGCCGACATTACCTCGGCAGAAATCTTGAGTGTGAGAGGTGGAGCCCCAATGGGATGGTAATGAGTGTTTCTCACCTCTAGGGCATGGAAACTGACCGGCTCAACTTTAGAATTGAAGTTGATGAGTGGTATGTCACCTTGTTCAGGACATTCCGGCTCAGCATTAATAATGACTAGGCTATTGTTGATAATGTACTTGAGTTGATGATGAAGGGTGGAAGGGACGACTCCAGCCATATGAATCCACGGTCTTCCCAAAAGAAGGTTGTATCCTGTGGCTATTCTGAGCACCTAAAAGGATATGATGAATGTATGTGGACCAATCTCCACTGGTAGTTCAATCTTTCCAACGACATTTCATCGGGACCCATCAAAAGCTTTGATAACTGTATGGCTACTTTTGATCCTTTTGGGGTTGATATCCATCTTCTCCAAGGTAGCACAAGGATAGATATTCAGAGATGAACCTCCATCTATCAAAACTCCTCCTACCATGTATTCGGAGGACAAAACTGCTATGTGTAACGGCTTTCAATGACCAGTCCCTTCAGCGAGTATGTCGTCATCTGTGAAAGATATCACATTGTTGTTAAAAATGTGATCAACCAGATGTTGGAATTTTTCCACATCCACTGATTTAGGTAAATGGGCTTCTTCCAAGACTTTTAGCAAGATCTTCCTGTGATCTTCAGAAGAGAAAACCAAGTCCAGTATGGAAATTTGTTGTGGAGCTTCTCTCAAGATTAAAACCACCTTGGCTTCTTTATGGCCCATGGTACGGAGGAACTCTTCAATTTTCTCCATGGGAACTTTCCAATTTGACCTGATGGTAGGTTTCATCACTCGATGGGAAAGATACAGTGGATTCTCCTTCGACACTGCAGCAGTTGTATGTGTTGTAGATCCTTCAGCCTGCCCATAATTCCATGGGACTTTTTTCAAGCTGACAACAGGATATTGTGGCCTAGATAGCAAGCGAATTGTCTTTGGTGCAGTGTCAGCACCTTTGAGTTGAATTGCTTGTATTGTGAGTGGTCTGGCAGACAAATCATCTTCAGCGGATATAACTGCTACGTCATCCTTCCATTTTGTAGGACATGTGTTCCCACTCTCGAGTAACAAAGTGTCGTCATCTGCCATTTGCAGGACACCGCTATTGTAAGACCCCAACTTGAATAAAGAATAATTTTCTTGAAATATATTTTTGAATATTATGGTGTGGATTTGATATAATGTTATAGTTGTGGATAATATTTATAAATTTTGCAAAGTAAGCAAGTGGTTATATAATATTCGATTGGTCAGGGAATATTCATACGACGGCACAATCATTGGTAGACCCCATAACGGAAGTATTGTCGTAGTTAGAAAACGACAGAATTATATTTTTATAAAAATAATGGCGAAACTATTACCGTTAAAACTGTTGAACTACCCGGTAGTAAAATTACAGTAATACGCGTGGTTGCATAATAGCACACGGTATTAATTATTGATGCTTACGTGAGAAGTCACTCAGTTATACTCAATTATTGCTACAGTAATTGTTGCATCATATCTCTCATATTATTGATTCAATTATTGTCACAGTATCATCTGCATAATATATATTATTAAATCAATAATTGAGACGGCAAAGTTATTAATATTATTATTTGCAATATTGACAATGTCTAGAAATTCTGTCAAGGAGAGGTCTGGTCACCTAATCTAAGGCGCCAATAAGGAGAAATCCTTATCGGAAAGCCCTCTTTCACGAGGAGCGACACGGTTGATAAATATTATGAATTATAATATTAATGATGAATAAGTTCGTGTTGATTAAAGATGAAATTGATAGTTCCATTGTGTTGGAATTATTAGTGTTAGTGAAAATTGACATTTATTTCAATAATAATTGTTGTCTGGAGGTTATATTGACCAATCGGGTAATTAATCGGATAAATGAGAAATTAATTGCTATTAATTCACATGCTTATAACTATGTGTTCACATGTGTGTACTATTGATTCACATGTATGTACTATTAGAGGAGGTGGTGCAAGATTGATAATACTTGCATGACTAAATTAAAAATGGAGGTATAGATGAAGGTACTATACTGTAATTAGTTTTTTTCACATGATTATACTATTGAGTAACATGAATGAACTATTAATTCACATGATTTACTATTAGGGGAGGTGGTGCAAGTTTGATAATACTTGCATGACTAAATTAAAAATGAAGAAAAAGAGGAGGTATTATACTGTAATATTTTGAGCCCCAAAATGTGCAATTATTGAAACTATATTTTCCTATAAATAGAAGCTCATTATTCCTTCATTTCTCACTAATTCACTAAGTCTCACAAGAGCAATTATTATAGAGAGAAAGAAGAAGAGAAGTTTGCTACCTCACTTATTCCAAAGATCGATTTTTCTTAAGGTAGGGGGTATTATTTATTTCAGTATTCATGAAGAGAGTTATTTCTTTCAATATTTCGTAAGGGTTGTTATACCATTCTTTATTATTACATTGGAATAACTTCATGTCATGCTTGATCTATCGCATGCCTGGTGAATTCTTTTGTTATTCCATTCTTTATTATTACATTAGAATAACCTATCTCATGAGACTACCGCATGCATGGTGAATTCTTACATTATTCCATTATTTATTATTACATTGGAATAACACGCCTATGTGGATTACCGCATGCATGGTGAATGATCCTTCATATTAATTCCTTATTAAATTGTGGAAATGATGCTACGCATTGGATTACCGCATGGCGTGGCGAAAATCCATTTGCGTTTCATATATTCTATTATACTCGGTTGGTTAAAGTTTTGACTTCTATACTCCATGAAATTAGTAGAATATCACGGATATTTGCGCTTCATCCGATATCTTTTCATGGAAATATTCTTCCGAGCATTCTTGAATTTTACTCACAAAGAAATATCATGTTGACAATTTGGACGCAATTGATTTCTGGATAAATTAGATTATAAATCTTTAAAATTTATCCTTGAACTTGTTTTATTGAATTATTATGTCATTGTCATCATCTTTATGCTTATATTGTGATGAAAGTCATCTTTGGCTTACGTGCATAGATGGACTTGGTATGATTATGACCAGGGATTATTCGGTATAATCATGACCGTAATGTGACGAATGATGTGGTGAAAGTCCTCATTGGCCTGTAGTTCATTGATGGACAGTTGTTGGTATGATTATGACCAGGGATTATTCGGTATAATCTTGACCATTGATGATTACATGAATATCCTTGGCCGTGATGCAGGGATGATTCGATTTTATTTATTAAGGTGAGTCTCAACGATAAAGTTGGTGAAAAACTTTTTAACTCATAGAAGATAGTAGATTTTATGCTCTACTTGACTCTTCTAATGGATTGCTTATTTCGCTGTAGTTGTTGATCTAAAACTTGTTGTCTATTATATTCTATCAGTTGTTATACTGTTGAAGGCTAAGGATAATTTATTCTGCATTATCTTAGTCATAATATTTCTTACTGGGCTAGTCGAGCTCACCCTTTTGATTTCATTGTTCTCTTCAGGAAATGAGAACATAGCCGGGACTAGTCGGGAAACAGAGTGATGGTCCGAGATGATGTTATAGTAGTCCTCACTATTCTATAAAATAGTGTGACAATAAATGGAATGAGGACTCTAGTCGAGAGTGGATATTGTCTAGAAGGCAATATTCTTGTTTAAACTCTCAGCTATGTTTTGTCGTATTATACACGACAGTTGTATAATTAAGTTTGTATTTTGATTTATGTACCATATATTTGGCGGCTCAAGATGGGTGATGTATACCTATTTTGGGGGCGTCACAATTGGTATCAAAGCTTAGAGATATGATCCCTGGATGAGATGTGAGACAAGAACTAGGAGGGGAGAGACAGGGAATTCCTTCGCTAGTATGACCCACCTATGTTTATTTGGTATTTAATTGGTCTCTCAGAGTATAGGGATAATATTTTATATGTTAATTAACCCTTGTTTTGTGGCAGTATTTGAAAATGGCATCCAAAAATGTTGAGATAAGCAATGAAGCACATGAGGTCTTTGAGTCACCACAGATTAATACCCAAGATAATGTGCAACAGGAAGACAATAATTCTCAGGTAAACAACAACGATCAAATGATGAACGATGGGATGTTCAGAGGTTTTATGCAATTCATGCAACAATAGGCGAGGGCGGCTCCTGTCCAAAATGAAGGTGGAAACACTGACAACTCTCGGACGGTCACCGCTAAGCAGTTCAAGGAGCTGGGACCACCAGAGTTTTTTGGAGAGCCAAAACCACTTAAGGCGGAGACGTGGATAAAGCAGATAAATAAGATATTTTATGTCTTGGGATGCTCTGAGAAGCAAAAGGTTCCCTTTGCCACCTTCATGTTGTGAGCAGAGGCAGATTACTGGTGGGAATCTATAAAGCGTACTCAACCCGCCTTGCCAAGATGTCTTGGGAGAAGTTCAAGAATCGCATTCAGCAAGCAAGTACTTTCCTAAAAGTATTCATCACATGAAGGAGGTAGAGTTCATCAAGCTTGAGCAAAACTGTAACACCCCAGTCCCACATCGAAAGATAGGGGAAACATTTGTCTGCATATAAGGAAATAAGTTACTACCAATAGTACCTTCAAGTCATGACCTTTTGGGTAAGCCTGTGGTGGGCTAAGTTGACCCAAGAAGATACTATTGTGCCGATGGTTTGAGGCCTTATTTTGATGGATTTGATTCGATTCGGACTTGGGATTTAACTTAGAGATTTGTTTGGACTCTGGATTTGACCCGGGTTGTTTCATATAGTATCGAGCCAGACTCTCAAAAGCTGGTCGGGTCATCCGTCGGGTTTCTTGGGAGGTGGGGACACGAAGGCTGGTGGTATTATCCCATAATGGAGAGATGAAGGTCCGGAGGTGGGGACATGAAGCCAACCAGTATTATCCCACAATGGCTAGAGAGGCAAAGATCTTTGGGCTGTGTGTGTGATCGGATTCTGACGGGGACGTCAGAAATTTAAGTGGGGGAGTTTGTAACACCCCAGTCCCACATCGAAAGATAGGGGAAAAATTTGTCTGCATATAAGGAAATAAGTTACTACCAATAGTAACTTCAAGTCATGACCTTTTGGGTAAGCCTGTGGTGGGCTAAGTTGACCCAAGAAGATACTATTGGGCCAGTAGTTTGAGGCCTTATTTTGATGGATTTGATTCGATTCAGACTTGGGATTTGACCCGAGATTTGTTCCAGACTCGGGATTTGACCCGGGTTGTTTCAAAAAAAATATGACCGTGGCGCAGTACGAAGCTAAGTTTGCTGAGTTGTCTCGGTTTGCGTCCCACTTGGTTGATAATGAGGAGAGAATGACGTGGATGTTTCTAAGAGGTTTGAAACCCGAGATACGTCAATACCTAATTTCTCACAGACTGTGTTTGTATTCGGATGTTGTGAATATGGCTCAATTATTGGAGCACGATAATGAGTCAACCCAACCAAGAGAGAGCAGCTGATAAGTCGATAATACCAGTGGTAGCAGTCATCGAAGCGATGAGAACAAGCGTGGATGCAATCAAAATGCCAGAAATGGTAATCACTTCGGTGGTAATCATGGCCATGAAAATAAGAGTGGACATTTCAAGAAGAGGAGATTTAACAATGATGGAAAGATGTAAGCACCAGCACCTGTTGTTAAGGAAGGAGAACGACCGCCGGTCGTATGTTACAAATGCGGAGGAGAGGGACATATCAGTCCAAACTGCGTGATGCAGTCCAAAGCATGCTACAATTACGGAAGAGAAGGTCACCTAGCCCGATTTTGTCGTGCACCAAAGTCAAGTCCAGCTAGGATGGAGGCATCAAAGGCCATCCCAGACAAGACAAAACCAGTAGTTCAAGGGAGAACGTTTGTCGTAACCTCCCAAAAAGCGAGGAATCCGAATGAGGTGATCACGGGTAAGCTAATTGTAAACTCTAGCGAAGTATATACCTTATTTGATATCGGTTCTACCCATTCTTTTATTTCTCTTATTTGAGCTCAACATTTAAATTTGACTCCGGAGAAATTAGACTTTGACTTATCTGTTGAAACTCCGTTGGGAGAAACCTTCATTACATCCACTGTTTATAAGTCTTGTTTGATTCAAATCGGTAATCGCACGTTACCTGTCGATCTTATTTCTTTGAAAATACTTGCATTTGATGTGATTTTAGGGATTGATTGGTTAACTACTCATCATGCTAAAATCGATTGTTTTCGTAAGGTTGTTAGCTTTCATATTCCTAACCAACCAATTATACGAATTCAAGCAACCAAACCACTAAAGTCAATCACTATCATATCAAGTCATAAAGTTATTCGTTTATTGAAAAATGTATGTCAAGCTTTCTTAGCCCATGTCACAGATTTAAATAAAAATAAGTCAGATTTGAATAATATTTCTATTGTTAATAAATTTCCCGACGTATTCCCTGAAGAACTTCCTGGCCTACCCCCAAAGCGTGAAATTGAATTTTGTATCGACCTTGAATCCGGTACAAAACCCATTTCCAAAGCCCCATATCGAATAGCTCCTATTGAACTTCAAGAGTTAAAAACCCAACTACATGAATTGTTAGACATCAGTTTCATTTGTCCTAGTACGTCTCCTTGGGGTGCTCCTGTTCTATTTGTGAAGAAGAAAGATGGAAGTATGCGAATTTGTATTGATTATCGGGAGTTAAATCATGTCAGCATCAAAAATAGGTACCCGTTGCCTCGCATTGATGACCTATTTGACCAGTTGCAAGGAGCCAAATTCTTTTCAAAGATTGATCTTCTTTCCGGATATCATCAGTTGAAGATTAAAATTGATGACATTCCAAAGAATGCTTTCAAAACTCGGTACGGGCATTATGAATTCCTAGTCATGTCTTTTGGATTAACTAATGCTACTGCTGCCTTCATGGACATGATGAATCGAGTATTGATGGAATATTTGGGACACTTTGTGGTCGTCTTTATTGATGACATCTTCATATACTCCAAAACCCGTGAAGATCATGAACAACACTTGAGGCTGATACTCCAAAAGCTTCGTGAAAATAAGATATATGCCAAGTTGAAGAAATCCGAGTTCTTGTTTGAGGAAGTTGCATTCATTGGGCACGTAATATCAAATCATGGAATATTAGTTGACCCGACAAAGATTAAAGCAATTCAAAGGTGAGAGCAACCTAAGTCAGTGATCGAAGTACGTAGTTTTCTCTGCTTAGCTGGTTATTATCGGAGATTCATAAAAGGGTTTTCTCGAATCGCTACTCCATTAACTTAGCTGGCTCGAAAAGATACAAAATTTGGTTGGAGCGAGGAATGTAAAAAGAGTTTTCAAGAACTCAAGAGGAGACTCATTTCAAAGACTGTTACGAGCAATACCATCGGCTAGGAGGGATTTGTCATCTCTGGTGATGCTTGTGCAAAGGGTTGGGATGTGTTCTCATGCAACATGAGAAAGTCATAGTTTATGCCTCACGACAACTCAAAGAATATGAGAGGAATTATCCTACTCATGATCTAGAGTTAGCGTGATCGTTTTTAACGCTTAAGATTTGGAGGCATTACGTATGGGAGAAGGTGGAGATTTATATGGATCATAAAAAACCTCAAATATTTCTTCACTCAAAAGGAACTCAACATGAAAGTAACGACGATGGCTTGATTTTGTTGAAAGATTATGATCATACCATCCAATACCATCACGGAAAAAGTTTAGCGTGGTAGCCAGGCCGGCGTTGAGTGGAAGATCATATGTTGGTACGAGTGCGATATTGTCAACGCAAAGGCCCATTTTGTATGACTTACAAAGGATGGAGATAGAGTTAAAGACTCCAGGGACCCATATGATGATGGCAAATATACAATTAGAATCGACTTTAATTGATAAAGTTAAAGTTGCTCAAGCTATAGACCTGGAGCTGATGCGTATGAGGAAGAAAGTGCAAGAAGGTGCTATTTCGGAAGCAAGAATCGATGAAGAAGGAATACTTCGAGTCAACTCCAGACTTTGTATTCCTAACGATTTTGACTTGAAGTATAAAATCATGATGGAGGCGCACAACACACCATTTGTAATCCATCCTGGGAGTACCAAAATGTATCATGATCTTCGACATACATTTTGGTGGAGCAATATGAAGAGAGAGATAGCGGGGTTTATCTTAAGGTGTCAGACTTGTCAACGAGTCAAGGCGGAGCATCAAGTGCTAAAAGGTCCATTGAAACCACTTGAAATTCCAGAATGGAAGTGGGAGCACATTACCATGGATTTCGTTACTGGTCTTCCCAAGGTTTCTCAAGGCATAGATGCGATTTGGGTCATTGTTGATAGATTGACCAAGTCTGCTCATTTTTTATCGATACGAGAAACTTATACACTTAAACGTCTTGCTAGTATGTACATAAACGAGATTGTAAGATTGCATGGTATGCCAGTATCCATAGTTTCTGATCGAGACCCAAGATTCACTTCACGATTTTGGGTTAGTTTGCAAAAAGCTATGGGCACGGATTTACGATTTAGTTCGACATATCATCCTCAAATGGATGGGTAGTCAGAAAGTGTGACACCCCCAAATTCCGGTACTTCATTACCTCAAGATTTGGTGTTCACGTAATCAAAACATTCATTTCTAACTACCCAATCATAATAGAATTGAATAATAAAAGAAAACCTGTCCATACCGGATTAAACTTAAATAAAAATCTCCCAGGTTATCTAACCTTTAACAACAATCATTCAAATGCGGAAAATTAAATAACTTCATTACAATATTTAAATCAAATTCTAAAAGTAAACTATCAAAACTATTACAAGTCTTCAGTATTTATTCATCTTTCCTTTTCCCTTATTGGGTACTAGGTACGCCGCCTCGTTTCAACTTTAGGCGTAAGAAATTTTACGAGCAAGAGTGAGCAAACAAGGCCCACTTGAAATAACAATAAGTAAATCTTTAAACTTTTACATCAATTGCCAATATTAGGCTCAATAGAACTGAACAATATATTCTATTAACTTTTTGAAAATTATAACATTCACTGAGGGTCTAATGACCACGAATCATGTCCACAGATTATAAGTAATCTTTCAACTTTAACTTTAATGATCATAAGACTATAAGGACTCCACGTACTTAGGGGGATCAACCCTTCGTACAATGTATTGTGCACAACCATTTTAACGCTAAGCGTAAACCTCTATTAAAAGAGTTGTTCATCTCAGTATTTAGAATACAAGTCCGCACCAAAGTAAGTTTGGTTTGGATAAGCTTTCAAGGAAATTTGGAATTCAACGAACATCAACTAAGGAGTAGTTGAATAAAACTAATAACACTATACTATAGAATAATCATGATTGAATCAATCATAGTAAACTAAAGTCATGCTTTAGGAATAATCTAATAATATACCATTTGAATAACTATAGCATACCTTGCTTGAACAATACTAAGACAAGGTTAATTAGAATTGAATACTAAGCATGCATAGTAACTTGAACGATAGAAATGTTCGACATTAGTATATATATATATATATATATATATATATATATATATATATATAGTTGTGCATGCTAAACAACAAGTTAAATACAAGAATAACTTGCTCCAGAATAACTTACATTATTATATTATAATCGAATTGAAAATAGTACTTGAATTAACAAGATAATATATTAGAAAACTTGCTTAAAGATAGCTGCACAATTATAAAAGTAGAGTTAGAGAACTTGCCTCGTGCGTAGGTTAAACAATTACTGTTCACGTTCACCCCAAGTCCTATACATACCATATGTATTGACAATACACATTAGTTACACTAACATTACCTTTATGAGTTACTTTATTACTCTTAGTATAGCTACTAACTAAGTTTAAGTTTAAACAACATCACATCTTTTCATGAACATTACTTTTTAGCTTTATTACAACTACTTAAGTGATCATGTTATTGCACCACATACACATTAACAACTTGATACAATATCCTATTACATGTCCAACATGTTATCATTAAGTTATACTAATACACAAAGGGTTGCACTTGCATTCGTGCATCCCGACGCCCTCCGATTGGCTCCAAATACACAACAGTCCTAAAGATAGCCATTTTGACTACATTTACAGACCTCAAATTAAATAACTTAAAGTATGAAAGTTGTAGTTCTACTCGTCCTCGTTCCGGATCATCTTGAATAAACTCAATCGGAGTTTGTATAAGAAAGTTATGGCCTTTTTACTATAGGAGGTCAAAACTGCCCAACTCAGACAACTTTTTTTCTAAGGCACGGCGCGGATCGATGGCGTCGGTATGAGTACCAGCCAAATACGGGCGCGAGTTCGGCTGAGATGGGGCGCTATTTCTTGGCCTATTTTTGTCGCTAGGGCGCGAACTTTGGTATTTGGGGTAGCCAAACTCGAAGAACCCAACGACGAAAGAATATAACAACTAAATTTTGTACTAAATGATACTCGCTAACATCTAAATTTACATGAACAACTAACATAATTTACCCATAATCATAACCAATTATTCAGATACTAATTAACAACGACTAAACCAAGATTTTAAAAACTTAAATTTTGAAAACACAGTTTAAAAAAAAACAAACTAAAACTCCATAGTTGATAACACTGTGAATTCATTAGTTGACCAAAATACTCTATTCAAACTACGTTCCATTCGTATCTCAATGAAATACCATAAACAAACTTCAATTTACAGTTTCACAACCAAATTAGCCATTAAAATTGGTACTTACATGATTACATATGGAAACATACCAAGAATACATCTACTGACAAATTTTCTTCCTACTGTAGACGAAATTTGCATGCGATTATTGTTTAAACACCATATCTAATCACTATAAATATGTATAACCCCCATAACTTAGTTACATAACAACAATTCGGAAGAAAAACTAGAACTCATAGAGCATAGAAGAAATAAAATTCACAGAGTATAACAAAGCTTCACCGAAATACTCGTAAATAATATCAAAGTGGTAGAACATACCTTCAATTAGCTTATACAATCTTTGTTAGTTGAAGACCAATCTCCCTCAATCTCTCAAACTCTTTTCTCAATTCTCTCTGCTATTCTCTAAACTCTCTCAAAACCCAGCAACTAGTATGCGTAATATAAAAAAAAAAAGCGATATGGCATTAATAGCCATCATCGGTTACCAAAATAAACGTATACATTATATTTATTATTTATTTTATTTTATTTATTTTATAAATTAGAAATATCAAAAGCCATAAGGCTTGTTTGGCAAACTATTTAAATTTTAAAGAATTTATATCCTTAGGCATTGTTTGGGTAAAACTAGATTAAAACTACTTTAATTTATTTTTAATAACTCCTTATACTATAGTTATTTGTCACACAAAAAACGTTTTTGTTAATTAAAACAATTAAAACTTCGAAAAATCAATTATTTCGGAATTTCAAAACTTCAATAATTCATAATAAATAGCCCTTTTGTCAGAAAATTCAAATCTCATGAATTTTTATAGGAAATTCAATTCTCTACAACTTTACTGGTAAGAAAGTTTTTCCAAATTCCAAATGTAAATTGGAATGAAATTCATAAACGGACGATTTTACAGGCTATAATCAAATTTCAATCAAGAAATGGGCCCACAGACATGTTTAACATGTTTTAAATAACTTTTGCAACAAAAATACTCTTCCTCCTCATATACTCATATATCCCACATTCATTGTAAAAATATTATATTATAATAATATAATAATATATTATTTTATCACAAAAGATAAAATATCGATTTTCAACAATTGTCACTTTAAAAATTTTCTCCATCTATATCCACATAAAATGAATATTTTTCTCATCATATAAATCAATAATTAATTATTCACAAATAATATTACAGAATCACAGTACTGGCAACCAGGCCGTTCCCAGGAAAGAGGGGGCTTTTCAATAAGAATTTCTCCACTTGGCCTTGCAATTAGGTGACCAAACCTCTCCTTAGACATAACTTTCTAGACATTGCCAATAATGTTTTCTAATAATATTATTCAGATAATATGAATTATTGCTTCGATAATGGAAAATACTGTGTAGTGACAATTATTGAAACAATAGTAATATAAAATATCAACGCAGCAATTATTGAATCAATAAAATAAAATACTGAACAGTAACTACTGTAACAATTATTGAGTAGTGCCTTCTTAAGTAAGAATCAATAATTGGTGCAATACCGTGTGCTATTTCTTGTGGCAACAACGCCAGACATCGTTGTTTTAACCACCGGGTATTCCAACAGTGTAAACGGTAACAACTACGCCGTTATTTTGAAACAACTTATATTTGTCGTTTTCATCATCCAATCGCTTTCCGTTATGGGTCCCACACAAGGTCGCTACCGTCGTCATGCGAATATTCTCGACAAGAAGAATATTCCCCGACCAAACGAATATTCTCTGACAAAAATGAATATTTTATAACCACCTGCTTATTTAAAATATTTACGCATTTTACCCATAACTAACCACATTAATCAAATCAACCCTTACTATTTCAAAATAATAAATAGAGGAAAATAAATTTCATTTATTAATTATTTGGGGTTTTACAGTGGATATTGTCTAGATGACAATATTTGTATTAAAACTCACAGCTCATGATGTATATTTAAGTTTGTATTTGAATTTTGTACCATGTATTTAGCGACTCAAGATGAGTGATGTATACCTATTTTGGGGGCGTCACAGTTGGTTCAAAGCTTAGGGATATGATCTCTGGCTAAGATGTGAGACTAGAACTAGGAGGGGAGAGACGGGGAATTCCTTCGCTAGTATTACCTACCTAAGTTTATTTGATATTTAATTGGTCGGTCAGAGTATAGAAATAATATGTGATATGTTAATTAACCATTGTTTTGTGGCAGTAGAAAATGGCATCTGAAAATGTTGAGATAAGCAATGGAGCACAGGAGACTGTTGATTCTCCACAAATCAATAATCAGGACAATGTGCAACAGGATGGTGATAATCCTCCTGTAAACAACAACACTGATCAATTGACGAACGACGGTACATTTAGGAGCTTTTTAGAATTCATGCAACATCAGACGAAGGCGGCTCCTGTTCATAATGTAGGAGGAAACAATGGCAACCCACGGTTGGTCACCGCTAAGCAATTCAAAATTTGGGACCACCGGAGTTTTTGGGAAAGCGAACCACTTAAGGTGAGACGTGGTTAAAGAAGATCACCAAGATATTTGATGTCTTGGGATGCTCCGAGAGCAAAGGTTCCTTTGCCACCTTTATGTTGCGTGAAGAGGCGGATCCTTTGGTGGGAATCTGTAAAACGTACCCAGCCTGACGCACTCAAGATGTCTTGGGAGAAGTTCCAAGAGTTGTTCAATGACAAGTACTTTCCCAAAAGCATTCATCACATGAAGGAGGTGGAATTTATCAAGTTGGAGAAAAACAACATGACCGTGTCGTAGTACGAAGCCAAGTTTTCCGAGTTGTCCCGATTTGCGTTCCACTTGGTTGATAATGAAGAGAAAATTATGCGGATGTTTTTAAGAGGTTTGAACCCGGAGATACGTCAATATCTTATCTCTCATAAACTGTGTTTGTATTCAGATGTTGTTAATAGGGCTCAGTTATTGGAGTGCGATAATGAGTCAACCAAACCAAAAGAGAGCAGCCGGTAAAATGATAATACCGGTGATAATAGTCATTAAAGCGGTGACAATAAGCATGGAGGGAATCAACATGCCAGAAATGGTAACCACTTCGGTGGTAATCATGGCCAAAATAATAAGAATGGACATTTCAAGAAGAGAAGGTTCAACAATGACGTAAAGACGCCAAGGCACCAAAGACCCGTTTCAAAGGAAGATGAACGACCACCGGTCGTATGTTTCAAATGCGGACAGGAGGGACACATCCGTCCAAACTGTACACAGCAATCCAAAACGTGTTTTAATTGCAGAAGAGAAGGTCATCTAGCTCGATTTTATCGTATGGTGAAGTCAATTCCAACTGGGATAGTGATGCCAAAGGATGTCCCAGACAAGCCAAAGCCGATAGTTTAAGAGAGAGCGTTTTTTTTTCGTGACGAGGAACCTGAATAAAATTATCATGGGTATGTTAGTCATAAACTCTTGCGAAGTCTATATCGTGTTTCTACTTACTCTTTTATTTCACCTAGTTGTGTTCAATGTTTGAAGTTAACTCCGGAGAAGTTAGACTTTGATATATCTGTTTAAACTCAGTTGGGAGAAACCTTCGTTACCTCTACTATTTATAAACCTTGTTCAAATCAACACTTTCACGTTACATGTCGATCTTGTCTCTTTGAAAATACTTGTCTTTGATGCGATTTTAGGAATCGATTGGTTAACTACTCATCATGATTTTCGTAAGGTTGTTAGCTTTCATATTCTTAACCAACCTGTTATACGAATTCAAGCAACCAAACCACTAAAGTCAATCATTGTCATATCAAGCCATAAGTAAAGAGCCCCGATCCTTTTGTTGTTGACTTTCTTGTGTGGAATGCACCAAAGCTAGACTTTCTGTAGGCGACGTTGTGAATAACGGTGGCAAGTTGATAGGTATCAATGTGATATGCTATCCAAGTCTTGGATGAGGGTCACAGTTTTGAATGATATTTCTATTGTTAATAAATTTCCAGACGTATTCTTGAAGACTTCTTAGCCTACCCCTAGAGCGTGAAATCAAATTTTTTATTGACCCCAGTACAAAACCCATTTCTAAAACCGTTAAATATTTCTTCAACTAAAACGAACGTAACATGCGCCAAAGACGTTGGCTCGAGCTGTTGAAGATTGCGATCGTACCATTCAATAACATTGTCGGAAAGCGAACGTGGTAGCTGACGCGTTGAGTAGAAGATCGTATGCGTTTACGAGTGCGATGTTGTTAACACAAAGGCCCATTTCGTACGACTTACAAATGATGAAGATAGAGTTAAAGACTCTCGGAACCCAAGTGAAGATAACGAATATACGAGTAGACTCGACCTTAATCGATAAAGTTAAAGTCGCTCAAGCTACATACTCATAGCTGATGAATGTGAAGAAGAAGGTTCAATAGGGCGTTATTCTAGAAGCAAGAATCGACGAAGAGAGGAAATCTCAACCCTCGATTTAATTGGCCCATTTGAAATCCTCGATGAAGTAGGAACTGTGGCCTATAGACTCGTTTTACCACCAAGTATGTTGCGTGTTCAGAACATTTTTTTTACGTATTGATGTTACGTAAATATATGGACGACCCGAACCACATTATTAAATTAGAACTAAACGATATAGTAGAAGATTTAACGTATGAGGAGATACGTGTTAAAATCTTGGAAAAGAAGGATCGTATTCAACACTCAAAGGTTTTACCTCAAGAATTAAAATCTGAAATGAAGTCAAGGTATCTTCACCTGTTCAGCATACCAAGAACGTACGTAAATTTCGAGGGCAAAATTTCATAAGGAGTGGAGATTGTGAGACCCCATATTTTATGAATAAATATTTAATTTTCTCGAAATAAATTTTTTGAATATTATGGTGTGGATTTGATATAATATTATAGTTGTGGGTAATATTTATAAATTTTGCAAAGTACGCAAGTTGTTATATAATATTCGATTGGTTGGGAATATTCGTTTTAACGAGGGAATATTAAATACAATCCACAATAATCATTAGTGGACTCCACAACGGAATTATTGTCGTAAGAAAATGACAAAAATACTTTATGAAAATAACGGCGGAAGTTTTACTGTTAATGTTGAAACACCGGTGTTAAAAAAGCGATGTCTGGCTGTGTCAGTTGCATAGTAGCACTACGGTATTGATTATTGATGCTTACGTGATAAGTCACTCAGTTTTATTTTATTGGTATTATTAATGTAATAAAACAGAATAATCTTATAAAGTTATTCTATAAATAGAATATATTATATTTTATTATGCATAGTGTTGCATAAGTATCTGCATAGTGTTTTGCATAGTAAAATCTTTTTATATAAAACATAATACTTTTATAAAGTTTATACATTTTATTAGACAATAATTAGATTATATTATATTTTATTATGCGTAGTGTTTGCATAGTGTTTGTATAGTAAAATCTTTTATAAAGTTATTCATTTTATTAGATTATAAATAGAATATATTATATTTTATTTAAAAGATTTTGCTTTAAATATGGACCGTCATTTAAAAAAGTAAATCAACTGGACCGTTCATGAGTCGATTCATTATGCGTCCATTTTTCTATAAATAGAAGCTCATTCCTTCATTATTTCTTATTTAATTCACTAAAACTCTAGAGAGATAAACTATAGAGAGAAAGAAGAAAAGTATTCGCTACTTCACTACTCATATATCCAAGACTCTCTTCTTCTTAAGGTAGGGAATATTATTTTTGTACTCGTAAAGGGTGTTATTCTTTTGTAGTCATGAAGAGAACTTATGTTATTCCATTCTTTATTATTCTATTGAATAACTTTGTATCTGGCTACCCTATACTTGGTGACATTCTTCTATTATTCCGCCTTTATTATTCTCGTTAGAATATCCACATGCTCATGCGTTTTCGCCTTGGGACCTGGTTAAAATCTTTTATTATTATTCGTTGGAATATCACATGCATGCGTTTTACGCAGGACCTGGTTCCATCTTTATTAGTATTCTGTTGGCATAACATGTCTATGCGAAGTACCTCATGCATGGTGATTTCTGTTGTTATTCCATTCTTTATTATTCATCGATTGTGAATTTCACCGACCGGTTCCGTTAATTATTATTCATTGAATAACTTTGTGTATCAATCACCGCATGCATGGTGATTTTTTTGTTATTCCATTCTTTATTATACTCGGTTGGTTAAAGTTTTGACTTCTATACTCCATGAAATTAGTGGAATATCCTTGATATTTACGCGCTTCATCCAAAGATCTTTTCATGGAAATATTTTTCGAGCATTCTTGAATTTTACTATACAAAAGCAAAGATCATGTTGACAATTTGGACGTTATTAGTTCTGAATAAATTAATTCTTGAACTTGTTTTATTGAATTCTTATATCATTGTCATCATCCTCATGTTTATATTATGTTGAAAGTCATATGTGGTCTATAGTGCATAGATGGACTTGGTATGATTATGTCCGTGGATTATTCTTAAGATAATCATGATTGTAATGTTACAAATGATGTGAAAAAAGTCCTCATTGGCCCGTAGTGCATTGATGGACGCTTTTGGTATGATTATGGCTATGGATTCTCTTCGCCAAGGGTGCATGGGATGAATTGTTTTATGGCATGATCAGGACCGTTGATGAAAACATGATTATCTTTGGCCCGTGGTGCATGGATAATTCATGGTCGTGATACTAAAGAATATCCTTGGCCTGTAGTGCAAGGATGATTTGATGATGTGGATTATTTATTAAGCTGAGTCTCAGCGATAAAAGTGATGAAAAACCTTTTAAATCATAGAAGATAGTAGATTTTATTCTCTACTTGACTCTTCTAATGGATTGCTTGTTCCGCTACAGTTAAACTTGATGTTTATTATATTGTATCAGTTTAACATTGTTGAAGGCTAATGATAATTTATTCTGCATTATCTTAGTCATAATATTTCTTACTGGGCTAGTTGAGCTCACCCTTTCTTTCATTGTTTTTTTCGAGAAAATGAGAACGAATTTGGGACTAGTCGGGAACGCAGTGATGGTCCTAGATGGTGCATTAGTAGTCCCTCACTATTACGTGAAATAGTGTAATAATAAATGTAATGAGGACTCCATTGAGTGTGGATATTGTCTAGATGACAATATTTGTATTAAAACTCATGACTCATGTTGTATATTTAAGTTTGTATTTGAATTGCACATGTGTATTTGGCGACTCAAGATGGGTGATGTATACCTATTTTGGGGGCATCACAACAGTAATACGCGTGCTTGCATAGTAGCACACGGTATTAATTATTGATGCTTACGTGAGAAGTCACTCAGTTATACTCAATTATTGCTACAGTAATTGCTGCATCATATCTCTCATATTATTGATTCAATTATTGTCACAGTATCATCTGCATAATATATATTATTAAATCAATAATTGAGACGGCAAGGTTATTAATATTATTATTTGTAATATTGACAATGTCTAGAAGTTCTGTTAAGGAGAGGTTTGGTCACCTAATTGCACGCCAATAAGGAGAAATCCTTATCGGAGAGCCCCCTCTTTCATGGGAACGACCTGATTGTTAAATATTGTGAATTATAATATTAATGATGAATAAGTTCGTGTTGATTAAAGATGAAATTGATAGTTCCATTGTGTTGGAATTATTAGTGTTAGTGAAAATCGACATTTATTTCGATAATAGTTGATGTCTGGAGGTTATATTGACCAATCGGGTAATTAATCGGATAAATGAGCAATTAATTGCTATTAATTCACATGCTTATAACTATGTGTTCACATGTGTGTACCATTGATTCACATGTATGTACTATTAGGGGAGGTGGTGCAAGATTGATAATACTTGCATGACTATATTAAAAATGGAGGTATAGATGAAGGTACTATACTGTAATTAGTTTTTTTCACATGATTTTACTATTGAGTCACATGAATGAACTATTAAATTTTTCCAGAATTTTCTGAAGGACGGAAGAAGTACGAACTGAAAAACATAATAACCCTTAAAATCCCTTACTATCCCTTACCTCAAAAGAGCAGTACTTCTGACTGGAATATCGGATGAAAAACCGAAAGAAATTTGCACTGAAAAGTAACTCTCAAAGTATCTAAATACTCACAAAATACACTCAATAATCTAGAGAGAGAAAGAGAGAAAACTTGTTTCTAGTGTGATTTTCAATTCTAACTTAGCCCTCTATTTATAGGAAAATATTAGCACGTCGAAGCAGACTTAACTTGCAACCTGATGGCTTTACCTGCTACTATTCCCACCCACCACATTTGAATAAAAATCTCAGCACATTTCTTCACCAACCAAGAGTGGGGCCCACCAATTCTAAAATTTTCCACCAAAATGATTTATAACCTGATTTTCGAATCATCCACCTGTTAAAATTCATAACAAATCATACACTCATTTTTAACAGTTCAAAATTTGTGGACATATACTCAACTTATATATGTATAACATATCCAAAAATTACAACGATCCAACGGTCGGATTAAAAATTATAACTCCCGCAATATATCTCAAAAAAACACTGGTTTGATTTTTAATACCTCCAATCCGACAAAATACTAATAAAACACCTCAACATTAATTCCTTCATTTATAACCACATAAATAAATGCATCATTTATATCCACATAAAATAAATATTTCCTTATCATATGAATCAATGATTAATTATTCACAAATAATATTACCGAATCACAATTATGACAACCAGGCCGTTCCCAAGGAAGAGGAGGTTTTCCAATAAGAATTTCTCCTTACTGGCGCGCAATTAGGTGACCAAACCTCTCCTTAACAGAACTTTCTAGACATTGCCAATAATGCTATCGAATAATATTATTCAAATAATATGAATTATTGATCTAATAATGGAGATACTGTGCAGTGACAATTATTGAAATAACAATAATATAAAATATCAACGCAGCAATTATTGAATCAATAAAATAAAATATTGAACAGTAATTACTGTAACAATTATTGAGTAGTGCCTTCTTACGTAAGAATCAATAATTCAAAAATCTTTGTGCAATAATACCGTGCTTTCTTATTGTAACAACGCAGACATTACTTTACTTTACCCACCGGGTATTCCAATAGTGTTAACGAAGAACGATTACGCTTAGTTATTTGTAAAAACTCAATTTTGTCATTTTCTTCATCAAGCGATTACTCATTATGGGGCCCCTAAATGGTCGCTACGTCGTGCAAATTAATATTCCCAAGCGAAAAGAATATTCCACGACCAAACGAATATTCCCCGACAACAATGAATATTTTATAACCACTTGTGTATTTTGAAAAAAATTCATATATCACCCTTAACTTTAACCTTTTATCAATTTAACCATTTACTGAATAGTTATTATAAGAAAAATTGAATACTTTTATTTCATAAAATTCGGGGTCTTACACTCTACTTGACTCTTCTAATGGATTGCTTATTCCGCTGCAGTTGTTGATCTAAAACTTGTTGTCTATTATATTCTATCAGTTGTTATATTGTTGAAGGCTAAGGATAATTTATTCTGCATTATCTTAGTCATAATATTTCTTACTGGGCTAGTTGAGCTCACCATTTTGCTTTCATTGTTCTCTTCAAGAAATGAGAACGTAGCCGGGACTAGTCGGGGAACGGAGTGATGGTCCGAGATGGTGTTATAGTAGTCCTCAATATTCTATAATATAGTGTGACAATAAATGTAATGAGGACTCTATTTGAGAGTGGTTATTATCTAGAAGGCAATATTCTTGTTTAAACTCTCAGCTATGTTTTGTCGTATTTTATACGACAGTTGTATAATTAAGTTTGTATTTGATTTATGTACTATGTATTTGGCGACTCAAGATGGGTGATGTATACCTATTTTGGGGGCGTCACAGCTATCAATTAAATTCTGAATGAGGTGGCGGAGTGCCCAACATTCTTTTATGCTGTGACCGCGAGAATGGGAGTGATACTAGCATACTCCATTGGAATTGAACCGTCTGGAACGGGGGTTGATTGGAGGTAGAAGGGATGTAATTCTTCTTTCATTGATTAGCATCTGAAATATCTCCTCCATAGGTTGGCCAAGGTATGTAAATTCCCTCTTGTTGGCAAAATCCCGATGGGCTTTGGCAGTTGCTTTTTTTGCAACTTTATCCTCTAGTGTTTTGCTTTCTGAAGGTGATGATGGAGTATTCATGATAAAAGAAAGGAGACTAGCATGCTCTTGACTGACTAATTGGCGTGTGACTTGGTGTTGATGGATCACCGGTTCTGCCAATTGGTCTACTTGCTTGCAAAGAGCCTTAATCTTTCGTTCCATCATGAATTAGAACTGTGCGTAATCCCATTTGTAAGCACTATTGTGACGCCCCCAAAATAGGTATACATCACCCATCTTGGGTCACCAAATACATGGTACTGAATACAAATACAAACTTAATTATACAACATGAGCTGAGAGTTTTTACATGAATATTTTCTTCTAGACAATATCCAAACTCAAATGGAGTCTTCATTACATTTATTGTCACGCTATTTTATAGAATAGTGAGAACTACTATAACACCATCTCGGACCATCACTCCATTCCCCGACTAGTTCTGGCTACGTTCTCATTTCCTGAAGAGAACAATGGAAGTAAAAGGGTGAGCTCAACTAGCCCAGTAAGAAATATTATGACTAAGATAATGCAGAATAAGTTATCATTAGCCTTCAACAATGTTAAACTCATAGAATATAATAGACAACAAGTTTGACTGCAGCAGAATAAACAATCTATTAGAAAAGTCAAGTAGAGCATGATATCTACTATCTTCTATGATTTAAAAAGTTTATCATTAACTTTATTGTTGGGACTCAGCTTAATAAATAAATCACATCATCGAATCATCCCTGCACTACGGGCGAAGAATATTCATTAGTATCACGTCCACAAATTATTCTTGCGCTACGGGCCACGAATATTCGTGTAATCATCAATAATTATGATCATACCAAATTATCCCTGGTCATAATCATACCAATCAACAGTCCATCTATGCATGTAAGCCAAAGATGACTTTCATCACAATATAAGCATGAGGATGATGACAATGATATAAGAATTCAATTAAAAGAAAGCAAATGATAAATTTTTACAGATTTATAACTTAATTTATTCAGCATTCAATAATGTCCAAATTGTCAACATGATACTGCTTTGTGGAGTAAAATTCAAGAATAATATCCATGTATCAAAAATAATTTGGATAGAAAAGAAATAAATTTTTCAGTGAATAATACCCCATGAATAGTACCCTATGAATAGTACTTCGAGAATAGTACCCCGTGAATAGTACCTTGACATGAAAAGTGCCCTGAATACCCGAGTGAATAATATTTGAGTGAATAGTAACCCATGAATAGTAACTCATGAATAGTACCTCGGCATGAAAAGTGCCC
Source organism: Panax ginseng (assembly GCA_020205605.1). NCBI lineage: Eukaryota > Viridiplantae > Streptophyta > Magnoliopsida > Apiales > Araliaceae > Panax > Panax ginseng. Next base: position 73,402,556 of record CM035142.1, on the reverse strand, counting down.
CGAATACCCGAGTGAATAATATTATAGTGAATAGTAACCAGGTGAATAGTAACCCGTGAATAGTACCCCTGGGTGAAAATATTGATATTTAATAAGAAAGTTCAGATCAATATTTCAATGAGGCGATACTGGATGAAGCGCAAAACTCAAGGATATTCCACTAATTTCAAGGATTATAGAAGCAATACTTTCCATAGTAAGTTTAGATTTAAGAATATGAAAAGAAATAACATACAAAACTGGATTTTCACTTGTTATACGATACGTAATCCGCGTAGACAGGTTATTCCGACATATTAAAGGATGAATACAAAAAATAGTATTCCTTATGAATACGAAAGAAATAATACCCCTTACGAATACAACAAATAATATCCCTTACCTTAGTAGAAGACTGGATACTGCAATAGTGAAGTAGCAGAATACTCTTCTTCTTGCTCTCTATAGTTTATCTTGTGAGTCTCAGTGAATTGGTGAGAATGAAAGAAGAATTAAGCTTCTATTCATAGGAGAATGGACTAAATAGTAACTAATTCATGAACGGTCTAGATTGATTTACTAATAGAACGGACGGTCCATATTGATTACTATTAAAACCACAAACCCATGACGGTCAGATTGATTTACTTTTAAAACCACCACCGATTTTATCCGCATTGATTTACTTTTAAAACCACCAATTTATTTTGGCCTAGATTGATTTACTATTAAAACCACCATCAATGGTCCAGATTGATTTAACTTATTACACTTTGGTACTCCTAAAGTTTTCCAAGTTTGCATTATTCCCCTCTAACTTTTGTAAATCACTTATTTTCAATAAACTCATTCTTAATACTTCAACAATTATTCATCATTAATATTATAACTCACAATGTTTAACAACCAGATCATTCCCAGGAAAGAGGGGGCTTTCCGATAAGGATTTCTTCCTATTGACGCGTAATTAGGTGACCAAACCTCTCCTCGATAGAACTTTCTAGACATCGTCAATATTGCAAATTATAATATGAATAACTTGGTCGTCTCAATTATTGATTTAATAATATAAAATATTAATATTGTGACAATAATTAAATCAAATAACGTGAGATACTATGCAACAATTACTGTAGCAATAATTGAGTATAACTGAGTGACTTCTCACGTAAGCATCAATAATCAATACCGTGTGCTACTATGCAACCACGCGTATTACTGTACTTTTACCTACGGGTAGTTCAACAGTTTAACGGTAAAACTTTCGCCGTTATTTTTATAAAAAGATATTTCTATCATTTTCTAACTATGATAATACTTCCGTTATGGGGTCCACCAATGATTGTGCCGTCGTACGAATATTCCCTGTTAAAATGAATATTCACCAACCAATCGAATATTCCCCGACATAACGAATATTTTATATCAACTTGCTTACTTTGCAAAATTTTCAAATATTACCCACAACTATAACATTATATCATATCCATACCATAATATTCAAAAATATATTTTGAGAAAAATTATTCTTTATTCATAAAAGTTGGGGTCTTACAATTGTCTTTGCTGGTTTGGGAAGATTCAACAATGTAATTGGAACTTTGTCCATTGCTCCAATTAATCATATTGACCTCTTCTTCTTTGTGTCGAGGAAGAGGGTTGTCTTGCACATGAGGTTGGTTGGGTTTAGTCACCATAATCTCCCCATTATCGATTAAGTCCTGGATCTTGTGTTTCAAGGCCCAGCAATCCTGAGTGTCATATCCCGATGCCCCGATATGATAAGCACACTTATGTGTAGCATTGTAACCTTTCCCATTCGGGTTGGCTGGTGGAAGAAGATGTGTAATTTTCTTCTGAGTAGTCAGAAGATTGAGAACATTCTTGAGCAAATCCCCTAGGGGTGTGAACACTCGATTGCGTCAGACTTCTCCACCTTTTGGCAATGTGGGGTTGGAAGACTGTGCCAAAAAAGGGGAGTAGTTTCTCCTTTGGATAGGCATGTTCTGTGTAAGACCCCAACTTATTATAAATAAAATTGAATTTTCTCTATTTATTATCTTGAAATAGTAAGGTGATAATTTGATATAATACTTTGGTTATGGGTGAAATATGCAAATTTTACAAAATAAGCAAGTGGTTATAAAATATTCATTGTTGTCGGGGAATATTCATTTGGTCGTGGAATATTCTTGTTGTTGGGGAATATTCGTAAATACTGACAAGCTTGACTATTCATGGGCCCCATAACGAATAACTGTCGGATGAAGAAAATGACAAGTTTGAGTTTTTATAAATAACGGCGTAATCGTTACCATTAACACTGTTGGAATACTCGGTGGTTAAAATATAGTAATACGCGTGGTTGCACAATAGCACACGGTATTGCACTATATTTTTGAATTATTGATTCTTACGTAAGAAGGCACTACTCAATAATTGTTACAGTAATTACTGTTCAATATTTTATTTTATTGATTCAATAATTCCTGAGTTAATAGTTTATATTATTGTTGTTTCAATAATTATCACGGCACAGTATTTTCCATTATCAAATCAATAATTAATATTATTTGAATAATATTATTAGATAGCATTATTGGCAATATCTATAAAATTCTGTCAATGAGAGGTTTGGTCACCTAATTGCGCGCCAGTAAGGAGAAATCCTTATCGGAAAGCCCCTCTTTCTGAGGAACTACTGGTTGTCATTATTGTGATTCTGTAATATTATTTGTGAATAATTATTTATTTATTTATATGATAAGTAAATATTTATTTTATGTGGATATACATGATGGATATATTTTATGTGGTTGTAAATGAAGGAAATTGGTCCGAAGGACTCATAATCCGAAAAATCAGTGTTCTTGAGATATATTGCGTGAGTTATAATTTTTAATCCGACCGTTGGATCGTGTGATTTTTGGATATGTTATACATATATAAGTTGAGTATATGTCCACAAATTTTGAACCGTTAAAAATGAACGTATGATTTGTTATGAATTTTAAGAGGTGACTGGTTCTGTGACATCCCAGATTTTTAGAATTTCTAAATGAGAATTTTATAAATAAAAGTATTATTTATGAGATATGTTGGGTGTGAGTATGTGTATGTCATATATTGTAGAATACGTGAATTGATGTGAAGAGAATGTTATATATTAATTTTAATATATATAAATATTTAATTGAATTATTTATTGAGTTAAATAAATAAATTTTGTTTTGATTATAGAGTAATGTAATTAAGTGTAGTAGATTAATTAAATGAATATTTAGTATTTAATTTAATTAATATAATAATTTTATGTTATAGTTCTAATTTAATTGAGATAATTAAATTAGATGAGTTATGTGATGATTGTTACATGAAATTATAATTAACAAGTAAATATAATTATGTGACAATTTGATGAGATTGATTGATGTTAAACCATTGATTAATTAAAATAATGAGTATTTGCCAAACATGGTCTTAGACTTTTCAAGTTCAAGTTGGTGTAACCTATGTATTAACTAGTAATTAGTATATATAATAATTACTAGGAGTTACATATATTATATATTACTGGTATTGTATATTATATGTATATACTACAAGTTAGTACGTTGGTTTTAGAAAATAAACCAAAGAAAGAAGAAGAGAGTTAGAGAGAGTTGTAGGAGAAGAAGAAGAGGAAGAAAAAGAAGAAGAAGAGAAAGCTTTGAGAAGACAAAACAAAGCCCCATCATCATTATCTCCATCTCTCTCTTAAATTCATACTAATAAGGTTATAATCTAAATTCCTTGTTTTAATTATATTTTTATGTTCTTCATAATGTAGTTCTCTGATAATTGTAATATAGAAGTTGTATTGAGAAATTGAGAGAGATAGAGAGAAATAGAGGAATTGAGATGAGCTAGAAGACGAAGAAGAAGAAAAAGCTAGAAGAAGGTAACTTCTAAACTCTTATTTAATCTTTGATTTTTTTTGGGTAGATTTATGTTCTAGGGTAGTAGATCATGCTTAATCTTGTTGTATAGGTTTAATCTTGGATTATCAATAATCAAACAAGAGGATTCAAGAAAGAAAATGAAATGGAAAGAAAATTTGAAGAACAAAATTCGTAAGTTTTGAGTAATTATGGACAAATCTTGTGAAATTCTTACCTCTTTGGATATAATGAGTTAGAAAGTGAGCCTTATATCAAATCGAAGATATGGAAGTAAGCTATATTCTGAAAGTGGAATCACATGAAAACTCTTTGTAGATTTCTTGAAATTTCTGTTTTAGTAAGGCTGGTCCGAAGGGAAAATAATATGCCCAGAAAATCAAAATTGTTACGGTTTCTAACTTTGAACAATTCATATAAATTTGTGTGTTTTGAATTTGAAGAAACTTAAAACTGCAAAGTTGTAGATATGGAAGTTTGCTAGCCAGTCGCGCTAGATTGAGCCATTTTATGGACCGGATCATGTCCGAAATAAATTGTTTAGTAAGGATGTCCAAAAATAAAAATGAAATTTTCTAGACTAGTTGATGAATTACAGAATCTGGTTTAGATGGATAAGGGTCTAACTTTAAGGCCTAGATGAGGTTCTGGTACACTGAGTAAGGGTTAATTCTATATAAGTAGGAACAAAAACGGACATGTAACGAAGGAGTTATGTTAAAAAAAAACAACGTTTTGTTAAAGAAATTGTGAAGATGAGTTTTATAATTCTGTTTGAATTAAGATTTTGGGTGATGGTATATTTTGATGATTAAAAATATGTTTTGACATATGTAATGAGTATAGATGTGTTATCATATTCTATGCATAATTAACCATTTAAGATTAAGAGTTGAGATAAGTTTATGTGTGCACATAACGTGCTCGATAAAATGCCTAAGAGTAATAGTGTTTCTAAACTTTGGTATACAAAGTGTCTATCTAATGACTAATATTGGATGTTATGTGCATCTGAGTATGAAAATATGATAATACAAAAATAATAACGGAAAGAAATTGAAAAGGGTGATTTTTGAAGGAAAATTAAACTTGTAAACAATGTGTTGAATATGCATTTGTGAAACCAAAGTGGTATAATAAAATGGTGTGATATACGCACATTAAACTACAAGTGCGATAGTCAAGCATGTGTGGTGATGAAAATGAAAATAAAACTGAGTTGCATATAAAATAGTTAGATGTCTATAAAGACATTATAAAGGATAATAAGATAAAGTAAGGTCTTAGAATAAATTTGACCATGAGATTGAGTATTGATTTTATTTATTATCAATCTCACATACAATGTAGGTTGTGCAAGGACGCGAAGTATTAGCGTGTTGGTAAAATGCTTAGAAGGCAAGTCTTTCATTCCTTTTGCTATGTGAACTTGATGATGATCTGCTTTAAAATTTTAGTGTATGATGTATTATATATGTCAAAAGTATGAAATGTGAAAGTCAATCTATGACTATGATGATTGAACTAGGAATGTTGATTGAGTAAGGAACTCAATCTTTATAGTTGTTATGTGAACTACAACATGTATGCTAAGTTTGTTTATGATTATTCTTGTATGTTGAGCATGTTATTATGTGTTGCGTGATGCATGAAAACTGTTAGATTTTGCTGAGCTGTCGAGCTCATTCTTGCAAATAACCATTTTTGCAGATTGAAAAATTGAAGGTAACGCTATGTGCTACTTGATTGTTATGGATCAAAAGTGATATATGAAGATTTAATATCCTAGCTAAGTTGTTATTCTTGTAAACCATGTCTAATATTTCGGTAAATGTATTAATGTTGTATTGTTATATCGTTTTGCGATGTAAACTCTTGTAGTATTAAAATGATTCTGAGATATTTAGATGTAAAGGTTGAAAGTTTTGGGAACGAGGATAGTTTGTAATAGAAAATTTTAATTATTCCACAAATTTCAATGGTTGTATTATCGTTTAATGATATAAAATTAGAGGTTAAATGTATTATTAACGACCGAAGTCGAGAATTAAATTGTATGAATTTTGGGGTCGTTACAGTTGGTATCAAAGCCATAGGTTATAAACTGTGACACCCCCAAATCCTGGTACTTCATTTCCACAGGATTCAGTGTTCACTTAATGAAAACATTCATTGCTAACTACCCAATTATAATAAATTGAATAATAAAAACATGCCCATACAGGATTAAACTCAAATAAAAATCTCCCCAAGTTGTCTAACCTTTAACAACAATCATTCAAATGCGGAAATTAAATAAACTTCATTACAAACTTTAAACCAAAGTCTAATAATAATACTATCAAATCTATTACAAGTCTTTAGTACTTGTTCATCTTTCCTTTTTCTTTACTGGTGCTAGGTACGTCACCAGTTTCAACATTAGCTGTAAAAATTTTTACAGGCAAGAGTGAGCAAACAAGGCCCACTTGAAATAACAATAAATAAATCTTTAAACTTTTTCATCAATTGCCAATACTAGGCTCAATAGAACTGAACAATATATTCTATTAACTTTCTGAAAATTATAACATTCACCGAGGGTCTAATGACCACTTAATCATGTCCACGATTATAAGTAATCTTTCAACTTTAACTTTAATAACCATAAGACTATAAGGACTCCCACGACTTAGGGGGATCAACCCTTCGTACAATGTATTGTGTACAACCATTTCAACTCTAAGCGTAAACCTCTATTAAAAGAGTTGTTCATCTCAGTATTTAGAATACAAGTCCGTACCAAAGTAAGTTTGGTTTGGATAAGCTTTCAAGGAAATTTAGAATTTAACGAACATCAACTAAGGAGTAGTTGAATAAGACTAATAACACTATACTATAGAATAATAGTGATTGAATCAATCATAGTAACTAAAGTAATGTATTAGGAATAATCTAATAGCATACAATTTGAATAAATATAGCATACCTTACTTTAACAATACTAAGCCAAGGTTAATTAGGATTGAATACTAAACATGCATGGCAATTCAATTATGCATGTTAATCAATAATTGAAATACAAGAATAACTTGTTCAACATCAAACCAAAGTTTAGACCACTTACATCATTATAAGATAATCGAATTGAAAATAATAATTAGCTCAATAAGACAAAGGATTAGAAAACTTGCATCGTCATGAGTAACTAGATACAATGACTTACTCAATCATAGGAAATCTATCTCTACGAAAGTGTAGAAGTAGCAACTTACAACAATTGTAATTGAATTTGAAAACAATAATGTACCAAATGAAATTAAACTCGCACAATGAAGTTTTGAGTTAGAAAACTTGCCTTGCTCGTAGACTAAACCGAATCAATTTGAATCATAATATCCTATATACATATGTCATCGTGACATAGTTAGTCATTATCACATAACTAATACATTCATCACATAGGTTTGATTATTTAATCACATGATCAACTTATAACACAAGTTAATCTTAATAACATAATTATTCATAGTATAAAAATACTAAAATCTATATTTTACAGTCCTACTATCGTCACAAAAATGTTTTCTTAAAATTTCGTGTACAAAAAGTACCAATCGTCGAGACCATTCTGTTAACTTTCAGTTGCATGTGGCTTCCACATTCTTGTTAAGTGGTCATGCCATAACATGGTGATGATGCCATATTGATGATATATGATTATACTCTGGCCATACTGTATGGCGATAATATATGCTATACATTAACGCATCTTCTTTCAGGCAGCAGCTACAATAAAACTCGATTCGACTTACGACCGACAGAATAGAATGCAGACGAAAAAGCCAAATTGGCCTAAAAGCTTGAATCTAATAGACTGATTATCATGTAATTTACATATAGACTTCATATAAACATATTGTGAAGACTTCTAACATGTTTATACTCATAAAATAACACAAACATCAAATATACAACACCCAATTTCAATGTTCTTGGCACAAACTACATTTTTTATACTTTCAATGAAAATCAACACGGTGATTTTGTTTTTCAACCAAAACAGTAAATTCAAAACATCTTGATTATGATTTTACATACTCTATCAATTCTAACAATCAATTTATCAATTTAACAACAAATAAAACCTTAATTTCTACTTTAAACTAAGCCATATTCATATATATATTTTCAAATGAACTCATTGTGATATATTTCTTCACAATTTACATACATACATAAAGTAATTGATTATAATCATACATAATCTCAACAAAAGCAGCTTTTACAACAACAATCATCATCTAAAGCTATATACACAAGAATTCATCATCCATAATTATTTACTGAGAGAACTCTTTGGAGAAGAAAACTAAACTTTAAAAAATAAAATACAAGGATTAATATCCTTCCTTTGATTAAGAAGATGATACTCTAGAGTTTAGAAGAAAATGGTTATGATTACAATCTTCTTTTCCCCAATTCTTTTTCTCAATTTTCTCTAAGTTTCTCTCAACTCTCTCTCTACGTATTTTCTTCTTCTTTTTTTCTTCAATTTGAGCCTTCTTCTCTTCCTAACTCTAACTACGTAATAAAAATATAATGTATATGATATAATATCTATTAATGATATAATATAAATATAGATATAATTATATCAGTTTATATTTTGTTTGAAAATCAAAAAGCCATAAGGCTTGTTTGGCTAAGCTAATAAAATAACCCTTTAATCCTTACACCTTGTTTGGTAAAAACCGAATTAAAACAAATTGATTAATCCTTATACCTTGTTTGATAAAACACTATTAGATTAAAGACTTATTATGCAATAAGATATGTTTGGCAAAACTAAATTAAACTCCCTTAATTTATTTTAATAACTCCTTTATAGCAAGATTATTTGTCACACTTCTATTTACTTAAATAATCAATTTAATCAATTCAAATATTAATCTATTAAATTACTTTAATACATAAATCATTATCACAAAACTATAATTTCTTTATAATTATAATTTTATTTAACCAACTAATATTTTAAATTACAATTTCCTATTTAAAATATTATAATTTATTTAAATCATTATAAGCTCTCTAGCTTACTTATTAAATTACATTGGTATATAATCTCATAACAATTAATTTACTTAGCTCCTTAATTATTTATTCAACAAATAATTAATTAAACCACATCAACTCAAATTGCCATATAATTCAATAAATATTTAATATTGCAAATAAATATTTAATATTTAATTATTTATTCAACAAATAATTAACTAAATTACATCAACTCAAATTGAACAATTATTTATTCAATAATAAACATATCCATTAAATATTTATATAAATCAATAAATATTTAATATTACACTTTAAAATTCTGGAATGTTACATCATTCCCTCCTTACAAGGATTCTGTTCTCAGAATCACAACTCAAACAAATCATTCGTTACATTCTTCCCTACTTACAAAGATTCTGTCCCCAGAATTGAAGACACAGATTAAACAAATAACTCAGGGTACTCTTTCAACATTTTCTCTTCGAGTTCCCACGTAGCTTCTTCAGCGTTGTGGTTCCTCCATATCACCTTCACAGAAGGTATCACTTTATTCCTGAGCACTTGTTCTTTCCTGTCGACTATCTGGATAGGAACCTCTTCATAAGACAAATCTTTCTCGAACTGCAACGGTTCGTACTCAATCACATGTTTGTAGTTGGTTTTATATGGTCGTAACACCGAAATGTGAAAAACATTATGAATGTTTTCCAACTCTGGAGGTAGAGCTACCTCGTAAGCCACTTCTCCCACTCTTTGCAGCACTTCAAAGAGTCCAATAAACCTCGGGCTTAGCTTTCCCTTTTTACCGAAATGAATTTTCCCCTTCCAAGGAGAAACTTTTAGGAATACAAAAGTTCCTACGTCGAATGCACGATCTTGTTTGTTTTGATCAGCATACTTTTTCTGTGTGTCTTGGGCTGCTACTAATCTTGTCCTGATGAGTTTAACAACGTCAGCAGTTTGTTGTACCAGTTCTGGTCCTAACAGTTGGTGTTCACCGACTTCATCCCAGAACAGTGGAGTTCTGCACTTTCTGTCGTACAATGCCTCGTAAGGTGGCATGTCGATGCTCGCGTGATAATTGTTGTTGTAAGCAAATTCCACCAACGGTAATTGTTCTTCCCAGCTTCCTTTAAAGTCCATAACACATGCTCTCAACATATCTTCCAATGTCTGAATTATTCGTTCACTTTGGCCATCTGTTTGTGGATGATAAGCCGTACTCATTCGCAACTGTGTCCCCATGCATTCTTGTAGTCTCTTCCAGAAATTTGATGTGAATCGCGGATCTCTATCGGACACAATTGTTACTGGCACTCCATGCCTCGAAACGATCTCTTTAATGTACAATCTTGCCAACTAATCAAGATTGAATCTAATCTTTATTGGTAGAAAGTGTGCTGATTTCGTCAGTCTATCCACTATCACCCAAATCGCATCGCATCCTCTCTGAGTAGTTGGAAGACCCACCACAAAATCCATCATGATGTGTTCCCACTTTTATTCCAGTATTTCCAATGGTTGGAGTAATCCGCTGGGTCTTTGATGTTCGACTTTTACTCTCTGACATGTCAAGCATTTTGCTACGCATTCAGCAACATCCCTTTTCATGTCTGGCCACCAAATATCGGCGCAAATCTTGATACATTTTCGTGCTTCCTAGATGAATTGAATATTTTGAGCTGTGAGATTTGGTCAAAATTTCTTCTTTCAGTTCTAGAACTGCTGGAACCCAAATTCTTCTCTCGAACCGTTGTAATCCTTCGGTATCGACCTTGTATTTTACATCACCGCCTTCAACCAGATTCTATTTGATTTTCCCACACTCTTCATCTTTTAGTTGAGCATTCTTCACTTTGTCTACTAAAATTGGACCAGCTTCTATATGGAATAGTTGTTCGTCAGATTCTTTTGGAAATTTGATTTCCAACTCCAATTTTGTCATTGCTGAAATGAGCTCCTCCTGAGTTGTTATCATCATCAACTTCTCTTGACCTTTCCTGCTTAAAGCATCTGCAACCACATTCACCTTTCCTAGATGATAAAAGATCTCACAATCGTAATCTTTTATCAGTTCCATCCACCTTCTTTGACGCATGTTCAAATCCTTCTGAGTGAAAATATACTTATGACTTTTGTGGTCTGTGTAGATCTCACATTTCTCTCCATAAAGATAGTGTCTCCATATCTTCAGAGCAAATACAACTGCAGCCAATTCCAAATCATGAGTCGGATACCCTTTCTCATAATCCTTTAGTTGTCTTGATTCCTTCTGCATAAGAACACAACCCAACCCTTTATGTGAGGCATCAATATACACCATAAAATTTCCTGTATTATCTGGTAATGTCAACACAGGTGCCATACTTAACTTCTTCTTTAAATCTTGGAAACTCTCGTCACATATCTCCATCCAAATGAATTTTACAGCTTTCCTTGTCAAATTTGTTAGCGGAGTGGCTATCTTAGAAAAATCTTGAATAAATCTTCTATAATAACTGACCCGGTCCCAAGAAACTCCTCACCGACGGTGTTCTTAGTTGTTCCCAATTGATTCTGACTTCCACTTTTGATGGATCCATTGAAATCCCATCTTTGTCAATCACGTGACCCAAAAATTGTGCAGTCGAGCCAAAATTTGCACTTAGAGAATTTTCGCATACAACTTTACCTTCCTTAGTGTTTCCAATGTCAAACGTAAATGTTCCATGTTCTTCTTGAGTTTTATAATACACCGTAATGTCATCAATAAATACCACTACAAACTTGTCTAAGAATGGTTTAAACACCTGCTCATCAAATCCATGAATGCTGTTGAGGGCATTAGTTAAACCAAAGACATCACCGTAAACTTCAGAAAGTGTCCGTTCCAGGAGTTCGAATGCCATTCTAGGTATATCCTCCTTTCTTACCTTCAATTGGTGATACCCACTTCTCAAATCAATTTTAGAAATATTTAGCACCCTTCAAATTGATCAAATAAGTCATCTATTCTAGGCAAGCGAATACCTATTCTTAATAGTGACCTTGTTTAACTCCTATAATCAATGCAAAGACGCATTGATCCGTCCTTCTTCTTAACAAATAAAGCTGGCGCTCCCCCACGGCGATACACTTGGTTGAATATATTTCTTGTCCAAAGAACTCTTTGCAATCCATCCATCGGCCTTCATTTCTCTGAAGCCATTCAGACATTTGGGCCTTCGATATCGGTCTGCTTTCGGCTTAAGTCGATCACGAAGTCAATTTCTATGTCTGGCGGAAGTCCTGGCAAATCTTCTGGAAACACGTCTTCGAATTCTCTCACTACCGGTATTTCTTCTAGTTTCACACCCTTCTTCTGAGTATCGACTATGTAAGATAAATAGCCCACACAACCTTGACTCAATAATTTCTTGGCTTGCATAGTCGTCAGACATTTTATTTGTCTAGGTGATTGCTACCATAAAATACTACCTTTAACGGAGTCATAAGGTTTACACACTTCTTGTGACAATCGATTACTGCTCCATATTTGAACAGCCAATCCATCCCCAAAATTACATCAAATTCCCCAAGTCTAATCGGAATCAAATCTACCAAATAAATATTTTCCTTAATGTTCACCCTACAGTTCTTGTATACGAATCTAACAGGGATTACTTCCTTATTCGCAATTTATATGTTCAAAGGAAAACTCAGTTCTTCTCTAGACAATTCTAACCTCTTAGCAAACTCATCAGATATAAACGAACAAGTAGCACCCGAATCGAATAATACATAAGCATTTATATCATTGATTGGGATAATACCTTACACTACATCTTTTGATTGCACAGCATCTTGCATAGTCATGTTGAAGGTTCTGGCTGTGGGTTTGTTTGATGCTGCAAGTCCTGCAATGGCCCATGTACCTCCATTGTTACCTACATTACTTCTGGTTGTCACTCCTTCCCTCTTCTTAGGGCATTCACGAGCAAAGGGATCCTTGGATCCGCACGTGAAGCATACATTCTTCTTCGGTTGAGTGCAATTTGGGGCGATGTGACCCTCCTGGCCACAATTGTAGCATATTCGCTTCCCCATCAAGCACGCACCCTTATGGAATTTCCCGCATGTCGTACATGCTTCAAACTTTTGTTTTCTTTGGTTACCCTATTTGTGCAAAGACACCCATGCTCCCATTCCACTTCCTCTTCAAGTTGTTGTTGTTGATATTGCTATTTCCACTGCTACCACCTCCATTCTTAGTCTCATTCTCATTCCTCTTCTTCTTTTGTTCCTGGTTGAACTTTGTCACCGCCTCGCCTCCACCTTGACCAAGTCATCGCTTTCTCCATCATCACGCAAATGTCTTCAATCGAACAAGGAGACCCTCTTGACATGACCTGTGGCTTCAAATCCTGTTCAAATCTCTTCGCTTTACGCTCGTCTGTGCTGACCTGATATGGCGTAAACCTCGCTAATTCGTTGAACTTCGCAGCATATTCAGATACCATCATCGTTCCTTGCTTTAGTTCCAGAAACTGCACTTCTAGTTGACTCTTCGAACTCTCCGGAAAATAGGTCTCGAAGAATAACTCCTTGAACCTATCCCAGGTCATCATTCCTGGCCATTCCCGAGTTTTATTGGCCTACCACCAATAACTAGCTTCTACTTTCAACATGAATGTTGCGAAAGCAGTCTTCTGGTCATCCCCTACCCTAGCGACATCGAACACTTTTTCTATCTCCATAATCCAGGTTTGTGCTTCGACTGGATTTATGGACCCATGGAATTCAGGTGGTCCAACCGCCTTGAAATCCTTAAACGTTGTACCATGATTTTGTGGTTGATTTTGCAACGCTCCTGTCAGTAGTGTCACTAGTTGTTGAACGGGGTTACCGTCAACATTATCATTATTGGTAGCTCTCTCATTGTTTCTCTGTCGGGGTGGTTCACGTCGGGAGGCATTTTACATTAAAATAAAACATCTATTAGACTATTACTCGAAACTGTAAGTATATTCTAATTAACTTGCCTCCATAAAAGAAATAACCACATAACACATAACACTTTGAATAAAGTAACAACTTTTATTTATTCAAAACCTTTTTGGAAAACATAAAACAATAGCATCACTGCTATCTACATTACTTTCCTGAACTACAAAAGTTTCTCATAGTCATATCCCATAGGTTGCATAACACTTGGGATTTACAATTTATTTAACCTTTCAGTCATCGTGCAACAACTACGATGTTCTATTAAGATACTTCTTAGCCCTATCACGTTTTTCCTCCATGACTCGAAACATTGTCCTGCGATCTAATACATATGATGGCAGCGTCTCGAACTGAATCGGATATCCCATGACCCGATCTTGAGCTCGATTAATTGCAGTGTCAAATACTTTATCCATCTCTTCCATCTTCATCCTTTTCGCCTATGAGTTCCTTACTGCTCTTCCAGTTCATTGATAAGCTTCCTTGTATGCATCTTCAGCTCTTGCCCTCTTAGCAGCTTCTTCTCTCAGCTTATTCTTCAGTTCAGCAACCATCTCGATCAATTGTTCTTTCTCTCCTTCAGTTTGTATTAGTTTCTCCTCGGTGTTTGTCAGCCGTTCCTCACGATCCTGGATCTCGTCGTCTTTTTGTGTTATTGCAGTCTGTTGTTCAGCTACTATCTCCTGCAACTCCTCAACTGTATCCTAAAGTTCTACGTTACGGTCATGCACCTCATCGTATATACAGCCAGCTATCGAGTTAAGTGGAATCCTTTCCTCCTCGTCCTCGTCATCCTCATCCTCCTGTGGTAACTCAACGGGATCCTCCTCGTCTGTCTCCACATCATCATCCTCATCTTCAACTACTGTGTCCAACGGGGCTGACTCCCGTGGTAGTAGTTGTTCCCAAACTACCTGAATGTCGTGAGGCTCCTCCTCTATAGGCATTTGAGGTCCCTCCTCCCTAGCCTGATTGGATTCTCCGACATTAGTCATCCTGACAACAAAGTTTTAAAGTTTTAATTATTAATCATTACTATTCGACACTCACGATTACATAATTTAAAATCACATAAGCACGTAAGTGTTTTATTACTTCTTTCTTAAAACTCAACAAGAGTTATCTCCACTATCTTTTCAAAGGTTACTTCCTAAGGCTTTTCCCCCCACCTAAGGTTCATAACCTAAAGCTTTGTTACCAACCTGTGACACCCCCAAATCTTGGTACTTCATTTCCACAGGATTCAGTGTTCACTTAATCAAAACATTCATTGCTAACTACCCAATTATAATAAATTGAATAATAAAAACCTGCCCATACAAGATTAAACTCAAATAAAAATCTCCCCAGGTTGTCTAACCTTTAACAACAATCATTCAAATGCGGAAATTAAATAAACTTCATTACAATCTTTAAACCAAAGTCTAATAATAATACTATCAAATCTATTACAAGTCTTCAATACTTGTTCATCTTTCCTTTTCCTTTACTGGTGCTAGGTACGTCACCAGTTTCAACTTTAGTTTGTAAGAAATTTTACGAAAAAGAGTGAGCAAACAAGGCCCACTTGAAATAACAATAAATAAATCTTTAAACTTTTACATCAATTGCCAATACTAGGCTCAATAGAACCTGAACAATATATTCTATTAACTTTCCGAAAATTATAACATTCATTTGAGGTCTAATGACCACGAATCATGTCCATGATTATAAGTAATCTTTCAACTTTAACTTTAACAGGCATAAGACTATAAGGACTCCACGTACTTAGGGGGATCAACCCTTCGTACAATGTATTGTGCACAACCATTTCAACGCTAAGCGTAAACCTCTATTAAAAGAGTTATTCATCTTAGTATTTAGAATACAAGTCCGCACCAAAGTAAGTTTGGTTTGGATAAGCTTTCAAGGAAATTTGGAATTTAACGAACATCAACTAAGGAGTAGTTGAATAAGACCAATAACACTATACTACAGAATAATAGTGATTGAATCAATCATAGTAACTAAAGTTATGCATTAGGAATAATCTAATAACATACAATCTGAATAAATATAGCATACCTTGCTTGAACAATACTGAGCCAAGGTTAATTAGGATTGAATACTAAACATGCATGGCAATTCAGTTATGCATGTTAATCAATAATTGAAATACAAGAATAACTTGTTCAACATCAAACCAAAGTTTAGACCACTTACATCATTATAAGATAATCGAATTGAAAACAATAATTAGCTCAATAAGACAAAGGATTAGAAAACTTGCATCGTCATGAGTAACTAGATACAATGACTTACTCAATCATAGGAAATCTAGCTCTACGAAAGTGTAGAAGTAGCAACTTACAACAATTGTAATTGAATTTGAAAACAATAATGTACCAAATGAAATTAAACTCGCACAATGAAGTTTTGAGTTAGAAAACTTGCCTTGCTCGTAGACTAAACCGAATCAATTTGAATCACAATATCCTATTTACATATGTCATCGTGACATAGTTAGTCATTATCACATAACTAATACATTCATCACATAGGTTTGATTATTTAATCACATGATCAACTTATAACACAAGTTAATCCTTAATAACATAATTATTCATAGTATAGAAATACTAAAATCTATATTTTCTGATCCTACTATCATCACAAAAATGTTTTCTTAAAATTTCGTGTACAAAAAGTACAATCGTCGAGATAATTCGCTAACTCAAGATCAGCGCATACGATTTACATTGTGGGTTCTTGACTATTTCACAGTGATGATAATGTCTATTGTGATTATATTATACTCTGGTTGCCATTTGCTTATAGCGATATCATGGCTATGGCCATTTAACGTCTTCTTTGGGTCAGCGCTAATACAACAATAGCCATAGTTTCGACTTACATGACTTCGCAATGAGATGCGAGAAAAAGCCAAATTGGCCTAAAAGCTTGAATCTAATAGACTGATTATCATGTAATTTACATATAGACTTCATATGAACATATTGCAAAGACTTCTAACATGTTTGTACTCATAAAATAACACAAACATCAAATATACAACACCCAATTTCAATGTTCTTGGCAAAAACTCCTTTTTTTATACTTTCAATGAAAATCAACACGGTGATTTTGTTTGTCAACCAAAACAATAAATTCAAAACATCATGATTATGATTTTACATACTCTATCAATTCTAACAATCAATTTATCAATTTAACAACAAATAAAACCTTAATTTCTACTTTAAACTAAGCCATATTCATATATATATTTTCAAATGAACTCATTGTGATATATTTCTTCACAATTTACATACATACATAAAGTAATTGATTATAATCATACATAATCTCAAAAAAATAGTTTTACAACAACAATCATCATCTAAAGCTATATACACAAGAATTCATCATCCATAATTATTTATAAAGAACTCTTTGGAGAAGAAAACTAAACTTTAAAAATAAAATACAAGGATTAATATCATTCCTTTGATTAAGAAGATGATACTCTAGAGTTTAGAAGAAAATGGTTATGATTACAATCTTCTTTTCCCCAATTCTTTTCTCAATTTTCTAAGTTTCTCTCAACTTTTCTCTCGTATTTTTTCTTCTTCTTTTCTTCAACTGAGCCTTCTTCTCTTCCTAACTCTAACTACGTAATAAAAAATATAACGATATGATATAATATCTATTAATGATATAATATAAATATAGATATAATTATATCAGTTATATTTTGTTTGAAAATCAAAAGCCATAAGGCTTGTTTGGCTAAGCTAATAAAATAACCCTTTAATCCTTACACCTTGTTTGGTAAACTGAATTAAAACAAATTGATTAATCCTTATACCTTGTTTGATAAAACACTATTAGGTTAAAGACTTATTATGCAATAAGATATGTTTGGCAAAACTAAATTAAACTCCCTTAATTTATTTTAATAACTCCTTTATAGCAAGATTATTTGTCACACTTCTATTTACTTAAATAATCAATTTAATCAATTCAAATATTAATCTATTAAATTACTTTAATACATAAATCATTATCACAAAACTATAATTTCTTTATAATTATAATTTTATTTAACCAACTAATATTTTAAATTACAATTTCCTATTTAAAATATTATAATTTATTTAAATCACTATAAGCTCTCTAGCTTACTTATTAAATTACATTGGTATATAATCTCATAACAATTAATTTACTTAGCTCCTTAATTATTTATTCAACAAATAATTAATTAAACCACATCAACTCAAATTGCCTTATATAATTCAATAAATATTTAATATTGCAAATAAATATTTAATATTTAATATTTAGTTATTTATTCAAAAAATAATTAACTAAATCACATCAACTCAAATTGAACAATTATTTATTCAATAATAAACATATCCATTAAATATTTATATAAATCAATAAAAATTTAATATTACACTTTAAAATTCTGGAATGTTACATAAACCTTAGGTAGGAGTACCGTAGGCTATAACCTTAGAGAAGGAAGGTGAAGATAATGAAAGAGTAAGCTCAAGTAGAGTTTGAATAATAAGAAGTAATTTAAGAAATTTATAAAGAAGGGATTAAAACATGCGTGAGAGGATTCAAAGAAGAATCTCGCAGAGTTATAAGGAATATGAATGTGGGGTTACCCAACTCCAATAATAAGGATGTAAAGTTAAGAATAAAAGGTTATATTTAAGTATGGTACAATCGTACTCTTTAATAGTTGATGTATGGTATCTAGGCTAAACGATTCCTTCATAGAGCGGACGTATATACGAACTAGTAACTCGGAACCTAGTTTGTTGGTTGTTTGTGGGAAACCACTCAGCGTACCTATAACAACCCGAAATTTTGGATTATCCAGAATTTAGGTTTAAAGAATTAGTTATTAATAAAATGAATTTTTATTAATATTATTATGTGCTATGTGATTATTAATCATTCTATAACCTAGAATGATTAAAAGTCGGGAGTATTCTGGCTACGAGCTAGATTGAGCGAGTAAGAATTTTCAAGACGAAAAATGAAAGTTTTCTGGGAAAAAAATATTTTCGGGGAAAAAGACAAAATAGGCACTATTCACCCGTTTCTGCTCGGAGATTTATTTTGAAATTCCGAGAAGTTATTGATTACGTATAATCTTGAGACGTGATGGAATATTCAATAATATTTCAGTTATGGCAAAAACGAAGTTTTCGCCTGCGGACTCAAAACCTAAGGGTTAGGAAAAGTGAGTTCCGAGAATGTAATGAGTACGTATAATAACTAGGATTATTATGCGTGAGAAATACGAGTATGATACGAGTTATTATACGAGTATAGTACAAAGATTAGTACGACGTATAATATGAATATAGTACAAACGAAATACGATGAGAATACGAGAATAGAATGCGTAGAATACGATGAGTCTAAATGGACTTCGTAGAATCCAATTGGACTTGGATTATGTCAAGCCCAATGCTTTGTGAAATTAAGCCCAAGTTAGGACCAATAAGAATTAGGGTTAAGGCCCAAACCAAGAAAAGAAACCGCGGATCGAACCGATGGGTAAACGGATGGGTAAGAACCAATGGGGTGACCCATGGGGCATGTGGGCCGGCGACTTGGCCACCAAGTAAGGGTGGTGGCCAAGTAAACTTGGTGGCTAAGTTTGGAATAGTAAGGAGGTTAAGGGGGCGAAATGACTAAATTGCCCTAGCTTTGGTTTTCTATAAATAGAAAGCTAAATTTTCATTTTCTAGGATTTTGAAAATCCTATAACTTGAGAGAGAGAGAGAGAGTCGGATCAAAAGTGATCGTGAAATAGAAGAGCTTGCAAATCGCCGGCTTTGTATAACGGAAGAGGATTAAAGAAGAATGGTAATCCGAACCCTAGTTTCTTCTAATATTTTCTTTAAGTTTAATATGTTTAAAACATAGCTTAATGAGAATAGGGAGAAGATGATGTTAGAAATGATTTCATATGGTTGAAATCATGAGAAAAGAAGAAATAAGAATTAGAAATTTAGTTTATAAATTTCTAAAGGAAGTATAAGATTCGTAAGGGTTTTGAGCGATCCGAGTGAATCCTATGAATGATTAGGTGAAATAAGTAAGGAATAATGTTCTATAACATCAAATTCCAAGAAAAAGTAGAATCATAATCCAAAATATCGATTAAAATGAAGAAAGAACGGAGAACGCGAAGAACACGAAGAATGTTGTTGATGGACAAATTTAAAACCATCGTAGGATAATTGTTGTTGATGGACAAGTTTAAAACCATCGTGTATAAGTTAGTTGCATATTGCTTGGTTAGGAACGGTAGAAACATTCATGAAGAACGGATTAAAACTTAGCTATAACAAAGTTATGGTAAAATTTTTGTAAAAGACGAACGAGAATTAGAAAGTTAATAAATGAACCCGAACATGTAGGGTTTCATAAAAAAGTAAGAGAATGTAGAAAACGTGAGTTGTGGACTCAAGAACGAACGAGTTCTGAGTTCGGATTACCGAATTACGGATGAACGAGCGAAGAACGTTAAAAGCGTAAAAATGAACGAACGGTTAAGATTAAGCCAATGGAATGGCACGTTAACGGACTCAGAACGAAGTTCTGTCTAAAGGGTATGGAAGTACATAAGATAAGAAAGAGAATGGCTTTGGAACGACCTTGTTTCGAATTATAACAAAGAAGTTATGAGATCGTAATGTACGCGTCTCAAACTTAATGAAAGACTTGGAAAAAATTTCTAGGGTTTTGTCTAAATGCGCAGTCACTGGATAGATCTATGAGAAGTGGGCGCATGATGCGAGCTCGGCCATAATCTTGGAGAGTGGGCGCAGTCACGAGAGATAACAAAGGACTTGGCCGCATGATGCCGACCGGGAAGAGAGAGAGAGTTGGTCCGTCCGGGCAGTCATGAGAGGAAAGGAAGAAGGGCAACCTTGATCGCAGGCACGGCAGCAGAGCAATGCCCAGAAATGAGATTTTTAGTTCTCAGTTACTGGAGGATGTGCAAGAAAGAAGTATGAACATGTAGTTCACGTAATGTAACACTCAATCAAGTGTTTTAAACCTTTAGTGAAGGTTGAACGGAAAGATTTAGCGAGATTAAAAGATAGAGAATGTAAGAGCTAGATTACGTAATCGATATCCAGGGACCGTAGTCGTAATGAACGAACATGAGGGATTACTGTGATTGCGATTCCTTAGATGTTGGGTGATGAAGGTAATGAATAACATTCCGATGCTATGTCATGGTAAGAGAGATAACTGTAAAGCGTATAGACGCTGTGAATGCAACGTTGTTGCGATGAACGATCGGTCTTAGCATACAATGAACGGTATGGCTTCGACATTAAGTAAGAATAATGAACGTGGGGTTTATGGGTTGGATAACAATGAAAGTAATTGAAACCTTGATTAAAGGTTGAATAAGAGAATTAAGAGACGAGTAATGTGAATGTTGAATATGTAACGATCCTCGTGAATTGTATTTGCGTCGGACGAACGTTCTAAGTATACAATGGTTGTATGAATTAGACGTTGACGAAGGTAGTAAGTAAGATACGAATGGTATCAAGGAAAGCCGTAGAGAATGATAATGAGATTTATGAAAGTCTGAGGGTGAGTCGGATAGAGAATGTTAGAATGAATGTAAGCGTTAGACACTTAAGCCAACGTAAGGGGTGAGTGTATGCGATTATTAAACGGGCAAAACCTACACCCCGTGTATGGTTTGACCGTAAGGTAATGAAGACTAAGATTTAACCATGAACGGTGAAGAAACTGAGTTAAGGATAATAACGTATAACGTTAAGAAGCCGAGTTAATAAGTATAACTTGGACAACGTTTCGAGTTGCAGGAACTGGACGTTATAAGATATGAATAAGTTCATATGAAATGTTTAACGCTATGACCTCATCGTATTGACATTGGATGATTGTTCCGAGTATACAGAAGACTGTATGACTTAGACGATAAAGAATGAATCCTGAGGTATGGCATCTAGTTGCCAGAAAGCCGTAAGGAATAAGAAGTTGACTTAACGAACATTATAGTTTAATGGTTCGTATAAGTTAAGAGAAGTTAGGTTGTGGTACAATCGTAACTTTGATAGTTGACATATGGGAGTTGGGCTAAATAATTCCTTCAAAGAGCGAAGGTATATACAAAACTGGCAACCGATCTAACTCATTGTGTGGGCAGTGTAGATGAGACGGGAACTTGTTTGTTGGTTGTTTTTGGGAAACCACTCAGAGTACCATATGGACTACTAGCAGAGAAGCGATGTGTGTTGAGTCCTATAGAAGCTATAAGAAGAATATAAGAATGCAAATCATCAAAGATGATGAACGTTTTGAGTAAGACATCTCCGTATGTCATGAAGCTGTAAAGCGAAAACGAAAGTTAGTCGCGTAAACTTATATTGCAAGAATGCGAACCCTAAGAAGTAAAGTTAAGTAAACCAATGCGTAAGTCAAGTATATGACTAATTGGTGTACGTGTTATTTCCTTATGTGTTATATAGGGATTTGGAATGAGCAGTTCAGCGTTAACTATAAGTTGTAGCTGTGCATAAGGTAAGTTTTCTAACTTCATTCATGCTATATGAATGCTAGTTTCTTAAACTTCTCAGATGTTGGACATGAGAAGTTATGTCTATATATGAATGTGTAATATTTGTACAAGGTGGTAGAATGTATGAGGCCTTGTGCCACAATTTGAACACTTCGGTGTTTCTTTGAGATGAACTGTTCTATAATTGAGATGTTCAATACAAGTATGCTCGGTTTATACATGAACCATTTTTGTTAAGTCTGTGCTAATGATTCTAGCCAGACAGGATATGTATGGAAAAAGGTAGAAGAATGAAAGTAGTGTAAAGAGTATGTCATGAATGTTTTAAGATGATAGGAATCGAGACTATTCCTATTATTCAAGCTGCTTCATAACCTTTGTTCGGTTATCGAAGTTCTGAAAAATGTTTAAACTCTTGAAGTTATTTGTTCAACTGTTATGACTTGTTGGGCAATTGAATGCTCACACTTGCTGTAAATGAAAAACATTTTTAGCGAACGATGTTAGAAAGAACTTAAGGATCCCATAAAGATCAAGCTGAGCGGTATCCAGACGAAGTGCCATTCAGTATGTGAATGTGCGTGAAGAGTAAGCGAAGACTTGTAATATAGAATGATCGAATTAAACTATAGACTAGTTTAATGAACAGTTATGAATCCTTGGTGGCGGATGAAAGTCACTCGTGTAAGATGTAAAAAATAATGTAATTATTATTATTTGTAATGAAAGAGGTTCTAAGGTTTTGAGAACCTGTGATTTGAGAATATATGTTATTATATTTAGCTATATAATGACGTATGTTTGGAAGGAAATGGAATCGTGGTGTACGAAGTCTGGGTCTGAAAGTAGACCGGATTTTGGGGCGTCACAGTACCATATGGAAACTGTTAGAGACCCGATGTGTACCAAGTATAGAAAATGGATACATATGATGAAAATGTGGAACTCGATTGGAATTTTGAGCAATTTAATGAAGTTGGAAATTCTTAAAGCAGGAATTGTTATATAAACAAGAAGAATCTTGAAGAGATATATAGATAAGGTATGGGAGTTACCTAACTCCAATAACAAAGATAACGAATAATGTCGTAAATGAAAGGAAAGAAAGGGGATCGTAAAACAAAACGATCACGAGTTAACAAAAGAATTTTAAGAGAGATGATTATAGAATAAGATCACGACATGATCTGTTTATGTTATAGAAGAAAGATGGTCTGTAATGTTTGAATAATTATAGCTTGATGCTATGAAGGTAATGTACTATGAAATAGTACAAGATAAACTCATGAGGAGTTATAGATAATGTGATACGAGGAATTCGTATCGAGCAAAGAACAAGTTAAGATTAAGATAGAGTTAGGTGGGATTTCAATTGAGGACTCATGTGATGGCTGAGTTGTACAAATCTTTGTATGGGAAAAGGGTTTTGTGCTTGCACTCAGTTTATCATATTGATAATCGAATGTTGGTGTCGCGCTATCAATGTATATGTGATGAAAAGGTGATTCTTTTCTCATGTGTATGTTTGATAGTTAGAAACTATTAAGATTAGACAGATATTATTAGGATTAGGCGCGATTCTTAAAACTAATGCATATGGTAAGTTCGAGACTCATAATAATATGGTATGTTTTGAACCCTCAAATGAATGGACGCCTTTATGGTCCGACTAGGATAAGTTCTTAAACTCATATTATTGTGGCAAGTCCTGAACTTCCAATGGGCGATAAGTTTGATGAACTGGGGTATAATTAAGTTATGAATGAAGAATTGAGGATTATGGGAATAGATAGAATTATTAAGCAATGAATCAGTATAGAAAGTGGAGACATAAATTTTCCAAATCTTCTAGCTATGCTAGACTTCAAATTTTTGACATCAAGCTAAATTCGCACTATGTGCCTTTTTAAAATGAATTTTTACTCTCAACGCATGGTGACAAATGTGTATGTGTGGACTTCGGGACACTGACACATCGTTACCTGTTGAGATATGATATCACTAAAATCGATTTTTAAAGATTTTTGAACTATTTAAAAAATAGTTTATGCTAATTGTTTCGGCTAAACGAAAATGATTTGAAAATATCAAAATGTATTTTATATCATTAATGCATCATGGAACCTGGTGCAAAGATGATAAAAACGATGGAGTTATCAATGCAGAATTTTTTAGTGTTGGATGTGATCTAAGGATTGTCAGCCCACTATGGTATGATGTAGTATGACAAAGTCACAAAATGATGGAATCCTCAAACGGACTGTAAATACAGTGTGGTATCATGACGTCATAAAAAGATTTTTGAGGTTTCTTTAAGATATGAGAATATATATATATACGTGTATATGTATATTTTGATTGATGTCTGAATTTTTATAGAAGTCTATGCTATTTGATTCAGCTAGACGAATATTGAAAGATGTTCATGAAATTCAAGCGTTTCTTGAGAAGTTATGCCAAACCAAATTGTTTTGGTGCGGATTCAGATGTTGAAAAATTTGAGGTGAACAACCCCGTAAAAGGGACATGTTATCGGAGACAATGGTTCCAAAGTAACGTATATAGTCGTTCTGAAGTTAAGATGTAATACGTTGTGCGGCGACGTAGAGGTGCGATAAGTGATAACCTAGAGTACTTGAGAGAGTGTTTTCGATCGTGTGATTGCTAAACATTACGTAAAGATGGTTTTACGGTGGTGATGCACTATTAAACCTAGAGAAGAGTTCAAGGTCTTATGACCCCTCAGCATGATTTGGAATCTTTTGAATTCCTGTTATTCATATCGCTTCCCAATTATTGAGCAATTGTGGAAGATTCTTATTATTTTGAATGGTGAAAGTGGAAAGGATGAGAAAAATTAAGCAAAACATAATAATTTCAAGAAAGAAATGAAATTCCAGAAAGAAGAGAAATGTGAAACTCTTAGAAGAAGATGAGGTGAGTAATATGATGGTCTTAGAAAGATCTTTAGAGAAAGAATTGGGCTGCAGAACCTAATGAATAAATAGATAGTAACATAAAAATCTATTTTTGATAAAGGGAATGAATGAAAATTAGTAAGTCAAAAATTTCGAGGATGAAATTCTTAGAAGAAGGGGTGAATGTAATGTCCCGAGAGTTTGATCATATAGTATATGATAATGATCCTTAGAGAAAGATAATGAACGGGTCAAAGAATATGTAATACTCAAATATAATTGAGTCTAAGTAAATGTTATGAAATAAAACTTATAAGAATTTATTATCAAGAATGGTGAGAGTAGAAAATATAAAACCTATATTAAGGTAATGTGTTGAAGTTATTCAATGAATAGATTTGAGGAAAACCTAAGTAACGTAGGGTTTCGGTGATTCCGAGGACGGAATCTTTATAAGGAGGGAAGGATGTGACATCCCAGATTTTTAAAATTTATAAATGAGAATTTTATAAATAAAAGTATTATTTATGAGATATTTTGGGTGTGAGTATGTGTATGTCATATATTGTAGAATATGTAAATTGATGTGAAGAGAATATTATATATTAATTTTAATATATATAAATATTTAATTGAATTATTTATTGAGTTAAATAAATAAATTTTATTTTGATTATAGAGTAATGTAATTAAGTGTAGTAGATTAATTAAATGAATATTTAGTATTTAATTTAATTAATATAATAATTTTATGTTATAGTTCTAATTTAATTGAGATAATTAAATTAGATGAGTTATCATGATGATTGTTTTGCGGAATTATAATTAACAAGTAAATATAATTATGTGACAATTTGATGAGATTGATTGATGTTAAAACATTGATTAATTAAAATAATGAGTATTTGCCAAACATGGTCTTAGGCTTTTCAAGTTCAAGTTGGTGTAACCTATGTATTAACTAGTAATTAGTATATATAATAATTACTAGGAGTTACATATATTATATATTACTGGTATTGTATATTATATGTATATACTACAAGTTAGTACGTTGGTTTTAGAAAATAAACCAAAGAAAGAAGAATAGAGTTAGAGAGAGTTGTAGGAGAAGAAGAAGAAGAGGAAGAAAAAGAAGAAGAAGAGAAAGCTTTGAGAAGAAAAAACAAGCCCCATCATCATTATCTCCATCTCTCTCTTAAATTCATACTAATAAGGTTATAATCTAAATTTCTTGTTTTAATTATATTTTTATGTTCTTCATAATATAGTTCTCTGATAATTGTTATATAGAAGTTGTATAGAGAAATTGAGAGAGATAGAGAGAAATAGAGGAATTGAGATGAGCAAGAAGAAGAAGAAGAAGAAAAAGCTAGAAGAAGGTAACTTCTAAACTCTTATTTAATCTTTGATTTTTTTTGGGTAGATTTATGTTCTAGGGTAGTAGATCATGCTTAATCTTGTTGTATAGGTTTAATCTTGGATTATCAAGAATCAAACAAGAGGATTCAAGAAAGAAAATGAAATGGAAAGAAAATTTGAAGAACAAAAATCGTAGGTTTTAAGTAATTGTGGACAAATCTTGTGAAATTCATACCTCTTCGGGTATAATGAGTTAGAAAGTGAGCCTTATATCAAATCAAAGATATGAAAGTAAGCTATATTCTGAAAGTGGAATCACATGAAAACTCTTTGTAGATTTCTTGCAATTTACATTATATAGTAAAATTTGGTTAGAAGGAAAATAATCACACTAGAAAATCAAAAAGCATTACGGTTTCTGACTTTGAACAATTCATATAAATTCATGTGTTTTGAATTTGAAGAAACTTTAAACTGCAAAGTTGTAGATATGGAAGTTTACTAGCCAAACTCGCGTGATGGAGCCATTTTATGGACCAGATCATGTCCGAAATAAATTGTTTAGTAAGGATGTCCAAAAAAAATAAAATTTTCTAGACTAGTTGATGAATTACAGAATCTGGTTTATATGGATAAGGGTCTGACTTTAAGGCCTAGATGAGGTTGTAGTACACTGAGTAAGGGTTAATTCTATATAAGAAGGAACAAAAACGGACATGTAACGAAGGAGTTATGTTAAAAACAAAAACAACGTTTTGTTAAAGAAATTGTGAAGATGAGTTTTATAATTACATTTGAATTAAGATTTTGGGTGATGGTATATTTTGATGATTAAAATATGTTTTGACATATGTAATGAGTATAGATATGTGTTATCATATTCTATGCATAATTAACCATTTAAGATCAAGAGTTGAGATATGTTAATGTGTGCACATAACGTGCTCGATAAAATGCCTAAGAGTAATAGTGTTTCTAAACTTTGGTATACAAAGTGTCTATCTAATGACTAATATTGGATGTTATGTACATCCGAGTATGAAAAGATGATAATACAAGAATAATAATGGAAAGAAATTGAAAAAGGCGATATTTTTGATTTTTGAAGGAAAATTAAACTTATAAGTGAATGTGTTGAATATGCATTTTTGAAACCAAAGTGGTATAATAAAATGGTGTGATATACGCACATTAAACTACAAGTGCGATAGTCTAGCATGTGTTGTGATGAAAATGAAAATAAAACCGAGTTGCATATACAATAGTTAGATGTTTATAAAGACATTATAAAGGATAATAAGATAAAGTAAGGTATTAGAATAAATTTGACCATGAGATTGAGTATTGATTTTATTTATTATCAATCTCACATACAATGTAGGTTGTGCAAGGACGCCAAGTATTAGCGTGTTGGTAAAAGCCAGCAGAAAAGCAAGTCTTTCAGTTCCTTTTTGCTATGTGAACTTGATGATGATCTGCTTTAAAATTTTAGTGTATGATGTATTATATATGTCAAAAGTATGAAATGTGAAAGTCAATCTATGACTATGATGATTGAACTAAGAATGTTGATTGAGTAAGGAACTCAATCTTTATAGTTGTTATGTGAACTACAACATGTATTCTATGTTTTTTTATGATTATTCTTGTATGTTGAGCATGTTATTATGTGATACATGATGCATGAAAACTGTTAGATTTTGCTAAGCTGTCGAGCTCATTCTTACAAATAACCATTTTGCAGATTCAATAATTGAAGGTAGTATTTATGTCTTTACTTGATTGTTATGGATCAAAAGTGATATATGAAGATTTAATATCCTAGCTAAGTTGTTATTCTTGTAAACCATGTCTAATGTTTCGGTAAATGTATTAATGTTGTATTGTTATATCGTTTTGCGATGTAAACTCTTGTAGTATTAAAATAATTCTAGGATATTTAGATGTAAAGGTTGAAAGTTTTGGGAACGAGGATAGTTTGTAATAGAAAATTTTAATTATTCCACAAATTTCAATGGTTGTATTATCGTTTAATGATATAAAATTAGAGGTTGAATGTATTATTAACGACCGAAGTCGAGAATTAAATTGTATGAATTTTGGGGTCGTTAGAGGTTCAGAAATTGTTGAAGTTTCTAAATTTATCATTTTGGTGAAAAAATCTAGAATGAGTTGGCCCAACCTATGGTTGGTGAAGAAATGTGCTGAAATTTTATTTTAAAAGTGGTGGGTGGGAATAGTAGTAGGTAAAGCCATCAGGTTACACGTCAAGTGTAATATCCCAAAAAAAAATATTAAATTTATATTCTTAAAACATATTGTTTGGACTTTGTCTTTATTTGAGTCAAACTAGTTATTTAATTTGTGTGGGCTAATAAATATTAATAAGTGATGGGTAAATTAATTTAGTACAATTTGGGCTTTAAAATTTATTGGGTTTAATTTACATTTGTGGGTAATAATAAATCCTATTTAAATTAGGAGAGTTAATATTTAATAAATTAATAACTAAACATAATCTTCCTCACATATATTTTATTACGAATTGGTGGAGAGAAAAGAGAAAGAAAGAAGGGTTCTTGGTAAGCTTAATCTAGATAGGGAGTAAATTAGCGGTATGCTATAACTTGAGAGTTATTTATATGTGATGCAAATTTATTAAAAACCATTATAATAATAACTAAGGTACAAATCTAATAGATTGAGGAATGCCATCTAGTTTTCATGAATATTGATAATAATTGTAGGAGCCATCTTTAACTAAGCTTTATGATTATTAAATTGAATATAATGATTCTTGCATCCAAAGTTATTATTCCCATAACATCGGTATGTATTGTAGAAATACTTATTAGATTAATTTAAAAGCAATACTAAATGTTTTAATAATTATGGAAGACTTGACTGCTTTTGAAATTGGTGGGTTTGGGTGGTGTCTTAAATTCAATTCAAATGTATATAGATGTAATCTTAGTATCCTGACATGTTCCTCGTTAGCACAAATAAATGTTAATTGTATTTTATTATATTATAATATATAAGTTTGAATTAATGAATAAAGTGGTTACAATAACATTGATAATAATAATAATAAAATGAATTTATCAATGGGCTAAAGATTGAAGAATAATTTGCAAACGTATTTATATTAATTATTATTTTGTTTCATTAGATCGAACGGAGGGAGTCTAAAAGAGTAATATTTTGAATATAAATTTTGGAGTATTAGTAATTGATATAAGGCGATGATTAAAGGCATATTAAATAAATTATGAATTATTTGAAATTATTAGATTGGATTATTTTTAATTTGAGGTGAATATGTTTAGGTTGTGAATAACGTTTTTTATTTGATATCGTTGGCATTTAAGGGTAAGATTTTATGGAGTGTGCTATAAATGGTTTGGAAGTATCAGGTACGGATTTCGTACTCTTTAACCGATACTTTTGTTAAATTTGATTTATTCGTTTTGTTCCTCGTTTCAAATTCTGTTATTATTTCACATAATTGTTTCTTGTAAAATTCATATATTTGTTTTATTTTGGAGTTGACACATTGGACTCGTATTTGTACTCTTTGAATTAGGATATCATGTTTAGTATTTATTTTTGATAATTGTAGAGCGGTACATGTTGCTACCTTCTTTTTGAGACCTTGTGACTATAATTTGATTTGGTTCAACTTGTACATATAGAACCACTTTATTATTGGATCACCACTATTAATATTTTGAGGTTGTTAGTGCTCTGTTTATTTATTTTGAGGTTTGTTGTGCTTTGCACGTGACCTCCCTTTCCTTTTCGGGAAGGGGGTGTTACATAGATGGTATCATAGCTTAGGTTCTTTCTTGTAGAAAACCTATTTAGGTTTGACCTGTGAGTTGTGGGTAAATCACTGGGTAGACGTAGGAGTTTGATTCAATTTTGTTCTCTGTTTGGTTGGTCTTGATTTTGACCATGTGTTTTTAGCTCTTTGAGTTGTAGTTAATTTGAGAAACGCGAGATAATTTTTTTAAGATTATTATTGTTATGCGTTGGAGCAATGATATTAGTTAATAATTCTGATTAAATCATTGAGGTGAATAAATCTATACTTTGTGCAGATAAGAAACGATCTTATATGAGATGCGCTTATGATATGAGTACCTATATCAGCGAATATTTTATATTGAATAATTATTTGTTAGAGTTATGTCAGGTATCAATTATTATGAGATCTTAGAATTTAGAATTTGATTTGATTTGGGTTATGCTTTAAATTTTGTTAAGTTTGTGGATAATTTAAGGTATGTGTATCGGTGGGATATTATGATAAAGTGAAAGCTATTAAATACAGAGGATCTCTTGTAATTTTGAGGAGTTGTAGAGGTTCGAGGTAATAAGATTAATCTTTTGGAGTAAATCAACTTTCCAGTTATTCTAGACTTTTCGGTTATTCTAGTAAGATATTAAAATTATTTGATATGAAATTTCTTTGTGATAGTAAGATGAGATTTTGAAATTTTGAAATTTGTTGAGTTAAGGTTTGCACTAAGAGAATGATTGATTTATTGAATGATTAGATATATAAAAAGTGATGAATCCAATATATCTTAAGAGATTTTGAAAGCTATAGTTTGCTTATTCAGATAGTAGGATATATGATTTGGAGTTTGGTACGGTGATGGAGAGATCTTTGTAGTAGTATATTTTTGGTGTAATAATATTTGAGAACTATTTTGATTTGAGGTTATGATATTTTGAAACTCTTGGACTTAGGAGAGTTGGTGATAAAGAGATATTAGTAGTATATTCTTTGGTGTAATATTATATGATGAATAGTTCAAATTGAGGATGAGATTTTTTGAAGCTCTTGAGGATTTACAAAAAGTTGATATAATTTGTTGAGTTGTTTGGTTTATCTGATATCCTTGGAGTTTTGTATGATTTTATGTAAATAAAATAAAAATAATTTGTTAAATCTTTTCATGTATGTGGAACATAAGCGTTTCTGAATTAAAGATAATTTTAAATATTTTGGGTATTTGAATCGTATTTGGATAAAGAGAAATTTTTGTGATTTTAAATTATGTTCAGAAGAGTACGTTTCAAGAATTAAACTCAAAGATATTAGCGACAGACGCACTAAAGCGGTGGATCATGTGATCTAATTTGATGCGTGTGAAAAGAATCTTACCAAGGCTGACATACGGTGGTGACGAATCATTTACAAGTACATTGACAATTACGTGGACCGATGACTTATCCACGTTGATTGTTACACATGGCGACGCTACGTCGTAACTAAATTTATTTATTTTTTTCAGTAGCTTATTTGAATTCCGAGGACGGAATTATTGTTAAGGGGTAAAAAAATGTAATAACTTAGTTTTTTTAATTAAATATTAATTGATTTTATCTTATACAATTATGTTTAAATTGAAAAAGGTAAATGTTTTGTTTCCCTCTTTTCTTCCTTGTTTTGTTTGGAAAATTAAATTCTTTTAGTAGATAATTAAATAACTGATTAAATTAAAATTGAGAAAGATAATTCCTTTTGTTAAAGTTTTGTGGTAAAATCATTCGGAGTGGGAAGCTACTTGGGAGATAGAGGAGTCTATTCGAGTGGAGTATCCACATCTTTTAATAATTAGGTACATTCATTCTTTTGATTCTGGGGATGAAATCCTTTTTAAGGGGGAGGTAATGTAATATCCCGAAAAAATAATAATAATATTAAATTTATATTCTTAAAACATATTGTTTGGACTTTGTCTTTATTTGAGTCAAACTAGTTATTTAATTTCTGTGGGCTAATAAATATTAATAAGTGATGGGTAAATTAATTTAGTACAATTTGGGCTTTAAAATTTATTGGGTTTAATTTACATTTGTGGATAATAATAAATCCTATTTAAATTAGGAGAGTTAATATTTAATAAATTAATAACTAAACCTAATCTTCCTCACATATATTTTATTACGAATTGGTGGAGAGAAAAGAGAAAGAAAGAAGGGGTTGCCGCCGCTTAATCTAGATAGGGAGTAAATTGATAGGTATGCTACAACTTGAGAGTTATTTATCTGTGATGCATATTTATTAAAAACCATTATAATAATAACGTACAAATCTAATAGATTGAGGAATGTCATCTAGTTTTCATGAATACTGATAATAATTGTAGGAGCCATCTTTAACTAAGCTTTATGATTATTAAATTGAATATAATGATTACTGCATCCAGGTTATTATTCCCATTACATTAGTATGTATTGTAGAAATACTTATTAGATTAATTTAAAAGCAATAATAAATGTTTTAATTTATGGAAGACTTGACTTCTTTTGAAATTGGTGGGTTTGGGTGGTGTCTTAAATTCAATTGAAATGTATATAGATGTAATCTTAGTATCCTGACATGTTCCTCGTTAGCACAAATAAATGTTAATTGTATTTTATTATATTATAATATACAAGTTTGAATTAATGAATAAATTGGTTACAATAACATTGATAGTAATAATAATAAAATGAATTTATCAATGGGCTAAAGATTGAAGAATAATTTTGCAAAGCATTATTTATATTAATTATTATTTTTGTTTAATTAGATCGAGCAGAGTCTAAAAGAGTAATATTTTGAATATAAATTTTGGAGTATTAATAATTGATATAAGGCGATGATTAAAGGCATATTAAATAAATTATGAATTATTTGGAATTATTAGTTTGGATTATTTTTAATTTGAGGTGAATATGTTTAGGTTGTGAATAACGTTTTGTATTTTATATCGTTGGCATTTGAGGGTAAGATTTTGTGGAGTGTGCTATAAATGGTTTGGAAGTATCAGGTACAGATTTCGTACTCTTTAACCGATACTTTTGTTAAATTTGATTTATTCGTTTTGTTTGACGTTTCAAATTCTGTTATTATTTCACATAATTGTTTCTTATGAAATTCATATATTTGTTTCATTTTGGAGTTGACACATTGGACTCGTATTTGTACTCTTTGAATTAGGATATCATGTTTAGTATTTATTTTTGATAATTGTAGAGCGGTACATGTTGCTACCTTCTTTTTGAGACCTTGTGACTATAATTTGATTTGGTTCAACATGTACAAATAGAACCCTTTTGTTGGTATTATGTCGCATATGTTGTGACATGGTATTTTTGTTAGAATATCTAGTAGGGTACACTGAGCTATAACCACTGTGGGGTACCCACGAGCATGTCGTCTTGGCATGAGAGATATGACACTTTCCGTGGCGGTGTGATTAGTCCACGGCGTCTCCGTTTTGGGCTCCGGAGGATGTGGGCCATTTGGTGTTTTGTTGTGGGAGGCGTATGGGTTAACCCTAGTTTTCTGTTCTTTGGATTGGTGATGTTGTGCAAAACACACTATCCGATTTGAATATATTTGGATTCGCGGTCCAATGTGTGATTTGCCTCTGTGGCATTATTTTGGTTGCATGTGTGGCATCATTTGATTTGCCTATGTGGCAATTGTTTGACTTGCTTGTGTGGCAAGATATATTTCTGAGCTCATTCGGTATGAAATATTAACACCCAGCTATTTGATTCAGCCTATTATTTCATTGCATTAGTTTTGTTTGTTTATGTTCAGTTTAAGTCATTGAGTTAGTTACTTCAGTTCGTTATTTCTTTATTCTTTTATTGGTTTCGTCAATTATGTTGATTCAGCTATATTCAATTCAGAGCTTTGGATATTATATTTGTGTTCGTATTTGCACTTGAGGCTTGTTCAGTATTTTCTCTCAGTTGTTTTCATATATCAGTTGTATATCTTTGTATATCCGTCTTTGGGCAATTAGCTCATCTTTGTGTTTTTCTTAAAGCGAGAGTTCTGAGGGGTGATTCAGGGCTAGTGTGATGAGAGTTTTGCCTTTGACCATTTAGGTTGATTCAAATTTTAAGTTTTGATTATTTTGACTCAGTTTGGAGAATTGTACTTATTACTTTATTATTGGATCACCATTATTAATATTTTGAGGTTGTTAGTGCTCTGTTTATTTATTTTGAGGTTTGTTGTGCTTTGTACGTGACCTCCCTTTCCTTTTCGGGAAGGGGGTGTTACATCAAGTCTGCTTTGGTGTTCTAACATTTTCCTATAAATAGAGTGCTAAGTTAGAATTAAAAATCACACCAAAAACAAGTTTTATCTCTCTTTCTCTCTCTCTCTCTCTATATATATATATATATATATTATCAAGCGTATGTTGTTAGTATTTAGATACTTTGAGAGTTGCTATTCAGTGCAAGTTTCCGACATTTCGGTCAGAAATACTGTTCTTTTGAGGTAAGGGATGTTATTTTCTTCGTAAATGATATTATTTTCTTCAACATCATTATGCCGAAATATTTATATCAGTTTTATTGTGGAATTTCTACCTTTTTTTGTTGGGGTTACTATTCATGTATATGGCACTATTCACGTATACGACACTATTCACAAATACGACATTATTCACCAAAAAATAAAATTTTATCTTTTTTCGTCCTAGATGTCTATTATGGTTACTATCTTTGATTGTATCCATGTTTTGATCTTCATTCTTGAATTTTACTCCATTATCGTTTATTATGGAGTATTTTTAAATTTGAGTTATTTAAAGTACGAATCTCTAAACTTTATCCTTTTATCTCATTGGATTCATTCTCTAAAATGTTTTTCATCATCCTCAGTCCTTAATGGTTATACTTGATGAATATCTTTGGCCTGTAGTGCAAAGATGTATTATTACCTGACGAATATCTTTGGCCCGTAGTGCAAAGATGAACATGTGTTGAGATGAACATGACCAACTGGTGATACAAATGAATATCTTTGGCCCGTAGTGCAAAGATGAATATTTGATTCAAGATGTATATTAATTGATGTTACAGGGATAAAATATAGATGATGGACTTTTAAATTCATAGATGATAGTAGATTTCATTCTCTACTTAACTCTTCTAATGAATTGTTGTTTCCGCTGCAGTTGTTGATCTAAAACTTATTGTCTATTATATTCTATTAGATTTTTCCTTGTGGAAGACTAAGGATAATTTGTTGTATATTATCTTAGTCATAATATTCTTTACTGGGCTAGTTGAGCTCACCCTTTTTCCTTTTTGTTCTATTTTTCTTCTCAGGAAGCGAGAACATAGTAGGAACCAGTCGGGGTATAGAGTGATGGTCCTAGACAGTTGTTATAGAAGTCCTCACTATTTTTGTTAAATAGTGGATCAATAATTGTAATGAGGACTTTATTTGAGTGTTGATATTGTCTAGAAGATAATATTTGTATTTAAACTCATAGTATGTGTTGTCGTATTTTGCACGATAATTATAATATAAGTTGTAGTTGTTTTCTGTACCATGTATTTGATGACTCAGAATGGGTGATGTATACCTATTTTGGGGGAGTCATAGTTGGTATCAGAGCTTAGAGATATGGTCTCTAGCGGAGATCGGGGAATAAAACTAGGAGGGGAGAGACGAGTAAATCCTTCGCTAGTGTGTCCTACCTAAGCTTATTTGTTGATCGGTCATAATATAGGGATATTATGTGATATGTTAATTTGTTTAATTAACCCCTATTTTATGGCTTTTTTTAAGAATGGCAGCTGAGAACGTTAATGATGGAGTATATGAGACTGTGGAACAACCTTCCATCACTAACCAGGAGAACGTGCAACAGGAAGGCAATATTCCTCTTGTAAACAACACCACTGATCAAACGATGAATGATGGGATGTTTAGAAGCTTTTTGCAGTTCATGCAAAATCAGACAAGGGAGACTCATGTACAAAATACGGGTGGAAATGATAGCAACGCGTGGTTTGTCACAACCAAGAAGTTCAAGGAGTTGGGACCACAGTTTACGGGAAAGCGGATCCGATTAAAAAGTAAACGTGGGTCAAGAAAATTACCAAGATATTTGATGTCTTGGAGAACACGGAAGAAGCGAAGGTTCCATTCGGCACCTTTATGTTCCGTGGTGAGGCAGATTATTGGTGGGAATCGTGAAGCGTACCCATCCGTACTTTTTTCGGCATGTCTTGGGAAAGATTTCAGAAACTGTTCAATGACAAGTACTTTCCTGAAAGTATTTGTCATATGAAGGAGGTAGAGTTTATTAGACTAGAATAGAACAATATGGACCGTAGTGTCTCGAGACGAGGCGAAGTTCGCAGAGAGTTATCGAGTTGCACCTCATTTGGTAGAGAATGAGGAGCGTATGACCGCGGATGTTTCGAGATGTCTAAAACCCGAGATTCGTCAATACCTTATCTCTCATAAATTTTCTACGTATTCGAGGATGTTGTCAGCCGGGGTTCAATTATTAGGCGAGATAATGAGTATGTTCAACCAAGGACCACAACTAGGGTCATACGGGGTGATAAACATCATCGGGCGATGATAACCAACGAGGAGGGAAAAATACGGACAAAAGTGGTAACCACTCTGGTGGTAATCGTGGCCATGATAATAGGAGAGGTGAGTCAAGTGGAAATTTTAAAAAGAGGAGATTCAACAATGACGGGAAGACATCAGCACCAGCACCAACAACAAATTTTAGGGGAGGAGAACGACCGCTAGTTAGATGCTACAAATGTGGAGAGGAGGGACACATAAGTCCAAACTGTTCATAGCCTTCCAAGGTGTGTTTCAATTGTGGAAAAGACGGTCATATAGCCCAATTTTGTCCGGTAGCAAAGTCAAGTCCAACTGGGACGGCGGCACCAAAGGCGAATACAAACAAA
The DNA here is from genome assembly GCA_020205605.1 of Panax ginseng. NCBI lineage: Eukaryota > Viridiplantae > Streptophyta > Magnoliopsida > Apiales > Araliaceae > Panax > Panax ginseng. The sequence goes on along the minus strand of CM035142.1, from coordinate 73,365,015 downwards.
ACAAAGTCGGTGGTTCAAGGGAGGGCGTTTGTCGTGACTAGCCAAAAACGCGAGAAACCCGAACGAGGTGATCACGGGTAAGCTAATCTTGAACGTCTTGCTCTTATATACGTGAATGAGATTGTGAGATTGCATGGCATGCCAGTATCCATAGTTTTGAATTGTGACCCAAGATTCATTTCACGATTTTGGGTTAGCTTGCAGAAAGCTATGGGCACGAATTTACAATTGATTCAAGATACCATCTTCAAAAGCAGACGAAGCGATCGGAAAGGACTATTCAAACTCTTGAAGATCTATTAAGACTCTGTGTCCTTGATTTCAAAGGAAGTTGGGATAAGTACTTAACATTGGTAGAATTCTCCTACAACAACAGTTATCAAGCAAGTATAGGCATGGCTCCATTCGAAGCGTTGTATGGACGAAAGTGTCATTCTCCAGTATGCTGGGACGAGGTGGGTGAAGCAACTTTATTGGGACTGGAATTGGTACGCATGACTACAGAAAAGATCCAAATGATTCGACAACGTATAAAGACCTCACAAGATCGACAAAAGAGTTATGCTGATCTTCATCGAAAGGATGTGGAATTTAATATTGGGGATCATGTATTGTTACGTATTGCTCTATGGAAGAGAGTTACAAGTTTTGGGAAGAGAGGAAAGCTCAATCCACGGTTTGTTGGTCCATTTGAGATTCTTGACCGAATAGGAAATGTGGCCTATAGACTCACATTACCTCCAAGCATGTCTCGTGTTCATAATATTTTCATGTATCTATATCTATTCTTCGTAAATATGTGAAAGATCTGAACCACATTATTGCGTTAGAACCAGACGAGATAGTCGAAAATTTAACGTACGAGGAGGTACCTGTCAAGATATTGGATAAGAAAGAGCATGTCATACGCACCAAGGTTATACCACAAGTTAAGGTTTTGTAGAGAAACCATGCTATTGAAGAAATGACCTGGGAGTTGGAATCAAAAATGAAAGCGAGGTACCCTCACCTTTTCGAAACACCAGGTACATACGTTAATTTCGAGGACGAAATTCATAAGGAGGGGAGGTTGTAAGACCCCAACTTATTATAAATAAAATTGAATTTTCTTTATTTTTTATCTTAAAATAGTAAGGTGATAATTTGATATAATACTTTGGTTATGAGTGAAATGTGCAAATTTTGCAAAATAAGCAAGTGGTTATAAAATATTCATTGTTGTCGGGGAATATTCGTACGACGGCGTATCCATTTGTGGGCCCCATAACGAATACCTGTCAGATGAAGAAAATGACAAGTTTGAGTTTTTATAAATAACAGCGTAATCGTTACCGTTAACACTGTTGGAATACCCGATGGTTAAAATATAGTAATATGCGTGGTTGCACACACATGGTATTGCATAGTATTTTTGAATTATTGATTCTTACGTAAGAAGGCACTACTCAATAATTGTAACAGTAATTACTGTTTAATATTTTATTTTATTGATTCAATAATTGCTGCGTTGATAGTTTATATTATTGTTGTTTCAATAATTGTCACGGCATAGTATTTCCCAACATCAAATCAATAATTCATTGTAAGACCCCGAATTTTATGAAATAAAAGTATTCAATTTTTCTTATAATAACTATTCAGTAAATGGTTAAATTGATAAAAGGTTAAAGTTAAGGGTGATATATGAATTTTTTTCAAAATACACAAGTGGTTATAAAATATTCAATGTTGTCGGGGAATATTCGTTTGGTCATGGAATATTCTTTCTGTCGGGGAATATTCGTACGACGGTGCAACTATTTGTGGGCCCCAAAACAGAATAACTGCCGGATGAAGAAAACGATAAAAATTGAGTTTTTACAAATAACGGCGTAATCGTTCTGAATTAACTTTGTTGGAATACGGTGGGTAAAGTAAAAATGTCGTGTTGTTGCACGAGAGCACATGGTATTGCCGCAGTATTTTTGAATTATTGATTCTTACGTGAAGGCCTTTACTCGATAATTATTACGGTAATTCTTGTTCAATATTTTATTTTATTGATTCAATAATTGCTGCGTTGATATTTTATATTATTGTTGTTTCAATATTTATTTTATGTGGATATAAATGATGTATTTATTTATGTGGTTACAAATGAAGGAATTAATGTTGAGGTGTTTTATTAGTATTTTGTCGGATTAGAGGTATTAAAAATCAAACCAGTATTTTTTTGAGATATATTGCGAGAGTTATAATTTTTAATCCGACCGTTGGATCGTTATAATTTTTGGATATGTTATACATATATAAGTTGAGTATATGTCCACAAATTTTGAACCGTTAAAAATGAGCGTATAATTTGTTATGAATTTTAAGTGGTGGCTGATTCGAAAATCAGGTTATAAATCATTTTGGTGGAAAATTCTAGAATTGGTGGGCCCTACTCTTGGTTTGTGAAGAAATGTGCTGAGATTTTTATTTAAATGTGGTGGGTGGGAATAGTAGCAGGTAAAGCCATCAGGTTACAGGTTAAGTCTTCTTCGGCGTGCTAACATTTTCCTATAAATAGTGGGCTAAGTTAGAATTGAAAATCACACCAGAAACAAGTTTTCTCTCTTTCTCTCTCTAGATTATTGAGTGTATTTTGTGAGTATTTAGATACTTTGAGAGTTACTTTTAAGTGCAAGTTTTTTTTGGTTTTTCATCCGATATTCCAGTCAGAAGTACTGCTCTTTTGAGGTAAGGGATTTTAAGGGTTATTATGTTTTTTAGTTCGTACTTCTTCCGTCCTTCAGAAAATTCTGAAAAAAATTGAAATGATATTTTGATGAGTTTTATTGATTGGGCTAAAAAAGGGCGATTTTTGGAAGTATATATATTAAGAGTTATGAATTTTACGAGAAAAGACTATTTTAAAAGTAACCGCTTATAACTCCTTGTGGTTAACTCCAAAATTGATGAAATTTATATTGGGAGTACATCTATATATTATCAGTGTACTCTGTGAATTTCGGAATTTTTAGATAAAAGTACAATTTATGATAAATGTCTAAATATTTGGCGAGTTTTGGCCATATAAAAATAGTAAATTAATTTTAAAAATTGCGAGAAAAATATATGTTCAATATGGGACTATATTACGCTAAATCCCGAAAAGAAATATTTTTGGGCCGATTTGGTATTTTTCATGAAAATAGACTAGTTATGAGTAAATGAATTAAATATGTTATGTGAAGTAAGAAAATTGAAAAATAAGATTTTATGGCTTAAGAATCCTATATGAGGTATATGCAGATTTTTGATGAGGGTTTTGGTTATTGGTGATGAAATCTTATGAGTTTGGAATTTTACGATGATTAAATGCATTATTTAGTAAAGTGTAAATAATTAAAATAAATTGTTTATAAGTTTAAGAAATGTTATTTCAATATCATTATACCGAAATATTGGTATGGGTTTTATTGTGGAATTTCTACCTTTTTGAGTCGGGTTTACTATTCACGAGTTACTATTCACGAATTACTATTCACGGGTACTATTCACGACAAAATTGGTTTCTTTTTCTGACCAAATTATAGTTGAGTTATGAATATTACTCTTGAGATTAAATCTATATGTTGATTATATTATTTTTATTATCATATATAATATTTTTATAACCCTAATGATGATATTAATTTCTCTTTGACTTGAGTGTAAAGATGGGTAGATTATTGGTATGATCATGACTATGGGTTCTCTTTGGCGATGAGTGCAAAATTGAATTGTTGGTGGTATGATCGTGACCATTGAATTTATAATTGAATATCTTTAGCTTAAGTGCAAAGGTGAAATGATCAACATGGTTATAATTATTGTTTATATAAATTACGAAATGATTATATATTTCTTTGAGATAATAATATATTTGGCTGTAATGTCAAATATGAGGCTGTTGATGAATATATTTGGCTGTAGTGCAAAGATGAATTATTGATGAATATCTTTGGCCGTAGTGCAAAGATGACATGTTGTTGAATATGTTTGGCCAGTAGTGCAAAGATGAACATGTGTTGAGATGAACATGACCAACTGGTGATACAAATGAATATCTTTGGCCGTAGTGCAAAGATGAAGTTATTAGTATGATTATGAACATGAAATGTGATTTGGTGAAACCATGATCTTTGATGTTTCAGGTAAAGATAGGTGATGAAAATTATCTTCGTCCTAGATGAGAAGAGGAATTTAGAACTACAATTATGATTATGAGTTATTCATATGATTGTGGACCAGAATTGTTGATTGATGTTACAGGGATAAAACATTGTTGGTGGATTTTTAAAATAGAGAAGATAATAGACTTTATAGTCTATTTGACTCTTCTAATGGATTGCTCGTTCCGCTACAACTATGGTTGAAATTTTTATTATCTACCATATGTTCTAAATCTCTAATTTATTATTGATAAAGGCTATTGATAATTTAATTATCTTTAGTCAAGATATTCTTTACTGAGCTAGTTGTGCTCACCCTTTTGCTTCACAATTCCTTTCAGGTAATAAGAGTGTAGTTGGGTCGAGCGGGGGTAACATGGGAATAGAACGGTGGTAATCATTTAGTAGTTATATTTGGTGAATCAACTAGAGTGAGGTGAACCCAATGTTGGAAGGGTGTTTTGCCATTATCATACAAGATGTCTAATGACATACAACCTCGTATCATCATAAGACATGGATGTGCTCATCCACTTGCTGAGTATATATACGAGCACTACCTATATAATCTTGGTGTTTGGTTGAAGTATAATTCTCAATTAGAGACAGTGGAGATAATGATATGTCAAGAGAAGACTCACCATTGGGAAGAATATGATAGTAATCTTCTCATTTTTCTTTGGGGTTATTGAATTGACCGAGGATAATTACGTGGCCATATGATATCTATCATAACCTAGACGCATGGCCTCCCATGTACGAAGGTTTTCTTGAGCACTTTCCAAATATTCTAATTTCTAAAACAGTTTTTGACTATACGTTTATGTAAGGTGTCATTGTGACGTGCTATCCACAGTTGAAACATGAGTCACATTTGGTATATATTTGTATCCAAACTCACAGCATATGTGTTGTTGTATGTTGCACGACAATTGTTGTAATAAAGTTGTAGTTGTTTTTTGTACCATGTATTTGGCGACTCAGAATAGGTTGGATGGAATGGACCTATTTTGGGGTCGTCACATTTGGTATCAGAGCTTAGGGATATGGTCTCTGGCGGAGATCGGGGAATATAACTAGGAGGGAAGAGATGAGTAAATCCTTCGCTAGTGTGTCCTACCTAAGCTTATTTGTTGGTCAGTCATAATATCGGAATATTATGTGATATGTTAATTTGTTTAATTAACCCTTGTTTTATGGCAGTATTTGAGAATGGCTGCTGAGAATGTTAATAATGGAGTGAATGAGACTGTGGGGATACCTCTAATCACTAACCAGGATAATGTGATGTCAGGCGAAGAAGGAATTAGAGAAATCCATGTGGTGAGTGAAGAATTGATAAGTTACACGAGATGGTCATGAGAGGTAACGGTGAGTGATGAAGAAGAGGAAGAAGAGGTACTGAGGAGAATTTATTAGAGGTATTATATGATCAAAATATAGAATTTCAAAATCGTATTCATGAGTTAGAAGAAGCAATTTGAAGAAACGACAGTGATCGTGGAACAAAAGGATGCAACAATTCAAGTTTGTGTTACCCGATATGTGATGCTTGAGCGAAGCATTCTTTGGCGAGTATAAGATGATAAAGATGGAATCGAAAGTGAAAGATGAAAAAAAGCGAGCGAGTGAGAATAAGTGATGCGTGGGCAAAAGCCGCACGACGACACGTGGATATTGTGGAAGAGATGTCCAGATCTAAGAAGGCTAAAATAGATGATATGAATTTCTCTTTTTGGAAAGCAATTGGGAGAACCCAACATCGAGTTTTGAATTACCATGTACATAGCGGTCAACCTGAATTCGATATGGATCGAAGATTGATGATTCAGATCATGAAACAGGAGTACGACGAGGCAGTTGAGGGAGAAATATGTCTTATAGAAAAGTATATTCCAACGGTAGTGATGACGCCAGATGCTGCCCCAGACAAGTAAAAGCCGAGTAGTTCGACGGATGGCGGTTGTCATGACTTCCCAATAAATAAGGAACCCAAATGAAGTTATCATGGGAGATGAACAATGGAGAAATCATGATGATCCGGGAGATAGAATCTGAAATAAAAGCAAGGTATTCTCAACTCTTCGAAATACCTGTACGTACGTAAATTTCGGGGACGAAATTTCATAAGGAGGGGAGATTGTAAGACCCCAAATTTTATGAAATAAAAGTATTCAATTTTTCTTATAATAACTATTCAGTAAATGGTTAAATTGATAAAAGGTTAAAGTTAAGGGTGATATATGAATTTTTTTCAAAATACACAAGTGGTTATAAAATATTCATTGTTGTCGGGGAATATTCGTTTGGTCGTGGAATATTCTTTACGTCGAGGGAATATTAAATGCTGCGGTATGACCATTTAATGGGCCCTATAATGAGAATAAGCTGTTGGATAAAGAAAATGAAAAAATTGAGTTTTTACAAATAGCAGGAGCGTAATCGTTCTAATTAACTTTGTTGGAATACCGGTGGGTAAAGTAAAATGTCGTGTTGTTGCCGCGATGTACATGGTATTGCATAGTATTTTTGAATTATTGATTCTTACGTGAAGGCCTTTACTCAATAATTATTACGGTAATTCTTTATTCAATATTTTATTTTATTGATTGATAATTCTTTGCGTTGATATTTTATATTATTGTTGTTTCAATAATTGTCATTTACCTGATATCTCCATTATCGGATCAATAATTCATATTATTTGAATAATATTATTAGATAGCATTATTGGCAATGTCTAGAAAGTTACATCGAGGAGAGGTTTGGTCACCTAATTTGGCGCTTGATGAGGAGAAATTCTTATTGGAAAAAGCCCCTATTTCACAGGAGCGGCACTGGTTGTCATAATTATGATTCGGTAATATTATTTGTGAATAATAAATAATTAATTCATATGATAAGGAAATATTTATTTTATGTGGATATAAATGATGGATTTATTTATGTGGTTACAAATGAAGGAATTAATGTTGAGGTGTTTTATTAGTATTTTGTCGGATTGGAGGTATTAAAAATCAAACTAGTATTTTTTTGAGATATATTGCGAGAGTTATAATTTTTAATCCGACCATTGGATCGTTGTAATTTTTTGATATGTTATACATATATAAGTTGAGTATATGTCCACAAATTTTGAATCGTTAAAAATGAGCGTATGATTTGTTATGAATTTTAAGTGGTGGCTGATTCGGAAATCAGGTTATAAATCATTTTGGTGGAAAATTATAGAATTGGTGGGCCCCACTCTTGGTTGGTGAAGAAATATGCTGAGATTTTTATTCAAATGTGGTGGGTGGGAATAGTAGCAGGTAAAGCCATCAGGTTATAGGTTAAGTCTGCTTCGGCGTACTAATATTTTCCTATAAATAGAGGGCTAAGTTAGAATTGAAAATCACACCAGAAACAAGTTTTCTCTCTTTCTCTCTCTAGATTATTGAGTGTATTTTGTGAGTATTTAGATACTTTGAGAGTTACTTTTCAGTGCAAGTTTTTTTTGGCTTTTCATCCGATATTCCAGTCAGAAGTACTGCTCTTTTGAGGTAAGGGATAGTAAGGGATTTTAAGGGTTATCATGTTTTTTAGTTCGTACTTCTTCCGTCCTTCAGAAAATTCTGGAAAAATTTGAAATGATATTTTGATGAGTTTTATTGATTGTGTCCAAAAATGGCGATTTTTGGATGTATAGATTAAGAGTTATGAATTTTACGAGAAAAGACTATTTTAAAAGTAACCGCTTATAACTCCTTGTGGTTAACTCCAAAATTGATGAAATTTTTATTGGGAGTACATCTATATAATATCAGTGTACTCTGTGAATTTCGGAATTTTTAGATAAAAGGATAATTTATGATAAATGTCTAAATATTCGGCGGTTTTGGCCATATTAAAAATAGTGAATGAATTTTTAAAATTCTGAGAAAAATATATGTTCAATATGGGACTATATTCTACTAAATCCCAAAAAAGAAATATTTTTGGAACTGATTTCGTATTTTTCATGAAAATGGACTAGTTATGAGTAAATGAATTAAATATGTTATGTGAAGTAAAAAATTGGAAAATAAGATTTTATGGCTTGAGAATCCTATATGAGGTATATGCAAATTTTTGATGAGGGTTTTGGTTATTGGTGATGAAATCTTATGAGTTTGAAATTTTAGGATGATTCAATGCATTATTTAGTAAAGTGTAAACAATTAAAATAAATTGTTTATAAGTTTAAGAAATGTTATTTCAATATCATTATACCGAAATATTGGTATGGATTTTATTGTGGATTTTCTACCTTTTTGAGTCGGATTTACTATTCATGAGTTACTATTTACGAGTTACTATTCATGAGTTACTATTCACGGGTACTATTCACGACAAAATTGGTTTCTTTTTCTGACCAAATTATAGTTGAGTTATGAATATTACTCTTGAGATTAAATCTATATGTTGATTATATTATTTTTATTATCATATATAACATTTTATAACACTAATGATGATATTAATTTCTCTTTGACTTGAGTGTAAAGATGGGTAGATTATTGGTATGATCGTATGACTATGGGTTTTCTTTGGCTAGTGGTCTGCAAAGTTGAATTATTATTTGGTATGATCGTGACCATTGAATTTATAATTGAATATCTTTAGCTTAAGTCTGATGGTGAAATGATCAACATGGTTATAATTATTGTTTATATAAATTACGAAATGATTATATATTTCTTTGAGATAATAATATATTTGGCTTTTGTAGTGCAAATATGAGCTGTTGATGAATATATTTGGCTTTTGTAGTGCAAATATGAGCTGTTGAGGAATATCTTTGGCTGTAGTGCAAAGATGAATTGTTGATGAATATTTTTGGCCCGTGGTGCAAAGATGACATATTGTTGAATATCTTGGCCGATGGTGCAAAGATGAGCAGTGTTGAGATGAACATGACCAATTGGTGATACAAATGAATATCTTTGGTAGTAGTGCAAAGATGAAGTTATTAGTATGATTATGAGCGAAATGTGATTTGGTGTAACCATGATCTTTGATGTTCGAGGGTAAAGATAGGTGATGAAAATTATCTTCGTCCTGGATGAGAAGAGGAATTTAGAACTACAATTATGATTATGAGTTATTCATATGATTGTGGACCAGAATTGTTGATTGATGTTACAAGGATAAAAACATTGTTGGTGGATTTTTAACATGGAGAAGATAATAGACTTTATAGTCTATTTGACTCTTCTAATGGATTACTCGTTCCGCTGCAACTATGGTTGAAATTTTTATTATCTACCATATGTTCTAAATATCTAATTTATTATTGATGAAGGCTATTGATAATATAATTATCTTTAGTCATGATATTCTTTACTGAGCTAGTTGTGCTCACCCTTTTGCTTCTGATTCCTTTCGGGTAATAAGAGTGTATTTGGGTCGGCCGGGGGTAATGAGGGGAATAGAATGGTGGTCATCATTTAGTAGTTATATTTGGTGAATCAACTAGAGTGAGGTGAACCCAGCGTTGGAAGGGTGTTTTGCCACTATCATACAAGATGTCTAATGACATCTGACCTCATATCATCATAAAGGCGAGGGGATGTGCTCATCCACTTCTTTGAGTATATATATGATCACTACCTATATAATCTTGGTGTTTGGTTTGAAGTATAATTCTCAATTAGAGGCGATGGAGATAATGATATGTCGAAGAAGACTCATCATTGGAAAGAATATGATAGTAATTTTCTCGTTTTTTCTTTGGGGTCTATTAGATTGACCAAGGATAATTACGTGGCCATATGATATCTATCATAACCTGGCGTATGGCCTCCCATGTATACGAAGGTTTCTTGAGCACTTCCCAAAGATTCTAATTTCTAAAAGCAGTTTTTGACTATACCTTTATGTAAGGTGTCATTATGACGTCTTATCTATGGTTGAAACATGAGTCACATTTGGTATATATTTGTATCAAACTCACACATATATGTTTTTTGTATTTTGCACGACAATTGTTGTAATAAAGTTGTAGTTGTTTTTTGTACCATGTATTTGGCGACTCAGAATAGGTTGGATGGAATGGACCTATTTTGGGGTCGTCACATTCATATTATTTGAATAATATTATTAGATAGCATTATTGGCAATGTCTACAAATTTTGTCAAGGAGAGGTTTGGTCACCTAATTGGCGCCCGATGAGAGAAATCCTTATCGAAGCCCCCCTCTTTCACAGGAGCGGCACAGTTGTCATTATTGTGATTACGTAATATTATTTGTGAATAATTATTTATTGATTTATATGATAAGGAAATATTTATTTTATGTGGATATACATGATGGATATATTTTATGTGGTTGTAAATGAAGGAAACTGGTCCGAAGGACTCATAATCCAAAAAATTAGGGTTCTTGAGATATATTGCGTGAGTTATAATTTTTAATCCGACCGTTGGATCGTGTGATTTTTGGATATGTTATACATATATAAGTTTAGTATATGTCCACAAATTTTGAACCGTTAAAAATGAACGTATGATTTGTTATGAATTTTAAGAGGTGATTGGTTCAGAAATTGTTGAAGTTTCTAAATTTATCATTATGGTGGAAAATTCTAGAATGAGTGGGCACCACCTATGGTTGGTGAAGAAATGTACTAAAATTTTATTTCAAAAGTGGTGGGTGGGAATAGTAGCAGGTAAAGCCATCAGGTTACAAGTCAAGTCTGCTTTGGCGTTCTAATATTTTTCTATAAATAGAGTGCTAAGTTAGAATTGAAAATCACACCAAAAACAAGTTTTCTCTCTCTCTCTCTCTATATATATATATATTATCGAGCGTATTTTGTTAGTATTTAGATACTTAGAGAGTTGCTATTCAGTGCAAGTTTTCGACATTCCGGTCAGAAATACTGTTCTTTTGAGGTAAGAGATGTTATTTTCTTTGTAAATGATATTATTTTCTTCAATATCATTATGCCAAAATATTTATATGAGTTTTATTGTGGAATTTCTACCTTTTTGTGTCGGGGTTACTATTCACGTATACGGCACTATTCACGAATACGACACTATTCACCGAAAAATGAAATTTTCTCTTTTCGTCCCAGATGTCTATTACTATCTTTGATTTTATCCCTGTTTTGATCTTCATTCTTGAATTTTACTCCATTATCGTTTATTATGGAGTATTTTTAAACTTGAGTTATCTAAAGTACAAATCTCTAAATTTTATCCTTTTATCTCACTGGATTCGTTCTCTAAAATGTTTTTCATCATCCTCAGTCCTTAATGATGATACTTGATGAATATCTTTGGCCTGTAGTGCAAAGATGTATGATTACCTGACAAATATCTTTGGCCCGTAGTGCAAAGATGAATAGGTGTTGAGATGAACATGACCAACTGGTGATACAAATGAATATCTTTGGCCCGTAGTGCAAATATGAATATTTGATTCAAGATGTATACTGATTGATGTTATATGGATATAATATTGATGATGGACTTTTAAATTCATAGATGATAGTAGATTTCATTCTCTACATAACTCTTCTAATGAATTGTTATTTCCGCTGCAGTTGTTGATCTAAAACTTGTTGTCTATTATATTCTATCAGATTTTTCCCTGTTGAAGACTAAGGATAATTTGTTGTATATTATCTTAGTCATAATATTCTTTACTGGCTAGTTGAGCTCACCCTTTTTCTTTTTGTTCCATTTTTCTTCGCATGAAGCGAGAACATAGTCGGAACCAGTCGGGATATAGAGTGATGGTCCCAGACAGTTGTTTTAGTAGTCCTCACTATTTTTGTAAAATAGTGCATCAATAATTGTAATGAGGACTGTGACACTCCCAAATCTAGGTACTTTATTCCCACAAGATTTGGTGCTCACTACTCAAACATTCATACTATCTACCCAAATAAATTAATATTTGAATCATAAAACCTCCCTTTAAATAGGGTTACATCATTAAGTTCAACATATCCCAGGTTATCTAACCTTTAAACATCATTCAAATGCGGAATTAAGTTATTACATGACATCATTAAGATAAAGTCTAAGATCATCATAATAAAAGTCTAACATCATAATCATAATCAAAATTACAAGTCTTCATCACTTGTACATTTTCTCCTTTCCTTTGCTAGTCGAAGGTTCATCTACCTTCTCCTCTTTAGCTGCAATGAGTTTATAATTATGCAAGAGTGAGCAAAACAATTGCTAACTGGATATAGCAATGAATCAACATATGAATAATAATAATAACTGCCAACGATGGCTCATCAAAACTGAATAGTACTCTAACAATGATAATCAGAAACTTGAATCCAAAATATGGAATAAACATAACTGAAGGTCATAAGACCATGAACTATGTCCACAGTTGCGAGTAATCTTTCAACTCCAACTTTAACAGTCATAAGACTATAAGGACTCCTCGTACTTAGGGGGATCACCCCTTTGTACCATGTATTGTGCACAAACATTTAACGCTACACGTAAGTTATCCCATAATAATAATAGGGTTGTTCATCTCAGTATTTAGAGTACAAGTCCGCACCAAAGAAGGTTTGGTTTGGATAAGCTATCAAGGGTAATTTCAAGTTCAACGAACATCAACTAGTGGACTAGTTGAATCAATAGTGTTTGATAATCACAATAATTGATCAATAATGACATAATATGAAACAATGAATAAGTGTAAGTGACTGACTATACTTGATCTCATGCTTAGAAACAACTACAAAGCATAAGTATTGGATAACAATAATAAACCTTGCTTGAATAAAATTAAGCTAGGACTATGAATTATTAAATAAACATTAGGTAATAGGAAGCTGAAAATAAAGCTTACTTATTATGAAAATGACTTGTGTCAAGTAAATGAACTATAATAATTCAACGTTTGAAATTAAAATTCAAGAAAGCTGCATTCATAATATCCGAATAACATTAATGAAACTTGTCTAAAAATAAACAAGTTAGAATGCTTCAATAAGTATTAGACTTCAAACTTGTTTGAATAAAATAATGTCATAGCTAGATTGTTCAAATCATGATTAAGAATCTGATAGTTAGTTTACTTGAAACTTTAAAGTAAGAACTAGCTCAACATAAATGTAAGGATAAAAGGCTTGCTCAATATAAAAAAAATTTAGAAACTTGCTCAATGTAAATATAGAGTTAGAAAACTTGCCTTGAGCGTAAGCTATAAAGTTTAAACTCACGATCACCTACACATAATTTTAGAACCACAATACCTATTAGACATGCTAACATATCATAACATGTTCGTTACCATTCACACTTCCGAAACTCTAAGTGTTTTACTTCGTAACACTTAACTAACATTCATTGTCTAACTAACTTGCAATATAACACGTTCACGATTTACCAAACATTTTTGCACTTTGAACTTACTAACCCCAACTCACTATGTTATGTTAACCTTAACATTACCCATTTAACATACTAACACACTTCCAGACCATGCATAAAATGTGTCCATTTTAGGAATATTATCCTGTAAAACGGGTGTCATTTGATAGCATGTTAGGCCTTAATATACATGTACACATATTCTTCATATTTTCCATTACATTGAGATTGCCATGGAATAAAATTACAAGTAATTATCTTTACAAGTAATTGAAAATGGAAAGCATGAAGAGACTTTCCTCCGCGTTTGATTTATCTGAGGTTGACCTATCTTAGGTTACACTCGCGGCTTTTTGGCATGAAGGTTCTCAGATCATCGCAATTTACTTGACGGGAAGTTAATTCGGTCTTTCAACTGGAGCGAATCTGGGTGGTGCCTTTTCTGAGCCTCGTTGGAATTATTCTCCCTACGAGTCCAGTAATCAAACACTGACAGGATAGCCTCCTAGTGGAGGAACCACACAACATACATTCACATGCAATGTGTCTCAACGTTATGGGAATGATGACATGTGCGAAGCACTAATATCACATATAGATATATTGTAGTGCAGTAAGTAAAATGTATTCGTACACATTAATCAAAAATGTAAATTTAACATCCACACACAAACATGTAACAATTTTGAAAAGCTTGTAGTAGCGGCTTAAATCCTCTTACTGGAGTCCCCAATAGAGTCGCCACTTGTCAACATCGGGATTTTTATTGTCCCTCTTCTGTTCTTGTTTTTTGGTGTTCTAATGTTAGGTGAGATTTGTTTAAAAAACAAGTTGTGAAAAGGTCCGACATTTATATGTCGACAATTTGACTGTAAGAGTCGCCAGTTGGTTTTTTAAATGGTTGTACCAACACAACCGAGAAAAGGTTTGCACATTGACCCAGTGATGTGACACTGCTAAACGAGTCTGTGAAACCGAGATTTATTAAAGTCAGGGGACTTGCTTATGCGGAGGAAGGTGTTAGGCACCCCCTGACATCCGTGTAACCACGGTTACCGCCACTTTTCAATTAAACTGTTATATGAATGTGAGTGTGTGTGTGTGGGGGGGGGGTCAATGTGAAGTTATTTGGAAGTAGTGCTATGCCTCGTTCGCACCTATATACATAGGGTTTAAATTTGTATAAAAATTCAGTTTTAAACAAGATATAGCAATGAGGTTTTATAAAATAGGTTTTTCAAATTCTGTGCTCAATAGTAATTGAGGCCTTTGATACTTCCATTTTATTAAATGTTCGGCTTGATTGCTTTTATTTTCAAGATACGAAACATCTTCGAGAAAACAATATATAAAGTAGTGTCAAACTCCTCATGGGCATGAAAGCCATCTAAGGAAATTCAAACACCTCATGTTAATAATACAAACTTCTAAATTATAACTTAACTTAATTTAGAAAATTCTCTAATAAATTAAGATTCATCAATTCAACAATAGACACACCAAATAAAATTTTATATTATTCAATAAATATTTAATATTACACTTTAAAATTTTGGATCGTTACATCCTTCCCTCCTTACAAGGATTCTGTCCCCAGAATCACAATTCAAACAATCAAATCGTCACATTCTCCCCTACTTACAAAGATTTTATCCCTAGAATCGAAGAGACAGACTAAAAAAATAACTCAGGATAATTCTTCATCATATCAGCTTCGAGTTCCCACGTAGCCTCTTCGACGCTGTGATTCCTCCATATCACCTTCACAGAAGGTATCACTTTATTCGTGAGCACGTGTTCTTTCCTGTCGACTATCTGAATAGGAATCTCTTCGTAAGACAAATCTTTGTTGAACTGCAACGGTTCATACTCGATCACATGCTTGTAATCAGGTTTATAAGGTCGCAACACCGACACATGAAAAACGTTGTGCACATGCTCTAATTCTGGTGGTAAAGCTACTTCATAAGCCACCTCTCCCATTCTGCGTAGAATTTCAAAAGGTCCAATAAACCTTGGGCTGAGCTTTCCTTTCTTGCCAAAATGAATTTTACCTTTCCAAGGTGTAACTTTCAAGAATACGAAATTTCCTACTTCAAACTCACGACTCTGTATGTGTTGATCAGCATACTTTTTCTGTCGATCTTGAGCAGCTACTAGTCTTGCTCTGATGAGTTTGACAACTTTAGCGATCTGCTAAACCAGTTCTGGGCCTAACAGTTGCCGTTCTCCAACTTCATCCTAGCATAGTGGAGTTCTGCACTTTCTGCCGTATAACGCTTTGTATGGCGGCATACCAATGCTTGCGTGGTAACTATTGTTGTATGCAAATTCCACCAACGGTAGATGATCATCCCAGTTTCCTTTAAAATCCATGATGCATGCTCTGAGCATATCTTCAAGCGTCTGGATCATTCTTTCACTTTACCCATCGGTTTGCGGATGATACGCTGTGCTCATCTTAAATTACGTTCCCATGTATTATTGCAGTCTCTTCCAGAAATTTGATGTGAACCTCGGATCTCTGTCTGATACAATTGATACTGGAACTCCATGTCTTGAGATGATTTCCTTAACGTATAGTTTCGCCAGCTGATCAAGATTAAATCTAATCTTTATTGGCAAAACGTGTGCAAATTTTGTCAATCTGTCCACTATCACCCATATCGCGTTGTATCCTTTCTGAGGCGTTGGAAGACCTACCATAAAATCCATTATAATATGCTCCCATTTCCATTTTGGTATCTCCAATAGTTAAAGTAATCCACTTGGTCGTTGATGCTCTGCCTTCACTTTCTGACATGTCAAGCACTTTGCAACGCACTCTGCAACATCTCTTTTCATGTTCGGCCACCAAAAATGACACCGCAAATCTTGATACATTTTTGTACTTCCCAGATGAATTGAATACCTTGAGTTATGTGCTTCCGTCAAAATTTCTTCTTTAATCTCCTGAACTGCTTGAACCCAAATTCGTCCCTCGAATCTTAGCATCCCCGCAGTATCGACCTATACTTCGCTTCTTTTCCCTCGACTATACTTTGCTTTATTTTCTTGCATTCCTCATCCTGTAGCTGAGCGTTTTTCAATTTGTCCACCAAATTTTGACTGGCTTCCATCTGGAATAATTTTTCCTTGGATTCTTCTGGAAATTTGATTTCTAGCTCTAGCCTTGCCATTACTGAAATGAGCTCCTCCTTATCAGTTAACATCATCAACTTTTCTCTGCCTTTCCTACTCAAGGCATCTGCAACCACGTTTGCTTCGTCTGGATGATAAAAGATCTCACAATCGTAATCCTTTATCAATTCGATCCATCTCCTTTGACGCATGTTCAAGTCTTTCTGTGTGAATATATACTTCAGACTCTTATGGTCTGTGTAAATCTCATATTTCTCTCCATAGAGATAGTGTCTCCATATCTTCAATGCAAACACAACCGCCGCCAACTCTAAATCATGAGTCGGATACCCTTTCTCGTAGTCTTTTAGTTTCCTTGATGCATACGCAATAACCTTGTCGTTCTGCATAAGGACACAACCCAATCCTTTGTGTGACGCATCACTATACACCACAAAGTTTCCTGTATTATCTGGTAACGACAACACAGGTGCCATACTTAACTTCTTTTTCAGTTCTTGAAAACTTTCCTCACACTTTTCCGTCCAAATAAATTTTATAGATTTTCTTGTCAAATTTGTCAACGGAGTGGAAATCTTGGAAAAATCCTAGATAAACCGTCTATAATAGCCTGCCAATCCTAAGAAACTTCTCACTTCTGATGGAGTTCTTGGTTGTTCCCAATTTATCACAGCTTCAACTTTTGACGGATCTACGGAAATCCCATCCTTATCAATTACATGACCAAGAAATTGTACACGTTCCAGCCAAAATTCACATTTAGAGAATTTTGAGTACAACTTTTCCTTTCTTAGCGTCTCCAACGTCATACGTAAGTGTTCCACATGTTCCTCTTGAGTTTTAGAGTATACCAGAATATCGTCGATGAACACCACCACAAATTTGTCCAAAAATGGTTTAAACACCTTGTTCATCAAATCCATGAATGTTGTAGGGGCATTTGTCAAACCAAATGACATCACTAAAAATTCGTAATGTCTATACCTAGTTCGGAATGCCGTCTTCGGTACATCCTCCTTCCTCACTTTTAATTGGTGATACCCACTTCTCAAATCTATTTTCGAGAAATATCTAGCACCCTTCAATTGATCAAACAAGTCATCTATTCTTGGCAATGGATACTTGTTCTTAATAGTGACTTTGTTCAATTCCCTATAATCAATGCAAAGACGCATCGACCCATCCTTCTTCTTCATGAATAACACTGGTGCTCCCCACGGTGACACACTTGGTTGAATATACTTCTTGTATAACAGTTTTTGCAGTTGCACCATTAATTCCTTCATCTCCACCGGAGCCATTCTGTACGGGGCCTTCGATATAGGAGCGGTTCCTGGCGCTAATTCAATCACGAACTCAATTTCTCTGTCAGATGGAAGTCCTAGAAAATCTTCCGGAAACACGTCCACGAACTCCCTAACCACTGGTATTTCCTCCAATTTCATACCCTTCTCTTTTTGAGTATCAACTATATAGGCTAAGTACCCTACACAGCATTTACTTAACAACTTCCTAGCCTGCATCATCGTCAGACATTTCATTTGTCTAGGCGATTTGCTACCATGAAAAATTACCTTTGATGGAGTCAAAAGGTTTACACACTTCTTCTGGCAGTCAATTATCGCTCCATAATTGAATAGCCAATCCATTCCCAAAATAACATCGAACTCTCCGAGTTTTATCGGTATTAAATCTACTTTCATACCATTCCCCTTAATATTCACCCTACATTTCTTGTATACAAACCTAATAGGAATCACTTCTCTATTCGCAATTTCTATGTTTAAAGGGAATTTTAACTCTTCACAAGGTATTTCTAACTTCTTAGCAAATTCATCAGATATAAATGAGTATGTAGCACCCGAATCAAGTAATATATATGCATCTATATCATTGATTGGGATAATACCAGACACAACATCTTTTGATTGCACCGCGTCCTGCATCGTCATGTTGAAGGTTCTAGTTGTGGGCTTATTTATTGATGTTGGCCCAGCAATAGCCAATGCTCCTCCACTAGCATTTCCTTTGCTCCCATTTGTCTCACCAGATCTCTTCTTAGGACATTCACGAACAAAGTGATCCTTGGATCCGCACGTGAATCACCCATTCTTCTTAGCTTGAGTGCAATTTAGGGCGATGTGACCCTCCTGGCCATAATTGAAGCATACTCGTTTCCCCAGCAAACACACTCCCTTGTGAAACTTTTTGCACGTAGCACATGCTTCGAACTTCTTATTTTGCTGGTTTCTTTGCTGATTTCCAGCTCCCCCATTCGCATTCCACTTTCTCTTCAGGTTGTTGTTGCCATTTCCAACATTACTACCACCACTCTTAGCTTCACCTTCACCTTTCTTCTTCCTCTGCTCTTGATTATGTTTTGTTACTACCTCGCCAGCACTTTCAGCGAGAATCGCCTTCTCCATCACTGCTGCAAACCTCTTCAACTGGAACAGGGAAACCCAACTGTACAATCAGGGTTTTAATCCATGCTCGAACCTCTTCGCCTTGCGTTCGTCTGTGCTGACTTGATATGGCGCAAACCTCGCCAACTCGTTGAACCTTGCGGCATACTCAGACACCGACATCGTTCCCTGCTTCAACTCCAAAAATTATACTTCCAGCTGACTCTTCGAACTTTCTGGAAAATAGGTCTCAAAGAATATTTCCTTGAATCTTTCCCAAGACATAATTCCTGGACCTCCCCGAGTTTTGTTGGCCTGCCACCAATAACTCGCCTCTGCTTTCAACATAAATGTTGCAAAAGCAGTCTTCTGGTTATCCTCAACCCTAGAAATATCAAAAACCTTCTCGATTACCATGATCTAGGTCTGTGCTTCAACTGGATTCATGGACCCACGGAATTCAGGTGGTCCGACTGCCTTAAAAACCTTAAACGTAGTACCTTAGTTCTGAGGTTGATTCTGCAAAGCACCCGTCAGTAACATAACTAGCTGCTGAACCGGGTTTCTTTCCACATTGTTGTTGTTGTTTTCCTCAACGGTTCTTCGTCGTGGTGGTTGATGTCTTGAAGCCATTTTCTGTTAAAATACATCCATCAGATTCTATTCAATCTCTTAAGTATTATATACTTAGGTTGCACATCATAAAAGTTTATCATGTATCACATAACACTTAACACTTTGAATAAAATAATAACTTTTATTCATTCATCATAAAAACTTCAAAACAATAGCATCATTGCTATTTACATTACTTTCCTGAACTATAACAGTTGCAGGATAACATCATCATCATCTATTCTATTGGTTATATCATACCCGGGATTTACATTTCGTTTATTTTCAAAATCACATATCAACTACAATCTATACAATGTCCTACTAAGATACTGCGTAGCCTTACGACGCTCTTCCTCCATAATTCGGAACATTGTTCAGTGATCCAACACATATGATGGTAGCGTTTCGAATTGAATTGGATAACTCATGACTCGATCTTGAGCTTGATTGACCATGGTGTTGAATACGTTGTTCATCTCTTCCATCTTACTCCTCTTTGCTTGCACATCTCTTTCTGTCATTCCGGCTCGTTGATAAGCTTCATTGAACGCGTCTTCAGCTCTTGCCCTTTTTGTAGATTCCTCCTTCAGTTTATTCTCCAGTTCTGCAATCTTCTCCATCAGTTGCTCGTTCTTTCCCTCGGTGTGAACCCGCTTCTCTTCAACGTTGTTCAGTCATTCTTCTCGATCCTGGATCTCGTCGTCTTTCTGCGCCATCGAAGTCTGTTGTTCAGCTACTATCTCTCATAACTCCTCGATGGTATCTTCAAGTTTCACATTACGATCACACACCTCGTCGTACATACGGGAAGCTATCGAGTTAAGTGGAAGCTCTTCCTCCTCGTCCTCCTCATCCGACTGTGGCAGCTACACGGGATCCTCCTCATCCGTCTCTATCTCATCATCTTCATCAGGGACTCTCTCCTGCTCAACTACTGTGACCGACGGAACTGTTTCCTATGGCAGTAATTGTTCCCAAATCACCTGAATATCTCGAGGCTCCTCCTCTCTAGCCTGACTGGATCCTCCTACATTAGCCATCCTGTCAACCAAAGTTTAAGTTTTTAATTACTAACCATTACTACTCGACACTCATGAGCACAAAGATTACTATCACATAAGCACATAAGTGTTTTATTATTTTCTCTTTCCTAAAACTCGATAAGAGTTTATCATCATTATCTTTTCAAAGGTTACTTCCTAAGGTTTTTCCCCCACCTAAGGTTCATAAACCTATGGCTTTGATACCAACCTGTGACACCCCCAAATCTAGGTACTTCATTCCCACAAGATTTGGTGCTCACTATTCAAACATTCATACTATCTACCCAAATAAATTAATATTTGAATCATAATACCTCCCTTTAAATAGGGTTACATCATTAAGTTCAACAAATCCTAGATTATCTAACCTTTAAACGTCATTCAAATGCGAAATTAAGTTATTACACGACATCATTAAGATAAAGTCTAAGATCATCATAATAAAAGTCTAACATCATAATCATAATCAAAATTACAAGTCTTCATCACTTGTACATTTTCCCTTTTTCTTTGCTAGTCGAAGGTTCATCTACCTTCCCCTCTTTAGCTGCAATGAGTTTATAACTATGCAAGAGTGAGCAAAACAATTGCTCACTGGATATAACAATGAATCAACATGTTAATAATAATAATAACTGCCAACGATGGCTCATCAAGACTAAATAGTACTCTAATAATGATAATTAGAAACTGGAATCCAAAATATGGAATAAACATAACTGAGGGTCATAAGACCATGAACTATGTCCACAGCTGCAAGTAATCTTTCAACTCCAACTTTAACAGTCGTAAGACTATAAGGACTCCTCGTACTTGGGGAGATCACCTTCGTACCATGTATTGTGCACAAACATATAACGCGCTACGCGTAAGTTATCCCCTAATAATAATAGGGTTGTTCATCTCAGTATTTAGAGTACAAGTCCGCACCAAAGAAGGTTTGGTTTGGATAAGCTATCAAGGGTAATTTGAAGTTCAACGAACATCAACTAGTGGACTAGTTGAATCAATAGTGTTTGATAATCACAATAATTGATCAATAATGACATAATATGAAACAATGAATAAGTATAAGCGACTGACTATACTTGATATCATGCTTAGAAACAACTACAAAGCATAAGTATTGGATGACAATAATAAACCTTGCTTGAATAAAATTAAGCTACGACGATGAATTATTGAATAAACATTAGGTAATAGCAAGTTGAAAATAAAGCTTACTTATTATGAAAATGACTTGGGTCAAGTAAATGAACTATAATAATTCAACGTTTGAAATTAGAATTCAAGAAAGCTGCATTCATAATATCCGAATTACAATAATGAAACTTGTTTAACGATAAACAAGTTAGAATGCTTCAATAAGTATTAGACTTCAAACTTGTTTGAATAAAATAATTTCATAGCTAGATTGCTCAAATCATGATTAAGAATACAATAGTTCGTTTAACGAAACTTTAAAGTAAGAACTAGCTCAACATAAATGTAAGGATAAAAGGCTTGCTTAATGTAAAAAAAAAAATTTAGAAACTTGCTCAATGTAAATATAGAGTTAGAAAACTTACCTTGAGCGTAAGCTATAAAGTTTAAACTCACGATCACCTACACATAATTTTAGAACCACAATACCTATTAGACATGCTAACATATCATAACATGTTCGTTACCATTCACATTTCTGAAACTCTAAGTGTTTTACTTCGTAACACTTAACTAACATTCATTGTCTAACTAACTTGCAATATAACACGTTCATGATTTACCAAACATTTTTGCACTTTGAACTTACTAACCCCAACTCACTATGTTATGTTAACCTTAACATTACCCATTTAACATACTAACACACTTCCAGACCATGCCATGTTGTTGTCCCAAAACTGCAGCAATAGCAGAAACCAGAATCACAAACCGGGGTGGTATGCGCATTATGCGCTTATATAAAGGCTTGGGGCCAAAGCAGCATTCGCCTCTTTTTTTGCCTTGGTACCGGTAGCGATTCTTGTGGGGTGTTTTAAACAGAGCGAGAGAGGCTAATGAGCGATGGCAGACTTTAGCCCAACAAACACAAATTTCACCCACCAAACAGTGATAATAACACATAAGATAAATATACAACTATCATAAACATGATTGCTCACATTTACAACCAATTAGAACAATTTAACACCAACTAAAGCTATTTTAATTTTTCAAAAATTTATATTTTCATACTAAAACTCCATTTTTGATATTCATTCTAGAAATCATCACTGTGAATGCATTACTTGACCAAATCATCTCATTCAAATTATGTTATGCTCGTATCTCAATGAACTACTAAATACGAGTTTCAATTTACAATTTCTCATACAAATTGGCCACTAAAATTGATACTTTTCATGAACATATGAAAAACACATATAAACAAACACTGTCAAAATTTTCTACTGTTATAGCGAAGCTAGCATACGAATTTCGGTTCAGCCATAAACTCTAACATTGAAAACATGTATAACCACCATAACCTAGTTATATAACACAATTCAGAAGAAATATAATTCACAGAGCATAGCAAAAATTCGTCGAGATACTCATAACATAAATAATATCAGAGTGATAGAACATACCTTCAATTAGCGTGTAATTCTTGCTACGCTCACTGGAATATGCTCACGTTCTCTCTCAAATTCTCTCAAGTTTCACTGACAAGCTTTATCAAACTCTCTCACAACTCAATATGCTAGAATGCGTATAGCTAGGCCAAATAACATTAAGCGTATTTTAAAAACTGACAAACCCTTAACACTAATACTAATTACACTATCAGTTATAACGCCTAAGTTATAAATATATATTATATTTATTATTTAATTATTTTATTTATTTTATCAAATTCCAAAACTAGAAATTCAAAAGCCTAAGGCTTGTTTGGCAAATCATTTAAAATTAGAGAGTTAAAATATTGACCCTTGATTGGCAAAAAAACTAATTTAAATCCTTTTTTAATTTATTTTAATAAACACTTTAGTTTATAATTATAATCACATACTATATTTTAATTAAATATAGCCTTTTAGCAAAAATTACAAAATTATAATTTTCATTATAATTATAATTTTCATTATAACTTTATCTAATAATTTAATATACCATCTAAATTATCAAATTAACACAACAATATAACACCTCATGTTAATAATACAAACCTCTAAATTATAACTTAACTTAATTTAGAAAATTCTCTAATAAATTAAGATTCATCAATTCAACAATAGA
This sequence comes from Panax ginseng, assembly GCA_020205605.1. Classification (NCBI taxonomy): domain Eukaryota; kingdom Viridiplantae; phylum Streptophyta; class Magnoliopsida; order Apiales; family Araliaceae; genus Panax; species Panax ginseng. The sequence goes on along the minus strand of CM035142.1, from coordinate 73,340,994 downwards.
CACACCAAATAAATTTTTATATTATTCAATAAATATTTAATATTACACTTTAAAATTTTGGATCGTTACTAGGACTTTATTTGAGTGTTGATAAGACAATATTTGTATTTAAACTCATAGTATGTGTTGTCGTATTTTGCACGATAATTGTAATAATAAAGTTGTAGTTGTTTTTTGTACCATGTATTTGGTGACTCAGAATGGGTGATGTATACCTATTTTGGGGGCGTCATATTTTGACTGCCTTTTTGACCTTGTAGTATCAAGAAAACATCCTTCTCTTTCTTTTTATAGACCCTCCGGGGGTTGTTTTTATAAGTTACGGACTGGATGTGCTCAGCAACAGCTTTCAGAGCGGCTAGTTCTTGAATTTTTCCTGACTTCAATCCCATCTCAGCCATTTCTCCATGTTTAATCATTTCAAAAAATGGCTTGCCAATGCCAGCTAAGACTCTCTCATAGAAAGGAGCTTCTTGTATGTATATGAAGGTCATCACCATTTCTGACTCCGTCATAGAAGGAATCACTTGAGCAGCAAGGCGTCTCCACCTTTGAGCATACTCTCTAAATGACTCATTGGACTGTTTCTTGAACTTGGTAAATTGGTACCGATCAGGAGCCATCTGAGACTGGAAGCTGTATTGAGTGAGGAAGGCATGAGCTAACTCTTCTCAGCTATGTATTTTAGAATTGTCTAATCTGGTATACCATGATCGGGCTTCTCCAGTTAGACTCTTTTGAAATAACTGCATTCTGAGCTTCTCATTCTCGGCATAAGATTCGAGTTCTCCAATGAATACCTTCAAATGTAACACCCTAGTCCCACATCGAAAGATAAGGGAAAAATTTATCTGCATATAAGGAAATAAGTTACTACCAATAGTACCTTCAAGTCATGATCGTTTGGGAGCCTGTGGTGGGCTAAGATGACCCAAGAAGATACTATTGGGCCCGTAGTCTGAGGCCTTATTTTGATGGATTTGATTCGATTCGGACTTGGGATTTGACCCGGGTTATTTCATATGGTATCAAAGCTGACTCTCAAAAGCTCGGGACGGGTCATCCGATCAGGTTACCGGAGGTGGGGACACGAAGGCTGGTGGTATTATCCCACAATGGAGAGATGAAGGTCCGGAGGTGGGGACACGAAGCCAGCCGGTATTATCCCATAATGGCTAGAGAGGAAAAGATCTTTGGGTCCGTGTGTGTGATCGAATTCTGACGGGGACGTCAGAAATTTAAGTGGGGGAGTTTGTAACACTCCAGTCCCACATCAAAAGATAGGGGAAAAATTTGTCTGCATATAAGGAAATAAGTTACTACCAATAGTACCTTCAAGTCATGATCTTTTGGGAGCCTGTGGTGGGCTAAGATGACCCAAGAAGATACTATTGGGCCCGTAGTCTGAGGCCTTATTTTGATGGATTTGATTTGATTTGGACTTGGGATTTGACCAGAGATTTATTCCGGACTCGGAATTTGACCCGGGTTATTTCATCAAATGTGTGTAAGGATCTCCTAACCCATCATACTTTTCAAATTCAGGAGTCTTGAACTTCTCTGGATAATGAACACTAGGAAATATACAAAGATTAGCATAGGAAACACTCCCGTGGGCTCCAATCCCTTTTATAGACCGAATGGTCTTTTCCATTTGAAGGACTTTTTTCCTGATATCATCGGTGTCTGGATCTTCTTTGAGATGGGTGTTTTTAGGAGTTTTGTTGGTCGTATCCAACAGAAGTTCCGGAATTATTTTATCCTAACCTTGTGTTCCTCCCTATGCAGAGGATTCTGTATGTACGGGTATTCATGAACCCTGAGTAGATTGGTGTAGTTCTTTAAGCAGAATAGCCAAATCTGTAATTTGCTTGCTTAATCCATTAAACTCTTCTCGAGAGACAGGAGCATGATTAGACTGGTTAGATGAAAACATAATTAGTTGTAGGCTCGTGGCCTTTTTGGACTTTGAACGGGTAATAGGCCCAATTGTTTCCCTACAAAAACTTATGTAGTTTAGTCTTAGGGAATGTATAAAATGTTTACATGCTATCATAATGTATCCATTTTAGGAATATTATCCTGTAAAACGGGTGTCATTTGATAGCATGTCAGGCCTTAATATGCTTGTACACATATTCTTCATATTTTCCATTACATTGAGATTTCCATGGAATAAAATTACAAGTAATTATCTTTACAAGTAATTGAAAATGGAAAGCATGAAGAGACTTTCCTCCGCGTTTGGTTTATCAAAGGCTGACCTATCTTAGGTTACACTCGCGGCTTTTTGGCATGAAGGTTCTCAGATCATCGCAATTTACTTGACGGGAAGTTAATCCGGTCTTTCAACTGGAGCGAATCTGGGTGGTGCCTTTTCTGAGCCTCGTTGGAATTATTCTCCCTACGAGTCCAGTAATCAAACACTGACAGGATAGCCTCCTGGTGGAGGAACCACACAACATACATTCACATGCAATGTGTCTCAGCGTTATGGGAATGATGACATATGCTGAAACACTAATATCACAGAATAGATATATTGTAGTGCGATAAGTAAAATGTATTCGTACACATTCATCAAAAATGTAAATTTAACATCCACACACAAACATGTAACAATTTTGAAAAGCTTATAGTAGCGGCTTAAATCCTCTTACTTTGGAGTCCCCGATAGAGTCGCCACTGTCGACATCGGGATTTTTATTGTCCCTCTTACATTTCTTGTTTTTTGGTGTTCTAATGTTAGGTGAGATTTGTTTAAAAAACAAGTTGTGAAAAGGTCCGACATTTATATGTCGACGATTTGACTGTAAGAGTCGCCAGTTGGTTTTTTAAATGGTTGTACCAACACAACCGAGAAAAGGTTTGCACATTGACCCAGTGATGTGACACTGCTAAACGAGTCTGTGAAACCGAGATTTATTAGAGTCTAGGGACTTGCTTATGCGGAGGGAAGGTGTTAGGCACCCCCTGACATCCGTGTAACCACGGTTACCGCCACTTTTCAATTAAACTATTATATGAATGTAAGTGTGTGTGTGGGGGGTCAATGTGAAGTTATTTGGAAGTAGTGCTATGCCTCATTCGCACCTAAATTTGTATAAAAATTCAGTTTTAAACCATTTTATTAAATGTTCGGCTTGATTGCTTTTATTTTCAAGATACGAAACATCTTCGAGAAAACAATATATAAAGCAGTGTCGAACTCCTCATGGGCATGAAAGCTATCTAAGGAAATTCAAACACCGTGAATAATTTATAAGTCACTTAAATTTGAAAATGTCCATCACAGGGAACCAAATCTAGATTGATGAGGTGAATCTATGATCACTATGATTCCTAGGCTCACATGATGCCATAATTTATATAAGCGATGGCGATTATATATATAAAAACTATAAATATATATATACATACATGATCAACCACCACGAAGAACCTCTATAGGGGATCGGAAATGTAAATATATAAAAGTGGTAAATATATATAGAGAGACATGATCAACCACCACGAAGCACCTCCATGGGAGATCGAAAATGTAAATAAAGCAATATGGACGATCAACCGCCACGAAGTAAACTCCAGGCGGGACGGAATGTAAATAAAGCAATAAAAACGATCAACCACCACGAAGTAAACTCCAGGCGGGACGGAATGTAAATAAAAGCGATAAAAAGGCCACGAAAGTAAACTCCAACTGACGAAATGTAAATATATATATATATATATATATATATATATATATATATATATATATATATATATAAAAGGGTAAACACACATGATATATATCGATCCGGCTCGGTTTATCATTTTAGCAATTTATCATATATATATATATATATATATATATATATATATATATATTATATATATCTGATGAGGGATACAGTCGGAGACTCCTTGATTTTACTTAAAATCGAACTACCACTCTCGGACCATGGGATTGCATCCAACGGTCGGTGGGAAAAAAAACACGCGGACTCTCTTGTTGGGTTAAAAAAGAACTGACCCGGCCGGGTCAAAAATCTGAGAGCGCTGGATCTGAAGCTCTCCTCTTTCTTCTTTTTCCCCAAATTGTGACTCTCCTCTCTCTTCTACCATCGAAGCTTTGAAGCTCGTCGGATCCGTTTCTCGAAGCGCTGAAGCTCGTCGGACGTCATGGTCTCTCTCTGGCTAGACTATTCGTGGTTTCAGTTGAAAATGAATGGGTAAGGGGTTATTTATCATGTATGTACATTACAGTAGGGAGCTCGCTGGGCCAGAGTATCTAATCACAATATATCTAGCTAACTGATTTCTAGTTTTTCAACTAATTCTGAGAGTATAACCAAAAATATATATGCAGGTGTTCAAGTGTGAGTAGTAGGTTTTCATTAATTGTTTGTTTGTTTACATGTCAGGAAATGAAATGTATTTGATTTGTGAAATTTGATATTTGTAATTAGGGGTGGTCTTCACTAATTAATATGGTTACATGTTATTCATTTTTGTACAAATTGTTTTGGCAAAGACTAGTGTTCAATTGTGTGTATTTTTTTTTAAAATCATATTTATATATATATATGTATGTATTTCTGATATATGCTTGATTTTGATTCTGAGTTGTATACTTGTTGGGTTTGCAGAATGCAGCATTGTGTAAAAGAGACAGAAATGGTATCATCTGGTAATTCTTCTCAACAACTTTACATTCCACAAGTTAAAAATGAGTTGATTCCAAAAATTGGGCAACATTTTCACAACTTAGGCGATGTTCGCGACTTTTATAACAACTATGGTAGAGAAGGTGGATTTGGTTCGCGGATAAATTCTAGTAAGAAGAGTACTAATGGTGAAATAATTAGAAAGGAATTTGTTTGTTATAAAGAAGGGTTTAGGAGAATCGTGCCCAACAAAACTCAACAGATTGTACGAAAACGGGGCCTAACTAGATTTGATTGTGGAATGCGAGTGGTAGTTGTGAAAGGCCAGGACCGATGCGGGGGGGGGGGGTTGTTATTAGATAATTTGTTAAGGGACATAACCATCCTCTTACGACCCCAAGAAAAGTACATTTGTTTCACTCTCATCGTGTAGTGACACTTGCTAAAAGAAATTTAACAGAACAACTATCAAAAGCTAATGTGCCAACATGGCAACAAATGAGTATTTTAGAGATTGAAGCTGGAGGTCTTGAAAACGTTGGATGTAAACCACGAGATCTTTATAATCTTTGGAAGAGAGGGAGGAGTGCTTTAAAGGGACATGATGCTAATCTGTTGTTTGAGTATTTTAAGGATGAGAAAAAAAGAATCCGATTTTACTTTTACATTCGAGCAAGAGGAGGTGTCATGATTCATTGTTTTTAGGCGGATGCAACATGTAGAAAGTCATACAAAAGTAAAAATGCTTAGGTTGTTGGGGAGCAACCCATTTTGGCCAGTATGCTACAAACTATAATGACTTATTACAATTTTTTTAAAAGCCACTCTGAGGTTGTAGTAATTTGAATAAAATAGGTTGCTCCCCAATAGCAAATTATTATCAGATGGATACCATATATATATATATATATATATATATATATATATATATATATATATATATATATATATTTTGAACATCTCTCTTGTTTAAAAAAAAGCGTATGTGACATATTCTTTGTTGTATAGTATATATATATATATATATATATATATATATATATATATATATATATATATATATATATATATATATATATATATTCATGATTTATCAGAATTAGTGAAATTTGTTAAGAAGCATATGTATATGTGGTATGTTATTAATATTATGTATATTATATTATTTATATTATATTACCAACCTATGTTTTTTATAAATTAAACTAAAATTTTGTATACAAATTAGTTAATTTAATGATAAAATTATAAATTTACTTAATAATAAATTAAATAATATTATGTTAGTAATGGTTAAATTTGTAATAAAATTTATTTTGTTAATTTTGTAATTAGTTGAGGAGAGGAATTTAAAGAGTTATATTTGGAATATAAATTTTGGAGTATTAATAATTGATATAAGGCGATGAGTAAAGGCATATTAAATAGATTATGAATTATTTTGGAATTATTAGTTTGGATTATTTTTAATTTGAGGTGAATATGTTTAGGTTGCGAAAAACGCTTCATATTTGATATCGTTGGCATTTGAGGGCAAGATTTTATGGAGTGTGCTATAAATGGTTTGGAAGTATCAGTACGGATTTCGTACTCTTTCGGTGATACTTTGTTAAATTTGATTTGTTCGTTTTGTTTCTTTCGTTCAAATTATGTTATTATTTCACATAATTGTTTCTTGTGAAATAAATATATTTGTTTCATTTTGGAGTTGATACATTGGACTCGTATTTGTACTCTTTGAATTAGGATATCATGTTTAGTATTTATTTTGATAATTGTAGAGCGGTACATGTTGCTACCTTCTTTTTGAGACCTTGTGACTATAATTTGATTTGGTTCAACATGTACATATAGAACCTTTTTGTTGGTATTATGTCGCATGTGTTGTGACATGGTATTTTGTTAGAATATACCGTAGGGTATACCTGAGCTATATAACCACCTGTGGGGGTACCACATGCATGTCGTCTTGGCACGAGAGGCATGACACTTTTCGTGGCAGTGTGATTAGTCCACGGCGTCTCCGTTTTGGGCTCCGGAGGAAGTGGGCCATTTGGTGTTTTGTTGTGGGAGGCGTATGGGTTAACCGTAGTTTTTTGTTCTGCAGATTTGTGATGTTGTGCCAAACACACATATTCGATTTGCATACATTCGGATTCGCTGTCCAATGTGTGATTTTCCCGTGTGGCATTATTTTGGTTGCCTGTGTGGCATCATTTGATTTGCTAGTGTGGCGTTAGTTTGACTTGCCTGTGTGGCAAGATATATTTCTGAACTCATTCAGTATGAAATAACTCCAGCCATTTGTTTCAGCCTATTATTTTATTGGAGTAGTTTTGTTGGTTTCTGTTCAGTTCAAGTCATTGAGTTAGTTACTTCAGTTCGTTATTTCTTTATTCTTTTATTGGTTTCGTCAATTATGTTGATTCAGCTATATTCCATTCAGATCTTTGGATATTATATTTTCGTTCGTATTTGCACTTGAGGCTTGTTCAGTATTTTGTCTCAGTTGTTTTCGTATATCAGTTGTATATCTTTTGTATATCTGTATCCGTCTTTGGGCAATTGGCTCATCTTGTGTTTTTTCTTAAGCGAGTTTGCGAGGGTGATTCAGGGCTAGTGTGATGAGAGTTTTGCCTTGACCATTTAGGTTGATTCGAATTTTAAGTTTTGATTATTTTGACTCAGTTTGGAGAATTGTACTTATTACTTTATTATTGGATCACCACTATTAATATTTCGAGGTTGTTAGTTCTCTGTTTATTTATTTTGAGGTTTGTTGTGGTTTACACGTGACATCCCTTTCCTTTTCGGGAAGGGGGTGTTACAGAGATGGTATCAGAGCTTAGGTTCTTTCTTGTAGAAAACCTATTTAGGTTTGACTGCATGAGTTGTGGGTAAACCATTGGGTAGGCGTAGGAGTTTGATTCGATTTTGTTCTTTTGTTTGGTTGGTCTTGATTTTGACCAATTGTTTTTATTTCTTTTTAGTTGTAATTTGATTGAGTTGAGAAAGGTGAGATAATTTGTTAAGATTATTATTGTTATGCATTGGGGCAATGATATTAGTTAAGAATTGTGATTTAATCATTGAGGTGAAAAAAGTTATACTTTGTACATATAAGAAATGATCTTATACGAGATGCGATTATGATGTGAGTATTTGTATCGACGAGTATTTGATTTTGGAAAATTATTTGTTAGAGTTATTTTTTTGTGACAATTATTATGATCGTTGAATTGAGGATTTTGATTTGAGTTATGTTTTGATTTATGTTAATCTTGTGGATAATTTGAGGTTTGTGTATTGATGGCATAATATGATAAAGTGAAATTTATTAAGTATAAAGGATCTTTTGTAAATTTTAGTTGTAGAGATTCGAGGTAATTAGATTAATCTTTTGGAGTAAATGAATTTTGCGATTATTTCCTAGTAGAATATTGGAGTTATCTTATATGAATTTTTGAGTGATAGTATGAGGAGATCTTGGAATTTGTTGGGTTAAGATTTGCATTAAGAGAATGATTGATTCATTGAATGATTAGATATACAATAAGTGATGAATCTTTAAGAGATTTTGAAAGCTATAGTTTGCTTATTCAGATAGTAGGATATATGATTTGGAGTTTGGTATGGTGATGAAGAGATCTTAGTAGTAATATATTTTTGGTGTAATATTATTTGAGAACTAATTTGATTCTAGGTTATGATATTTTGAAGCTCTTAAGGACTTAGTGAGAGTTGGTGATATAATTTAAGTTGTTTCGTTTATCTGATGCCCTTAGAGTTTTGCATGAATTTATGTAAAATTAAATATAAATAATTTGTTAAATCTTTGTCGTGTGTGGAAGTGGAACATAAACGTTTTACGAATTAAAAATAATTTTAAATATTTTGGGTATTTGAATCGTATTTGGATGAAGAGAAATTTTTGTGATTCTAAATTATGTTCCGAAGAGTACGTTTACAAGAATTAAACTCAAAGATATTAGCGAAGGCCCGCACCAACAATGGATCATGTGATCTAATTTGATTCAACACGAACAACATTACCAAGGCTTGACACGGTAGCTGACGAATCTTTTACAAGTACATTGATAATTACATGGACCGATGACTTATCGCGTTGATCGTTATAAATTTACGCTAATAAGTAACTAAATTTATTTATTTATTTTGTAGCTTATTTGAATTCGAGGACGGAATTATTTTTAAAGGGTGAAAATGTAATAACCCATATTTTTTTTTATAATTAAATATTAATTAATTTTATTTATACAATTGTATTTAAATTGGAAAAGGTAAATGATTTTGTTTCCTCTTTTCTTCCTTGTTTTGTTTGGAAAATTAAATTCTTTTAGTTGATAATTAAATAAGCGATTAAATTAAAATTGAGGAAGATAATTCCTTTTGTTAAAGTCTTGTGATAAAATCATTCGGAGCGGGAAGCTATTTGGGAGATAGAGGAGTCTATTCGAGCGGAGTATCCGCATCTTTTGATAATTAGGTACGTTCATTCTTTTGATTAGGGGATGGAATCCTTTTTTAAGGGTAGTGTGATGTAATATATATATAAAAAAATAATAATAATAAATAAAAAATAAAAAATAATATTTAAATAAAATATTTTAATTGGCTTTTTCTTATATTTTGGTCAAATTGTATTAAATTTGTGTGCTAACTATAATAAGTAGAGTGATTACATTAATTTGGGCTTTTATATTAATTGGGTCTAATTTGTATTTGGGTAATATTAAAATCTATTAAAATTAGAGAGACTAATAAGATATATAATAAATAAATAAAACTAAAACCTAATTAGTGAATCATACACTTATTAAAAAAAAAGAAAAAAGAAAAGGAATGAGAAAAGCGGTGTGGAAGAAGAAAAAAAAAGCGGAAGAAGATTCTTTCGGTTAAGATAATATTATTACTTTGTGATTTTATTCTATACTTTATTTTGTGAATTATATATATATATATTCTATATTACATAAGTGAATTGAATTGGTGAATCAAAAAGAAAAATCGTTAGTGAATGGATTAATAGATAATTGTTATTTAATATAATCCTAATATATTTTAGTTAGATTGGTTTAGTTTATTAAATTATATATATAGTATATATATATATATATATATATATATATATATATATATATATATATATATATATCATGATTATCGAATCCGAATAAAAAGTATTATTATTGATATATATACCTTTATTATATATATTATATATATATATATATACTACTTTAATAATAATATTATATATTATATATACCAACTTTATAATTATTGATATAAATATAAAAAAAAATTAAAAGATATACAATTTATTGAATTTAATTTAATTGATGTAATTATAAATTTTTTTAATAATAAATTAAAATAATATTATGTTATTAATTAATGATAAATTTGTAATAAAATTTTATTATTAATTTTATTAAATTGAGCGAGAGAGAATTTAAAGAGTTATATTTGGAATATAAATTTTGGAGTATTAATAATTGATATAAAGGCGATGATTAAAGGCATATTAAATAGATTATGAATTATTTTGGAATTATTAGTTTGGATTATTTTTAATTTGAGGTGAATATGTTTAGGTTGTGAATAACGTTTCGTATTTGATATCGTTGGCATTTGAGGTAAGATTTTGTGGAGTGTCTTTATAAATGGTTTGGAAGTATCAGTACGGATTCCGTACTCTCTTCAATGATACTCTTGTTAAATTTGATTTGTTCGTTTTGTTTCTCGTTTTGAATTTGTTATTATTTCACATAATTGTTTCTTGTGAAATAAATATATTAGTTTCATTTTGGAGTTGATACATTGGACTCGTATTTGTACTCTTTGAATTAGGATATCATGTTTAGTATTTATTTTTGATAATTGTAGAAGCGGTACATGTTCTTTACCTTCTTTTTGAGACCTTGTGACTATAATTTGATTTGGTTCAACATGTACATATAGAACCCTTTTGTTGGTATTATGTCGCATGTGTTGTGACATGGTATTTTTGTTAGAATATATCTGGTAGGTATATACGAGCTATAACCACTGTGGGGTACCACAGGCATGTCGTCTTGCACGAGAGGCATGACACTTTTCGTGGCGGTGTGATTAGTCACGGCGTCTCCATTTTTGGGCTCCGGAGGAAGTGGGCCATTTGGTGTTTTTGTTGTTGGGGGCGTATGGGTTAACCTAGTTTTTTTTACTGCAGATTGGTGATGTTGTGCCAAACACACTATCGATTTACATACATTTGGATTAGCGGTCGATGTGTGATTTACTGTGTGGCATTATTTTGTGGCATTATTTTGGTTGTGTGGCATCATTTGATTTGCTGTGTGGCATTAGTTTGACTTGCACTGTGTGGCAAGATATATTTTTGAGCTCATTCGGTGTGAAATAACTCCGACCATTTATTTTGACTATTATTTTATTGGATTAGTTTTGTTGGTTTACATTCGAGTTCAAGTCATTGAGTTAGTTACTTGATTCGTTATTTCTTTATTCTTTTATTGGTTTCGTCAATTATGTTGATTGGATATATTCCATTTCGATCTTTGGATATTATATTTTCGTTTCAGTATTTACACTTGAGGCTTTGTTCGATATTTTGTCTCGAGTTGTTTTCGTATATAGTTGTATATCTTTTGTATATCTATATCCGTCTTTGGGCAATTGGCTCATCTTTGTGTTTTTCTTCGGCGAGGTTTGCGGGGGTGATCGAGGGGCTAGTGTGATGAGAGTTTTGCCTTTGACCATTTAGGTTGATTTAAATTTTAAGTTTTGATTATTTTGACTCTATTTGGAGAATTGTATTTATTACTTTATTGATGGATCACCACTATTAATATTTTGAGGTTATTAGTGCTCTCTGTTTATTTATTTTGAGGTTTTTGTTGTGCTTTTGACGTGACCTCCCTTTCCTTTTCGGGAAGGGGTGTTACTGAAGATGGTATCAAAGCTTAGGTTCTTTCTTGTAGAAAACCTATTTAGGTTTGACTTTTTGTGAGTTGTGGGTAAACCATTGGGTAGGCGTAGGAGTTTGATTCGATTTTGTTCTCTGTTTGGTTGGTCTTGATTTTGACCAAGTGTTTTTTTCTTTTAGTTGTAGTTGATTTGAGTTGATTTGAGATAATTTGTTAAGATTATTATTGTTATGTGATTGAGTAATGATATTAGTTAAGAATTGTGATTTAATCATTGAGGTGAATAAAGTTATACTTTGTACATATAAGAAATGATCTTATATGAGATGTGATTATGATGATATTTATTTGTATCGTGAGTATTTGATTTTGGAAAATTATTTGTTAGAGTTATTTTTTTGTGACAATTATTATGATCGTTGAATTGAGGATTTGATTTGAGTTAGGTTTTGATTTATGTTAAGCTTGTGGATAATTTGAGGTTTGTGTATTGATGGCATAATTATGATAAAAGTGAAAATTATTAAGTATAGAGGATTTTTTGTAAATTTGAGTTGTTGAGATTCGAGGTAATTAGATTAATCTTTTGGAGTAAATGAATTTTGTGATTATTTTCTAGTAGAATATTGGAGTTATCTTATATGAAATTTTTGAGTGATAGTATGAGGAGATCTTTGAATTTGTTGGGTTAAGATTTGCATTAAGAGAATGATTGATTCATTGAATGATTAGATATCTGATAAGTGATGAATCTTTAAGAGATTTTGAAAGCTATAGTTTGCTTATTAGGATAGTAGGATATATGATTTGGAGTTTGGTATGGTGATGAAGAGATCTTAGTAGTAATATATTTTTGGTGTAATATTATTTGAGAACTAATTTGATTCTAGGTTATGATATTTTGAAGCTCTTGAGGACTTAGTGAGAGTTGGTGATATAATTTAAGTTGTTTTGTTTATCGATGCCCTTAGAGTTTTGCATGAATTTATGTAAAATTAAATAAAAATAATTTGTTAAATCTTTGTCATGTGTGGAACATAAACATTTCTGAATTAAAAATAATTTTAAATATTTTGGGTATTTGAATCGTATTTAGATGAAGAATTTTTTTTTTTTTGTGTGATTTAATTTATGTTAGAAGAATACGTTTACAAGAATTAAACTCAAAGATATTAGCGACGGCCCGCACCAACGATGGATCATGTGATCTAATTTGATGCAATGACGAACAACCTTACCAAGGCTTGACACATTGGTGACGAATCTTTTACAAGTACATTGATAATTCGTGAATGATGATGACTTATCCGCGTTGATCGTTACAAATAAAATTACGTCGTAAGTAAATAAATTTATTTATTTATTTTGTAGCTTATTTGAATTCGAGGACGGAATTATTTTTAAGGGTGAAAAATGTAATAACCCATTTTTTTTTTTAATTAAATATTAATTAATTTTATCTTATACAATTGTATTTAAATTGGAAAAAGGTAAATGATTTTTGTTTCCTCTTTTCTTCCTTGTTTTGTTTGGAAAATTAAATTCTTTTAGTTGATAATTAAATAATGATTAAATTAAAATTGAGGAAGATAATTCCTTTTGTTAAAGTCTTGTGGTAAAATCATTGAGCGAGGAAGCTACTTGGGAGATAGAGGAGTCTATTCGAGCGAATATATCGCATCTTTTGATAATTAGGTACGTTCATTCTTTTGATTAGGGGACGGAATCCTTTTTAAGGGTAGTGATGTGATGTAATAATATAAATAAAAAAAAAATAATAATAATAAAATAAAAAAATAATATTTAAATCCATATTTTAATTGGACTTTGTCTTATTTTGGGTCAAAATTGTATTTAATTTGTGTGAACTATAATAAGTAGATGTGATTACATTAATTTGGGCTTTTATATTAATTGGGTCTAATTTATATTTGGGTAATATTAAAATTCTATTAAAATTAGGAGAGTTAATAATATATAATAATAAATAAATAAAGTAAAACCTAATTAGACTCTCATACACTATATTATAATCGAAAAGGAAAAAAAAAAGAAAAGCGGTTGTGGAAGAATGAAAAGAAGAAAGAAGAAGAGAATTAGCAATTATTCAAAGAAGATAATATTATTACTTTGTGAATCAAGTATACTTTATTTTGTGAATTATATATATATATAGTATTATATCAAGTTTGATTGATATGTATAATTGGGTGAAAGAAGCACCGATTAATGGATTAATAGTTAATTTAATATAATCCTTATATATATTTTATTAGAATGGTTTAGTTTATTATATATAGTGTTATATATATATATATATATATATATATATATATATATATATATATATATATATATATATATATATATATATATATATATATATATATATATATATAATTAAGTGAGAAGTTATAGATATATATATATTTTATGGTTTATTATATATATATATATATATATATATATATTATATTATATAACCTATTTTTTTATAAAATAAATTAAATATTTAAAAAATACAAATTTGAAAATTTAATAATGATAAAATTAATAAATTTAATTTAATAATAAATTAAAGTTTAAAATAATAAATTTAATGGTTAAATTTGTATTAGTAAATTTATTTTGTTAATTATTATTATTTTTTATTTTGAATTGAGAGGAATTTAAAGAGTTATATTTGGAATATAAATTTTGGAGTATTAATAATTGATATAAGGCGATGATTAAAGGCATATTAAATAGATTATGAATTATTTTGGAATTATTAGTTTGGATTATTTTTAATTTGAGGTGAATATGTTTAGGTTGTGAATAACGTTTAGTATTTGATATCGTTGGCATTTGAGGTAAGATTTTGTGGAGTGTCTTTATAAATGGTTTGGAAGTATCAGTGCGGATTTTAGTACTCTTTCAATGATACTTTTGTTAAATTTGATTTGTTTCGTTTTGTTTCTTCGTTTGAATTTGTTATTATTTCACATAATTATTTCTTGTGAAATAAATATATTAGTTTCATTTTGGAGTTGATACACATGACTCGTATTTGTACTCTTTGAATTAGGATATCATGTTTAGTATTTATTTTTGATAATTGTAGAAGCGATACATTATGCTTTACCCTTTTTTTGAGACCTTGTGACTATAATTTGATTTGGTTCAACATGTACATATAGAAACCTTTTTGTTGGTATTATGTCGCATGTGTTGTGACATGATATTTTGTTAGAATATACCGTAGGGTATACGAGCTATAACCACGTGTGGGGTACCCGCGAGCATGTCGTCTTGGCACGAGAGGCATGACACTTTTCCGTGGCGGTGTGATTAGTCCACTGCGTCTCCGTTTTGGGCTCAGGAGGAAGTGGGCCATTTGGTGTTTTGTTGTGGGAGGCGTATGGGTTAACCCTAGTTTTTTGTTCTGTGGATTGGTGATGTTGTGCCAAACACACTATCCGATTTGCATACATTTGGATTCGCGGTCGATGTGTGATTTATTTTGATTTGCATGTGGCATTATTTTTGTGGCATTATTTTGATTTGCTATGTGGCATCATTTGATTTGCACTGTGTGGCATTAGTTTGACTTGCTGTGTGGCAAGATATATTTTCTGAGCTCATTCGGTATGAAATAACTCCAGCCATTTGTTTCAGCCTATTATTTTATTGGATTAGTTTTGTTGGTTTCTGTTCGGTTCAAGTCATTGAGTTAGTTACTTGATTATTTATTTCTTTATTCTTTTATTGGTTTGGCTATATTCAATTATGTTGATTCGAGATATATTCCATTCGAGATCTTTGGATATTATATTTTAGTATATTCAGTATATTTACACTTGAGGCTTTGTTCGATATTTTGTCTCGATTGTTTTCGTATATGAGAGTTTTTGTATATCTTTTATATATTTTCATATCCGTCTTTTGGGCAATTGGCTCATCTTGTGTTTTTTTTTTTAAGCGAGGTTTGCGGGGGTGATTAGATAAGCTAGTGTGATGAGAGTTTTGCCTTTGACCATTTAGGTTGATTTGAATTTTAAGTTTTGATTATTTTGACTCAGTTTGGAGAATTGTATTTAGTACTTTATTGATGGATATCATTTTATTAATATTTTGAGGTTATTAGTGCTTAAACATTTATTTATTTTGAGGTTTGTTGTGCTTTGCACGTGACCTCCCTTTCCTTTTCGGGAAGGGGTGTTGATTAACAGCGATTGTTTATGTTGGGATGGAGTATCTAAATTACATTAGAAATTTGTGGGTAAGATGTCTGAGTAGCTGCTGAGAGACACTTTGTTTTTATTTTTAATGTTCAAGATACATGGCATATTCTCGAGAACATGGCATTGGATCGATCTAGTTATGAGTTATCAGTCTAGTAGTAGTTAATTACTGATTACTTGAAACTGTTTACATAAGCAACATAACACATTTGTTCAAGATCATTACTTTAAATATATAAGCTTAATTTTTGGGGTTTGTGGAGTTTGTACTTAAGGGTTTCATATTCTAGTATAAATTTTTTATAGTTGCAGGCATTTTTGTTCATTTTGTAGATATAGAGCTGGAATGATTGATTTTATTTATTTATTTTTTGCCTCAAAGGTTTTGTTTATATCAGAGTTTAAGTTTCTTGTCTAGTATTGGCTTTGTTCAGTTAGCATTTTACTCTGAATGTGTTATGGTTGTCAAGGATAACTCGGTAAGAATACAAATCTTCATATTACAGTTTCATTTACCCACCGACATTAGTTCTCCCTCTGTATATGTCAAATTTCCTCTTTTGGACAATTTGACCATTTTTTTAAAGTAATAATTAAGCTTATACATTTAACTTTTCAAAATGGAAAGAAGAGTGTTAGAACAAGATCATTCATGTATCTCAAAAATGTAATTAACATCCTTCCAGGGACACTTTGTTTTTCCTCTACTTCTCTTAGTTTGTATGTAATTTGGAACAATGAGTTACTGCATGACATTTTGAATGCTAAGACATTCTAGAAGAGCAATGACTATGGGAACTTGTGTCATAATTGAGCCCAAGTGAACACCTGTTTCGCAAAAGCACTTTCTCAACTCTCTGCTCATGTTCAACACCATATCACATGCATAGGAGATTATATGCAGAATAAAATGAAACCAAAAAGGACTTGGTCACTTCAATATTAAACTAGAAGGAGTTTCTTTCAATTTATACATACACCTAAACAAGATTATACCCAATCACTTAACAAGACATTACAGTTAGGGTAGCAGAGTACATAATGTTTATAATTACTTGACAAGTGCCATGGCCAGAAACCTTTGCCAAAGAAATTTGCCCACAAAAAAAGCACGATGATATTGATGATGTGTTTAAGATTTGCCACATTGATTTTAATGACTCCAAGTCGAGCATCATCATTGCTACGCAGCTGCACGTGTGCTTCATCAACGGAGTTGGGTTCGCCATACCCAATTGGATTGCACCAGTCCCAAAACTTACATTTTCCTTTGTCCTTCTCCAGTAGACGGTCGTAGTAGAAACTTTCGAGATTTTTCTACGATTAGGATATTTTCACACAGCTGACTCTCGGCGACAATAACAAATCTTGTTTCGAAATTGGGTATCATTAGTTTGAATGCTCATGTTGCTTGAAGTAGACATGCGGAGGTTGAACCTTATCTGCCAAAACCACCATAAGATTGCAATGTTTTAGAGACATTTCACAGTTGGTAATCCATAGATTATTCACACAGACATTTCACAGTTGAAAAATTTTGCACAAACAAACTAGTTACCAACCCACAAGGTTGAAAAAAGGTGTAATTGTATCATTTTCATCTTCCCGTCACTTGTTTTATAGTACTATGCTACCCCCAAAGCATGATTAAACGGGTACAGAATCAAAGAAAATTCAAGACAATAAGCACTAATGCATTAAAAATTAAAAACCCTCTAAAGAGCAGGAGCAAAACTTAATGCCATTTGATATGGAAATGGCGTATAAAATAGTTACAAATGAACCAAGAAGAGAAGTGTAAATTTCTAATCCAAAAACATTGTAATAACAGTAAATTTCCTTAAAGTTTTTGAATACCTGATTCATAGCAGAGCTGTATCTCGGTATATCAAGTATCATCATATATTGCAGGAGTGAGACTATCTAATAGCTTAACATACCTTCTAGAAGAGAGAGTCGCGATTTAGGGAAAAAGAGATAGGAGCCACGATTTTGGCCAAAGTGCGTAGAAAGAGGCCAGTTGGATCCGTGAGCTTTAGAGCTTGACTTGACGCTCAACGATGGTAGTTAGTTTTCAAGCTGAAACCACGAAGAGTGCAGTGGGAGAGAGACCACTGACGTCCGGTGAGCTCAGCGCCGAGAAATGGATCCGTGAGCTAAAGCTTCGATGGTAGAAAGAGAGGAGAGTCGCGATTTGGGAAAAAGAAGAAAGGAGAGCTTTAGATCCAGCGCTCTCGGATTTTTTGACTTTGGCCGAGTCGATTCTTTTTAACCCAACAAGAGAGTCCGTGTGTTTTTGTTTCCCGATCTGGACCAGTTGGATGCGATCCCATGGTCGAGAGTGGTAGTTGATTTTAAGTAAAATCGAGGAGTCTGACGGATCCCTCTTTGTGTATATATATATATATATATATATATATATATATATATATATATAAGTAGTAAATGCACGGATGTAAAATCGGGCTCATCGAGCGAGTTCGACAGCAGTTATATATATATATATATATATATATATATATATATATATAAGCAAATAAGCGCTCCGAGCGTGAGTCGAGGCTCAATCGAGGCATAACTCGATAATGTTAGTCCATATATAAATATATATATATATATATATATATATATATATATATATATATATATAAAAGGAAGTAAAAGCCACGAGATAGGAAGTCAGAGGCAAACCTATATGACATGACTCTCAATGTGAAGAACGGTGTGTGCAAAATAGAAGAGAAAGGCTTTAAAGTGTGTAAGAAAGCTTATAGTGGACTGCCAAAGAAGACTTCTATAGTTTTAAACGGATGAACACTCAGCTCCCCCCGGTAAAAATATGACTTAATATAAGCTCACAAGTGTTTAAAATGAGAAAGCACTCAGTTTAGGGTGTGTACAGAGCTAATTGGATAGGGCTTCCTCGCCGTTTTCTCTTACAAAATGGCCACCCCAAGCCCTCTATTTATAGAGGGGGCAGCGAGTACACTGCTTGCAACCCACAGATGTACTGCGGATGCACAGAGTGCCGGGCTCCATGAGTCCCAAATCTCAAAGTACGTGCACGCATGCAACGTGTTGTCCGCTCGAACTTACAGAACTTTAATCCGAGCCTCCGATTGAGGTGTATAAGACCTTTTACGGAGTGCTGTTGTCGAGAGCTTCACAAATGACATGGGATTAGAGGTTGTCAGAAGTCAGGAAGATGGGACCATGCCCTTGATCTTCAAGCTTCAAATTTCACCCGGTGTGTTGTCCTGTGTAGTAGTCACTCAGGATTGCAGCTATTTGGCTCTTGTGGGACATTGTTGTGTAGAATGTATGTTGAACTGTTGTTGAGACGGTGCAATGTGGAATCGAGGTGGCAAAATAATGATTTTGCCTCTCATCGGGGTTATCTTCGATTTGGGCTCATAAAGCAGTCGTTGCTCAGGGTTATCTCTGAGATTGGGCTACTGCAGGTACTGGATGTCCTCAGGGTTGTCTCTGAGGTGTGCCTAACCTCCCGGGGTTATCTCCGGGTTTGGAGCTGAGTGCCTCGGTGTGGTTTTTGAGGATGAAGATGACTGCATAGGTTGAAACGAGCATCTCCAAGGTTATCTCTGGAACTGCAACTGCATTCCTCGGGGTTATCTCCAAGGTTGACATTGTCTTTCTCGGTGTTGTTTCTGGGACTGAGACTGAGTATCTCGGGGTTATCTCCGAGATGAAACGACCTTGTTCGGTTTGATTTCCAGTATTGAGTTGAGCTGTCCTCCAGGGTTATCTCTGAAAGATGATTCTGGCCTCCTGCAATGTTAGTAACAGATATGCAGAAAATTTTGAGTGTCTACAAGGAATTTTTTTTCGACGTTGACAGGTAACGGCTCCGCTGGGGACAGTAGAGGGCTTAAGCTGTATTTCAATCTTTTCAAAATCCCCTTTTTATCTGCTTGTGTGTGAATGTTGTCGTTATAATAAATGGATGTGAATAAATTCTCTATTCACGGTCAAGCGGGTATTCTCTCATGGTGCAGTCGAAATCTACAGTCGCAATCCACTAGAAACATTCAAAGTCAATGGACACCGTCTAAAGCATTATTGGTGTGGAGAAGCCAACATCGACGTGAGCGCCATCACATTGACCGACACAACATAAGCAGGAAGTAGTCAGGCTAAACGACTTAAAATCAAGCGCTAATTGGGAGGCAACCCAATCTTTAGCTTATTTTTCATATTTTCAATTTATATTTGTTTAATCATAATTTTCATTAAATTACTAGGTAGAAGAATAATAAAAGTCTCGTTAACATCTCCACATTATGTTTTGTTATCAAAAACTCACTAATTTTCATGTGTTGAATCTTGCAGGATGGAAAAATATAGCATTAAGAGGACTACTGGCGTGAGAACAAAGCATCATGAGTAGCTTTGCCGAAAGCAGACCCTTTTACACTATAACCCTAGCCAAGGAGGGTCTCAAGATTGGTTGGCGGTGGCATGGCAGCCCAAAATGGGCCTTTTTAATCTACAACCCACTTTGGCGAGATCCTGGTCGAGAAAGCAAGCCTGGCACGGGTGGGCCTTACTATCTGATACCCCGTAGGAAATGAGTCCTGGCAACATCAAAGTGTAGCAGTTACATAGACTCTCCATTTCCCCATAACACACCACTAACCCACTTTCTCCACTTCCCCATTTCAGCTATTAAGTTCCATAACCACCACCCACTACCCACTACTACCTCTCCCATTAATTCCTTAACTCCATCACTGCTTTCCACCTCCTCACTCCACCAATGATAGCCATCCTTCTCCCTCTATAAATATCACCACATCTCATACAAACTCTCTCACCACACTTGATATAAAGCAAACATATAGAATACTTGAGAGTTAGAGAGGAGCAATTTGCAAAGTTTGGGGGAAAGCACTAGATTGAGAACATGGCATCACAATCATCATCAAAACGCCAAAGGGGGGAGAGTTCACGTCCATCTCAACCAACCCGCACCTTCGATCACCGGAAATTCACAAGTGTCGTCGCCGCCGACCGGTATGACTACATGCTCACCAAAGCCCTTACACCAAAGAGGGGGTTTGCACCGGATCCTAACGATGGGGAGCTTATGCCTCAAATTTACCAAAAGGGATGGACCAAATTCACCGAAGAGCCAGAACCAGTCGTTGTTAACATCGTCAAAGAATTCTACACAAATGTTGAAAACAAAGAACCATTCCACGCATTTGTGCGAGGACGGTTGGTTCCATTCAGTGCCGACGCCATCAACACCTACTACCAATTGAGGGTGCCTCGCCACTGCCAGTATGCTCATCTCCGTAATTCTAACCCAGATTTTGATGCTATAATCATGGAGATGACAAAGCCGGGAACATCGTGGATAAAGGGTCGAAAGGGAGGCACCGTTTTAAATAGCAAGGACCTTAGCCGGTATGGGAAAATTTGGTACGCATTCCTATGCGTAAAATTACTTCCGTCCCAACATACCTCGGACGTCACCAAAGAGAAGGTGTTACTGTTGTACGCCATTGTGCAAGATTTTATCATTGACGTCGGGGCCATAATCTGTTCATCAATCCGTCGATCTTTACGTGGAAATTTTTTACGGAGGCTTGCCACACCCATCACTCATTTGTGGGTTGTGTCGCAATAATCGGGGGGTTAGATGGTCCGACGATGAGCCCACACAATTGTCGCTTGCATTGCTTGACTCGAAAATGATAGCGCGGTATTTTGTATGGGCAGGAGGCGAGTCACATCCACGTGGTGTGGGTTTCATTATTCCGTTGGATTTGAACGACGACGTTGATGCTACCGAGACATCGGGAGATGACGATGAACGATGGGCGATCGAGGGATGAAAGCGGTCTGCGGTAGAGGCCATATCCAGTTCTCAGTTCCTTGCATTCCAAAATCAAATGAATGTGTATACCAAGGTAACTCATAGGGACATAAGTCGATTGGCAATGAGGCAAGATCATATATTCGATGCTATGAATGCATCGTTCGCCTCTTTGAACACAACTCTTCAAAGTTTCAACCCGGCGGCACAATTTCCGTACCAACAGCCCGGACCAATGCCAAGGTTCCCACCAAGTGATTCCAATGAAGAAGAACAACAACCACCTCCTCATACTTAAGCGATAGCAGGGAAGTCCTCACATACTTATTTTGACTAATCATTCAATGAGGACATTGTATTACTTAAGTTTGGGGGATTTAAATACATGTTTGCATGCATTTAGCATTTAGCATTTAGGTTGCATTTTGAATTGTTGTCATTTAAATTTCTGCATTTTGCATCCTACTTTTAGTATTGCATGATAGTTTAGGTGCATCCATAGCAGCTTAGGTTAATGTTTGTCATTGCATAGTAGATAATCTTGTAATGCATTTTGTTATCCTTATATAAAAAAAATGTTAGTAAATATTGTGTTGCGTAAGTCCATCAATGTTGTGTTTCATATTGTTGTGGGCCAATGATGTGATTGACAATAAGTAACAAATATAATATTGAGTATTAGAACTATGATACAATTTTTGCTATGAATCGAATCTTGAGCTTGTGTGAAGCTGGTATAAAAGGATAACACGTTTAACAAACATCTGTGTTGATTGGTCAAGTTCAAATTGATACCTAAATGGTCTCTAAAGGATAATGCTAGAGTAAATGTCAAAATGACAAGGATAAACAGTAAAGGCCAAAGTTAGGCAAGAACCTAAGTTTGGGGGATGATATGTGGGGTATATAAGCTTTATTTATATATATATATATATATATATATATATATATATATATATATGAATAAACACCGTGGCATGGCGTGTTTGTCTAGTTTTGTGGCCTTTGTTACTTGAGTAAGTAAGCCCGAGGGGATTGTCTTTACACCTAGCGCCCTAAGGTCTTAATGATCTGGGAGTTGTTGGTCGAAAGCTCGTTAATGTAGCATTGAAAAGCCTAAGGGAATAAGACATTGTATAGCTATGTGTATAAAAAAATAAAAATAAAACGGGAAATAAGAGCAAGAAGCCCCCGTATATATAAAAAAAAGAGAAAAAAAAATATATGTATGAATAAAGTATAAGTACCTCGCTTGAACCCTTGAGATTAGTGATGGCTTAATTTTAGTTGGAACTATCTATTTTTGATATTTAAAGTTTACGCTGCGTGATTCCTTCTAAGAGATTGGTTATGTATTGAAATTTGAGTTAGTATCGGTTATCATGGATGTTGCACACACACACTATACCAGTGATGATAGCTTGAGATTTGAGGATTAAAACGGAATTGTAGATTGGTTTTTGATGGTTGATATTGTATAGTTGCTTATTTTCGCTGAGGCCATTAAGATAATTTTGATTCTGCGATATTGTTGGATTCGAAAGCATATAAGTTAGGTAGTGTTCATATCATTGCATTGCATTGCATGTAGTTGTTTTGTGCTCGAGGACTAGCACGGTTTAAGTTTGGGGGATTTTTATAAGTGGATTTTATATACGCGATTAAATATCCATTTCATGTTTAATTGTTGCTAAATTCTTGTGATCGTGTTCAGTTTTACTTGTTTTATGTTAATCCATGTGTAGGATGTTGGTTGTAGCATTCAATGGACATTTGGAACTAATTGGGATGATTTGAGGTCAATTAGAGCGAAATTGGAGTACAACATGGAAATAAGTCAAGTCATTTATCAGAAGACAGGCCCGCCGGGGCGGGCTAATTTTCACTACGCACCCCCGCCGAGGCGGGGGGTCTTGATCTCTAGTTAGCAGAAGCATAGCCCGTCGGGGCAGGCCAATTTATACTGTGTAACCCCGTCGGGGCGGGGGGCCTTCAATTATGCTAGACAGAAAGGGTGCCCACCGGGGCAGGCATTGTTAGTACATGAACCCCCGCCGGGGATGGGGGTGTCGATTCTGGAGTGTCATGTTATGATTAAACTTCTTCTTGAGCATGGTTTCTAGTAATTCCATGATAATGGAAGTCTAATTGAAGGGATTTTCGGTTGGATCTTGTATGCTAGACATCTAATACTTTCTTAACAACAACTTTAACATTACAATAGGAGATATTACGAAGATCTAATCTGAGTTTTTGAGAGCAAGCTTTGGAGGAGTATTTCGGGAGATTTTCAAGACGATTGCGATTCTAGTCTACGTGAAGGGTGTTTTTCAATATTCTTCGTGTTAGATTATTATTTGTAATTGAAAGAATAATTTCTATGATTTATTCAGTGTTTATTTCGTGTGATATGAACTAATTCACTTTTTAGGCTTATGATGGATCTTTGAGTGAATCGATGATTTTGTAAACTTTGGTTTCCATTTTAATAATCTATCTCCAGTTTATCTATATTAATTTGAGCTTGAATCTATGAATTGCCTGATCAACAATTCTTTGTGAAATTGGATGGAATCGAGAGAGGATATTCAAATCTAGACCTAATTAATATATCATGTGTTCATGATTTTGTGAATAGCTTAATCTTGATGAATGTTAAGGTAGAGATATGCTTGACATCACATGTAATCGGATAGAGAACTTATTCTTAAACTTTCTTCAATTGTAATTCACATAGAGATATAGTGGGTTAGTTGATTAAGGTGTTTAACGGATTTCTGTAACATTCCAGAATTTTAAAGTGTAATATTAAATATTTATTGATTTATATAAATATTTAATGGATATGTTTATTATTGAATAAATAATTGTTCAATTTGAGTTGATGTGATTTAGTTAATTATTTGTTGAATAAATAATTAAATATTAAATATTAAATATTTATTTGCAATATTAAATATTTATTGAATTATATGGCAATTTGAGTTGATGTGGTTTAATTAATTATTTGTTGAATAAATAATTAAGGAGCTAAAATAAATTAATTGTTATGAGATTATATACCAATGTAATTTAATAAGTAAGCTAGAGAGCTTATATTGATTTAAATAAATTATAATATTTTAAATGGGAAAATATAATTTAAAATATTAGTTGGTTAAATAAAATTATAATTATAAAGAAATTATAGTTTTGTGATAATGATTTATATATTAAAGTAATTTAATAGATTAATATTTGAATTGATTATTTAAGTAAATAGAAGTGTGACAAATAATCTTGCTATAAAGGAATTATTAAAATAAATTAAGGGAGTTTAATTTAGTTTTGCCAAACATGTCTTATTGCATAATAAGTCTTTAATCTAATAGTGTTTTATCAAACAAAGGTATAAGGATTAATCCATTTGTTTTAATTGATTTTACAAACAAGGTGTAAGGATTAAAGGGTTATTTTATTAGCTTAGCCAAACAAGCCTTATGACTTTTGATTTTCAAACAAAATATAAGCGATATAATTATATCTATATTTATATTATATCATTAATAGATATATTATATATATCGTTATATTTTTATTACGTAGTTAGAGTTAGGAAGAGAAGAAGAAGGCTCGGTTGAAGAAAAGAAGAAGAAGAAAAATCTGAGAGAGAAAAGTTGAGAGAAACTTAGAGGAAATTGAGAAAAGAATTGGGGAAAAGAAGATTGTAATCATAACCATTTTCTTCTAAACTCTAGAGTATCATCATCTTAATCAAAGGTAGGATATTAATCCTTGTATTTTATTTTTAAAGTTTAGTTTTCTTCTCCAAAGAGTTCTCTGTAAATAATTATGGATGATGAATTCTTGTGTATATAGCTTTAGATGATGATTGTTGTTGTAAAACTGTTTTGTTGAGATTATGTATGATTATAATCAATTACTTTAAGTATGTATGTAAATTGTGAAGAAATATATCACACTGAGTTCATATGAAAATATATAAATGAATATGGCTTAGTTTAAAGTAGAAATTAAGGTTTTATTTGTTGTTAAATTGATAAATTGATTTTTAGAATTGATAGAGTA
This sequence comes from Panax ginseng, assembly GCA_020205605.1. NCBI lineage: Eukaryota > Viridiplantae > Streptophyta > Magnoliopsida > Apiales > Araliaceae > Panax > Panax ginseng. The sequence continues at coordinate 73,315,262 of CM035142.1, read as the reverse complement.
TGTAAAATCATAATCATGATGTTTTGAATTTATTGTTTTGGTTGAAAAACAAAATCACCGTGTTGATTTTTATTGAAAGTATAAAAATGGAGTTTTGCAAGAACATTGAAATTGGGTGTTGTATATTTGATGTTTGTGTTATTTTATGAGTATAAACATGTTAGAAGTCTTCACAATATTTTTATATGAAGTCTATATGTAAATTACATGATAATGGAGTCTATTAGGTTAGAGCTTTTAGGCAATTTGGCTTTTTTTAGTATTTGTTGTTGCATTTGTCGATCAGCTATCGATTTAAGCCACTATGTGTGACAACCGTTTATATAATCACTGCACATTGCTTTCATCACCTATATGGAAGACGACCCGCGATGTAAATCGTATGTGGCGTCATGACTGTGCGAGATTAAAGAATGGTTCGACGGTGTACTTTTTGTACTACGAAATTTTAAGAAAACATTTTTGTAATGATAGTAGGATTTGTAAAATATAGATTTTAGTATTTCTATACTATGAATAATTATGTTATTAAGGATTAACTTGTGTTATAAGTTGATCATGTGATTAAATAATCAAACCTATGTGATGAATGTATTAGTTATGTGATAATGACTAACTATGTCACGATGACATATGTATATAGGATATTGTGATTCAAATTGATTCGGTTTAGTCTACGAGCAAGGCAAGTTTTCTAACTCAAAACTTCATTGTGCGAGTTTAATTTCATTTGGTACATTATTGTTTTCAAATTCAATTACAATTGTTGTAAGTTGCTACTTCTACACTTTCGTAGAGCTAGATTTCCTATGATTGAGTAAGTCATTGTATCTAGTTACTCATGACGATGCAAGTTTTCTAATCCTTTGTCTTATTGAGCTAATTATTATTTTTAATTCGATTATCTTATAATGATGTAAGTGGTCTAAACTTTGGTTTGATGTTGAACAAGTTATTCTTGTATTTCAATTATTGATTAACATGCATAACTGAATTGCCATGCATGTTTAGTATTCAATCCTAATTAACCTTGGCTTAGTATTGTTCAAGCAAGGTATGTTATATTTGTAAAACCCCAACTTTTTGAATAAAGATGAATTTTCTATAAATATTAATTTTGAATATTATGCAGTGAAATTGATATAATAGTTGTGGGTAATATTTATAAATTTTGCAAAATCATGCAAGTTGTTATATAATATTCGATTGGTGGGGAATATTCGTTTTAACGGGGAATATTAGTACAACGGCATAATCATTGGGGGACCCCCTAGCGGAATTATTGTCGGATTGAGAAAGCGACAAAAATACTTTATGAAAATAATTGGCGGAAGTTTTACCGATTAAGCTGTTGAAAACACGGTATTAAAAGTGCGATGTCTACGTGGTTTCATAGTAGCTTTGCAGTATTGATTATTGATGCTTACGTGATAAGTCACTCGGTTTTGTTGGTATTATTAATGTAATAATCTGGAAAATCTTTTATATAAAAGCAGAATACTTTTATAAAGTTATTCTATAAATAGAATATATTATATTCTATTATGCATAGTGTTGCATAGTGTACTGCATAGTATTTTGCATAGTAAAACTTTTTATATAAAATAGAATACTTTTATAAAGTTATACATTTTATTAGACAATAATTAGAATATATTATATTTTATTATGCATAGTGTTTGCATAATGCACTGCATAGTGTTTGCATAGTAAAATCTTTTATAAAGTTATTCGTTTTATTAGATTATAAATAGAATATATTATATTTTATTTAAAAGATTTTTGCTTTAAATATGGATAGTCAGTTAAAGTAAATCAATCTGGACCGTTCATGGATTAATTCTTATACATTCCATTTTCTTATAAATAGAAGCTCATTCCTTCATTATTTTCTTACGAATTCTTTGAAATCTAGAGAGAAACTATAGAGAGAGACTATAGAGATAGAAGAAAAGTATTACGCTACTTAACTACTTTTATATTCGGTTTCTTTTTACGGTGAGGGTGTTATTCTTTCTTATTCATGAAAAAAAAGCATTTGTTATTCCATTTCTTATTATTACATTGGAATAACTTTGTATATCTGATCTACCCTATACTTGATGACATTCTTCTATTATTCATTGGAACATCATATACATTTGTTTTTTACAGGACTGGTTAAAAGTCTTTATTATTATTAAGTTGGAACATCACATGCGTGTGTTTTACACGGACACTGGTTAAAATCTTATTATTATTACATTGGAACATCACATGCATGTGTTTTACAGGACTGGTTAAAATCTTTATTATTCTGTTGGAAACTCACAGCCGGTGCAAATTTTGCACGACTTTGGTTCCGAATTATTATTATTACATTGGAATAACTTTGTCTACATCTGATACCGCATGCATGGTGATTTCTTTTGTTATTCCATTCTTTTTATTATACTCGGTTGGTTAAAGTTTTGACTTCTATACTCCATGAAATTAGTAGAATATCCTTGATATTTGCGCTTCATCGATATCTTTTCATAGAAATATTCTTCTGATCATTTTTGAATTTTACTTTCCAAAACAGTATCATGTTGACAATTTGGACGTTAATAATTCTGGATAAAATAATTCTTGAACTTGTTTTATTGAATTCTTATATCATTGTCATCATCCTCATGTTTATATTTTGTTGAAAGTCAAATATGTGGCACTGTGGTGCATAGATGGACTTGGTATGATTATGACCGAGGATTATTGATTGTAATCATGGTAGTAATGTTACAAATGATGTGGTAAAGTTCTCATTGGCCGTAGTGCATTGATGGATAGTTGTTGGCATGATCATGACCATTAATGAATACACAAATATTTTTTGGCACGTGGTGCATGGATAATTGTGATCGTGATACTAAAGAATATCCTTGCGGTAGTAGTGCGAGGGTGATTCGATGATGTGGAATATTTATTAAGTTGAGTCTCGTGATAAAAAGTGATGAAAACCTTTTTAATCATAAAAGATAGTAGATTTTATTTTCTACTTGACTCTTTTAATGGATTGCTTGTTCATTGCAGATTAAACTTGATGTCTATTATATCTTATCGGTTTAACATTGTTGGAGACTAATGATAATTTATTACGCATTATCTTAGTCATAATATTTCTTCTTGGGCTAGTTGAGCTCACCCTTTCTTTCTTTGTTCTCTTGAAATGAGAATATATATTGGGGACGAGTCGGGGAATGGAGTAATGGTCGAGGAGGATAGCATTAGTAGTCCTCACTATTACGTGAAATAGTGTGATAATAATTGTAATGAGGACTCCTTTTGAGTTTGTATAATCTCTAGTAGATAATATTTGTATTCAAACTCACGGTTTATGTTTTGTCGTATTGTACCAGCAGTTATATTAATAAGTTGTATTTGAAACATACCATGTATCTGGCGACCCAAGATGGGTGATGTATACCTAATTTTGAGGCGTCACGGTTTAGTATCAAAGCTTAGGGATATGATCCTTGGCTAAGATGTGAGACTAGAACTAGGAGGGAGGAGGCGGGGAATTCCTTGCTAGTAGGACCTACTTAAATTTATTTTGTATTTAAATTGGTTGGTCGGAGTTTAGAGATATTATGTTACATGTCCATTAACCTTTGTTTTGTGGCGATGTCTGAAAATAACATCAAAATGTTGAGAATAGCAATGGAGCACAAGACCAGTTGAGTCTCCACATATCAATAATCGGGAGAATGTGCATCGGGGAAGGCGACAATCCTCATGCAAACAACAACACTAACCAAATGATGAATGATGGATTGTTCGGAGGCTTTATGTAATTCATGCAACAACAGGCCGAAGCGGCTCTCATCCAAAATGTAGGTGGAAACATTTGAAACTCTCGGGCAGTCACCGCTTAAGCGATTCAAGGCTGGGACCACTTGGGAGTTTAAGGGAGAGCCAAAACCACTTATAAGCGGAAGCATGGATAAAGCAGATCACCAAGATATTTGATGTCTTGGGATGCTCAGGAGCAAAAAGGTTCCTTGCCGCCTTTATGTTCGCGGAGAGGCGATTCTTTGGTGGGAATCGGTAAAAGCGTACTCAACTGCTGCGTGCTTAAAGATGTCTTGGGAGAAGTTCGAAGAGCTATTCAGCGACAAATACTTTCTCGAAAGTATTCGTCACATGAAGGAGGTGGAGTTTATCAAATTGGAGCAAAACAATATGACCAGGTAATGTCATGATCTGAGGCAAAATTTGCGGAGTTATCCGGTTCGTCCCACTTGGTGGATAATGAAGAGAGAATGGCGCGAATGTTTTTAAGAGGTTTGAAGCAGAAAATCGTCAACATCTTATTTCTCATAAAGCGTGTTTGTATTAGGATGTTGTAAATAGGGCTCGATTGATGGAGAAGCGATAACGAGTTAACTTGACCAAAAAGAAAGCGTGTGCAAAATGATAATACCAGTGAGAAGCGATTATCGAAGTGGTGACAACAAGCGTGGAGAAATTAACGAGGCGAGAAATGGTAACCACTTCGGTGGTAATCAGGGCCAAAACAATAAGAATGGACATTTCAAGAAGAGGAGATTCAACAATGATGGAAAGACGTCAGCACCAGCAACCATTGTTAAGGAAGGAGAAAGACCACCTATCATATGCTTCAAATGCGGAGGGAGGACACATCGGTCAAATTCGCGATGCCATCCAAAGCATGTTATAATTGTTGAAGAGAAGGTCACTTAGCCCGATTTTGTCGTTCACCGAAGACAAATTCAGCTAGGATGGAGGCACCAAAGGCTGTCTCAGAAAAGTCAAAGCCGGTAGTGCAAGGGAAAGCGTTTGTTGTGACCTCCTAGAGAACAAGGAACCCGAATGAGGTCATCACGGGTAAGCTTATCATAAACTAGCAAAGTCTACACTTTATTTGATACCGATTCTACCCATTCTTTTATTTCTCCTACTTGCGCTCAACAATTAAATTTGACTCCGGAGAAATTAGACTTTGACTTATCTGTGGAAACTTCGTTAGGAGAAACCTTCATTACATCCACGGTTTATAAGTCTTGTTTGGTTCAAGTTGGTACCCACACATTACATGTCGATCTTATTGCATTAAAAATACTTGCATTTGATGTAATTCTAGGATTGATTGGTTAACTACTCATCATGCAAAATTGATTATTTTCGTAAGGTTGTTAGCTTTCATATTCCTAATCGACCTATTATCTTGAATTCAAACAACCAAACCATTAAAATCAATCACTTTGTCATCTCAAGTCATAAAGCTATTCGTTTTATTAAAAAGCGGATGTCAAGCTTTCTTAGCACATGTCATGAGATCTAAACAAAAATATGTCAGTTTTGAATAATATTTCTATTGTTAATGAATTTCTGACGTATTCCACGAAGAACTTCCTAGCCTACCCCGGGCGTGAAATTGAATTTTGTATCGACCTTGAACCCGGTACAAAACCCATTTCCAAAGCCCATATCGAATGGCTCTATTAAACTTCGAGGAGTTAAAGACTCAACTGCGAGGAATTGTTAGACATTGGCTTTATTCTTCCTAGTACTTCTCCTTGGGGTGCTCTGTTCTATTAAGTGAAGAAGAAAGATGGGAGTATGCAACTTTGTATTGATTATCGGGAGTCGAATCATGTCACCATCAAAAATAGGTACCCATTGCCGCGTATTGATGACTGTTTGACCCGGTTGCAAGGAGCCAAATTCTTTTCAAAAATTGATCTTCGTTAGAATATCACCAATTGAAGATTAGAAGCGATGATATTCCAAAGACGGCTTTCAGAACTCGGTACGGGCATTATGAATTCCTAGTCATGTCCTTTGGATTGACTAATGCTCCTGCTGCCTTCATGGATATGATGAACCGAGTATTTAAGGAATATTTGGATCATTTTGTGGTCGTCTTTATTGATGACATCCTCATATATTCCAAAAGCCGTGAAGATCATGAGGAACACTTGAGGCTGATACTCCAAAAGCTTCGTGAATACAATCTTTATGCCAAGTTGAAGAAATGCGAGTTCTGGCTTGAGGAAGTAGCATTCCTTAGGCACGTGGTATCAAGTCATGGAATATCTGTTGACCCAGCAAAGATTGAAGCTATTCAAAGCTGGGAGCAACCTAAATCAGTGACCGAAGTACGTAGCTTTCTCGGCTTAGCTGGTTATTATCGGAGATTCGTAGAAGGGTTTTCTCGAATCGCTACTCCACTAACTCAACTGACTCGGAAAGATACAAAGTTCGGTTGGAGCGAGGAATGTGAGAAGAGTTTTCAAGAACTCAAGAGGAGACTCATTTATTTTTGTTCTAACAATACCATCCGGTTCGGAGATTTGTCATCTCTGGTGATGCTTGGGCAAAGGGTTAGGATGTGTTCTCCCGCAACATGGGAAAGTCATAGCCTATGCCTCACGATAACTCAAAAGAATATGAGAGGAATTATCCTACTCATGATCTAGAGTTGGCATTTATTGTCTTCGCACTAAAGATTTGGAGGAATTACTTGTATGGGGAGAAAGTGGAGATCTTCACGGATCATAAAAGCCTCAAATATTTCTTCACTCAAAAGGAACTCAACATGCGACAACGACGTTGGCTTGAAGCTATTGAAAGATTATGATCATACTATCAATACCATCACGGAAAAATGAAGCGTGGTAGGCGATGCATTGAGTAGAATATCATATGCGAGTGCAGTAATAATATTGTCGCACTAAAGGTCCATTTTGTATGACTTGCAAATGATGGAGATAGAGATAAAGACTCGAGGGACCCATGTGATGATGGAAAATATCTGAGTAGAACCGAGCTTTAATTGATAAAATTAAAATTGCTCAAATTCTGAGATCAGGAGGCGATGCGTATAAGGAAGAAAGTGCAAGAAGGTGCGATCTTGGGAAGCACGAATCGATGAAGAAGGAATACTTGAGTCAACTCCGGACTTTGTGTTCCTAACGACCACGATTTAAAGTATAAAATCATGATGGGCGCACAACACACCGTTTGTAATCCATCGTGGGAGTACCAAAATGTATCATGATCTTTGACATACATTTTGGTGGGGTAATATGAAGAGAGAGATATATATTTGTTTATCTCAAGGTGTCTAACATGTCAACGAGTCGGTGAGCATCAAGTACCAAAAGGTCCATTGCAACCACTTGAAATTCTAGAATGGAAGTGGGAGCACATTACCATGGATTTCGTTATTGGTCTTCCCAAAGTTTCTCAAGGCATAGATGCAATTTGGGTCATTGTTGATAGATTGACCAAGTCTACTCATTTCTTACCGATACGAGAAACTTATACACTTTAACATAGTATGCCAGTATCCATAGTTTCTGATCGAGACCCAAGATTAACTTCGCGATTTTGGGTTAGTTTGCAAAAAGCTATGGGCATAGATTTATGATTTAGCTTCGGCATATCATCCTCGGGCCATGACAGACGGATCGGAGAGGACTATTCAAACTCTTGAAGATCTATTAAGACTCTGTGTCCTTGATTTGAGGGAAGTTGGGACAAGTTCTTACCATTGGTGGAGTTTTCCTACAACAACGATTTATCAAAACAAGTATTGGCATGGCTCCATTGAAGCGTTGTATGGAAGAAAGTGTCGTACACCGGTATCTTTGGGATGAGGTGGGTGAAGCAGCGTTGTTGGGACGAGAGTGATACATATGACTACGGAAAAGATTCAAACGATCCGACAACGTATAAAAACCTCACAAGATCGACAAAGAGTTATCTTTGATCTTTATCGAAAGGGCGTGGAATTGATATAGGAGATCATGTGTTGTTACGTGTTGTTCCATGGAAGCGATTCTGAGATTTGGAAAGAGAAGAAAGCTCAATCCTCGATTCATCGGCCCATTTTAATCCTTGATCAAGTAGGAGCTGTGGCCTATAGACTCGACTTTACTTGCAAGTATGTCTCGTGTTCATAACATTTTTTACATATCCATGTTACATAAATATGTGGAAGACCCGAACCACATTATTGAGTTAGAACCGGACAAAATAGCGGAAGATTTGACGTATGAAGAGGTTCATGTTCAAATCTTGGATAAGAAAGAACATATTCTACACACCAAGGTTATACCTCAAGTCAAAGTTTTGTGGAGAAACCATGCTAAGTGTATTTTATATACACTTATCCGGTATCTTTTACTTGAATTAATTGCTTATATTTATGTGTCTTAGTTACTTTTCATGCATTTTGTGTTCATTTTGTAGGTTATACGTTTGGGAGCGGTGTGAGCGACTATTGGTAAGGAAAAGCAAAGAAAACGCAAAGAAAAGCAAACCGAACATCATTTGGGCTTTCATATTTACTTCATGTTCTTGGTTTGGAACTTAGCTTAAATTGAAGAGCATCGTCTTAGCTTTCCGGAACATTTTGAATCATTCCAATCAGAGTTCGGATGCAAGAGTTATGATCGTTGTACCAACGGACGTCGAACGTCATGGTTTTGGGTGGTCATTTACACAGTAGTCACTTCAGAGCCAATTTTAGTATCGTTTCTGACCTTATTTTGAAACACTCAAAGAATGAAAGTTGTAGATCTACTTCTCCTCTTTCCGGATCATCTTGTATCATCAAAATCGGAGTTCGGACGAAGAGGTTATGGCCATTTTTCCAAAGGACGTCGGAGCAGAAAATGTTAGAACATGTGGTAGCGTCGGGGCACCCATTTTTGGCCTATGCCCAGCGCCGGGGCGCTGGGGAGAAGAGTTTGAGCGCCGTGCCCAGTGATGGGGCACTGGGGAAGGGCTTGGTGATGGCCTGGACGCGTTTTTGGGCCAATTTTGACACCTTTTTGACTCCAAATAGGATTGGGTTTGTTCCTAAGCTAAAAATTAGACTTGTAACCTAGAAATACATGATGTAAGGCATAAAATAAAGGGGGATTACATAGCTTAGCTTAGATAAAACACTCCATTAGATTAGAATATTAACCCTAGTTCTTATTAGTCTTGGAGATTGAAGCAACTTGGAGATCATTGAAGATCAAGAGCAGGAGCAAGAGGGGAGCATCTGATTTGCTGACAACAAATTCTATTCTCTTCTCTTATCATACTTTTATCTTTTAATGTCTATTCAATTGTGGATTATTAGTTTTAATTTATTAATTATGAACTAACTCTTTTATTAAGATTTCAATTGAACCTTTTATGGCTATAAATTAGTTATTTAATTTATTCCAATTATTTGTGTCAAAGTGAGTTGTTTATCTTGCCTTATGCTTATTTATTAATTATCTTATCAGTAATTACCTTGTTACTCTAGAAGGAATTGAGAGAGGAATTCTAGGGTTAGAACTGGGCATGATGACATGTGACTTAGTTATTTGCACAGTGAATAATTAGGTTTGTGAATAGAATGAGAATATCTATTTGCCGCATTTACACATAAGGAATTGGGATTGTAGTGAGTTTAATTCAATTGTTTTGCATAGGGATATAGCAAAATTAACTTGGATTAAATAGAAGACAAATGATCACTTGAGAAAGGGCTTTTGGCACTTGAGAATTCCTGTTAACAATTCAGTAGACATAATAATTGGGATAATTAGACAATTGATTTATAGTTCATAATTGGGGATACTGGATTCTTAATCTTTATTTATCTAAATTCATTCGTTAAAATCTTAGTTTTAATTGATTAATTTAGTTTTCTTAATTAGAAAAATCCCAATTTGCGATTGTTTAAATAAAATTGATTTGGCTAAGAGTTAGTAATTGGTAATTTTATTAAATAATTCCTCGTAGAACGATACTCTACTTTCACTTTATTACTTTTTGGTAGTGTATACTTTGCGTATTCATTGATAAGTAGAAATAGATCAACAAGTCTTTTACTTGAATTAGTTGCTTATATTTATATGTCTTAGTTATTTTTCATGCATTTTGTGTTCATTTTGTAGGTTATACGTTTGGGAGTGGTGTGGGCGACTATTGGTAAGGAAAAGCAAAGAAAACGCAAAGAAAAGCAAACCGAACATCATTTGGGCTTTCATGTTTACTTCATGTTCTTGGTTTGGAACTTAGCTTAAATTGAAGAGCATCGTCTTAGCTTTCCGGAACATTTTGAATCATTCCAATCAGAGTTCGGATGCAAGAGTTATGATCGTTGTACCAACGGACGTTGAACGTCATGGTTTTGGGTGGTCATTTACACAGTAGTCACTTCAGAGCCAATTTTAGTATCGTTTCGGACCTTATTTTGAAACACTCAAAGAATGAAAGTTGTAGATCTACTTCTCCTCTTTCCGGATCATCTTGTATAATCAAAATCGGAGTTCGGAAGAAGAGGTTATGGTCATTTTTCCAAAGGACGTCGGAGCAGAAAATGTTAGAACATGTGGTAGTGTCGGGGCACCCATTTTTGGCCTATACTATGCCCAGCCGGGCTACTGGAGAAGAGTTTGAGCGCCATGCCCGATGATGGGGTATTTGGGGAGAAGGCTTAGTGATGGCAGGGCGGGCGCGTTTTGGGTAATTTTGACACTTTTTACTCCAAATAGGATTGGGTTTGTTCTAAGCTAAAAATTAGACTTGTAACCTATAAATACATGATGTAAGGCATAAAATAAAGGGGGATTACATAGCTTAGCTTAGATAAAACACTCCATTAGATTAGAATATTAACCCTAGTTCTTATTAGTCTTGGAGATTGAAGCAACTTGGAGATCATTGAAGATCAAGAAGAAGAGAAAGAGGAAGAGAGGGAACATCGATTTGGTCGACAACAAGATTCTATTCTCTTCTCTTATCATACTTTTATCTTTTAATGTCTATTCAATTGTGGATTATTGGTTTTAATTTATTAATTATGAACTAACTATTTTATTAAGATTTCAATTGAACTTTTTATGTCTATAAATTAGTTATTTAATTTATTCCAATTATTTGTGTCAAAGTGAGTTGTTTATCTTGCCTTATGCTTATTGATTAATTATCGATCAATAATTACCTTGTTACTCTTGAAGGAATTTGAGAGAGGAATTCTAGGGTTAGAACTTGGCATGATGACATGTGACTTAGTTATTTGCACAGTGAATAATTAGGTTTGTGAATAGAATGAGAATATCTATTTGCCGCATGTAACACATAAGGAATTAGGATTGTAGTGAGTTTAATTCAATTATTTTGCATAGGGATATAGCAAAATTAACTTGGATTAAATAGAAGACAAATGATCACTTGAGAAAGGGCTTTTGGCACTTGAGAATTCTTGTTAACAATTCAGTAGACATAATAATTGGGATAATTGGACAATTGATTTATAGTTCATAATTGGGGATATTGGATTCTTAATCTTTATTTATCTGAATTCATTTGTTAAAATCTTAGTTTTAATTGATTAATTTAGTTTTCTTAATTAGAAAAATCACAATTTGCGATTGTTTAAATAAAATTGATTTGGCTAAAAGTTAGTAATTGGTAATTTTTATTAAATAATTCCTCGCGGGAACGATACTCTACTTTCACTTTATTACTTGTTGACTGTGTATACTTGCACGTATTCATTGATTGCGAAATTGATTAACAAGTCTTTTACTTGAATTAGTTGCTTATATTTATGTGTCTTAGTTGCTTTTCATGCATTTTGTGTTCATTTTGTAGGTTATACGTTTGGGAGCGGTGTGAGCGACTATTGGTAAGGAAAAGCAAAGAAAATGCAAAGAAAAGCAAACCGAACATCATTTGGGCTTTCATGTTTACTTCATATTCTTGGTTTGGAACTTAGCTTAAATTGAAGAGCATCGTCTTAGCTTTACGGAATATTTTGAATCATTCCAATCAGAGTTCGGATGCAAGAGTTATGATCGTTGTATCAACGGACGTCGAACGTCATGGTTTTGGGTGGTCATTTACATAATGATACTTCAGCAAATTTAAGTATAGTTCCGGACCTTATTTTGAAACACTCAAAGAATGAAAGTTGTAGATCTACTTCTCCTCTTTCCGGATCATCTTGGATCATTGAAATCAGAGTTCGGACGAAGAGGTTATTTCCATTTTTCCAAAGGACGTCGGAGCAGAAAATGTTAGAACATGTGGTAGCATCGGGGCACCCATTTTTGGCCTATGCTTGTAAGGCCGGAAACTGGGGCAGAAGTTTTGAGCGCCATGCCCAGTCCTTGAAGGCCTGGGAAGGGCTTAGTGATGGCTTGAGGCCATGCGTTTTTGGTAATTTTGAGACCTTTTTGACTCCAAATAGGATTGGGTTTGTTCCTAAGCTAAAAATTAGTCTTGTAACCTATAAATACATGATGTAAGGCATAAAATAAAGGGGGATTACATAGCTTAGCTTAGATAAAATACTCCATTAGATTAGAATATTAACCCTAGTTCTTATTAGTCTTGGAGATTTAAGCATCTTGGAGATCATTGAAGATCAAGAGCAGGAGCAAAAGGGGAGCATCTGATTTGCTGACAACAGATTCTATTCTCTTCTCTTACCATACTTTTATCTTTTAATGTCTATTCAATTGTGGATTATTGGTTTTAATTTATTAATTATGAATTAACTCGTTTATTAAGATTTCAATTGAACCTTTTATGTCTATAAATTAGTTATTTAATTTATTCCAATTATTTGTGTCAAAGTGAGTTATTTATCTTGCCTTATGCTTATTGATTAATTATCTGATCAGTAATCACCTTGTTACTCTAGAAGGAATTGATAGAGGAATTCTAGGGTTAGAACTGGGCATGATGACATGTGACTTAGTTATTTGCACAGTCAATAATTAGGTTTGTGAATAGAATGAGAATATCTATTTGCCGCATTTACACATAAGGAATTGGGATTGTAGTGAGTTTAATTCAATTGTTTTGCATAGGGATATAGCAAAATTAACTTGGATTAAATAGAAGACAAATGATCACTTGAGAAAGGGCTTTTGGCACTTGAGAATTCCTGTTAACAATTCAGTAGACATAATAATTGGGATAATTGGACAATTGATTTATAGTTCATAATTGGGGATACTGGATTCTTAATCTTTATTTATCTGAATTCATTTGTTAAAATCTTAGTTTTAATTGATTAATTTAGTTTTCTTAATTAGAAAAATCCCAATTTGCGATTGTTTAAATAAAATTGATTTGGCTAAGAGTTAGTAATTGGTAATTTTTATTAAATAATTCCTCGTGGGAACGATACTCTACTTTCACTTTATTACTTGTTGACCGTGTATACTTGCACGTATTCATTGATTGCGAAATAGATCAACAAGTCTTTTACTTGAATTAGTTGCTTATATTTATATGTCTAATTTATTTTTCATGCATTTTGTGTTCATTTTGTAGGTTATACGTTTGGGAGTGGTGTGGACGACTATTGGTAAGGAAAAGCAAAGAAAACGCAAAGAAAAGCAAACCGAACATCATTTGGGCTTTCATGTTTACTTCATGTTCTTGGTTTGGAACTTAGCTTAAATTGAAGAGCATCGTCTTAGCTTTCCGGAACATTTTGAATCATTCCAATCAGAGTTCGGATGCAAGAGTTATGATCCTTGTACCAACGGACGTCGAACGTCATGGTTTTGGGTGGTCATTTATATAGTAATCACTTCAGAGCCAATTTTAGTATAGTTTCGGACCTTATTTTGAAACACTCAAAGAATGAAAATTGTAGATCTACTTCTCCTCTTTCCGGATCATCTTGTATCATCAAAATCGGAGTTCAGACGAAGAGGTTATGACCATTTTTCCAAAGGACGTCGGAGCAGAAAATGTTAGAACATGTGGTAGCGCCGGGGCACCCATTTTTGGCCTATGCCCAGCGCCGGGGCGCTGGGGAGCAGAGTTTGAGCGCCATGCCCAGTTCTGGGGCACTAGGGAAGGGCTTGGTGATGGCCTGGACGCGTTTTTGGGCGAATTTTGACACTTTTTTGACTCCAAATATGATTGGGTTTGTTCCTAAGCTAAAAATTAGACTTGTAACATATAAATACATGATGTAAGGCATAAAATAAAGGGGGATTACATAGCTTAGCTTAGATAAAACACTCCATTATATTAGAATATTAACCCTAGTTCTTATTAGTCTTGGAGATCATTGAAGATTAAGATCAGGAGCAAGAGGGGAGCATCTGATTTGCTGACAACAGATTCTATTCTCTTCCCTTATCATACTTTTATCTTTTAATGTCTATTCAATTGTGGATTATTGGTTTTAATTTATTAATTATGAACTAACTCTTTTATTAAGATTTCAATTGAACCTTTTATGGCTATAAATTAGTTATTTAATTTATTCCAATTATTTGTGTCAAAGTGAGTTGTTTATCTTGCCTTATGCTTATTGATTAATTATCTGATCAGTAATTTCCTTGTTATTCTAGAAGGAATTGAGAGAGGAATTCTAGGGTTAGAACTGGGCATGATGACATGTGACTTAGTTATTTGCACAGTGAATAATTACGTTTGTGAATAGAATGAGAATATCTATTTGCCGCATGTAACACATAAGGAATTGGGATTGTAGTGAGTTTAATTCAATTGTTTTGCATAGAGATATAGCAAAATTAACTTGGATTAAATAGAAGACAAATGATCAATTTAGAAAGGGCTTTTGGCACTTGAGAATTCCTGTTAACAATTCAGTAGACATAATAATTGGGATAATTGGATAATTGATTTATAGTTCATAATTAGGGATATTGGATTCTTAATCTTTATTTATCTGAATTCATTCGTTAAAATCTTAGTTTTAATTGATTAATTTAGTTTTCTTAATTAGAAAAATCACAATTTGCGATTGTTTAAATAAAATTGATTTGGTTAAGAGTTAGTAATTGGTAATTTTTATTAAATAATTCCTCGCGGGAACGATACTCTACTTTCACTTTATTACTTGTTGACCGTGTATACTTGCACGTATTCATTAATTGCGAAATCGATCAACAAGTCTTTTACTTGAATTAGTTGCTTATATTTATGTGTCTTAGTTACTTTTCATGCATTTTGTATTCATTTTGTAGGTTATACGTTTGGGGGCGGTGTGGCGACTATTGGTAAGAAAAGCAAAAGCAAAAAAAAAAAACCGGAACATCATTTGGGCTTTCATGTTTACTTCATGTTCTTGGTTTGGAACTTAGCTTAAATTGAAGAGCATCGTCTTAGCTTTCCGGAACATTTTGAATCATTCAATCGAGTTCGGATGCAAGAGTTATGATCGTTGTACCAGCGGACGTCGAGCGTCATGGTTTTGGGTGGTCATTTACACAGAAGATTCCTTTGAGCTCAATTTGAGTATAGTTTTGGACCTTATTTTGAAACACTCAAAGAATAAAAGTTGTAGATCTACTTCTCCTCTTGATTCGGATCATCTTGCCAAAAATGTCGGAACAAAATGTTAGTTTTCCCAAAGGCGTTTGGGCGAAAATTTTAACTTATGCCCTTGGGCGCCCAAAAGAACCTATGGAGCTTGAGAGCGAGTTTGAAGCGATGTAGCCCAGTATTTGGAAATACTGAGGAAGGGCTTAGTGATGGCACGGGCCAGCGTTTTGGGTGCATTTTGACACCTTTTTTTGACTCAAATAGGATTTGGTTTGTTTCTAAGCTAAAAATTGGACTTGTAACCTATAAATACATGATGTAAGGCATAAAATAAAGGGGGATTACATAGCTTAGCTTAGATAAAACACTCCATTAGATTAGAATATTAACCCTAGTTCTTATTAGTCTTGGAGATTGAAGCAACTTGGAGATCATTGAAGATCAAGAGCAGGAGCAAGAGGGGAGCATCTGATTTGCTGACAACAGATTCTATTCTCTTCTCTTATCATACTTTTATCTTTTAATGTCTATTCAATTGTGGATTATTGGTTTTAATTTATTAATTATGAACTAACTCTTTTATTAAGATTTCAATTGAACCTTTTATGGCTATAAATTAGTTATTTAATTTATTTCAATTATTTGTGTCAAAGTGAGTTGTTTATCTTGCCTTATGCTTATTGATTAATTATCTGATCAGTAATTACCTTGTTACTCTTGAAGGAATTGAGAGAGGAATTCTAGGGTTAGAACTGGGCATGATGACATGTGACTTAGTTATTTGCACAGTGAATAATTAGGTTTGTGAATAGAATGAGAATATCTATTTGCCGCATGTAACACATAAGGAATTGGGATTGTAGTGAGTTTAATTCAATTGTTTTGCATAGGGATATAGCAAAATTAACTTGGATTAAATAGAAGGTAAATGATCACTTGAGAAAGGCTTTTGGCATTTGAGAATTCACATTAACAATTGATGAGACATAATAATTGGGATAATTGGACAATTGATTTATAGTTCATAATTGGGGATATTGGATTCTTAATCTTTATTTATCTGAATTCATTCGTTAAAATCTTAGATTTAATTGATTAATTTAGTTTTCTTAATTAGAAAAATCACAATTTGCGATTGTTTAAATAAAATTGATTTGGTTAAGAGTTAGTAATTGGTAATTTTTATTAAATAATTTCTCGTGGAAACGATATTCTACTTTCACTTTATTACTTGTTGGTAGTGTATACTTGCGTATTCATTGATTCTTGAAATCGATCAACAAGTTTTTGGCGCCATTCTTTGGGAATTAATTTAATAATTATTTACCAATATTAATTTCAATCAAATTAGTCTTAATTTAAACATTTTATTTTTATTTTAATTCTCTTCTTATATTTCTCTCATTTTAGGTACCATGGATGACTTTGAGTATCAATGGCCATACCTACGAACATGACTCAACCAAGGGGATGGAGATTGATGACTCGCGACACTTTCGCAATGTCGGCACAAATTAAAGAACTTTCGAGGAAGTTGGGCGTTATCGTATCCCAACAGAGTCGAAAGATGGCATTATGTGTGACTATTGTCTTTGGAAATCACCGAAAGTAATCAATGCACCATCAATCTTGGGAAATGATGATATGGTGGTAACTACCTCAATCGGTATGCATATGATAATTATGAACAAGTTTGGGGGTATCACCGGATTTTTCATGGAGCTACAACTATCAAGACCAATACTCTACTCCAAATCCAACATACACGTGGAATTCTCATATCAACCTCTATTAAAGAAGAAAATTCAAGGTTGGAGGAATTGTGGTCCAAGTTCGAGGAGAGAGGATTAATCAAAAGCGGGTCAATTCTAAATCTTGCGGATCGAGATAGAGCAAATGACCAAAGTCATAAACAACCTTCCTCAAACACTTGGCTTTATGACATGGATGACAAAATTGATGAAGTGCAGAGCAAATCTACTGTTGGATGAGACACGAGATGTTGAAAAAGAGGAGACAAGTGGGGATAATGAAAATAAGGTCGGTGAAGAACTAACTATGATTACCAACGAGGAGGAGCCGATGTTATTAGTGCCCCAAGTTCCTTCTCCGCCAAAGTTCAAGAATCCGGTTAAATTTGCAAAACCATGTCCGCTAGGTAGTCATGTAAATCGGCAATACTCCTTGTGGCGTAAAAGCGAGTACAACTTGAAGCCATGGTTCAATGAGTTGGAGAAGATAGAAGAAGAGATTGTTGTGTCCGAAAAGCCTCAATGCGAGAATCTATTCATGGAACACAATGGAAAAAACACCTAGATGTTGGACGTTCTTTAATGTGATCTTATCTAAACAAAGCATGCTAAGTGACTTTAATACAATGGCTATATCGTAAATGGGAACCCACAAAAGCTATATTATTTAGATGGATGGAGGGTTCCTCAACTTTGAAGAGGAATTGGATAGCATTGACTGAGACAAAGTCGGTGAAAGACTATAAATCAATGATGAATTGGGAGGCAACTGAGAATTTTTATATTTATATGCTTTACTAGTTTATTTAGTAGATATGAATTAATTTGCTTAGTAAGTTCTCTTATAATCTAATACATGTTGTCTCTCTTCATTGCGGTATTGGAGGTTCAATGGATAGGAAAATGATCGTCGCTACCATCGCCACCAATTACCTCACGCTTAGGCGATTCTGGGAAGTTCTCTTCTACTTATCGCTATATTCTTACAATGAGGACATTGTAATTGCTAAGTTTGGGGAGTTTAGTTTAGTTCGTTATTGCATGTTTAGTTTCATGTTTATGTTATGTTATTTTGCATATGTTGTTAATATAGTTTAGGTTCATTATAAAAAAAAAAATTCAAAAATAATAGTTAGTTACTATGTTCATTTTGCATAAGTCCAGCGGTTTGTTATAGTTAAGTTTATTTTGGCCAATGATGAGATTGGAATTGTGTAGACAAGTATAATACTGACTATTAGAGCTTTGATGTGATTTCTTGTTATGAATTGAATCTTTTTCTGTTTGAAACTAGTATAATAATGATAACACAGTAAAAACAACTTGTTGATTGATTGAGTTTAAATTGATACATAATGGGACTCTAAAAGGATAATGCTAGTTTGAATGAAAGAATGACAAGAATAAGTAGTGATGACTAAAGTTAGACAAGAACCTAAGTTTGGGGAATATATGTGGGGTATATAAGTTTTAAAAAAAAAAAAAAAACATGTTGAGTCTTGTGGTGGGTTGAGGAGAAACACTCCCCATAAACACAAGCGTGAGATGGAGCGTAAAAGCGCACTCACCAACCATCTATCAAAAGAAAAGAAAAGGGAAAAAAAGGTATCTGAGGGTGACTAGTCTTGTTTGAGGACTTTGTTACTTGAGCAAAATGCCTGAGGGGATTGTCTTTACACCTAGCACCCTAAGGTCTTTTATGGTGCTGGGAGTCGTTGGTCGGCTTCGCTAAAGGGTAACCTTCTGTTAGCCTAATGGGATGAGACATTACACGATCATTTATGTATATATAAAAAAATGAATAAATCACGGGAAAAGAGCAAAAAGCCCCCGTGTAAAAAAAGAGAGAAGGAAGAAAAGAAAGTATAAGTATCCTGCATGTACCCTTGAATTTGGTTGAGTTTAATTTTAGTTGAATCGTGCCTATCTTTGAGATTTCTTGAGTTTACCTTTGTATGATGCCTTGAAGAGACTTTTTATGTGTTAAATTTGATTTTATATCAGTTAGCATGGTTGTTGAGCACACACACGCACTATACCAGTAATAATAGTTTAAGACTTGATGATTGACTAGGAAATTGTTGATTGGTTTTGATATGAAGTATTGTCGTGTTTGCTTGATTGCTCTAAGGCCGAGTGAATAGATTTAATTCTATCAAATACTGCTGGATTCGTAGGCATATAGATTAGTTGCATTTCATTGCATTATGTTGTGTTACTTGGGGACAAGCAACAATTTAAGTTTGGGGGTATTTGCTAAGTGAATTTTATATACACTTATCCGGTATCTTTTACTTGAAGTAGTTGCTTATATTTATGTGTCTTAGTTAATTTTCATGCATTTTGTGTTCATTTTGTAGGTTATACGTTTAGGAGCGGTGTGAGCGACTATTGGTAAAGAAAAGCAAAGAAAACGCAAAGAAAGCAAACCGAACATCATTTGGGCTTTCATGTGTACTTTATGTTCTTGGTTTGGAACTTAGCTTAAATTGAAGAGCATCGTCTTAGCTTTCCGGAACATTTTGAATCATTCCAATCAAAGTTCGGATGCAAGAGTTATGATCGTTGTACCAACGGACGTCGAACGTCATGGTTTTGGGTGGTCATTTACACAGCAGTTACTTCAGAGCCAATTTGAGTATAGTTCCGGACCTTATTTTGAAACTCTCAAAGAATGCAAGTTGTAGATCTACTTCTCCTCTTTCCGGATCATCTTGAATCATCAAAATAAGAGTTCGGACGAAGAAGTTATGGCCATTTTCCCAAAGGATGTCGGAGTAGAAAATGTCAGAACATGTGGTAGCAACAGGCCCATTTTTGCATTTATATAATGCCTAGTGCACGGGTACTGAGGAAAAGAGTTTGATGCGCCGTGCCCATTATTGGGTGCTTGGGAAAAGGCTTAGTGATGATTTGGGACGCGTTTTGGGGTAATTTTGACACCTTTTTGACTCCAAATAGGATTGGGTTTGTTCCTAAGCTAAAAATTAGACTTGTAACCTATAAATACATGATGTAAGGCATAAAATAAAGGGGGATTACATAGCTTAGCTTAGATAAAACACTCCATTAGATTAGAATATTAACCCTAGTTCTTATTAGTCTTGGAGATTGAAGCAACTTGGAGATCATTGAAGATCAAGAGCAGGAGCAAGAGGGGAACATCTGATTTGCTGACAACAGATTCTATTCTCTTCTCTTATCATACTTTTATCTTTTAATGTCTATTCAATTGTGGATTATTGGTTTTAATTTATTAATTATGAACTAACTCTTTTATTGAGATTTCAATTGAACCTTTTATGGCTATAAATTAGTTATTTAATTTATTTCAATTATTTGTGTCAAAGTGAGTTGTTTATCTTGCCTTATGCTTATTGATTAATTATCTGATCAGTAATTACCTTGTTATTCTTGAAGGAATTGAGAGAGGAATTCTAGGGTTAGAACTGGGCATGATGACATGTGACTTAGTTATTTGCACAGTGAATAATTTGGTTTGTGAATAGAATGAGAATATCTATTTGCCGCATGTAACACATAAAGAATTGGAATTGTAGTGAGTTTAATTCAATTGTTTTTCATAGGGATATAGCAAAATTAACTTGGATTAAATAGAAGACAAATGATCACTTGAGAAAGGGCTTTTGGCACTTGAGAATTCCTGTTAATAATTCAGTAGACATAATAATTGGGATAATTGGACAATTGATTTATAGTTCATAATTGGGGATATTGGATTCTTAATCTTTATTTATCTGAATTCATTCGTTAAAATCTTAGTTTTAATTGATTAATTTAGTTTTCTTAATTAGAAAAATCATAATTTGCGATTGTTTAAATAAAATTGATTTGGTTAAGAGTTAGTAATTGGTAATTTTTATTAAATAATTCCTCGTGGGAACGATACTCTACTTTTACTTTATTACTTGTTGACCGTGTATACTTGCACGTATTCATTGATTGCGAAATTGATCAACAAACCACGATGTTGAGGAAATTACTTGGGAGTTAGAATCTGAAATGAAATCAAGGTATTCTTACCTCTTCGACATACCAGGTACGTACCCTAATTTCGAGGGCAAAATTTCATAAGAAGTGGAGATTGTAAAATCCCAACTTTTTGAATAAAGATGAATTTTCTATAAATATTAATTTTGAATATTATGGAGTGAAATTGATATAATAGTTGTGGATAATATTTATAAATTTTGCAAAGTACGCAAGTTGTTATATAATATTCGATTGGTTAGGGGAATATTCGTTTTAACGAGGGAATATTAGTACAACTGGCACAATCATTAGTGGACCCCTAGCGGAATTATTGCCGGATTGAGAAAGCGACAAAAATACTTTTATGAAAAACGCATGAAAGTTTTACCGTTAAGCTGTTGAAACACCCAGTGTTAAAAAATACGATGTCTGGCATTGGTTGCATAGTAGCACTGCAGTATTGATATTGATGCTTACGTGATAAGTCACTACCGGTTTTGTTGGTATTATTAATGTAATAATACAAAAATCTTTTTATATAAAACAAAATACTTTTATAAAGTTATTCTATAAATAGAATATATTATATTCTATTATGCATAGTGTTGCATAGTGTCTGCATAGTATTTTGCATAGTAAAAACTTTTTATATAAAACCGAATACTTTTATAAAGCTATCTGTTTTATTAGACAATAATTAGAATATATTATATTTTATTATGCATAGTGTTTGCATAGTGCCTGCATAGTGTTTACATAGTAAAATCTTTTATAAAGTTCTTCGTTTTATTAGATTATAAATAGAATATATTATATTTTATTTAAAAGATTTTTTCTTTAAATATGGACCGTCAGATTAAAGTAAATCAATCTGAACCGTTCATGGATTAGTTACTATGCATTCCATTTTCCTATAAATAGAAGCTCATTCCTTCATTATTTTCTTACAATTCTTTGAAATCTAGAGAGAAACTATAAAGAGAGACTATAGAGATAGAAAAAAGTATTTTGCTACTTAACTACTTTTATATTCAGTTTCTTTTTTTAGATAGCAATGGTGTTATTCTTTCTTATTCATGAAGAGAACTATTGTTATTCCATTTCTTATTATTCTATTGGAATAACTTTTGTATCTGTGATCTACCCTATACTTGGTGACATTCTTCTATTATTCGTTGGAATATCCTGTCATGCATGTGTTTTACACCAGGATCTGGTTTAAATCTTTATTATTATTTCGTTGGAACATCCACTTTTGTGTGTTTTACACAGGCACAGTTACATCTTATTATTATTTTGTTGGAACATCATCGTCTCATGTGTTTTTACAGGACTGATTCTATCTTTATTATACATTGAAACTCACAAAGGCAAATTTTGCACATTGGTTTCGTTATTATTATTACATTGGAATAACTTTGTGCATCTGCAATCACCGCATGCATGGTGATTTCTTTGTTATTCCATTCTTTATTATACTCGGTTGGTTAAAGTTTTGACTTCTATACTCCATGAAATTAGTAGAATATCCTTGCTATTTGCGCTTCATCCGATATCTTTTTTCATAGAAATATTCTTGATCATTCTTGAATTTTACTCTATATAAAAGCGATTATCATGTTGACAATTTGAGCGTTAATAATTCTGGATAAAATAATTCTTGAACTTGTTTTATTGAATTCTTATATCATTGTCATCATCCTCATGTTTATATTTTGTTGAAAGTCATCTGTGGCTGTAGTGCATAGATGGACTTGGTATGATTATGACCGAGGATTATTGGTGTAATCATGGTAGTAATGTTACAAATGATGTGGTAAAAGTTCTCATTGGCTAGTGTAGTGCATTGATGGATGATTGTTGGCATGATCATGACCATTAATGAATACACAAATATTCTTGGCCTATAGTGCATGGATAATTGTGGTCGTGATACTAAAGAATATCCTTGGCCAGTAGTAGTGCGGGGTGATTCGATGATGTGGAATATTTATTAAGTTGAGTCTCGGCGATAACTTGATGATGAAAAACCTTTTAATCATAAAAAGATAGTAGATTTTATTTTTCTACTTGACTCTTTTAATGGATTGCTTGTTCATTATGAGTTAAACTTGATGTCTATTATATTTTATCGGTTTAACATTGTTGGAGACTAATGATAATTTATTACGCATTATCTTCGTCATAATATTTCTTCTTGGGCTAGTTGAGCTCACCTTTCTTTCAACGTTCTCTTTGAAATGAGAATATAAATTTGGGGACGAGTCGGGGAGCGGAGTAATGGTCGAGAGGATAGCATTAGTAGTCCTCACTATTACGTGAAATAGTGTGATAATAATTGTAATGAAGATTCCTTTTGAGTTTGTATAATCTCTAGTAGATAATATTTGTATTCAAACTCACAGTTTATGTTTTATCGTATTGTACACGACAGTTGTATTTGAATTCTGTACCATGTATCTGGCGACCCAAGATGGGTGATGTATACCTAATTTTCGGGGCATCACAATATTTATTCAAATTGTATGCTATTAGATTATTCCTAATGCATGACTTTAGTTACTATGATTGATTCAATCACTATTATTCTGTAGTATAGTGTTATTGGTTTTATTCAACTACTCCTTAGTTGATGTTCGTTAAATTCCAAATTCCTTGAAAGCTTATCCAAACCAAACTTACTTTGGTGCGGACTTGTATTCTAAATACTGAGATGAACAACTCTTTTAATAGAGGTTTACGCTTAGCGTTGAAATGGTTGTGCACAATACATTGTACGAAGGTTGATCCCCCAAATGCGTGGAGTCCTTATAGTCTTATATTTATTAAAGTTAAAGTTGAAAGATTACTTATAATGTGGACATGATTAAGTGGTCATTAGACCCTCGATTGAATGTTATAATTTTAGAAAGTTAATAGAATATATTGTTGGATTCTATTGAGCCTAGTATTGGCAATTGATGTAAAAGTTTAAAGATTTATTTATTGTTATTTCAAGTGGGCCTTGTTTGCTCACTCTTTTTTGTAAAATTTCTTCGACTAAAGTTGAAACTTGTGGACGTACTAGCACGAAAAGAAAGGAGAAAGGAAAGATGAACAATCTTGAAGACTTGTAATAGATTTGATAGTATTATTATTAGACTCTGGTTTAAAGATTGTAATGAAGTTTATTTAATTTCTGCACTTGAATGATTGTTGTTAAAGGTTAGACAACCTGGGGAGATTTTTATTTGAGTTTAATCACATGGTGATTTTTTTATTCAATTTATTATAATTGGGTAGTTAGCAATGAATGTTTTGATTAAGTGAACACTGAATCCAGTGGAAATGAAGAACCAGGATTTGGGGGTGTCACAGGTTGGTATCAAAGCTTTAGGTTATGAACCTTAGGTGGGGAGGGGGGAAGCCTTAAGAAGTAACCTTTGAAAAGATAGTGGAGATAACTCTTATCGAGTTTTAAGAAAGAAGTAATAAAACACTTACGTGCTTATGTGATTTTAAATTATGTAATCGTGAGTGTCAAATAGTAATGATTAATAATTAAAACTTTAAAAATTTGTTGTCAGGATGACTAATGCCGGAGAATCCGATCAGGTAGGGAGGAGGGACCTCAAATGCCTATAGAGGAGGAGCCTCGCGACATTGAGTAGTTTGGGAACAACTCTCTCGCCATGGGAGTCGACCAGATTGGTCATGATGATGGTTGAAGAGGAGGATGATGATGTGGAGACAGGACGAGGAGGATCCGTTGAGTTACCACAAGAGGATGAGGATGGCGAGAACCGGGAGGAAAGGATTCCACTTAACTCGATGGTGGGTAGTATATACGATGAGGTGCATGACCGTAACGTGGAACTTCAGGATACAATTGAGGAGTTGCGGGAGATAGTAGCTGAACAACAAACTACAATGACACAAAAAGACGGCGAGATCCAAGATCATGAGGAACGACTGACAAACGCCGAGGAGAAACTAGTACGGACTGAAGGAGAGAAAGAACAATTAATCGTAATGGTTGTTGAACTGAAGAGCAAGCTGAGAGAAGAAGCTGCTAAGAGGGCAAGAGCTAAAGATGCATACGAGGAAGCTTATCAACGAATGGAAGAAAGCGATAAAGGAACTCCATGGTGAAAAGGATGAAGATGGAAGAGATGGATAAAGTATTTGACACCATGATTAATCGAGCTCAAGATCGGGTCATGGGATATCCGATTCGATTCGAGATGCCATCATTCGTGTTAGATCGCGAGAACAATGTTTTTGAGTCATGGAGGAAAGAAGCGTGATAGGGCTAAGAAGTATCTTAATAGAACATCGTAGTGTTGCCACGATGAGTGAAAGGTTAAATAAATTGTAAATCCCAAGTGTTATGTAACCTATGGGATATGACTATGATGTTGTCTGAAACTTTTGTAGTTCGGAAAGTAATTCAAAGTGTTATGTGTTATGTGGTTATTTCTTTTATGGATGCAAGTTAATTAGAAAATACTTAAAGAAGTTTGAATTAGTCTAATAGATGTTTTGTTTTTAACGAGAAAATGCCTCCCAGGGCGTGAACCACCTGACGGAGAAATAATGAGAGAACTACCGATAATGACAATGTTGATGGTAACCCAGTTCAACAACTAGTGACACTCTTGTGCGGGAGGCGTTGCGAGAATCAACCACAAAACCATGGTACAACGTTTAAG
The DNA here is from genome assembly GCA_020205605.1 of Panax ginseng. NCBI lineage: Eukaryota > Viridiplantae > Streptophyta > Magnoliopsida > Apiales > Araliaceae > Panax > Panax ginseng. Next base: position 73,289,530 of record CM035142.1, on the reverse strand, counting down.
GATTTCAAAGGCGGTTGGACCACCGAATTCGAGTGGGTCCATAAATCTAGTGAAAGCACAAACACGGATTATGGAGATAGAAAAAGTGTTCGATGTCGCTAGGGTAGGGGATGACGAGGAAGATCGCTTTCATAACATTCATGTTAAGCGAAGCTAGTTATTGGTGGCGAGCCAATAAAACTCAAGAAGGGCCGGGAGTGATGACAGGATAGGTTCGAGGAGTTGTTCTTGAGACCTATTTTAGGAGAGTTGAAGAGTCGACTAGAAGTGCGGTTTACGGAACTAAAGCAAGGAACGATGGCGATATCTGAATATCTTAGTGAAGTTCAACGAATTGGCGAGGTTTGCGCCATATCGGTCAAAAGATGCAATGACGGCGTAAAGCGAAGATATTTGAAGCAGGGTGAAGCCACTGGTTATCTGATGGGGTTTCCTGTTCGATTGAAGACATTCGTGGTGATGGAGAAAGCGAGACTAAGCGGAAGGTGGAAGCGCGGCGGTGACAAAGTTCAACCAGAACAAAAGAAGAAGAGGAATGAGAATGAGACTAAGAATGGAGGTGGTAGCGGTGGAAACAACAATAACAACAACAACAACAACAACGACTTAAAGAGGAAGTGGAATGGGAGCATGGGTCTTTGGACACCGGTGGGGTAACCAAACAAAACAAAAGTTTGAAGCATGTGCGACGATGCGGGAAATTCCATAAGGGTGCGTGCTTGATAGAGAGAAGCGAGTATGCTACAATTGTGGCGGGAGAGGTCACATCGCCCCAAATTACACTCAACCGAAGAAGAATGTATGCTTCACGTGCGGATCAAGGATCACTTTGCTCGTGAATGCCCTAAGAAGAGGAAGGGTGACAACCGAAGCAATGGAGGTAACAATGGAAGTACATGGGTTATGCACGGGACTGCGACATCAAACAAACCCACGGCCAGAACCTTCAACATGGTCATGCAAGATGATGTGCAATCAAAAGATGTAGTGTCGTATTATCCCAATCAATGATATAAATGCTTATGTATTATTTGATTAAGGGTGCTACTTATTCGTTTAGATCGATGAATTTGCTAAGAGGTTAGAATTTCCTAGAGAAGAAGCTGAATTTTCCTTTGAACATAAAAATTACAAATAAGGAAGTAATCCTGTTAGATTCAGTATACAAGAAGCGTAGGGTGAACATTAAGGAAAATATTTTGTTGGTAGATTTGATTGGATTAGACTAAGAATTTGATGTGATTTTGGGGATGGATTGGTACATTCAAATATAGCAAAGCGATGTCGATTGTCACAAGAAGTGTGTAAACCTTATGACCGTCAAAGGTTGTATTTTATTTAGCAAGTCGCTAGACAAATGAAATGTCTGACTGGCGACTATGCGAGGCCGATAAATTATTGAGTCAAGGTTGTGTGGGCTATTTAGCTTACATAGTCGATACTCGGAAGAAGGGTGTGAAACTAGAAGAAATCACCGGTAGTGAGAGAATTGAAGACACATTTTCGGAAGATTTTATAGGACTTCACTTGACGAGAGAAATTGAGTTCGTGATCGACTTAGCCTGTGGGAACAACACCGATATCGAAGGCCCGTCTGAGAATGGCTCCGGAGAAATGAACGAACTAATGTATGCGGTTGCAAGAGTTCTTGGACAAGAAATATATTCAACAAGCGTATCTTAGTAGGGGCGCTTGATTTATTCGTTAAGAAGAAGGACAGATCAATGCGTCTTTGGATTGATTATAGGGAGTTAAACAAGGTCACTATTAAGAATAGGTATCCGTTGCCTAGAATAGATGACTTGTTTGATCAGCTGAAGGGTGCTAAATATTTCTCGAAAATTGATTTGAGAAGTGGGTACACCAATTAAAGGTAAGAAAGGAGGATATAGCTAGAATGGCATTCAGAACTCGGTACGGACATTACGAGTTTCTGGTGATGTCTTTTGGTTTAACTAATGCCCCTGCTGCGTTCATGGATTTGATGAACAGGGTGTTTAAACCATTCTTAGACAAGTTTGTAGTGGTATTTATTGATGACATTCTGGTGTATTCCAAAACTCAAGAAGAACACGTGGAACATTTCGTTTGACATTGGAAACACTAAGGAAGGAAAAGTTATGCATAAAATTCTCTAAGTGAGAATTTTGGCTCGACCGTGTACAATTTTTGGGTCGCGTGATTGACAAAGATGGGATTTCAGTGGATCCATCAAAAAGTGAAATTTGTAATCAATTGGGAACAACCAAGAACACCATCAAAAGTGAGGAGTTTCTTGGGATTGGTTAGTTATTATAGAAGATTTATTCAAGATTTTTCTAAGATAGCCACTCCATTAACAAATTTGACAAGGAAAAAATTTGTAAAATTCGTTTGGGCGGAGATATGTGAAGAGTTTCAAGATTTAAAGAAGAAGTTAAGTATGGCTTTTGTGTTGACATTACCGGATAATCAAGAAATTTTGTGGTGTATAGTGATGCCTCACATAAAGGGTTGGGTTGTGTTCTTATGCGAGAGCGGCAAAGTTATTGCGTATGCATCAAGACAACTAAAGGATTATGAGAAAGGGTATCAGACTCATGATTTGGAATTAGGCTCTTGATTGTATTTACTCTAAAGATATGGAGACACTATCTTTATGGAGAGAAATGTGAGATCTACACAGACCACAAAAGTCTAAAGTATATTTTCACTCGGAAGGATTTGAACATGCGTCCAAAGAAGGTGGATGGGCCGATAAAGATTACGATTGTGAGATCTTTTATCATCAGAAGAAAGAAAGCGAATGTGATTGCGGATGCTTTAAGCGAGGAAAGGTCAAGAGAAGTTGATCTTGATAACAACTCGGGAGGAGCTCATTTAATGAATGACAAAATTGGAGTTGGAAATAAAATTTCCAAAAGAATCGACGAACAACTATTCTAGATGAAAGTGGTCCGACTTTAGTGGACAAAGTGAAGAATGCTTCAACTACAAGATGAAGAGTGTGGGAAAATCAAAGAGAATCGGTTGAAGGCGGTGATGTAAAATACAAAGGTCGTCTAGAAGGATTACTACTGGTTCGAGGGAAGAATTTGGGTTCGGTGGTCTTACTAGGCCGAAAGAAGAAATTTTGACCGAAGATCTCGCATTTCAAAATATTCAATTCATCCGGGAAACACGAAAATGTATCAAGATTTGCCTGGAGAGCATTTTGGTGGCCAAACATGAAAAGGGATGTTCTTTGAATCGTGGTGAAATGCTTGACATGTCGAGAGTAAAAGTCGAACATCAAAGACCCGGCGGATTACTCACTATTGGAAATCTGGAATGGAAGTGGAACACATCATGATGGATTTTATGGTGGGTCTTCCAACTACTCGAGAGAGGATGCGATGCGATTTGGGTGATAGTGGACAAGCAGGGCCGAAATCAAAGACACTTTCTACCAATAAAGATTAGATTCAATCTTGATCGGTTGGCGAGATTGTACATTAAAGAGATCGTTTCGAGGCATGGAGTGTCGATTATCAATTGTGTCCAGGATAGAGATCCGCGATTCACATCAAATTTTGGAAGAGACTACAAGAATGCATGGGGACACGATTTGCGAATGAGTGCGACTTATCATCCACAAATAGATGGCCAAAGCGAGCGAACAATTCAGGACATTGGAAGATATCTTTGAGAGCATGTGTTATGGACTTTAAAGGAAGTTTGGGAAGAACAATTACCCTTGGTGGAATTTTCTTTACAACAATAGTTATCACGTGAGCATCGACATACCACCTTACGAGGCATTATGCGGCAGAAAGTGCGAGAACTCCTTGTCTTTGGGATGAAGTCGGTGAAGCGCTTGATTATTAGGACGAGAAGCTGGTACAACAAGCTAACGACATTGTTAAACTCATCGGGACAAGATTGGTAGCGACCAATCTGAGATAGAAAAAGTATCTTTGATCAACACAGACAAGATCGTGCATTCGGCGTAGGAACTTTGTATTCCTAAAAGTTTCTCCTTGGAAGGAAAATTCGTTTTGATAAAAAAGGAAAAGCTAAGCGAGAGGTTTATTGGACCCTTTAAAGTCTTTGTGAAGAGTGGGAGAAGTGGCTTACGAGGTAGCTCTACCTCGAGTTGGAAAACATTCATAATGTTTTTCACATTTTGAGTATTACGACCATATAAACGACTACAAACATGTGATCGAAATCTGAACCATTTCCGGTTTGAGAAAGATTTGTCTTATGAAGAGGTTCTATCCGGATAGTCGACAAGAAAGAACAAGTGCTCGGGAATAAAAGTGATACCTTACATGAAGGTGATATGGAGGAACAACAATATTTGAAGAAGCTACATTGGGAACTCGAAGAGAAAATGTTGAAAGAGTACCACGAGTTATTTGTTAAATCTGTGTCTTGATTACGGGGGCCGAGAATCTTTGTAAGTAGGGAAGAATGTAATGAATGATTTGTTTGAGTTGTGATTACGAGGGCAGAATCCTTGTAAGGAGGAATGATGTAACATTCGAGAATTTTAAAGTGTAATATTAAATATTTATTGATTTATATAAATATTTAATGGATATATTTATTATTGAATAAATAATTATTCAATTTGAGTTGATGTGATTTAGTTAATTATTTGTTGAATAAATAATTAAATATTAAATATTTATTGAATTATATGGCAATTTGAGTTGATGTGGTTTAATTAATTATTTGTTGAATAAATAATTAAGGAGCTAAATAAATTAATTGTTATGAGATTATATACTGATGTAATTTAATAAGTAAGCTAGAGAGCTTATAGTGATTTAAATAAATTATAATATTTTTAATGGGAAATTATAATTTAAAATATTAGTAGGTTAAATAAAATTATAATTATAAAGAAATTATAGTTTTGTGATAATGATTTATGTATTAAAGTAATTTAATAGATTATATTTGAATTGATTAAATTAATTATTTAAGTAAATAGAAGTGTGACAAATAATCTTGCTATAAAAGAGTTATTAAAATAAATTAAGGGAGTTTAATTTAGTTTTGCCAAACATGTCTTATTGGATAATAAGTCTTTAATCTAATAGTGTTTTATCAAACAAGGTATAAGTTAATCCATTTGTTTTAATTGATTTACCAAGCAAGGTGTAAAGATTAAAAGGTTATTTTATTAGCTTAGCCAAACAAGCCTTATGGCTTTTGATTTTCAAACAAAATATAAGCGATATAATTATATCTATATTTATATTATATCATTAATAGATATTATATTATATCGTTATATTTTTATTACGTAATTAGAGTTAGGAAGAGAAGAAGGCTCGGTTGAAGAAAAGAAGAAGAAGAAAAATACTGAGAGAGAAAAGTTGAGAGAAACTTAGAAAATTGAGAAAAGAATTGGGAAAAGAAGATTGTAATCATAACCTTTTTCTTCTAAACTCTAAGTATCATCTTCTTAATCAAAGGTAGGATATTAATCCTTGTATTTTATTTTTAAAGTTTAGTTTTCTTCTCCAAAGAGTTCTCTGTAAATAATTATGGATGATGAATTCTTGTGTATATAGCTTTAAATGATGATTGTTGTTGTAAAACTGTTTTGTTGAGATTATGTATAATTATAATCAATTACTTTATGTATGTATATAAATTGTGAAGAAATATATCACACTGAGTTCATATGAAAATATATAAATGAATATGGCTTAGTTTAAAGTAGAAATTAAGGTTTTATTTGTTGTTAAATTGATAAATTGATTTTTAGAATTGATAGAGTATGTAAAATCATAATCATGATGTTTTGAATTTCTTGTTTTGGTTGAAGAACAAAATCATAGTGTTGATTTTCATTGAAAGTATAAAAATGGAGTTTTGCGAGAACATTGAAATTGGGTGTTGTATATTTGATGTTTGTGTTATTTTATGAGTATAAACATGTTAGAAGTCTTCACAATATGTTTATATGAAGTCTATATATAAATTACATGATAATCGATCTATTAGGTTCGAACTTTTAGGCCGATTTGGCTTTCTGCTGGTCTTGTTGCCAAAGTTGTCAAATTGAAAGCTATGATTTCGCATGTGCGCTACTTGTAAATACGTTAAGTGGTACAGTGATGCCATCTCATCTGCATGCATGGTATTTGCCGTTGTATAATCTGCGCTGTATGACGCCATCACCCATGCCATATGCAGCGACCAGATGTAAAGCTGTAAGCCATGCAACGATGAGTTAGCGAGAATAGTCGACGATTGTACTTTTTTGTACACGAAATTTTAAGAAAATATTTTTGTGATGATAGTAGGATTTGTAAAAATATAGATTTTAGTATTTCTATACTATGAATAATTATGTTATTAAGGATTAACTTGTGTTATAAGTTGATCGTGTGATTAAATAATCAAACCTATGTGATGAATGTATTAGTTATGTGATAATGACTAACTATGTCACGATGACATATGTATATAGGATATTGTGATTCAAATTGATTCGGTTTAGTCTACGAGCAAGGCAAGTTTTCTAACTCAAAACTTCATTGTGCGAGTTTAATTTCATTTGGTACATTATTGTTTTCAAATTCAATTACAATTTTTGTAAGTTGCTACTTTTACACTTTCGTTGAGCTAGATTTCCTATGATTGAGTAAGTCATTATATCTAGTTACTCATGACGATGCAAGTTTTCTAATCCTTTGTCTTATTGAGCTAATTATTGTTTTCAATTCGATTATCTTATAATGATGTAAGTGGTCTAAACTTTGGTTTGATGTTGAACAAGTTATTCTTGTATTTCAATTATTGATTAACATGCATAACTGAATTTCCATGCATGTTTAGTATTGATCCTAATTAACCTTGGCTTAGTATTGTTCAAGCAAGGTATGTTATATTTATTCAAATTGTATGCAATTAGATTATTCCCAATGCATAACTTTAGTCACTATGATTGATTGATCACTATTATTACGTAGTATAGTGTTATTGGTCTTATTGACTACTCCTTAGTTGATGTTCGTTAAATTCAAATTTCCTTGAAAAGCTTATCCAAACCAAACTTACTTTGAGTGCGGACTTGTATTCTAAATCTTTGAGATGAACAACTCTTTTTAATAGAGGTTTACGCTTAGCGTTGAAATGGTTGTGCACAATACATTTATCTGAAGGTTGATCCCCCTAAATGCGTGGAGTCCTTATAGTCTTTATTTATTAAAGTTAAAGTTGAAAGATTACTTATAGCTGTGGACATGATTCGTGGTCATTAGACCCTCGGTGAATGTTATAATTTTTAGAAAGTTAATAGAATATATTGTTCGGTTCTATTGAGCCTAGTATTGGCAATTGATGTAAAAGTTTAAAGATTTATTTATTGTTGTTATTTCAAGTGGGCCTTGTTTGATCACTCTTGCGTAGTAAAATTTCTTACTGACTAAAGTTGAAAGCGGTGGACGTCCTCTAGCACCGATAAAGGGAAAGGAAAGATGAACAATCTTGAAGACTTGTAATAGATTTGATAGTATTATTATTAGACTTTGGTTTAAAGATTGTAATGATGTTTATTTAATTTCCGCATTTGAATGATTGTTGTTAAAGGTTAGACAACTTGGGGAGATTTTTATTTGAGTTTAATCCTGTATGGGCAGGTTTTTATTATTCAATTTATTATAATTGGGTAGTTAGCAATGAATGTTTTGATTAAGTGAACACTGAATCCTGTGGAAATGAAGTACCAGGATTTGGGGGTGTCACAATTTCTATCTTAATTGTGGATTGACGTTAAAATGGTATTAGTGCATCAAGAGGTGGTTAATACTACTTTCGTGTTCTTGATTAATAAACTGGGATAGTGCATTGAAGTGGAATAAGGGTGTTAAAATCTGAGTGAAGCTTAGGGTGAAATCATAAGTCTAATTCTCCATTAATTGTTTGAAATTTCCAAATTTTGATAATTGTGATTGATGTGTTATTTTAATTACTATGTAATTTAGAATCATTAGTTATAATTACTGAGTTGTTTTGTTTAATAAAATTAGGGTTAATAGGAAATTGGTAATTATAAGTTAAGATTTTTGCTAGTAAGTCTCTGTGGGAACGATACTCTACTTATCACTCTATTACTTGTTGACCACGTATACTTGCGTGTTGTGCGTATATAGATTTTACCCAACGATGATATCTACTATCTTTTATGATTTAAAATGTTTTCATCAATTTTTATTTGAGACTCGACAATAAATAAACCACATCATCGAAGTCATCCTGCATTACGGCCGAGGATATTCATTATATCATTAATGGTCGTTGACTATAGAATAATCACACGGTCATAATCATACCAAAAAGCGTCCATCAATGCACTCTGGACCACCGAGGACTTTTACCACATCATTTATAACATTACAGTCATGATTATCAAGAATAATCCACGGTCATAATCATACCAAGTCCATCCATGCCGTAAGCGAAGATGACTTTCATCCTGATATAAGCATGAGGATGATGACAATGATATAAGAATTCAATAAAACAAGTTCAAGAATTAATTTATCCGAGAAACCAATAACGTCCAAATTGTCAACATGATACTTCTTTGTGGAGTAAAATTCAAGAATGCTCGGAAGAATATTTTCATGAAAAGATCTTTGGATGAAAGCCAAATATCGAGGATATTCCACTAATTTTATGGAGTATAGAAGCTAAAACTTTAACCAAATGAGTATCATAGAATATATGAAGCGCAATGGATTTTCACCCGCCATGTACGGTAATCCACATAGACATATCATTTCCACAATTTAATAAGAAATGAATATGAAGGGTCATTCACCGTCGTGTGGTAATCCATAGAGCGAGTTATTCAGCGAGAATAATAAAGAATGGAATAACGGAAGAATTCACCATGCATGCGATAGTACCGCTTATTAAACAGTTATTCAACGAATAATAAATAATGGAACGAGTCATGCGTAAGCTTACGGATAGGATATTCGATAGAATAATAAATAATGGAACCGGTCATGCGTAAATGCACAGACGGATATTCCAGCGAATAATAAATAATGGAACTAAGTAAATGCGTAAAAGCACGGATAGGATATTCCAGCGAGAACAATAAATAATGGAACCGGGTCATCGTAAAGCACAAGCGAGGATGTTCAATGAGAATGATAAAGAATGGAATAATAGAAGATTTTCACCGTGTATGCGATTACTTGCATAGGCAAAGTTATTCAACATAATAATAAAGAATGGAATAACGGAAGAATTTCACCAAGTATAGGGTAGTCGGCGTATCTGAGGTTATTCAACGAATAATAAAGAATGGAATAATGAAGTTCTCTTCATGAATACAAAAGAAATAATACCCCTTACGAGTCTGACAAATAATATCACTTACCTTAAAAAAAGCTGGATATAGGAGTAGTGAAGTAGTAGAATACTTTTCTTCTTTCTCTCTATAGTTTCTCTCTACAGAGTTTCAAAGTGAATTAAGTAAGAAATAATGAAGGAATGAGCTTTATTTATAGGAGAATGGGTGAATAGTAACTAATTCATGAGCGGTCGAGAATGATTTACTTTTAAGCAGACATTCATATTGATTTACTATGCATTATTAAAAAATATTCTAATAAAATAAAATCTTTTAAATAAAATATAATATATTCTATTTATAATCTAATAAAATGAATAACTTTATAAAAGTATTACATTTTATATAAAAAGATTTTACTATACAAAATACTATGCAGAGCCTTATGCAAATACTATGCATAATAGAATATTATATATTCTATTTATAGTCTAATAAAATAAATAACTTTATAAAAGTATACATTTATATAAAATATTTTACTATGAAAACACTATCTGAGAACTTTATCACAAACACTATGCATAATAGAATATTATATATTATATTTATAGTCTAATAAAATAAATAACTTTATAATAGTATTACATTTTATATAAAAAGTTTTACATTTTATTACATTTATAATAATAATAAAACAAAACTTATCACCTTTATTATAATTCACAATATTAATCGACCAGGTCGTTCACAGGAAAAAGGGGGCTTTCTAATAAGGATTTCTTCCTATTGGCGCAAGTAGGTGACCAAACCTCTCCTTGACAGAACTTCTAGACATCGTTAATATTGCAAATAATAATATTAATAACTTTGTCGTCTCAATTAATATTGATTTAATAATATATAAAATATTGACAATAATTGAATCAAATAACGTGAGATACTATGCAGCAATTACTGTAGCAATAATTGAACAAAATTGAGTGACTTCTCACGTAAGCATCAATAATCAATACGATTGTACTACTTATGCAACCACAGCGTCACTACAAAAAAAATGGGCCTTTAGCAACGATTTTTGAATAGCGACTTTATAAATCGTTGCTAAAAGTATATATTTAGCAACAAAATTTGTCCTTCGTTGCAAATTGTGAGAGCTTTCACTTTTGCAACAAAATTCATAAGTCGTTGCAAAATTTCATTGCTAATTCATTGGCGGGAAAAAATTTCGTTAGAAGTTTGTTGCAAAATTTTGGCCACTTGATTTCCGTCATCGTTGTAGCGAAAGTTTTTTTGTTGCTAAAAATGGGTCTTTAGCAGCGATTTTTCAATCAATGACTTTATAAATGCGTTGCTAAAAGTGTATGTTTTAACTTTGAAACTTGTCCTTTGTTATTGATTATTATGTCGGGGCTTTCACTTTTTACTTGAAATTCATAAGTCGTTGCAAAATTTGAAAACAAAATTAGATTAGAAATTCGTTGCAAAATTTCTAACCACTTGATTTCTCTCTCATCGTAGGCAGCGAAAAAATTTTGTTGCTATATTTAGATTGCCTAATATGGACCACATTCATTTGGCAACAATTTTTATTTTCGTTGCATATCTTATACAACTTTTTGCAACGACTATTAAAATGTTGCCTTAAATTAAGATAATCCCAATAAACATATTTTTATAAGACCATATTCGGTATTCAGAGAATTGTCAAAAAATATTCATATTTAGTATTTAAAAATTATATCCAAATACAAAACATATTTGAACCTGTGACCTATCATTTGAAACTTTGGTCATTTGACCGCTGAAGTAACACAAGTTATCTATTAATATCTTGTAAGGATTAATATTTATATCAAAACATGAGATTTCCTCCAAATATTTCTTTCTTCTCCTTCACTACATACCATTAATATAATCTCAAGATGGTATATACTCTGATAATAATAATAATAATAATAATAATAATAATAATAATAATAATAATAATAACAATAACAATAATAATAATAATAATAAAATAATAGTACTAATATGATAATAATAAAAAATAATAATAATAATAACAATAACAATAACAATAATAATAAAGTTGCACTGATGGTGTGTAAGTTTTTTTAACTCCCATTTTCAAATTCTCCTTTTCTTGACTTGTAATTTTTTTATAATCAAATATTAATTTCTCTTTATATCTTATATTAGAGGGGTATTTGGCAATGACTTATAAGATGGTTAAACTAAGTTATAAGTCATTTGTTATTATTAGTGTTTGTGATAACTTAAATTTTAACTTTTTTTTTACTTATAAGTCATTATTAAATTTTTTTTCATGCTTCATGTCTTTATATTTTTTTATTATTACTATTACTATTACTATTATTATAATTATTATTATATTTACTATTATTATTAATTTTTATTATTATTATTATTAGAATAATTATTACTAATCTTATAATTATTATTTTATTATTATAATAATTATAATTATTACTATTATTATAATTTCTATTATTATTATTATTATTATTATTATTATTGTTGTTGTTGTTGTTGTTGTTGTTGTTGTTGTTGTTGTTGTTGTTGTTATTATTATTTTTATTATTATTGTTACTATTATTATAATAATTATTATTATTACTATTATTATTGTTATTATTACTATAATAATAATAATAATAATAATAATAATAATAATAATTATTATTATTATTATTATTATAATAATTATTATTATTATTATTATTATAATTATAATTGTTAGTATTAATTATAATTATTATTACTATTACTATTACTATTACTATTACTATTACTATTACTATTATTATTATTGTTATTATTAATCATTATTATAATTACTATTATTATTCCTATTACTATTATTATTATAAATTATTATTATAATTATTACAATATTTATAATAGTACTAATAATAAAAAAGCCTGGCCCGACCCGTGGGCTTTTTAAAAAATAAAATAAAATAATGCTCTCCTTGAGAATTGAACTCTAGACCTCCCACTCTCCTTAAACAAATGCTCAAACCAACTAAGCTATAAAGATTTTTTTATTATAAAGTCAGTTACCCGACACTAAAATACTAAGAATACAAATTACATATTTACATCAAATACTAAAAATACTAATTAAAAAAAAACTAAAATACTAAAAAAAAAAATCAAATTAAAAAATACTAAAATTCAAATTATTTTGTTAATTAATCAAAAGAACAAAAATTCAAATTACATCATTAAAATACTAAAATCATAACATATTTACATCATTTACATCATAACATAACATATTATCATATTTACATATTTACATCATAACATATTTACATCATTTAATCAAAATACTAAAATTCAAATACTAAAATACTAAAATTTTACCATAGTTGTATAATATATCAAAATACTAAAATTTTACCATAGTTGTATAACATATCAAAATACTAAAATACTAATTACATATTTACATCAAATACTAATTAAAAAATACTAAAAAATCAAATTAAAAAATACTAAAATTCAAATTATTTTGTTAATTAATCGAAAGAACAAAAATTCAAATTACATCATTAAAATACTAAAATCATAGCATATTTACATCATTTACATCATATCATAACATATTTACGTATTTACATATTTACATATTTACATCATTTAATCAAAATACTAAAATTCAAATACTAAAATACTAAATTTTACTCAAATACTAAAATTTTACCATAGTTGTATAACATATCAAAATACTAAAATTTTACCATAGTTGTATAACATATCAAAATACTAAAAGTCACCTACCCGACACTAAAATACTAATTAAAAAAATACTAAAAAAAATCAAATTAAAAAATACTAAAATCCAAAAAAAATACTAAAATTCAAATTATTTTGTTAATTAATCAAAAGAACAAAAATTCAAATTACATCATTAAAATACTAAAATCATAACATATTTACATCATTTATGTAAGACCCCAACTTATTATAAATAAAATCGAATTTCCTCTAATTATTATTGTGAAAAATAAGGTGTTAAATTGATATAATATTTTGGTTATGGGTGAAATGTGAAAATTTTGCAAAATAAGCAAGTGGTTATAAAATAATCATTGTTGTTAGGGAATATTCGTTTGGTCGTGGAATATTCTTGTTGTCGGGGAATATTCGTACGATGGCGCAGTCATTAGTGGGGTCCATAACAGAATAACTGTCGGATGAAGAAACCGACAAGTTTGAGTTTTTATAAATAACGACGTAGTTGTTACCATTAACACTATTGGAATACGCGGTGGTTAAAATCTGATGTCTGGCGTGGATGCGGTATTTTTAAATTATTGAGTCTTACGTGAAGGCTTTACTCAATAATTATTCACGATAATTCTTGTTGATATTTTATTTTCTTGATTCAATAATTCTTTGCGTTGATATTTTATATTATTGTTGTTTCAATAATTATCACTACGTATTTCCATTATCGGATCAATAATTCATATTATTTGAATAATATTATTAGATAACATTATTGGCAATGTCTAGAAAGTTCTGTCAATGAGAGGTTTGGTCACCTAATTGCGCCCCAGTAAGGAGAAATTCTTATTGGAAAGCCCCCTCTTTCTTGGGAACGGCCTGGTTGTCATAATTGTGATTCTGTAATATTATTTGTGAATAATTAATTATTGATTTATATGATAAGGAAATATTTATTTTATGTGGATATAAATGATGGATATATTTATTTTTATGTGGATAAAAATGAAAGAATTAATGCTGAGGTGTTTTATCAGTATTTTGTCGGTGTAGAGGTATTAAAAATCATCCGTTTGTGGATTTCAAATATTTTATATTTGGAATTTGGAAAAACTCAAAGCTAAAAAGTTGTAGAGAATTCGATTTCAGGCAGAATGGATATAAAATTCTTATTTTTCTGATAAACAGGCTATTTTCTATGAATTACTGAAGTTTCGGAAAATAAAATGATTTTATTAAATTATGGGTGGGACCCACTATTGTTTGACAACATGTGGGCTGCTAAAAATTGTTCAAAGATGGTTGGTATTATTTGTCAACAAAGCATGCGTAGAGGTTGGTGTAATTAATAATATTATTTTATTATTTTAGTCTCCTATGGCGTTCTAGCATTTTCCTATAAATAGACGTTTAGGTTAGAATTGAAAATCACACCAGAAACAAGTTTTCTTTCTCTCTATATTATCGAGTTTATTTTAGTGAGTATTTATATACTTTGAGAGTTCTTTGTTCGAATTACAAGTTTACTTGACTTTCTATCCAGATATTAGATCAAAAGTACCGTTATTTTGAGGTAAGGGATGTTATTTTCTTCGTAAATGATATTATTTTCTTCAATATCATTATGCCGAAATATTGGTTTGAACTTTTTATCAAATTTAGAACTTTTTGTGTCGGGGTTACTATTCACGTATACGACACTATTCACGTATACGACACTATTCACGAATACGGCACTATTCATCGAAAAATGAAATTTTCTTCTTTTTATCCAAGATGTCTATTATGGTTACTATCTTTGATTGTATCCATGTTTTGGTCTTTATTTTTGAATTTTGCTTCAAAATTGGTTATTATGGAGTATTATTGATCTTGAATAAAGCATTATACTGAATCCTTAATATTTGTCCTACATCTTCACTGGATTCATTTTCTTTAAAATATTTTTCATCATCCTCAGTCCTAAATGATGATATTACTGAATATCTTTGGCATGTAGTGCAAAGATGAATGATTAACTGATGAAAATATTTGGCCCGTAGTGCAAAGATTGTAAAACCCCAACTTTTTGAATAAAGATGAATTTTCTATAAATATTATTTTTGAATATTATGGAGTGAAATTGATATAATGTTACAGTTGTGGGTAATATTTATAAATTGTGCAAAGTACGCAAGTTGTTATATAATATTCGTTTGGTCTGGGAATAATCGTTTTAACAAGAAATATTCGTACAACGACACAATCATTGGTGGTCTCCACAACGGAATTATTGTCGGATTGAGAAAACGACAAAAATACTTTATGAAAATAACTGCGGAAGTTTACAGTTAAGCTATTTGAAACACCGTGTTAAAAGAAACAAGAATCTGGCATGGGTTGCATAGTAGCTGCACCGGTATTAATTATTGATGCTTACGTGATAAGTCACTTTCGGTTTTGTTGGTATTATTAATGTAATAATACGAAAATCTTTTTATATAAAATAGAATACTTTTATAAAGTTATTCTATAAATAGAATATATTATATTCT
Organism: Panax ginseng; assembly: GCA_020205605.1. Classification (NCBI taxonomy): domain Eukaryota; kingdom Viridiplantae; phylum Streptophyta; class Magnoliopsida; order Apiales; family Araliaceae; genus Panax; species Panax ginseng. The sequence continues at coordinate 73,273,948 of CM035142.1, read as the reverse complement.
ATTATGCATAGTGTTGCATAATTATGCGCATAGTGTTTTGCATAGTAAAATCTTTATATATAAAAGCAGAATACTTTATAAAGTTATACTTTTTTATTAGACAATAATTAGAATATATTATATTTTATTATGCATAGTGTGTTTGCATAGTGCACGCATCGTGTTTGCATAGTAAAATCTTTTATAAAGTTATTCGTTTTATTAGATTATAAATAGAATATATTATATTTTATTTAAAAGATTTTGCTTTAAATATGGATAGTCAGATTAAAGTAAATCAATACAGATAGTTCATGAGTTAGTTCTTATGCGATCCATTTTTCTATAAATAGAAGCTCATTCCTTCATTATTTTCTTACGAATTCACTGAAACTCTAGAGAGATAAACTATAGAGAGAAAGAAGAAAGTATTCTACTACTTCACTACTTATATATCCAGTACTCTTCTTTTTAAGGTAGAGAATATTATTTGTTGTACTCGTAGGGAGTATTATTTCTTTTGTATTCATGAAGAGAACTTCTGTTATTCCATTCTTTATTATTCTGTTGGAATAACATGTATACGCGGGCTACCCTATACTTGGTGACATTCTTCTATTATTCCGTCTTTACTATTCTTTTGGAATATCCTGTCTGTGCATTTTATGCCGGACCTGATTCTGTCTTTATTATTCTATTGGAATATCACACTGCATGCGTTTTACGTCGAACTTTGGTTAAGTTTTTTATTATTATTACATTTGGAATATCACATGCATGCGTTTACGCATGCGGATTTGATTAAAATCTTATTAGTATACATTGGAATAACTCATACATGCGCAAGTACCACATGCATGGTGATTTACATTGTTATTCCATTCTTTATTATTCTGTTGGAACATCTCGCTTGCGTGTGAATTTACTTTGACTGGTTCCGTTATTTAGTAATACTGTTGGAATAACCTATCTATATGATACCGCATGCATGTTGATTTCTTTTGTTATTCCATTCTTTATTATACTCGGTTGGTTAAAGTTTTGACTTCTATACTCCATGAAATTAGTGGAATATCCTTGATAATTGCGCTTCATCCGATATCTTTTCATGGAAATATTCTTACGAGCATTCTTGAATTTTACTCTATAAAGCAAAGATCATGTTGACAATTTGGGCGTTATTGGTTCTTGGACAAATTAATTCTTGAACTTGTTTTATTGAATTCTTATATTATTGTCATCATCCTCATATTTATATTTTTTGAAAGTCATCATACATTTTGTAGTGCATAGATGGACTTGGTGTGATTATGACCGAGAGATTATTGATTGTAATCATGACCGTAATGTTACAAATGATGTGGTAAAAGTCCTCATTGGCTGTGAAGTGCATTGATGGGCCGGTTGTTGGCATGATCATGACCATTAATGAATACACAAATATTCTTGGCCCATAGTGCATGGATAATTGTGGTCGTGATACTAAAGAATATCCTTGGTCAGTAGTGCGGGGTGATTCGATGATGTGAATTGTTTATTAAAATTTGAGTCTCGTGATAAAAGTCATGAAAAACCTTTTAAATCATAGAAGATAGTAGATTTTATTCTCTACTTGACTCTTCTAATGGATTGCTTATTCTTCTGGCGTTAAACTTGATGTTTGTTATATTTTATCGGTTTCACCTTTGTTGAAGGCTAATGATAATTTATTCGCATTATCTTAGTCATAATATTTCTTCTTGGGCTAGTTGAGCTCACCCTTTCTTTTCCTTTGTTCTCTTGAAATGAGAGCGTGGGCTGGAGACGAGTCGGGGAGCGGAGTGATGGTGGGATGATAGTATTAGCTAGTAGTCCTCACTATTCTGTTAAATAGTGTGACAATAAATATAATGAGGACTTATTCTGAGGGTGGATATTGTCTAAAAGATAGTATTTGTATTAAAACTCATAGCTCTCTTGTTGTATATTAAAGATTGTATTTGTATTATGTACCATGTATTTGGCGACTCAGAATAGGTGATGTATACCTATTTTGGGGGCGTCATGATTAGTATCGAGCTTAGGGATATAATCCACAGCTAAGATGTGAGACTAGAACTAGGAGTGAGAGGCGGGGAATTCCTTCGCTAGTATGACCTACCTAAGTTTATTTGGTATTTAATTGGTCGGTCAAAGTATAGGGATAATATGTTATATGTTAATTAACCTTTGTTTTGTGGCAGTATCTGAAAATGAAATCTGAGAATGTTGAGAATAACAATGGAGCACAAGAGACCATTGAGTCTCCACATATCAATAATCAGGAGAATGTGCATCAGGAAGGCGACAATCCTCATACAAACAACAACAACACTGACCAAATGATGAATGATGGATTATTCAGAGGCTTTATGCAATTCATGCAACATCAGGCGAGAGCGGCTCCTGTCCAAAATATAGGTGGAAACACTGGAAACTCTCGGACGATCACCGCTAAACAGTTCAAGGAGCTGGGACCATCGGAGTTTATTGGAGAGCCAAAACCACTTAAGGCGGAAGCATGGATAAAGCAGATCACCAAGATATTTGATGTCTTAGGATGCTCCGAGGAGCAAAAGGTTCCCTTCGCCACCTTCATATTGCGTGAAGAGGCGATTCTTGGTGAGAATCGTAAAACATACCCGACTGGCCTTTCAAGATGTCTTGGGAGAAGTTCCAAGAGCTATTCAACGACAAGTACTTTCCCGAGAGTATTCGTCACATGAAAGAAGTGGAGTTTATCAAATTGGAACAAAACAATATGGCCAAGTGTCATGATACGAGGCTAAATTTGCGGAGTTATCCGGTTTGCATCCCATTTGGTCGATAATGAGGAGCGAATGATGTGAATGTTTTTAAGAGGTTTGAAACCGGAGATACGTCAATATCTTATTTCTCATAAACTGTGTTTGTACTTAGATGTTGTAAATAGGGCTCGATTATTGGAGCGCAGTAACGAGTCAACGCAATGAAGAGAAAGCGGTGGCGGCATGAAAATATCGGTGGTATCGATCATCGAAGCGGTGACAACAAGCGTGGAGGAATTAACATGCCGAAATGGTAACCACTTCGGTGGTAATCATGGCAAGATAGTAAAATGGACATTTCAAAAAAAAGGAGATTCAACAATGATGGAAGGGCGTCAACGGCAAAGACCCGTTGTTAAGGAAGGAGAGCGACCACCTATCATATGCTTCAAATGCGAGAGGGAGGACACATCGACCCCAAGCTAGCGATGATAGTCAAAGCATGTTATAATTGTGGAAAGAAGGTCACTAGCCCGATTTTGTCGTTCACCGAAGACAAGTTCACCGAGGATGGAGGCACCAAAGGCCGTCCCAGAAAAGTCAAAGCCGGTAGTGCAAGGGAGAGCGTTTGTAGTGACCTCCCAGAATGCAAAGAACCCGAATGAGGTCATCACGGGTAAGCTTATCATAAACTCTAGCGAAGTCTATACCTTATTTGATACCAGTTCTACCCATTCTTTTATTTCTCCTACTTGCGCTCAACGATTAAATTTGACTTCGGAGAAATTAGACTTTGACTTGTCTATAGAAACTCCGTTGGGAGAAACCTTCATTACATCCACTGTTTATAAGTCTTGTTTGGTTCAAATCGGTACCCTCACAATACCTGTCGATCTTATTTCATTAAAAATACTTGCATTTGATTTGATTCTAGGGATTAATTGGTTAACTACTCATCATGCTAAAATTAATTGTTTTCGTAAGGTTTTTAGCTTTCATATTCCTAATCAACCTATTATGCGAATTCAAGCGACCAAACCATTAAAATCAATCACGGTCATCTCAAGCCATAAAGTTATTCATTTATTGAAAAACGAATGTCAAGCTTTCTTAGCCCATGTCATAGATCTAAACAAAAATACGTCAGCTTTGAATGATATTTCTATTGCTAATGAATTTCCTGACGTATTCCCTGAAGAAATTCCTGGCCTACAAAACCCATTTCCAAAGCCCCATATCGAATGGCTCCTATTGAACTTCAGGAGTTAAAGACTCAACTGCAGGAATTGTTAGACATTGGCTTTATTTGTCCTAGTACTTCTCCTTGGGGTGCTCTTGTTACATTCGTGAAGAAGAAAGATGGGAGTATGCGACTTTGTATTGATTATCGGGAGTTGAATCATGTCACCATCAAAAATAGGTACCCATTGCCCGCGTATTGATGACTGTTTGACCCGATTGCTGAGGAGCAAATTCTTTTCAAAGATTGATCTTCATTACGGATATCACCAATTAAAGATTAGAGCAAGTGACATTCCAAAGGCGACTTTGGGAACTCGATGCGGGCATTATGAATTTCTAGTCATGTCCTTTGGATTGACTAATGCTCCTGCTACCTTTATGGATATGATGAACCAAGAGTATTTAAGGAATATTTGGATCACTTTGTGGTCGTCTTTATTGATGACATCCTTATTTATTCGAAAAGCCATGAAGATCATGAGCAACACTTTGAGGTGATACTCAAAAGCCGTGAATACAAGCTTTATGCCAAGTTGAAGAAATCTGAGTTACTGTCTTGAGGAAGTAGCATTCCTTGGGCACGTGGTATCAAGTCATAGAATATCATTGACCCAACAAAGATTGAAGCTATTCAAAGCTGGGAGCAACCTAAATTAGTGACCGAAGTACGTAGTTTTCTTAGCTTAGCTGGTTATTATCGGAGATTCATAGAATGGTTTTCTCGAATCGCTACTCCACTAACTCAGCTGACTTGGAAAGATACAAAGTTTGGTTGGAGCGAGGAATGTGAGAAGAGTTTTCAAGAACTCAAGAGGAGACTCATTTCAGCACCTGTTCTGACAATACCATCTGGTTCAGAGGGATTTGTCATCTATAGTGATGCTTAGGGCAAAGGGTTAGGATGTGTTCTCATGCAACATGGGAAAGTCATAGCCTATGCCTCACGATAACTCAAAGAATATGAGAGGAATTATCCTACTCATGATCTAGAGTTGGCAGATGTTGTCTTCGCACTAAATATTTGGAGGCATTACTTGTATGGGAGAAAGTGGAGATCTTTACGGATCATAAAAGCCTCAAATATTTCTTCACTCAAAAGGAACTCAACATTCGATGTGACACCCCCAAATCCGGGTACTTTGATTCCACGGATTTGGTGTTCACTGTACAAATATCATCTATCTATCTACCCATCATAAATGCAAACCATGCAATAGATAGAAATAAAATCTTCCCTTTATAGGGTTACAACATCTGAATTATAAACATAATCCCATGTTAAACTAACCTTAAAAAGCTGTGCGAAAATATAAACAATAAGTCTTAAACAACATCATTAACTCAAGTCTAACATAAATACATCATCAACTAAAATAACAAGTCTTCATCATTTGCTAACTTTGCCCTTGCCGTTACTAGTGGAAGGTTCATCAGTTCTTTCGTTCTTAAGCAATGTTATTAATAAGCAAGAGTGAGCACTAATGCCCACAAGTATAATAATGAAATAACGATTATAATAACATGCGAGTAAATCAAAGACATACGAATAAAAACTCAACTTTTGAATCAAGAATGAATAACAAGAATCAAAAGAATTACGAGGGTCATACGACCTTGAACTATGTCCCTAGGTTATCAAGGGTTATACTTGAAACCTTTAACGATCAATAAGACTATGGACCTTTTCTACTCGTACTTAGGGGATCGTACTTAGTACCCATCTATGCACAATATCTTAACGCTAACGATAAGTAAATCCCTTTGCGAGGTTGTTCATCTCGGATTTGACATTCGAGTCGCACCAAAGGGAGTTTGGTTTGGATAATTTAATAAGGGTTACGAAAATTTAGAACGTTCATCAACTAAGGACTAGTTGAATAAATAAAGTTCACTAGTCTAATAAGGTTCAACAATAATGATATTCGATTTGAATAATAATCTCAAGAAGTATCTGATAGGACAATTATTGTATAAGCTGAATCATGCTTTGAAAAGATAATAAATCTTTAATATAACAATTTGAACTTGAATAATAGAAATGATAATTTACTTGAGGTAACTAATAACTTGAACAATAATGACAAGTAGGGTTAGGAAACTTGCCTCGTGCGTAGATTACACTTTAACTAAGCACGTTCTTTGAATTTAATCCTACATACCATTCACATTCACAATACCAGTTAATTATAACTTAACTAATCATCATAAATTCATTCTCTTTGTCTACTTTGATTATTGACTATACTTAGTCAAATTACCACTTTGTCACATAATTTGTACTTCATGAATTATCAAGATAATTATGTATTCAATAATTCAATCCACATGCAATTATGTTATTTACATGTTAAACAACTATTTTAACATCTCATTATACTTCTAACATATTTACATGTTCATTAAATTAATTTACTAACACATTGTTAGACTTAAACATTTTAAAAATTACATTTCTGAACTTTCTGGAGAGTGGCGTTGCGGCGCCACTTTTATATGATCTTTGGCGTTGCGTGCTTGATGGCTATGCTTGATCGGGGCTATTGGCTGACTGCGATGTACCGGTGGCTATGACTCGAGACTTAGTCTTTCTTGGTAGCAGTGGTGGCTATATTTGCCTTGGATTTCGATTACAGAGTTTAGCATGCATATTTGAAACTCAGACTTTGATTCCCAGTTCGAGAAGAACACAGAGTTCAACGAAAAGGACAATAAATAATCATTAATTTCACTAAATTAACATACCCACATGCTACGATATATACATCATCATTACCCAACAATTATAGAACGATTTTAACCCATTAAAACACATAATCACAGAGTTTAAGCATGCAATTTCACTGACTTTGATGTTCTTGAAGGTTTTGAAAATAAAACATGAAAATTATCACTACGGATTCGTTATAACACCGAATCCGTTTATTTAAACATTGGTCTCTTCGTATCAACATGCATAACAATATACGAATGTAAAATTTAGGGATAATATATGATTAACACATGAAATATCACGTATAAGGCCATATGGCCAAAACCCAAACTCTGTAATTTTGAAAAACATATACGACATGTATTTTAATGAAACAGATGATATGGTTTGCAAAATATATATATAATTAAATATGATTTGATAACATCTTAACCTATATATGCACATAAGCCTTACAATTTCCCATCGTAGAGACTTTACAGAAAATTGTGAAAGCCATTTTTATCAAAACTTAAATAACGTAACTTGTAAATTTGGGAAGGAGAATTACCCAGAGTATAATTTAGAAGAGGTGATCAATGATGATCCTTTCACAATAATTGTTAACTACCCACTCACAATTTCTCTCAATCTCAATATTTCTCTTTGATAATTTCTCAAATTCTCTCCTTCTCTGTTTTTCCAGACTTAGAAACAATAAGGAAATGAGGCGTAAATCATAAAGCTGGCGCATTATGGTGATTAACCCGATCATGGATGCTCGCATCCAACCACTACTAGGGCCTTGTTTGGCAACCCTTAATTGATTCAAAGTCATTTAATTTAATAAAAGCTTTATAATATAGTTTAAATCATGTCACACCCAATTCAAATATCTTATTTATTTTAATATAAAATAAATATAATAATTTCTCATAAATTCACATAGTCACATAATTAATTTTCTCATTAATTAATTATATCAAATTATTAAATCTCAATTAATTATTACATTAATTAAATAACATTTAGGCTTATTAAATATTTCTTTTAATTGATAAGCTTACATAATTACATACTTGAATAATAAATATCCTCCACATTAATTGAATAAATATAACACATATAATTAAATTAATCTACCACAATTGCATCAATTAATTATTTAATCCAATAATTAAATCATCGAAAAATATTTATTTAATTCAATAAATATTAAAATTAATTTTACAAAATCTCGTTCGTCACATCTTTCCCCCCTTAAAAGGATTATGTCCCCAGAATCATGACTCAATAAATTTGACCCGTTACATTCTCCCCCCCCCCCCCCACCTTACAAAGATTACATCCCTAGATAATCGCTTTACATAATTAAGTAAATAAATGAGGGTAATTCTTCATCATATTCTCTTCGAGTTCCCACGTAGCTTCTTCAGCGTTGTGGTTCCTCCAAATTACCTTAACAGAAGGTATAACTTTATTTTTGAGAACTTGTTCTTTTCGGTCAACGATTTGGACAGGAATTTCTTCGTAAGATAAGTCTTTCTCAAAATGCAGGGGTTCGTATTCAATTACATGCTTGTAATCGGCTTTGTAGGGTCATAACACAGAAACATGGAAGACGTTGTGGACATTCTCGAGTTCAACGCTACCTCGTACGCGACTTCTCCGATTCTACGTAATACTTCAAATGGTCCAATGAATCTTGGACTCAAGTTTCCTTTCTTTCTAACCTGATCTTTCCCTTCTAAGGAGAGACCTTCAAGAAAACATAACTACCTAATTCAAACTCGATATTTTTACGATGTGGATCAGCGTATTTCTTCTGTCGATCTTGAGCCGCTACCACTTGTGTTCGAATAACTTTGACTATTTATATTGTCTGTTGTACCAATTCTGGCCCTAGCAATTGCCTTTCACCAACTTCATCCCAGTAAAGCGGAGTTCTGCATTTTCTGCCATATAATGCTTCGTAAGGCGGCATGCCAATACTAGCGTGGTAACTGTTGTTGTAGCCGAACTCTACTAACGATAGGTGATCATCCCAATTTCCTTTGAAGTCCATCACACAGGCTCTTAGCATATCTTCTAATGTTTGAATTATTCGTTCGCTCTGTCCGTCTGTTTGAGGGTGATAAGCTGTGCTCATTCGCAATTGCGTACCCATGCATTCCTGAAGGCATTTCCAAAAATTTGACGTGAAGCGCGGATCCCTATCTGAAATAATTGATACCGGAACTCCGTGCCTCGAAACAATCTCTTTTACGTATAGCCTCGCCAACTGATCTAAGTTAAATCTGATTTTGATCGGAAGGAAGTGTGCGGATTTCGTCAGTTGGTCAACGATAACCCATACTGCGTCGTAGCCTTTCTGAGTCGTCGGAAGGCCAACCACGAAGTCCATTGTAATATGTTCCCATTTCCATTCTGGGATCTCTAACGGTTGTAGCAATCCACTCGGTCTCTGATGTTCCGCTTTCATTTTCTGACAGGTCAGACACTTGGCAACACATTCTGCAACATCATATTTCAAATTCGGCCCTTTGGCTCCCTAAAGACTAAAGAAATGGAGAAAAAAGGGGGGGAGAAATGCTGTTGAAGATCTTGGTACTACCAGGGTGAATCGAATATCGTGAACTATAAGCCTCGCTCAAAATTTCTTCCTTAATCTCTTGTACTGTCGGAACCCAAATTCTACTTTCAAATCTCAGTATTCCTTCCTTATCCATCTTAAATCTCAGTTCAGTTCCTTTAGATATCTTCTTTGTCACCTTTTTACATTCTTAAATCACGAAGGTGAGCCTCCTTTACTTTATCTAGTAGAGTTTATGCAGTTGCATACGAAATATTTTCTCATCAATTTCCATAGGATACTTCACCTCTAACTCCGGTTTCTCCATCTACGAAATTAGCTCCTCTGAGCGATTAACATCATCAATTTCTCACGACCCTTTCTACTCAAGGCATCGACAACCACATTTGCTTTACGGATGGTATAAAATCTCACAATCGTAATCTTAATTAATTCCAACCATCTTCTTTGGCGATATTCAAATCATACTGCGTATATATTTTAGACTCTTGTGGTGTAGTATATATTTCACACTTCTCCCCGTAGAGATAGTGCCTCCTAATTTTCAAAGCAAAAACAACTGCAGCTAACTCCAAGTCATGGGTCGGGTATCCCTTCTCGTAATCCTTCAATTGTCGTGATGCATACGCAATGACTTTGCCGTTTTGCATCAGCACACAACCAAGTCCTTTATGCGACGCATCACTATAAACAACAAAATTTCATGTATCATCCGGAAGAGATAACACATGTGCCGTACTCAATCTCTTCTTCAATTCTTGAAAGCTTTCCTCACACTTATCCGTCTAAACAAATTTCACAGCTTTCCGAGTTAAATTTGTTAACGAAGTTGTGATCTTGGAAAAATCTTGAATGAATCTTCTATAATATCCTGCTAATCTAACGAAACTTCTTACTTCCGACGGCGTTCTCGACTGATCCCAGTTAATCACGGCTTCTACTTTGGATGGATCTACCGAAATTCCGTTTTTATCGATCATGTGCCCAAGAAATTGTCTTCGTTCAATCCAAAATTCGCATTTCGAAAACTTGGCATACAACTTTTCCCTTCTCAATACTTCCAACGTTAATATCAAATGCACTTCGTGTTCTTCCTTAGTTTTCGAATAAACCAAAATGTCATCTATAAATACCACTATGAACTTATCCAAAAATGGCTTAAACACACCATTCATGTGACAACCCCAAAATAGGTCCATACCATCCAACCTATTCTGAGTCACCAAATACATGGTATAGAAAATAACTACAACTTTATTACAACAATTGTCGTACAAAATACAACAACACATATGCTGTGAGTTTGGATACAAATATATACCAAATGTGACACATGTCCCAACCGTGGACAACACCTCACAATGACACCTTACATAAAGGTATAGTCAAAAACTGTTTTAGAAATTAAAATCTTTGGGAAGTGCTCAAGGAAACCTTCATACATGGGAGGCCATGCGTCTAGGTTATGATAGATATCATATGGCCACAGAATTATCCTTGGTTGACCCAATAGACCCCAAAGAAAAATGAGAAGATTACTATCATATTCTTTCCAATGGTGAGTCTTCTCTTGACATATCATTAGCTCCACTGTCTCTAATTGAGAATTATACTTCAAACAAACACCAAGATCATATAGGTAGTCTTGGCGTAGATATCTGTGATGAAGTGGATGTGCATAACCCTGTCTTATGATGACACGAGGTTGTATGTCTTTAGACATCTTGTATGATAGTGGCAAAACACCCTTCCAACGTTGGGTTCACTTCACCCTATTTGATTCACCAAATATAACTACTAAATGATGACCAACACTTTTCTATACTGCTTAGGGAGAACCTCCACAGCTAGAGACCACCGATTCTATTCCTTGTTACCCCAGCTCGCATTGACTACACTCTTATTACCTGAAAGGAATTGTGAAGCAAAAGGGTGAGCACAACTAGCTCAGTAAGAATATCACAACTAAAGATAATTAAATTATCAATAGCCTTCATCAGTAATAAATCAGAGATTTAGAACATATGGTAGATGATAAAACTTTTCAACCATAGTTGCAGCGGAACGAGCAATCCATTAGAAGAGTCAAATAGACCATAAAATCTATTATCTTCTCCATGTTAAAAGTCCACCAACAATGTTTAATCCCTGTAACATCAATCAACAATTCCTGTCCACAATCATATGAATAACTCATAATCATAATTGTAGTTCTAAATTCCTTTTCTCATCTAGGACAAAGATAATTTTCATCACCTGAAACATCAAAGATCATGGTTATATCAAATCACAGTTCCTATTCATAATCATACTAATAAATTCATCTTTGCACTACGGGCCAAAGATATTCATTAACAGTTCATCTTTGCACTACAGGCCAAAGATATTTAACAACAAGTCATCTTTGTACTATGGGCCAAAGATATTCAACAACAGGACATCTTTGCACTACGTGCCAAAGATATTCAACAACATGTCATCTTTGCACTACGGGCCAAAGATATTCATATCTCAAAGAAATACATAATCATTTCAGAATTTATATAAACCATAATTATAACCATGTTGATCAATTCACCTTTGCACTTAAGCTAAAAATATTCAATTGTAAATTCAATGGTCATGATCATACTAGTCACAATTCAACTTTGCACTACTGGCCAAAGAGAACCCATAGTCATGATCATACCAATAATCTACCCATCTTTACACTCAAGTCAAAGAGAAATTCCATCACCAGGGTTATAAAAATGTTATATATGATAATAAAAATAATATGATCAACAACTGTACTTAATCTCAAGAGCAATATTCATAAATCAACGATAATTTGGTCAGAAAAAGAAACCAACTTTGTCGTGAATAGTACCCATGAATAGTAACTTGTGAATAGTAACTCATGAATAGTAACTCGTGAATAGTAACGCCGACTCAAAAAGGTAGAAATTCCACAATAAAATCCATTCTAATATGTCAGTATAATGATATTGAAATAATAACATCATTATGAAGAATATAACATCCCTTAATATCCCTTACTATCCCTTACCTCAAAAGAGCAGCACTTCTGACTGGATATCGGATATGACGCTGAAGGAAACTTGCACTGAAGAATAGCAACTCACCAAGTATCTAAATACTCACAAAATACATTCGATAATCTAGAGAGAGAAAGAGAGAAGGCTTATGTTTCTGGTGTGATTTTCAATTCTAACTTAGCCCTCTATTTATAGGAAAATGTTAGCACGCCGAAGCAGACTTGACCTGCTACCAGATGGCTTTACCTGCTACTATTCCACCCACCAAAAATCAGCCATCTTCTTCAACAACCAAGAGTGGGGCCCACTCAATTCTAGAATTTTCCACCAAAACCTAATTTCCGAATCAGTTACCTCTTAAAATTCATAACAAATTATACGCTCATTTTTAACGGTTCAAAATTTGTGGACATATACTCAACTTATATATGTATAACATATCCAAAAATTACAACGATCCAACGGTCGGATTAAATATTATAACTCACACAATAAAGCTGTAAGAACACCGATTTGATCTTTTAATACCTCCAATCCGACAAAATACTAATAAAATATCTCAACATTAATTCCTTCATTTATAACCACATAAATAAATCCATCATTTATATCCACATCAAATAAATATTTCCTTATCATATGAATCAATAATTAATTATTCACAAATAATATTACAGAATCACATTTATGACAACCAGTACATTCTAGGAAAGAGGGGCTTTAGATAAGGATCTCTCCTTACTAGTACGCAATCGGGTGCCCAAACCTCTCCCCACAGCGAACTTTCTAGACATTGCCAATAATGTTATCTAATAATATTATTCAAATAATATGAATTATTGATCGATAATGGAAGATATCGTGCGATGACAATTATTGAAACAACAATAATATAAAATATCAACGCATCAATTATTGAATCAATAAAAATAAAATATTGAATAAAGAATTCTTCGTAACAATTATTGAGTAGTGCCTTCTACGTAAGAATCAATAATTCAACAATACTGTAATACCTCTGGTATCTTCTTTATGCAATAGCAGCGTAATTCGTATTTTAACCACGGGTATTCCAGCGATGTTAGCGGTAACAACTACGTAGTTATTTATAAAAACTAAATTTTGTCGTTATCTTCAGGTAAGCGAGTTATTACATTATGGGGCCCTAAATGGTCGTGGCCAGTAAATGCGAATATTCCCCGGCGGAAGAATATTCCACGACTAAACGAATATTCCCCGACAACAATAAATATTTTATAACCACTTGCGTATTTTGAAAAATTTTCATATATTACCCTTAACTTTAACCTTTTATCAATTTAACCATTTCTTGAATAGAAAAATTGAATACTTTTATTTCATAAAATTAGAGGTCTTATAATCTCCCCTCCTTATGAAATTTCGTCCCCGAAATTGACGTAACTAGTATTTCAAAGAGTTGAGAATACCTTGCTTTCATTTGATTCCATCTTCCCTGTCATCATGATTTCTCCATTCTTTCATCTCACGTATTTTGGATATCATTCTTGAATACTGACTTCAAAACAAGGGTTAATTAAACAAATTAATATATCGCATAATATCCCGATATTATGGTGACCAACAAATAAGCTTAGGTAGGATACCACTAGCGAAGGATTTACTTATCTCTCCTCTAGTTTTATTCCCGATCTCCGCTTGGAGATCATATCCCTAAGCTCGATACCAAATGTGACAAATGTCCCATCGTTGGACAACACCTCACATTGGTACCTATCGGTTTACCTGCCATGAGCGGTGTCCCCTACGGAGAGTGCGGCTGCCGGTGCATCCCCCATCAACGAAGTCACCCGGTGAGAGGCTTGGGGCTCTTTACTTATAGCTCTGATACCAAATTTGACAACCCCAAAATAGGTCCATACCATCCAACCTATTCTGAGTCGCCAAATATATGGTACAGAAAACAACTACAACTTTATTACAACAATTGTCGTACAAAATACAACAACACATATCTTTGTGAGTTTGGATACAAATATATACCAAATGTGACACATGTCCCAACCAAGTGGGATGAGACCTCGCGATGACACCTTACATAAAGGTATAGTCAAAAATTATTTTAGAAATTAAAATCTTTGGGAAGTGCTCAAGGAAACCTTCGTACATCGGAGGCCATGCGTCTAGGTTATGATAGATATCATATGGCCACAGAATTATCCTTGGTTAACCCAATAGACCCCAAAGAAAAACAAGAAGATTACTATCATATTCTTTCCAATGGTGAGTCTTCTCTTGACATATCATTAGCTCCACTGTCTCTAATTGAGAATTATACTTCAAACAAACACCAAGATCATATAGGTAGCACGCGTAGATATACTCGATGAAGTGGATGTGCTGACCACGTCTTATGATGACACGAGATTGTATGTCTTTAGACATCTTGTATGATAGTGGCAAAACACCCTTCAAACGTTGGGTTCGCTTCACCCTATTTGATTCACCAAATATAACTACTAAATGATGACCAACACTTTTCTATACTGCTTAGGGAGAACCTCCACAGCTAGAGACCACCGTTCTATTCCCTTGTTACCCCCGCTCGACCGAGCTACATTCTTATTACCTGAAAGGAATTGTGAACCAAAGGGTGAGCACAACTAGCTCAGTAAAGAATATCATGACTAAAGATAATTAAATTATAAATAGCCTTCATCAGTAATAAATCAGAGATTTAGAACATATGGTAGATGATAAAACTTTTCAACCATAGTTGCAGCGGAACGAGCAATCCATTAGAAGAGTCAAATAGACCATAAAATCTATTATCTTCTCCATGTTAAAAGTCCACCAACAATGTTTTATCCCTGTAACATCAATCAACAATTCCTGTCCACAATCATATGAATAACTCATAATCATAATTGTAGTTCTAAATTCTTTTTTTCATCCAGGACAAAGATAATTTTCATCACCTGAAACCTCAAAGATCATGGTTATACCAAATCACAGTTCCTGTTCATAATCATACTAATAAATTCATCTTTGCACTACGGGCCAAAGATATTCATTAACAGTTCATCTTTGCACTACAGGCCAAAGATATTTAACAACAAGTCATCATTGTACTACGGGCCAAAGATATTCAACAACAGGTCATCTTTGCACTACGGGCCAAAGATATTCAACAACATGTCATCTTTGCACTACGGGCCAAAGATATTCATATCTCAAAGAAATACATAATAATTTCAGAATTTATATAAACCATAATTATAACCATGTTGATCAATTCACCTTTGAACTTAAGCTAAAAATATTCAATTGTAAATTCAATGGTTATGATCATACTAGTCACAATTCAATTTTGCACTACTGGCCAAAGAGAACCCATAGTCATGATCATACCAATAATCTACCCATCTTTACACTCAAGTCAAAGAAAAATTCCATCACCAGGGTTATAAAAATGTTATATATGATAATAAAAATAATATGATCAACAACTGCACTTAATCTCAAGAGCAATATTAATAAATCAACGATAATTTGGTCAGAAAAAGAAACCAACTTTGTCGTGAATAGTACCCGTGAATAGTAACTCGTGAATAGTAACTCATGAATAGTAACTCGTGAATAGTAACTCATGAATAGTAACTCGTGAATAGTAACCCTGACTCAAAAAGGTAGAAATTCTACAATAAAATTCATACCAATATGTCAGTATAATGATATTGAAATAATAACATCATTATGAAGAATATAACATCCCTTAATATCCCTTATTATCCCTTACCTCAAAAGAGCAGCACTTCTGACTGGATATCGGATATGACGCTGAAAGAAACTTGCACTGAAGAATAGCAACTCACCAAGTATCTAAATACTCACAAAATACACTCGATAATCTAGAGAGAGAGAGAAAGCTTATGTTTCTGGTGTGATTTTCAATTCTAACTTAGCCCTCTATTTATAGGAAAATGTAAGCACGCCGAAGCAGACTTGACCTGCTACCAGATGGCTTTACCTGCTACTATTCCACCCACCAAAAATCAACCATCTTCCCAACAACCAAGAGTGGGGCCCACTCAATTCTAGAATTTTCTACCAAAACCTAATTTTCGAATCAGTTACCTCTTAAAATTCATAAAAAATTATACGCCATTTTTAACGGTTCAAAATTTGTGGACATATACTCAACTTATATATGTATAACATATCCAAAAATTACAATGATCCAACGGTCGGATTAAATATTATAACTCACACAATAAAGTCGTAAGAACAGATTTGATCTTTTAATACCTCCAATCCAGGACAAAATCATCGATAAAATACCCCAACATTAATTCCTTCATTTATAACCACATAAATAAATCTATCATTTATATCAACATCAAATAAATATTTCCTTATCATATGAATCAATAATTAATTATTCACAAATAATATTACAGAATCACATTTATGACAACCAGGCTGTTCCTAGGAAAGAGGGGGCTTTCCGATAAGGATCTCTCCTTACTGGCGCGCAATTAGGTGACCAAACCTCTCCTTGACATAACTTTCTATACATTGCCAATAATGCTATCTAATAATATTATTCAAATAATATGAATTATTGATCTGATAATGGAGATCCTTGTGCGTTGACAATTATTGAAACAACAATAATATAAAATATCAACGCATCAATTATGAATCCATAAAAAATAAAATATTGAGCGATAATTCCGTAACAATTATTGAGTAGTGCCTTCTTCACGTAAGAATCAATAATTCAACAATCATGTGTGTAATACCGTGTGCTTCTTTGTGCAACCACGCGTATTCATCGTATTTTAACCAAAGGTATTCCAACAAGTGTTAATCTGAATAACAACTTCACGCAGTTATTTATAAAAACTAAATTTTGTCGTTATCTTCATCAAGCTTATTATTCATTATGGGGCCCACAAATGGTCGCTACTGCCAGTAAATACGAATATTCCCAGGCGTAAGAATATTCCACAACTAAACGAATATTCCCCGACAACAATAAATATTTTATAACCACTTGCGTATTTTGAAAAATTTCATGTATTACCCTTAACTTTAACCTTTTATCAATTTAACCATTTACTGAATAGAAAAATTGAATACTTTTATTTCATAAAATTTGGGGTCTTACAATTCATTAGTCCCATAAATGTTACAGGAGCATTCGTAAGACCAAACGACATTACTAAAAATTCGTAGTGATCATATCGCGTTTTGAACGCTGTCTTCGGTACATCCTCTGGGCTTACCTTCAGTTGATGATAACCGCTTCTCAAGTCTATCTTGGAAAAGTATCTCGCTCCCTTCAATTGATCAAATAGGTTGTCGATCCTCGGTAATGGATATATGTTCTTAATCGTGACCTTATTCCGTTCTCTGTAGTCAATGCAGAGCAGCATCGATCCGTCCTTCTTTTTCACAAACAACACCGGCGATACGCTTGGTTGAATGTACTTCTTGTCCAACAATTCTTGTAGTTGTACCATTAGTTCTTTCATCTCTACAGGTGCCATTCGATATGGTGCCTTCGATATTGGAGTAGTTCCGGGCGCCAAATCAATCACGAAATCTACCTCTCTATCTGGTGGAAGTCCTGGTAAATCGTCTGGAAATACGTCGACGAAGTCCCTCACAATCGGTATTTCTTCTACCTTCGGATTCTCTTTTCGACTGTCGACTATGTAAGCTAAGTATCCTACACAGCCTTATCTTAATAACTTTCGGGCCTGCATCATCGTCAGACAACTTCGCTTGTGCAAGGCGACTTCTTTACCATAAAATACAACCTTTGATTTGAGTCATAAGGTTATCGCTTCTTTGGCAATCAATTCTGACCCGTAATTGAATAACCGATCCATTCCCAAAATAACGTCAAATTCCCAAGTCGAATAGGGATAAGATCTCGTTCATGATATTACCCTTAATATCCACTCTACAGTTCTTATGCACGTATTCACAGGGATTATTTCTCTATTTGCAATTTCTATGTTCATGGGGTAATCCAATTCATCCTTAGGCAAATCTAAATTCTTGGCAAAGTCATCGGATATAAAGGAACAAGTAGCACCCGAATCAAATAAAACATAAGCATTAATTTTATTGATCGGAATGATACCGACACCACATCACGGATTGAATCGCATCTGCATGCAGTCATGTTGAAAGTCTGGCGATCGATTCGGTTTATTACAGTTAGTCCGGTGATGGTTAAGGCATTTCCACCGTTGTTTCCCGGTTTCCTCCGATCCCGACCCTCCGATCCCTACTTAGGACAGTCTCTTGCTAGATGGTCCTTCGAACCACAAGTAAAACAAGCACCCTTCTTTGGGTTTGGATAGTTTTTGGTGCTATGTGGCCTTCTTGACCACAATTGTAGCACACTCTTTTTCTTTCATACAAACTCCCGGATGGGCTTTCCTTGAGTCGGGCATGCTTGATTCTTTTCTTCCGATTACCTTGCTAATTTCCGATCTTTGTTGTCGTTCCACCTTTTCTTCTGGTTGAAATTTCCACCTCCTGTGCCACTTCCACTGGCCTTGTTATTAATTTCACCTTCACTCTTCTTCTTCTTCTTCTGATCCTGATTGTACTTGGTCACCGCATCGCTTCCACCTTCAGCGAGGATGGCCTTTTCCAATACTCCAGCAAACGTGGTTAACTGAAACATTGATACCTTGCTGTACACCCAAGGCTTTAGTCCTTGCTCAAACCGTCTCTCCTTCCTCTCATCCGTGTGAACTTGATACGGGGCGAATCTCACTAACTCATTGAATTTTTCCGCATAATCAGGTACGCTCATATTTCCCTGCTTCAACTCTAGAAATTGAACCTCCATATGGTTCTGTGAACTAGTCAGGAAATACATTTCGAAAAACATCTCCTTAAATCTCTCCCACGTAATTACACCTTCACCTCCTCGCACTTTGTTTGTTTGCCACCAGTAGCTAGCCTCAGACTTCAGCATAAACGTTGCAAAAGAGTCTTCTGGTCCTCTCTAACCCTAGCAACGTCGAAAACCTTCTCCATCTCCATAACCCACGTTTGAGCCTCGATCGGGTTCATGGAACCTTTGAACTTTGGCGGTCCCACCGCCTTGAAGTCTTTAAACGTTATGTTTGGTGGAGCTTGAGGTTGATTGTTCATTGCTCCAGTTAGTAAGTTAACTAACTGTTGAACGGGATTAGCGTTGGCATTATTGTTATTATTGGTTGACTCTTCCTGAGCCGATTGACGTTGTTGTCTTCTCCTTGGTGGCATTTTTCTGTTAAATAAACGCTTATTAGAACTTTATTTATTTCTCTAAATAGTTAAGGCATTACTTAACAATTTAACATACTAATTTAACACATCATCTCAAACAATTTGATATATTTTCATTCAAATCAAAAGTTTTAACATCAAACTATAGCATCACTGTTATTTACATCATCTATCCTGGAATAAACAATCCACGGGATTTAAAACATTTAAAATATTTCTACGTTCATAACATATCGGAATTTACATATAAAATTAACTAAGTCTTTCACATAATTAAGCAAATTATATCACTGCCGGTTAAGGTGCTGAATAGTCTTGCTACGCTCCTCTTCTAAGATGCGATACATCGTCCTGCGATCCATCATGTACAATGGTAGTCCTTCGAACTGGATTGGGTACCTCAAAACTCGATCTTGGGTCTCATTCATTGCCTTGTTAAGTGTAGAATATGCTTCCCCAATCTTCGCCTTCTTTGCACGACCATCATCTTCTACACGATCAGCTCGACGTGATTCTCTTACCCATCCTTCCTCTGCTATTTTCAGTCTTTCGGAGGTTTCCTTCAGTTCCTTCTTTAGCTTCTTTATCTCCTCGGTCTTATCTTCGGTTTGACCCTTCTCATGGACCAAATCCCATTCTACATTTCCCAATCGTGAGTGAAGAGTCAAAATCTCCCTCTCCTTCTCCTCTAGAGTGTCTATTTGAATAATAGCTCGCTTCGATCCGGATCCTCGCACCTCATCTCGTAACTCCACGTTACGGTCGTATAATGTGTCGTACATCTCAGCATCAACGGTGTACCGTGGTAACTCCTCTTCTACCTCTTCCTCTTCATCTTCCTCAATAAATTCCTCCTCCAGATCAGTCTCAGGTTCATGCTCCTAACCAACAACGGTGATCAATGGAGATGACTCCCTCTGTACCAACTGTTCCCTAATGACATGAATGTCCCTGGGCTCCTCCTCTGTAGGTACTGTAGGTACTCGGGGTTCCTCCTCCCCTGCTCGACTAGTTCCTCCAACGTCAGACATCCTGACAACAAAATTTCGAGTTTTAGTTACTAAGTCGTACTAATGAGCACATAATTTAACACATAAGCACATAAAGTCTTTTATTATCTTTAATGAATTACAAAAATTCATTTCCTAGAACTCGATAAGAGTTTTCCCATCACTATGTTCTTTCTATAAGGCTACTACCTAAGGTTGTTCCCCCACCTAAGGTTCATAACCTACAGCTTTGATACCAACTTGTGACACCCCTAAATCCGGGTACTTCGATTCCACGGATTTGGTGTTCACTGTACAAATATCATCTATCTACCCATCATAAATGCAAACCATGCAATAGAAAGAAATAAAATCTTCCCTTTATAGGGTTACAACATCTGAATTATAAACATAATCCCAGGTTAAACTAACCTTAAACATCTGTGCGGAAATATAAACAATAAGTCTTAAACAACATCATTAACTCAAGTCTAACATAAATACATCATCAACTAAAATAACAAGTCTTCATCATTTTCTAACTTTGCCCTTGCCTTTACTAGTGGAAGGTTCATCGATTCTTTCATTCTTAACAGCAATGTTATTAATAAGAAAGAGTGAGCACTAATGCCCACAAGTATAATAATGAAATAATAGTATAATAACATGCGAGTAAATCAAAGACATCTGAAAAAGCTCAACTTTTGAATTAAGAATGAATAACAAGAATCAAAAGAATTCTGAGGGTCATACGACCTTGAACTATGTCCTAGGTTATCAAGGGTTATACTTGAAACCTTTAACAGTCATAAGACTATGGACCTTTCTACTCGTACTTAGGGGGATCAGCCCTTAGTACCATACTATGCACAATATCTTAACGTTAACGCATAAGTAAATCCCTTTGCAGGGTTGTTCATCTCAGTTTGACATTCGAGTCCGCACCAAAGGGAGTTTGGTTTGGATAATTCAATAAGGGTTCTGAAAATTTAGAACGTTCATCAACTAAGGACTAGTTGAATCAATAAAGTTCACTAGTCTAATAAGGTTCAACAATAATGATATTCGATTTGAATAATAATATCAAGAAGTATACAATAGGATAATTATTGTATAACTGAATCATGCTTTGAAAAGATAATAAATCTTTAATATAACAATTTGAACTTGAATAATAGAAATGATAATTTACTTGAGGTAACTAATAACTTGAACAATAATGACAAGTAGGGTTAGGAAACTTGCCTCGTGCGTAGATTACACTTTAACTAAACACGTTCTTTGAATTTAATCCTATATACCATTCACATTCACAATACCAGTTAATTATAACTTAACTAATCATCATAAACTCATTCTCTTTGTCTACTTTGATTATTGACTATACTTAGTCAAATTACCACTTTGTCACATAATTTGTACTTCATGAATTATCAAGCTAATTATGTATTCAATAATTTAATCCACGTGCAATTATGTTATTTACATGTTAAACAACTATTTTAACATCTCATTATACTTCTAACATGTTTACATGTTCATTAAATTAATTTACTAACACATTGTTAGACTTATACATTTTAAAAATTACATTTCTAAACATTCTGGAGAGGGCGTATTTCACTTTTATACTTGATCTTGTGCTTGTTGCAATGATGGCTATTCTGGCCGTGGTATGGCATGACTCGAGACTTTAGTATTGGGCCATGTGTATTATGCTAAGACACACGGATTTCGATTCAGAGTTGGAGCCAGCGCTGAAACTCAGACTTTGATTTCGATTCGCGAAGAACACGAGTTCAAATGAAAAGGACAATAAATAATCATTAATTTCACTAAATTAACATACCCACATGCTACGATTTATACATCATCATTACCCAACAATTATAGAATGATTTTAACCCATTAAAACACATAATCACAGAGTTTAAGCATGCAATTTCACTAACTTTGATGTTCTTGAAGGTTTTGAAAATAAAACATGAAAATTGTCACTACGGATTCGCTATAACACCGAATCCGTTTATTTAAACTTTGGTCTCTTCGTATCAACATGCATAACAATAAACGAATATAAAATTTAGGGATAATATACGATCAACACATGAAATATCACGTATAAGGCCATATGGCCAAAACCCAAACTCTGTAATTTTGAAAAAGATATACGACATGTATTTTAATAAAACAGATGATATGGTTTGCAAAATATATATATAATTAAATATGATTTGATAACATCTTAACCTATATATGCACTTAAGCCTTACAATTTCCCATCGTAGAGACTTTACAGAAAACTGTGAAAGCCATTTTTATCAAAACTTAAATAACACAACTTGTAAATTTGGGAAGGAGAATTACCCAGAGTATAATTTAGAAGAAGTGATCAATGATGATCCTTTCACAATAATTGTTAACTACACACTCACAATTTCTCTCAATCTCAATATTACTCTGTGACAATTTCTCAAATTCTCTCCTTCTCTGTTTTTCCAGACTTAGAAACAATAAGGAAATGAGACGTCGTCATAAGAACTGGCGCATTATGGTCAGTTAACCCAGTCATGGGTAACTGCATCCAACCACTACTAGGGCCTTGTTTGGCAACCCTTAATTGATTCAAAGTCATTTAATTTAATAAAAGCTTTATAATATAGTTTAAATCATGTCACACCCAATTCAAATATCTTATTTATTTTAATATAAAATAAATATAATAATTTCTCATAAATTCACATAGTCACATAATTAATTTTCTCATTAATTAATTATATCAAATTATTAAATCTCCAATTAATTATTACATTAATTAAATAACATTTAGGCTTATTAAATATTTCTTTTAATTCAATAAGCTTACATAATTACATACTTGAATAATAAATATCCTCCACATTAATTTAATAAATATAACACATATAATTAAATAATCTACCACAATTGCATCAATTAATTATTTAATCCAATAATTAAATCATCGAAAAATATTTATTTAATTCAATAAATATTAAAATTAATTTTACAAAATCTCGTTCGTCACATCTTTCCCCCCTTAAAAGGATTCTGTCCCCAGAATCATGACTCAATAAATTCGACCCCTTACATTCTCCCCCCCCCCCCTACAATGATTTTGTCCCCAGAATCGCTTACACATAATTAAGTAAATAAATGAAGGTAATTCTTCATCATATTCTCTTCGAGTTCCCACGTAGCTTCTTCAGCGTTGTGGTTCCTCCAAATTACCTTAACAGAAGGTATAACTTTATTTCTGAGGACTTGTTCTTTTCGGTCAACGATTTGGACAGGAATTTCTTTTCGGTCAACGATTTGGACAGGAATTTCTTCGTAAAACCCCAACTTTTTGAATAAAGATGAATTTTCTATAAATATTATTTTTGAATATTATGGAGTGAAATTGATATAATGTTATAGTTGTGGGTAATATTTATAAATTTTTAAAAAGTACGCAAGTTGTTATATAATATTCGATTGGTTGGGAATATTCATTTTAACAGGGAATATTCGCACAACAAGACAATCATTGGTGGACCCTATTAAATAAAATTATCCGGATTGAGAAAGCGACAAAAATACTTTTATGAAACTAACGGCGGAAGTTTTACCGTTAATCTGTTGAAACACCGGTGTTAAAAAAACGATGTCTGGCGTGGTTGCATAGTAGCATACGGTATTAATTATTGATGCTTACGTGATAAGTCACTCAATTTTGTTGGTATTATTAATGTAATAATACGAGAAAATCTTTTATATAAAATGAGAATACTTTTATAAAGTTATTCTATAAATAGAATATATTATATTCTATTATGCATAGTGTTGCATAGTGTCTATATAGTGTTTTGCATAGTAAAATTTTTTTATATAAAGCAGAATACTTTTATAAAGTTATACATTTTATTAGACAATAATTAGAATATATTATATTTTATTATGCATAGTGTTTGCATCTTTGCATGATATAGTATTTGCATAGTAAAATCTTTTATAAAGTTATTCATTTTATTAGATTATAAATAGAATATATTATATTTTATTTAAAAGATTTTGCTTTAAATATGGACCTTGATTAAAGTAAATCAATCTGGACCATTCATGAGTTAATTCTTATGGTCCATTTTTCTATAAATAGAAGCTCATTCCTTCATTATTTTCTTACGAATTCACTGAAACTCTAGAGAGAGAAACTATAGAGAGAAAGAACAAAGTATTCTGCTACTTCACTACTTATATATCCAGTACTCTTCTTCTTAAGGTAGGGAATATTATTTGGTTTACTCGTAGGGAATATTATTTGTTGTACTCGTAGGGAGTATTATTTCTTTTGTATTCATAAAGAGAACTTCTGTTATTCCATTCTTTATTATTCTGTTGGAATAACCTGTATACGCGGGCTACCCTATACTTGGTGACATTCTTCTATTATTCGGTCTTTACTATTCTGTTGGAATATCCTGCTCATGCGTTTTCTGTGGACTGATTAAAATCTTTATTATACTGTTGGAATATCCACATGCATGCGCGTTTACGTCGGACTCGGGTTACATCTTTTTATTATTATTCATTGGAATATCCACACTGCATGCGTTTTATTTGGACTGATTAAAATCCTTATTAGTATTACATTGGAATAACTTTTGTCATCTGAAGTACCGCATGCATGGTAATTTCTGTTGTTATTCCATTCTTTATTATTACATTGGAACATCCCGTCGATGTGAATTTCTTTGACCACCGGTTCCGTTATTTAGTATCTCATTGGAATAACTGTTATATGCTAAGTACCGCATGCATGGTGATTTCTTTTGTTATTCCATTTTTATTATACTCGATTAGTTAAAGTTTTGACTTCTATAATCCATGAAATTAGTGGAATATCCTTGACAATTGCGCTTCATCCAAATATCTTTTCATGGAAATATTCTTCCGAGCATTCTTGAATTTTACTCTACAAAGATATCATGTTGACAATTTGGGACGTTATTGGTTCTTGGACAAATTAATTCTTGAACTTGTTTTATTGAATTCTTATATCATTGTCATCATCCTCATATTTATATTTTTTGAAAGTCATCTGTGGCCTGTAGTGCATAGATGGACTTGGTATGATTATGACCAGGGATTATTCGGTGTAATCATGACCATAATATTACAAATGATGTGGTAAAAGTCCTCATTGGCCCGTAGTACATTGATGAACAGTTGTTGGCATGATCATGACCATTAATGAATACACAAATATTCTTGGCCCGTAGTGCATGGATAATTGTGGTCGTGATACTAAAGAATATCCTTGGCCGTAGTGCAGGGGTGATTCGATGATGTGAATTATTTATTAAGCTGAGTCTCAGTGATAAAAGTCATGTAAAACCTTTTAAATCATAGAAGATAGGTGATTTTATTCTCTACTTGAATCTTCTAATGGATTGCTTGTTCCGCTGCAGTTAAACTTGATGTTTGTTATATTTTATCAGTTTAACACTGTTGAATGCTAATGATAATTTATTCTGCATTATCTTAGTCATAATATTTCTTACTGGGCTAGTTGAGCTCACCCTTTCTTTCACTGTTCTCTTCAGTTAATGAGAACGTAGCTGGGACGAGTCGGAAAACGGAGTGGTGGTCCGGATGATAGTATTAGCTAATAGTCCTCACTATTATGTTAAATAGTGTGACAATAAATGTAATGAGGACTTATTCTGAGAGTGGATATTGTCTAGAAGACAGTATTTGTATTAAAACTAACAGCTCTCTTGTTGTATATTTAAGATTGTATTTGTATTCTGTACCATGTATTTGGCGACTCAGAATAGGTGATGTATACCTATTTTGGGGGTGTGACAAAGATGAACAGGTGTTGAGATGAACATGACCAACTGGTGATACAAATGAATATTGTAAGACCCCGAATTTTATGAAATAAAAGTATTCAATTTTCCTATTTAGTAAATGGTTAAATTGATAAAAGGTTAAAGTTAAAAGGGTGATATATGAATTTTTTTCAAAAATATGAAGTGGTTATAAAATATTCATTGTTGACCGAATAATATTTAAATGCAAGCCAAGCAGATCATTTGTGGGCCCATAATGAGAATAATCATCGGATGAAGAAAATGACAAATTTGAGTTTTTATAAATAACTGGCGTAATGGTTACAGATTAACTCTTTGTTGGAATACCCGGTGGTTAAAATCTGATGAATACGCGTTGTTGCACGATGCTTTACGGTTTTGCAGCGATATTTTTGAATTATTGATTCTTACGTAAGAAGGCACTACTCAATAATTTATTACGTAATTAATTCTCATTATATTTTATTTTATTGATTCAATAATTCTTTGCATTGATATTTTATATTATTGTTGTTTTAATAATTATCAACTTTGGTATTTCCCATTATAAGATCAATAATTCATATTATTTGAATAATATTATTATATAGCATTATTGGCAATGTCTAGAAAGTTCTGTCAAGGAGAGGTTTTGTCACCTAATTGCACGCTAGTAAGGAGAAATTCTTATTGAAAAGCCCCCTCTTTCCTGAGAACTGTCTGGTTGTCATAATTATGATTCTGTAATATTATTTGTGAATAATTAATTATTGATTTATATGATAATGAAATATTTATTTGATGTGGATATAAATGATGGATTTATTATGTGGTTATAAATGAAGGAATTAATGTTGAGGTATTTTATCAGTATTTTGTCGGATTGGAGGTATTAAAAGATCAAATCAGTGTTCTTACAGTTTTATTGTGTGAGTTATAATTTTTAATCTGACCGTTGGATCATTGTGATTTTTGGATATGTTATACATATATGAGTTGAGTATATGTCCACAAATTTTGAACCGTTGAAAATTAACGAATGATTTGTTATGAATTTTAAGAGGTGACTGATTCAGAAATTAGGTTTATAAATGATTTTGGTGGAAAATTCTAGAAATGAGTGGGCCTCACTTTTGGTTGTTGGGGAAGATGGCTGATTTTTGATGGGTGGAATAGTAGCAGGTAAAGCCATCAGGTAGCAGGTCAAGTCTGCTTCGGTGTGCTAACATTTTCCTATAAATAGAGGGCTAAGTTAGAATTGAAAAACACACCAGAATTCATAAGTTTTCTCTCTTTTTCTCTAGATTATCGAGTGCATTTTGTGAGTATTTCGATACTTGGTGAGTTGCTATTCATCAGTGCAAGTTTCCTTCAGCGTCATATTCGATATCCAGTCAGAAGTACTGCTCTTTTGAGGTAAGGGATAGTAAGGGATTGTAAGTGATTTTAAGGGTTATTATGCTTTTCAGTTTCGTAATTGTTTCGACCCTCAAAAATTCTGGGAAAATTTGAAATGATAATTTGATGAGTTTTCTAGATTGTGTCCAAAAATGGCGATTTTTGTATGTATAGATTAAGAGTTATGAATTTTATGAGAAAAGACTATTTTAAAAGTAAACCCTTATAACTCCTTGTGGTTAACTCCAAAATTGGTGAAATTTTTATTGGGAGTACATGTATATAACATCAGTATACTCTGTAAAGTTCGAAATTTTTGGACAAAAGTACAGTTTATGATAAATGTCTAAATATTCGGCAGTTTTGGCCATGTGAAAAATAGTAAATGAATTTTAAAAATTCTGAGAAAATATATGTTCAATATGGGACTATATTACGCTAAATCCCGAGAAAAAGAAAATTTGTTTGTCTTGATTTGGTATTTTTCATGAAAGTGGACTAGTTATGAGTAAATGAATTAAATATGTTATGTGAAGTAAGAAAATTGGAAAATAGGATTTTATGGCTTGAGAATCCTATATGAGGTATATGCAGATTTTTGATGAGGGTTTTCATTATAGGTGTTATGAAATCATTGATTTATGAATCTTATTCTTGAAATTAAATGCAGTTGTTGAACATATTGTTTTTATTATCATATATAACATTTTTATAATTCCGGTGATGATATTTCTCTTTGACTTAAGTGTAAAGATGGGTAGATTATTGGTATGATCGTGACTATGGGTTCTCTTTGGCCAGTAGTGCAAAGATGAATTGTTGACTGGTATGATCATGACCATTGGATTTATAAACGATTATCTTTAGCTTAAGTGCAAAGGTGAATTGATCAATATGGTTATAATTATGGTTTATATAAATTCTGAAATGATTATCTATTTCTTTGAGATATGAATATCTTTGGCCTGTAGTGCAAAGATGACCTGTTGTTGAATATCTTTGGCCTGTAGTGCAAAGATGACCTGTTGTTGAATATCTTTGGCCCGTAGTGCAAAGATGACATGTTGTTGAATATGTTTGGCCCGTAGTGCAAAGATGAATTTATTAGTATGATTATGAACAGGAACTGTGATTTGGTATAACCATGATCTTTGATGTTTCAAGTAAAGACAGGTGATGTAAATTATCTTCGTCCTGAATGCAAAAAGGAATTTAGAACTACAATTATGATTATGAGTTATTCACATGATTGTGGACAAGAACTGTTGATTGATGTTACAGGGTTAAAACATTGTTGGTGGACTTTTAACATGGAGAAGATAATAGATCTTATGGTCTATTTGACTCTTTTAATAGATTGCTTGTTCCGCTGCAACTATAGTTGAAAAGTTTTATCATCTACCATATATTCTAAATCTCTGATTTATTACTGATGAAGGCTATTGATAATTTAATTATCTTTAGTCATGATATTCTTTACTGGGCTAGTTGTGCTCACCCTTTTGCTTCACAATTCCTTTTCAGGTAATAAGAGTGTAGTAAATTTGAGTCGGCGAGGTAATGGGGAAATAGAGCGGTGGTCTCTAGTTGTGGAGGTTCTCCTAAGCGGTATAGAAAGGTGTTGTATACATCATTTAGTAGTTATATTTGGTGAATCAAATAGGGTGAGGTAGAACCCAACGTTGGAAGGGTGTTTTGCCACTATCATACAAGATGTCTAATGACATACAACCTCATGTCATCATAAGGATGAGGTTGTGCTCATCCACTTGCTAAGTATATCTACGAGCACTACCTATATAATCTTGGTATTTGGTTGAAGTATAACTCTCAATTAGAGACAGTGGAGATATTGATATGTCAAGAGAAGACTCACCATTGGAAAGAGTATGATAGTAATCTTCTCGTTTTTCTTTGGGGTCTATTGGGTCAACCAAGGATAATTCTGTGGGCATATGATATCTATCATAACCTAGACGCATGGCCTCCCATGTATGAAGGTTTCCTTGAGCACTTCCCAAATATTTTAATTCTAAAATAGTTTTTGACTATACCTTTATGTAAGGTGCCACTGTGACGTGCTATCCAAGATTGGGATGAGAGTCACAGTTGGTATATATTTGTGTCAAAACTCAGAGTATATGTGTTGTTGTATTTTTCACAACAATTGTTGTAATAAAGTTGTAGTTGTTTTCTGTACCATGTATTTGGCGACTCAGAATAGGTTGGATGGACTGGACCTATTTTGGGGGCGTCATAAATATCTTTGGCCTGTAGTGCAAAGATGAATATTGATTAAAGATGTATATTGATTGTTGTTACAGGGATAAAATATTGATGATGGACTTTTAAATCTTAGAAGATAGTAGAACTCATTCTCTACTTTAATCTTTTAATGGATTGATGTTTCCGCTGCAGTTGTTGATCTAAAACTTGTTGTCTATTATATTTTATCAGATTTTTCCCTGTTGAAAACTAATGATAATTTGTTGTATATTATCTTAGTCATAATATTCTTTACTGGGCTATTTGAGCTCACCCTTTTCCTTTTTGTTCCATTTTTCTTCTCAAGAGGTGAGAACATAGCAGGATCTAGTCGGGGTATGAAGTGATGGTTCTAGAAAGATGTTTTAGCAGTCCTCACTATTTCTATAAAATAGTGTTTGAATAATTGTAATGAGGACTTATTTGAGTGTGGATATTGTCTAGAAGACAATATTTGTATTTAAACTCACAGTATGTGTTGTCGTATTTTGCACGACAATTGTATTATTGAAGTTGTAGTTTGTTTTATGTACCATGTATTTGGCAACTCAGAATGGGTGTTGTGTACCTATTTTGGGGGCATCACAGTTGGTATCAAACTTAGGGATATGGTCTTTGGCGAAGATCGGGGAATAGAACTAGGAGGGGAGAGATGAGTAAATCCTTCGCTAGTGTGTCCTATCTAAGCTTATTTGTTGGTCAGTCATAATATAGGGATATTATGTGATATGTTAATTTGTTTAATTAACCCTTGTTTTATGGCATTATTTAAGAATGGCTGTTGAGAACGTTAACAATGGAGTGTATGAGACTGTGGAACAACCTTTAGTTACAAACCAGGAGAACGTGCAACAGGAAGGCAATATTCCTCCTGTAAACAACACTACCGAGCAAATGATGAATGATGGAATGTTTAGGAGCTTTTTGCAGTTCATGCAAAATCAGACGAGGGAGACTCGTGTACAAAATACGGGTGGAAGTGATATCAACGCGCGATCTATCATAGCCAAGCAGTTCAAGGAGTTGGGACCACCAGAATTTATTGGAAAGTCGAATCCGATCAAGGCGGAAACATGGGTCAAGCAAATTGCCAAGATATTCGATGTCTTGGGATGCACGGAGGAACAGAAGGTTCCATTCGCCACCTTTATGTTCCGCGGTGAGGCGGACTCATCGGTGGGAGTCGTGAAGCGTGCACGACTCTTTGCACTCAACATATCTTCGGAAACATTTCAGAAACTATTCAATGACAAGTACTTTCCTGAAAGTATTCGTCATATGAAGGAGGTAGAGTTTATCGATCGGAACAAAACAACATGACGGTGTCAAAGTACGAGGCAAAGTTCATTGAAAGTTATCGAGTTTGCACCTCATTTGGTAGAGAATGAGGAACGAATGACAAGGATGTTTCTGAGAGGTCTAAAACCCGAGATTCGTCAATACCTTATCTCTCATAAATTTTCTCTGTATTCAGATGTTGCCAACATGGCTCAATTATTAGAGCGAGATAGTGAGTATGTTCAACCGAGGGACCACAACTAGGGTCATACCGGTGACAGCAGTCATCAAAGCGATGATAACCAACGAGGAGGGAAAAATACGAACAAAGGTGGTAACCACTCGGGTGGTCATCGTGGCCATGATAATAGGAGAGGTGAGTCAAGTGGAAATTTCAGAAAGAGGAGATTCAACAATGACGGAAGACATCGTGAAAGACCAAGAAAGAACAACAAATTCTAGGGGAGGAGAACGACCGCCAGTTAGATGTTACAAATGCGGGAAAGAGGGACATATCAGCCTAAACTGTCCACAACAATCCAAGGTATGTTGTTGTGGAAAGGAAGGCCACATAGCTCGGGATTGTTCTGTAGCAAAACCAAGTTCAACGGGGATGGTGACTCCAAGGGCTGTCTCGGATAAGTCGAAATCAGCGGTTCCTGGAAGAGCGTTTGTCGTGATTGGCCTGAAATCAGTTTATAAATCTTGCATGATCCAAGTTGGCACTATCACATTACCTGTTGATCTTATCTCTTTAAAGATACTTGCTTTTGATGTGATTTTAGGAATTGATTGGTTAACCACTCATCATGCCAAAATTGATTGTTTTCGTAAGGTTTTTAGTTTTCATATTCCTAACCAACCTATCATACGAATTCAAACCACTAAACCACTAAAATCAGCCACTGTCATATCAAGCCATAAAGCTATTCGTTTATTAAAAAACGGATGTCAAGCTTTCTTAGCGCATGTTATGGATTTAAACAAAGACAAGTCAGATTTGAATAATATTCCTGTTGTTAGAGAATTTCCTGATGTATTTCCTGAAGAACTTCCCGGTCTACCCCCAGAACGTGATGTCGAATTCTTTATTGACCTTGAACCAGGTACAAAGCTCATTTCTAAAACCCCATATCGAATGACTCCTATTGAACTTCAGGAGTTAAAAGTCCAACTACAGGAGTTATTAGACATTGGTTCCATTCGTCCTAGTACATCTCCTTGGGGTGCTCTTGTTTTATTCGTAAAGAAGAAAGACGGGAGTATGCGACTTTGTATTGACTACCGAGAATTGAACCATGTCACCATCAAGAATAGGTATCCGTTACCGCGCATTGATGACCTGTTCGACCAGTTGCAAGGAGCACAATTCTTTTCAAAGATCGACCTTCGTTTTGGATATCATCAATTTGAAGATTAAAGCGAGGATATTCCAAAATCGCTATCTTCAAAACTCGGTACGGGCATTATGAATTCTTAGTCATGTCTTTTGGATTGACTAATGCTCCAGCTGCTTTCATGGATATGATGAACCGTGTATTCAAGGAATATTTAGATCAATTCGTTGTTGTCTTTATTGATGACATCCTCATCTATTCCAAAAGTCGTGAAGATCATGAACACTATTTGAAGCCGATACTTGAAAGGCTTCGTGAAAACAAGCTTTATGCTGGTGAAGAAATGCAAGTTCGGCCGAGGAAGTAGCATTCCTTGGGCGCGTGGTGTCAAAACATGGACTATCTATTGACCGGGCCGAAGATTGAAGCGAAGACAAAGTTGGGAGCAATAGAAGTCGGGTGGAAAAAGCACGCAACTTTCTGGGCTTAGCTGATTATTATCGGAGATTCGTGGAAGGATTTTCTCGAATCGCTACTCCGTTAACTCAGCTGACTCGAAAAGATACAAAATTCATATGGAGCGAGGAATGCGAGAAGAGTAGAACCATTTTGTATGACTTGCAAAGGATGGAGGTAGAATTAAAGACTCCAGGGACACACATAATGATGGCGAATATACGAGTAGAACCACTTTAATCGATAAAGTTAAAGCTGCTCAAGCTACGGACCTGGAGCTGATACGTATGAAGAAGAAAGTGCAAGAAGGACCTATTCCAGAAGTGAGAATTGATGAACAAGGAATACTTAGATTCAACTCCAGACTTTGTGTTCCTAACGACTCTGATTTGAAGCATAGAATCATAATGGAGGCACACAACACACCGTTTGCAATCCATCCTGGGAGTACCAAAATGTATCATGATATTCGACATACATTTTGGTGGAATAATATAAAGAGAGAGATCGCGGAGTTTATCTCGAGGTGTTTAACTTTGTCGGCGATGTAAAGGCGAGCATCAAGTGCCAAAGGGTCCATTGCAACCACTTGAGATTTCGACATGGAAGTGGGAACACATTACTATGGATTTAAGTTACGGGTCTTCCCAAGGTTTTTCAAGGCATAGATGCGATTTGGGTTATTGTTGATAGATTAACCAAGTCCCCCATTTCTTGCCTATAACGGAGACTTATTCCCTTGAACGTCTTGCTAGTATGTACGTGAATGAGATTGTGAGATTGCATGGCATGCCAGTATCCATAGTTTCGGATCGTGACCCTCACTTCACGATTTTGGTTTAGCTTGCAGAAAGCTATGGGCACGGATTTACGATTCAATTCAGCATACCATCCTCAAACGGACGGACAATCAGAGAGGACTATTCAAACTCTTGAAGATCTATTAAGACTATGTGTTCTAGATTTTAAAGGAAGTTGGGATAAGTACTTGCCACTGGTGGAATTCTCCTACAACAACAGTTATCAAGCAAGTATAGGCATGGCTCCATTTGAGGCATTGCTGGGACGAAGTGGGAGAAGCAACGTTGTTGGGACCAGAATTAGTACGCATGACTACAGAAAAGATCCAAATGATTCGACAACGTATTCAAACCTCACAAGATCGACAAAAGAGTTATGCTGATCTTCATAGAAAGGACGTGGAGTTTAATATTGGAGATCATGTACTGTTACGTGTTGCTCCATGGAAGGGAGTTACAAGATTTGGAAAGAGAGGAAAGCTCAATCCAAGATTTGTTGGTCCATTTGAGATTCTTGACCGAATAGGAATTGTGGCATATAGACTCACATTACCCCCAAGTATGTCTCGTGTTCATAATATTTTTTACATATCTATGCTTCGTAAATATGTGAAAGACCCGAACCATATTATTGCTTTAGAACCAGACGAGATAGCCGAAGATTTAACGTACGAAGAAGTACCAGTTAAGATCTTGGATAGGAAAGTGCATGTCCTACGCACGAATGTTATACCACAAGTTAAGGTTTTGTGGAGAAACCATGCTATTGAAGAAATGATCTGGGAGTTGGAATTAGAAATGAAAGTGAGATATCCTCACCTTTTCGAAACACCAGGTACGTACGTCAATTTCGAGGACGAAATTTCATAAGGAGGGGAGGTTGTATGACCCCAACTTATTATAAATAAAATCGAATTTCTTCTAATTATTATTGTGAATAATAAGGTGTTAAATTGATATAATATTTTGGTTATGGGTGAAATGTGAAAATTTTGCAAAATAAGCAAGTGGTTATAAAATAATCATTATTGTCGGGGAATATTCGTACGACGGCGCAGTCATTAGTGGGCCCCATAACAGAATAACTAGCGGATAAAGAAAATGACAAGTTTGAGTTTTTATAAATAACGGTGTAGTTGTTACCGTTAACACTGTTGGAATACCCGGTGGTTAAAATGCAGTAATACGCGTGGATGCAGAGTATTTTTGAATTATTGAGTCTTACGTAAGAAGGCACTACTCAATAATTGTTAAAATACCCGGTGGTTAAAATCTGATGTCTACGTTATTGCACACAAGAAAGCTTTACGGTATTGCATTGAAGATTTTTGAAATTATTGATTCTTACGTGAAGACACTACTCAATAATGGTTCTGATAATTCTTTATTCAATATTTTATTTTATTGATTCAATAATTGCTATGTTGATATTTTATATTATTGTTGTTCAATAATTGTCATTGCATTAATATCTCCATTAGCAGATCAATAATTCATATTATTTGAATAATATTATTAGATAGCATTATTGGCAATGTCTAGAAAGTTCATCAAGGAGAGGTTTGGTCACCTAATTGTGCTTGATGAGAGGAAATCCTTATCTAAAGCCCCTCTTTCACAGGAAGCTGCTTTGGTTGTCATTGTTGTGATTCTCGTAATATTATTTGTGAATAATTAATTATTGATTTTTATGATAAGGAAATATTTATTTGATGTGGATATAAATGATGGATTTATTTATGTGGTTATAAATGAATGAATTAATGTTGAGGTGTTTTATCAAGATTTTGCCTGGTTGAAGTATTAAAAGATCAAATCGATTGTTCTTAAAGCTCTATTTCGTGAGTTATAATTTTGATCCGACCGTTGTATCGTTGTGAGTTTTGGAGATGTTATACATTTATAAGTTGAGTATATATCCACAAATTTGAACCGTTAAAAATTAACGCATGAATTGTTATGAATTTTAAAAGGTATTGAAAATCGTCCGTTTATGGATTTCGGATATTTTCTGTCTGAAATTTGGAAAAACTTAAAGGTACAAAATTATGGAGAATTCGATTTCATGTGGAATGGACATAAAATTCGTATTTTTTCTGATAAACGGGCTATTTTCTATGAATTACTTAAGTTTCGGAAAATAAAATAATTTTTATTAAAATTGGGTGGGACCCACTTTTTTGTTGGTGTTGAATGCATGTCTTTGAATTGAGATTCAAGTGTGGTGAAATTTGGTCTTAAATGATCAAAAGCGTAGGAAATGAGAAATAATTAATATATTATTTTATTAATTTAGTCTCCTTTGACGTTCTAACATTTTCTTATAAATAGGTGTTTATGTTAGAATTGAAAATCACACCAGAAACATAAGTTTTCTCTCTCTATATTGTCGAGCATATTTTGGTGAGTATTTATATACTTGGAGAGTTTCTATTCAGTGCAAGTTTGCTTCGTCTTTTCGTCCGATATTCCAGTCAGAAATAGTACTCTTTTGAGGTAAGGGATTTTAAGGGTTGTTATGTTTTTCATGTTTCGTAACTTTTCAGACCTTCAAAAATTCTGAAAAAATTTGAAATGATAATTTGATGAGTTTTATTGATTGTGTCCAAAAATGCCGATTGTTGGATGTATAGATTAAGAGTTATGAATTTTACGGGAAAAGACTATTTTAAAAGAAAACCCTTATAACTCCTTGTGGCCAACTCCAAAATTGGTGAAGTTTTTATTGGGAATACATGTATATAACAGAAGTATACTCTGTAAATTTCGGAATTTTTGGATAAAATTACAATTTATGATAAATGTCTAAATATTCTAGCGCTTTTGGCCATATAAAAATAGTAAATGAATTTTAAAAATTTGGAAAAAATATATGTTCAATATGGGACTATATTCGCTAAATCCCAGGAAAAAAATATTTTTGGGACTGATTTGGTATTTTTTATGAAAATGGACTAGTTATGAGTAAATGAATTAAATATGTTATGTGAAGTAAGAAAATTAGAAAATAGGATTTTATGGCTTGAGAATCCTACATAAAGTATATGCAGATTTTTTATGAGGGTTTTGGTTATTGGTGATGAAATCTTACGAGTTTGGCATTTTAAGATGATTAAATGCATTATTTAGTAAAGTGTAAACAATTAAAATAAATTGTTTATAAGGTTAAGAAATATTATTCTTTCAATATCATTATACCGAAATATTGGTATGAATTTTATTGTGGAATTTCTACCTTTTTCATGTTAGGGTTACTATTTACGAGTTACTATTCATGAGTTACTATTCATAGGTACTATTCACGACAAAATTGGTTTCTTTTGCTGACCAAATTACCGTTGACTTATGAATCATACTCTTGAAATTAAATCCATGTTTTGATCATATTATTTTTATTATCATATATAACATTTTTATAATCTTAGTGATGAAATTTCTTTTTGACTTGAGTGTAAAGATGGGTAGATTATTGGTATGATCGTGAATATGGGTTCTCTTTGGCCAGTAGTGCAAAGTTGAATCGTTGACTGGTATGATCATGACCATTGAATTTACAATTGAATATTTTTAGCTTAAGTGCAAAGGTGAATTGATCAACATGGTTATAATTATTGTTTATATAAATTCTGAAATGATTATATATTTCTTTGAGATATTAATATATTTGGCCTGTAGTGCAAATATGAACTGTTGATGAATATATTTGGCATGTAGTGGAAATATGAACAGTTGAGGAATATCTTTGGCATGTAGTGCAAAGATGAATTATTGATGAATATCTTTGGCCCGTAGTGCAAAGATAATTTGTTGTTGAATATCTTTGGCCAGTAGTGCTAAGATGAACTGTTGATAAATATCTTTGGCCCGTAGTGCAAAGATGAATTTATTAGTATGATTATGAACAGGAACTGTGATTTGGTATAACCATGATCTTTGATGTTTCGGTAAAGACATGTGATGAAAATTATATTCGATCCGGATGCGAAAAAGAATTTAGAATCACAATTATGATTATGAGTTATTCATATGATTGTGGACCGTGAATCTGATTGATTGATGTTACAGGATAAAATATTATTGGTGGATTTTTAACATGGAGAAGATAATAGACTTTATGGTCTATTTGACTCTTCTAAAGGATCGATTCGCTCGTCTCACTGCAACTATGGTTGAAATTTTTATCATTTACCATATGTTCTAAATCTCGATTTATTATTGATGAAGGCTATTGATAATTTAATTATCTTTAGTCATGAGATTCTTTATCGAGCTAGTTGTGCTCACTCTTTTGCTTCACAATTCCTTTCGTGTAATAAGAGTGTAATTTGGGGGTGAGCTGGGGGTAAGGGGAATAGAATTCATGGTCATCTTTTAGTAGTTATATTTGGTGAATCAAATAGGGTGAGGCGAACCCAACGTTGGAAGGGTGTTTTGCCACTATCATACAAGATATCTAATGAAATACAAACTCGTGTCATCATAAGACAAGGTTGTGCACATCCACTTGCTGAGTATATCTACGAGCACTACCTATATAATCTTGGTATTTGTTTGAAGTATAATTCTCAATTAGAGATAGTGGAGATAATGATATGTCAAGAGAAGACTCACCATTGGAAAGAATATGATAGTAATCTTCTCGTTTTTCTTTGGGGTCTATTGGGTCAACCAAGGATAATTTTGTGGCCATATGATATCTATTATAACCTAGAGGCATGACCTCCCATGTACGAAGGTTTCCTTGAGCACTTCCCAAAGATTCTAATTTCTAAAACAGTTTTTGACTATACCTTTATGTAAGGTGCCATTGTGACGTGTTATCCAAAGTTGGGATGTGAGTCACAGTTGGTATATATTTGTATCAAAACTCACATCATATGTATTGTTGTATTTTGCACGACAATTGTTGTAATAAAGTTGTAGTTGTTTTCTGTACCATGTATTTGGCGACTCGGAATAGGTTGGGTGGATTGGACCTGTTTTGGGGTTGTCATAGTTGGTATCAGAGCTTAAGGATATGGTCTCTGGCGGAGATCGGGGAATATAACTAGGAGGGGAGAAATGAGTAAATACTTCGCTAGTGTGTCCTACCTAAGCTTAATTATTGGTCAGTCATAATATCGGAATATTATGTGATATGTCAATTTGTTTAATTAACTCTTGTTTTATTGCAGTATTTGAGAATGGTGGCTGAGAATGTTAATAATGGAGTGAATAAGACAGTGGGGATACCTCTAATCACCAACCATGATAATGTGATGTCAGGCGAAGAATAAATTAGAGATATTCTTGTGGTGAGGGAAGAATTAATAGTTGCACCTGAACTAGTCACAGAGGTAGCAGCTGAGAGTGAGGAAGAAGATGAACCTGAGGAGATTTTATTAGAGGTATTTTATGATCAAAATATAGAATTGCAAAATCGTATTCATGAGTTAGAAGAACAGGTTGAAGAACGACAGGTGGTCTTGGAGCAAAAGGATGCAACGATTCAAGATTGTGTTACCCGATATGTGATGCTTGAACAGAAGCATTCTTTGGCAGAGTATGAGATGATAAAGCTGGAATCTGAGCTGAAAGAAGAAACAATTGAACGAGTGAGAATGAGTGATGCATGGGTAAAAGCCACACGACGCGTTGATATTGTGGAAAGAGATGTCCGATCTAAGAAGGCTAAAATAGATGATATGAATTTCTCTTTTGGACAAAGAATTGGGAGAACCCAACATCGAAGTTTTGAATTACTCTGCATGCAAGCGGTCCAACCTGAATTTGATATGGATTGAAGATTGATGATTCAGATCATGAATCAGGAGTACGACGAGGCAGTTGAGGGGGGAATATGCCCTATAGAAAAGTATATTCCAACGGTAGTGATGACGCCAAATGCTACCCCAGACAAGTCAAAGCCGAGTAGTTCAAGGGATTTCGATTGTCATGACTTCCCAACAAGTGAGGAACCCAAATGAAGTTATCACGGGAGATGAGCAATGCAGAAATCATGATGACCGGAGAGATAGAATCTGAAATGAAAGCAAGATATTCTCAACTCTTCGAAATACCAGGTACGTAAATTTCGGGGACGAAATTTCATAAGGATGGGAGATTGTAAGACCCCGAATTTTATGAAATAAAAGTATTCAATTTTTTTTTCTTATAATTACTATTCAGTAAATGGTTAAATTGATAAAATGTTAAAGTTAAGGGTGATATATGATTTTTTTTTCAAAACACGCAAGTGGTTATAAAATATTCATTGTTATCGGGGAATATTCGTTTAGTCGTAGAATATTCTTTCTGTTGGGGAATATTCGTATGACGGCGCAGTCATTTGTGGGTCCCATAACAAAATAACTGTCAGATGAAGAAAATGACAAATTTGAGTTTTTCTAAATAACGGCGTAATGGTTACCGTTAACACTTTTGGAATACCCGGTGGTTAAAATATAGTAATACGCGTTATTGCACAGTAGCACACGGTATTGCACAGTATTTTTGAAATTATTGATTTTTACGTAAGAAGACACTACTCAATAATGGTTACAGTAATTACTGTTCAATATTTTATTTTATTGATTTAGTAATTGCTACGTTGATATTTTATATTATTGTTGTTCAATAATTATCACTGCACAGTATCTCCATTATCAGATCAATAATTCATATTATTTGAATAATATTATTAGAGAGCATTATTGGCAATGTCTAGAAAGTTCTGTCAAGGAGAGGTTTGGTCACCTAATTGTGCGCCAGTAAGGAGAAATCTTTATCGGAAAGCACCCTCTTTCCTGGGAACTACCTGGTTGTCATTATTGTGATTCTGTAATATTATTTGTAAATAATTAATTATTGATTTATATGATAAGGAAATATTTATTTGATGTGGATATAAATGATGGATTTATTTATGTGGTTATAAATGAATGAATTAATGTTGAGGTATTTTATCAGTATTTTATCGAATTTGAAGTATTAAAAGATCAAATCGGTGTTCTTAAAGCTCTATTTTGTGAGTTATAATTTTGATTCGGCCGTTGGATCGTTGTGATTTATGGATATGTTATACATTTATAAGTTGAGTATATATCCACAAATTTTGAACCGTTAAAAATTAACGCATGAATTTTTATGAATTTTAAAAGGTGTTGAAAATCGTCCGTTTATGGATTTGGGATGTTTTTTGTCTGGAATTTGGAAAAACTTAAAGCTACAAAATTGTGGAGAATTTGATTTCGTGTTGAATGGACATAAAATTCGTATTTTTCTGATAAACGGGCTATTTTCTATGAAATACTGAAGTTTCAGAAAATAAAATAATTTTTATTAAAATTGGGTGGGACCCACTTTTTGGTTGGTGTTGAATGCATGTGCTGAATTGAGATTCAAGTGTGGTGGGCTATTCTTAAATG
This sequence comes from Panax ginseng, assembly GCA_020205605.1. Lineage (NCBI taxonomy): Eukaryota > Viridiplantae > Streptophyta > Magnoliopsida > Apiales > Araliaceae > Panax > Panax ginseng. Next base: position 73,232,577 of record CM035142.1, on the reverse strand, counting down.
GCTGGTGCGTAGGAAATGAGAAATAATTAATATATTATTTTATTAATTTAGTCTCATTTGGCGTTCTAACATTTTCTTATAAATAAGTGCTTATGTTAGAATTGAAAATCACACTAGAAACATAAGTTTTCTCTCTCTATATTGTCGAGCATATTTTGGTGAGTATTTAGATACTTGGAGAGTTTCTATTCAGGCAAGTTTGCTTGACTTTTCGTCGATATTCCGAAATGTAAATACTACTCTTTTGAGGTAACGGATTTTAAGGGTTGTTATGTTTTTAATGTTTTGTAACTTTTCAGACCTTCAAAAATTCTGAAAAAATTTAAAATGATAATTTGATGAGTTTTATTGATTGTGTCCAAAAATGCCGATTGTTGGATGTATAGATTAAGAGTTATGAATTTTACGGGAAAAGACTATTTTAAAAGAAAACCCTAATAACTCCTTGTGGTTAACTCCAAAATTGGTGAAATTTTTATTGAGAGTACATGTATATAATAAGTATACTCAGTAAATTTGAATTTTGGATAAAATTACAATTTATGATAAATGTCTAAATATTCGGCTGTTTTGGCCAAAGAAAAATAGTAAATGAATTTTAAAAATTTCGAGAAAAATATATGTTCAATATGAGACTATATTCTGCTAAATCCCAGAAAAGAAATATTTTTGGGACTGATTTGATATTTTTCATGAAAATGGACTAGTTATGAGTAAATGAATTAAATATGTTATGTGAAGTAAGAAAATTAGAAAATAGGATTTTATGGCTTGAGAATTCTACATGAGGTATATGCAGATTTTTGATGAGGGTTTTGGTTATTGGTGATGAAATCTTACGAGTTTGGCATTTTAGGATTATTAAATGCATTATTTAGTAAAGTGTAAACAATTAAAATAAATTGTTTATAAGCTTAAGAAATATTATTTTTTCAATATCATTATACCAAAATATTGGTATGAATTTTATTGTAGAATTTCTACCTTTTTTATGTCGGGATTACTATTCACGAGTTACTATTTATGAGTTACTATTCATGAGTTACTATTCATGAGTTACTATTCACGGGTACTATTTGTGACGACCCCAAAATAGGTCCATTCTATCCAACCCATTCTTATTCGCTAAATACATGGTACAGAAAACAACTACAATTTTATTACAACAATTGTCGTGCAAAATACAACACATATACTGTGAGTTTGGATACAAATATATACCAAATGTGACACATGTCCCAACTGTGGGAATGAGACTCTCGCGTTTGACACCTTTATATAAAGGTATAGTCAAAAACTGTTTTAAAAACTAAAATCTTTGGGAAGTGCTCAAGGAAACCTTCATACATGGGAGGCCATGCTTCTAGGTTATGATAGATATCATATGGCCACAGAATTATCCTTGGTTGACCCAATAGACCCCAAAGAAAAACAAGAAGATTACTATCATATTCTTCCCAATGGTGAGTCTTCTCTTGATTTATCATTATCTCCATTGTCTCAAATTGAGAATTATATACTTCAAACAAACACCAAGATTATATAGGTAGTGCTTGTAAATATACTCAGCAAGTGGATGAGCACAACCCTGTCTTATGATGACACGAGGTTGTATGTCATTAGACATCTTGTATGATAGTGGAAAAACACCCTTCCAACGTTGGGTTCGCCTCTCCCTATATGATTCACTAAATATAACTACTAAAATATGTATATAACACACTTGTCTATCTTTGTTTAGGGAGAACTCCATAGCTAGAGACCATGATTCTATTCCTTGTTACCCCCCGGCTAAACCAAACTACACTTTTATTACCTGAAAGGAATGTGAAGCAAAAGGGTGAGCACAACTAGCTCAGTAAAGAATATCATGACTAAAGATAATTAAATTATCAATAGCCTTCATCAATAACAAATCAGATATTTAGAACATATGGTAGATGATAAAAATTTCTACCATAGTTGCAGCGGAACGAGCAATCCATTAGAAGAGTCAAATAGACAATACAGTCTATTATCTTCTCCATGTTAAAAGTCCACCAACAATGTTTTATCCCTGTAACATCAATCAACAGTTCCTTTCCATAATTATATGAATATCTCATAATCATAATTGTAATTCTAAATTCCTCTTTATACCCAGGACGAATATAATTTTCATCACATGTCTTTACCTGAAACATCAAAGATCATGGTTATACCAAATCACAGTTCATGTTCACAATCATACTAATAAATTCATCTTTGCACTACGGGCCAAAGATATTCATCCACAGTTCATCTTCGCACCACTGGCCAAAGATATTCAACAACAGGTCATCTTTGCACTACGGGCCAAAGATATTTATTAACAGTTCATCTTTGCACTACTGGCCAAAGATATTCATCAACAATTCATCTTTGCACTACAGGCCAAAGATATTAATATCTCAAAGAAATATATAATCACTTCAGAATTTATATAAACAATAATTATAACCATGTTGATCAACTCACCTTTGCACTTAAGCTAAAGATATTCAATTATAAATTCAATGGTCATGATCATACCAGTCACAATTCAACTTTTCACTATTGGCCAAAGAGAACCCTAGTCATGATCATACCAATAATCTACTCATCTTTACACTCTAGTGAAAGAGAATTTCAACATCAGGGTTATAAAAATGTTATATATGATAATAAAATCAATATAATCAATATATAGTTTTAATCTCCAGAGTAATATTCATAAATCAACTATAATTTGGTTAGAAAAAGAAACTAATTTTATAGTGAATAGTACCCGTGAATAGTAACTCGTGAATAGTAACTCATGAATAGTAACCCTGACACAAAAAGGTAGAAATTCCACAATAAAATCCATACCAATATTTCGGTATAATAATATTGAAAGAATAACATTTCTTAAACTTATAAACAATTTATTTTAATTGTTTACACTTTACTAAATAATGCATTTAATCATCATAAAATGCCAAACTTATAAGATTTCATCACTAATAACCAAAACCCTCATCAAAAATCTGCATATACCACATATATGATTCTCAAGCCATAAAATCATATTTTCCAATTTTCTTCCTTCACATAACATATTTAACTCATTTATTCATAACTAGTCCATTTTCATGAAAAATACCAAATCAGTTCCAAAAATATTTCTTTTCTGGGATTTAGCATAATATAGTCCCATATTGAACATATATTTTTCTTAGAATTTTTAAAATTCATTTACTATTTTTCATATGGCTAAAACCGCCTAATATTTAGACATTTATCATAAATTGTAATTTTATCCAAAAAATTCCGAAATTTACATAGTACACTGATATTATATAGATGTACTCCCAATAAAAATTTTATCAATTTTGGAGTTAACCACAAAAAGTTATAAGCGATTACTTTTAAAATAGTCTTTTCTCATAAAATTCATAACTCTTAATCTATACATCCAAAAATCACCATTTTTTGAACACAATCAATAAAACTCATCAACATATCATTTCAAATTTTTCCGAATTTTTCAAGGTCGAAGAAAGTACGAATGAAAAATATAATAACCCTTAAAATCCCTTACTATCCCTTAACTCAAAAGAGCAGCACTTCTGACTGGATATCGGATATGACGCTGAAGGAAACTTGCACTGATGAATATCAACTCACCAAGTATCTAAATACTCACAAAATACACTCAATAATCTAGAGAGAGAAAGAGAGAAAGCTTATGTTTCTGGTGTGATTTTCAATTCTAACTTAGCCCTCTATTTATAGAAAAATTTTAGCAGACTTGACCTACAACCTGATGGCTTTACCTGCTACTATTCTCACCCACCACATTTGAAATAAAATTCAGCATATTTCTTCACCAACCACAAGTGGGGCCCACTCAATTCTAGAATTTTCCACCAAAATCATTTATAAACCTAATTTCCGAATCAGTCACCTCTTAAAATTCATAACAAATTATTCGTTCATTTTTAACGGTTCAAAATTTGTGAACATATACTCAACTTATATATGTATAACATATCCAAAAATCAAAATGATCCAACAATTCGGATTAAAAATTATAACTCACACAATAGAAATTTGTAAGAACACAGACTTGATCTTTTAATACCTCAATCAAACAAAATCTCGATAAAATATCTCAACATTAATACCTTCATTTATAACCACATAAATAAATCCATCATTTATATCCACATCAAATAAATATTTTCTTATCATATAAATCAATAATTAATTATTCACAAATAATATTACAGAATCACAATTATGACAATGACGTGTAGTTTCTGGGAAAGAGGGCTTTCAATAAGAATTTTCCTTACTGGCGCGCAATTAGGTGACCAAACCTCTCCTTGACAGTACTTTCTAGACATTGCAATAATTCTATCTAATAATATTATTCAAATAATATGAATTATTGATCTGATAATGAGAAATATTGTGCAGTGATAATTATTGAAACAACAATAATATAAAATATCAACGCAACAATTATTGAATCAATAAAATAAAATATTGAACAGTAATTACTATAACAATTATTGAGTAGTGCCTTCTTATGTAAGGATCAATAATTCAAAAATCTGTAAAAGCAAAGGTTATTCTTGTGCAAACACGCATATTACTGTATTTTAACCACCGGGTATTCCAATAGTGTTTACGGCAACGATTACGCCGTTATTTATAAAAACTTAATTTTGTCGTTTTCTTCATCCAATAGCTTATTACATTATGGGGCCCACAAATGGTCACGGCTTGGTCATACGTAATATTCCCGACTGCATTGAATATTCCACGAACAAACGAATATTCAAACAACAATGAATATTTTATAACCACTTGTGTATTTTGAAAAAAAATTTCATATATCACCCTTAACTTTAACTTTTATCAATTTAACCATTTACTAAATAGTAATTATAAAAAAAATTGAATACTTTTATTTCATAAAATTCGGGGTCTTACACTATTCATGACAAAATTAGTTTCTTTTTCTGACCAAATTACCGTTGATTTATGAATCTTACTCTTGAAATTAAATCCATGTTTTGATCATATTATTTTTATTATCATATATAACATTTTTATAATCTTAGTGATGAAATTTCTCTTTGACTTGAGTGTAAAGATGGGTAGATTATTGGTATGATCGTGACTATGGGTTCTCTTTGGCCAGTAGTGCGAAGTTGAATCGTTGACTGGTATGATCATGACCATTGAATTTACAATTGAATATTTTTAGCTTAAGTGCAAAGGTGAATTGATCAACATGGTTATAATTATTGTTTATATAAATTCTGAAATGATTATATATTTCTTTGAGATATTAATATATTTGGCCTGTAGTGCAAATATGAACTGTTGATGAATATATTTGGCATGTAGTGCAAATATGAACTGTTGAGGAATATCTTTGGCATGTAGTGCAAATATGAATTATTGATGAATATCTTTGGCCCGTAATGCAAAGATGACCTGTTGTTGAATATCTTTGGCCAGTAGTGCAAAGATGAACTGTTGATGAATATCTTTGGCCCGTAGTGCAAAGATGAATTTATTAGTATGATTATGAATAGGAAGTGTGATTTGGTATAACCATGATCTTTGATGTTTCAGGTAAAGACATGTGATGAAAATTATTTTCGTCCTAGATGCGAAGAGGAATTTAGAATCACAATTATGATTATGAGTTATTCATATGATTGTGGACCAGAACTGTTGATTGATGTTACAGGGATAAAACATTGTTGGTAGATTTTTAACATGGAGAAGATAATAGACTTTATGGTCTATTTGACTCTTCTAATGGATCGCTCGTTCGTCTACCGCAACTATGGTTGAAATTTTTTATCATCTACCATATGTTCTAAATCTCTGATTTATTATTGATGAAGGCTATTGATAATTTAATTATCTTTAGTCATGAGATTTTTATTGAGCTAGTTGTGCTCACCCTTTTGCTTCACAATTCCTTTCGTGTAATAAGAGTGTATTTGGGTCGAGCCGAGGGTAACAGGGAATAAAACGGTGGTCATCATTTAGTAGTTATATTTGGTGAATCAAATAGGGTGAGGCGAACCCAACGTTGGAAGGTTGTTTTGTCACTATCATACAAGATGTCTAATGACATACAACCTCGTGTCATCATAAGACAGGGTTGTGCACATCCACTTGCTGAGTATATCTACGAGCACTACCTATATAATCTTTGTATTTGTTTGAAGTATAATTCTCAATTAGAGACAGTGGAGATAATGATATGTCAAGAGAAGACTCACCATTGAAAAGAATATGATAGTAATCTTCTCGTTTTTCTTTGGGGTCTATTGGGTCAACCAAGGATAATTCTGTGGGCATATGATATCTATTTTAACCTAGACGCATGGCCTCCCATATACGAAGGTTTCCTTGAGCACTTCCCAGAGATTCTAATTTCTAAAACAGTTTTTGACTATACCTTTATGTAAGGTGCCATTGTGACGTGCTATCCAAAGTTGGGATGTGAGTCACAGTTGGTATATATTTGTATCAAAACTCACAGCATATGTATTATTGTATTTTGCACGACAATTGTTTTAATAAAGTTGTAGTTATTTTCTGTACCATGTATTTGGCGACTCAGAATAGGTTGGTGGATTGGACCTATTTTGGGGTTGTCACGGTTGGTATTAGAGCTTAGGGATATGGTCTCTGGCGAAGATCGGGGAATATAACTAGGAGGGGAGAAATGAGTAAATCTTTCGCTAGTGTGTCCTACCTAAGCTTAATTGTTGGTCAGTCATAATATCGGGATATTATGTGATATGTTAATTTGTTTAATTAACTCTTGTTTTATTGCAGTATTTGAGAATGACAGCTGAGAATGTTAATAATGGAATGAAAGAGACAGTGGGGATACCTCTAATCACCAACCATGATAATGTGATGTCAGGCGATGAAGGAATTAGAGATATTCTTGTGGTGTGGGAAGAATTAATAGTTGCACCCGAACTAGTCGCAGAGGTAGAAGTTGAGAGTGAGGAAGAAGATGAACCTGAGGATAATTTATTAGAGGTATTTTATGATGAAAATGTAGAATTGCAAAATCGTATTCATGAGTTAAAAGAGCAGGCTGAAGAACGACAGGCGGTCGTGGAGCAAAAGGATGCAACGATTCAAGCTTGTGTTACCCGATATGTGATGCTTGAACAGAAGCATTCTTTGGCAGAGTATAAGATGGTAAAGCTGGAATTTGAGCTGAAAGAAGAAATAACTGAACGAGTGAGAATGAGTGATGCATGGGTAAAAGCCACACGACGCGTTGATATTGTGGAAAGAGATGTCCGATCTAAGAAAGCTAAAATAGATGATATGAATTTCTCTTTTTGACAAAGAATTGGGAGAACCCAACATCGAGTTTTGAATTACCCCATGGAAAGCAAATCAACCTGAATTCGATATGGATCGAAGATTGTTGATTCGAGATCATGAATCGAGAGTACGACGAGGCGATTGAGGAGGAATATACCTATAGAAAAGTATATTCCAAGCAGTAGTGATGACGCCAAATCTTGCTTCTTGACAAGTCAAAGCCGTAGTAGTTCGAGGGATAGCGGTTGTCATGACTTCCCAACAAGTGAGGAACCCAAATGAAGTTATCACGGGAGATGAGCAATGGAGAAATCATGATGACCGGAGAGATAGAATCTGAAATAAAAGCAAGGTATTCTCAACTCTTCAAAATACCAGGTACGTAAATTTTGGGGACGAAATTTCATAAGGAGGGGAGATTGTAAGACCCCGAATTTTATGAAATAAAAGTATTCAATTTTGTTTTCTTATAATTACTATTCAGTAATGGTTAAATTGATAAAAGGTTAAAGTTAAGGGTGATATATGATTTTTTTTTCAAAATATGCAAGTGGTTATAAAATATTCATTGTTGTCGGGGAATATTCGTTTAGTCGTAGAATATTCTTTCTATCGGGGAATATTAGATTTACAATGCCCAGCAGATCATTTGTGGGCCCCATAACAGAATAACTGTCGGATGAAGAAAATGACAAATTTGAGTTTTTATAAATAACGGCGTAATGGTTACCGTTAACACTGTTGGAATACCCGGTGGTTAAAATATAGTAATACTCGTTATTGCACAGTAGCACACGGTAATGCACAATATTTTTGAAATTATTGATTCTTACGTAAGAAGACACTATTCAATAATGGTTCTGATAATTCTTTATTCAATATTTTATTTTATTTTATTGATTCAATAATTGCTATACGTTGATATTTTATATTATTGTTGTTCAATAATTGTCAACGCACAAGATTCCATTATCGGATCAATAATTCATATTATTTGAATAATATTATTAGATAGCATTATTGGCAATGTCTAAAAAGTTACATCAAGGAGAGGTTTGGTCACCTAATAATTGCGCTTGATGAAGGAGAAATCCTTATCGGAAAGCCCCTCTTTCACGGGAACTATCTGGTTGTCATTATTGTGATTCTGTAATATTATTTGTGAATAATTAATTATTGATTTATATGATAAGAAAATATTTATTTAATGTGGATATAAATGATGGATTTATTTATGTGGTTATAAATGAATGAATTAATTTTGAGGTATTTTATCAGTATTTTATCGGATTGGAAGTATTAAAAGATCAAATCGGTGTTCTTAAAGCTCTATTTCGTGAGTTATAATTTTGATCCGACCATTGGATCGTTGTAATTTTTGGATATGTTATACATTTATAAGTTGAGTATATATCCACAAATTTTGAACCGTTAAAAATTAATGCATGAATTGTTATGAATTTTAAAAGGTGTTGAAAATCGTCCGTTTATGGATTTCGGATATTTTCTATCTGGAATTTGGAAAAACTTAAAGCTACAAATTGTGGAGATGAACATAAAATTCATATTTTTCTGATAAAATGGCTATTTTCTATGAATTACTGAAGTTTCAGAAAATAAATTGATTTTTATTAAAATTGGGTGGGACCCACTTTTTAGTTGGTGTTGAATGCATGTGCTGAATTAAGATTCAAGTGTGGTGGGCTGGTCTTAAATGGCTGGTGCGTAGGAAATGAGAAATAATTAATATATTATTTTATTAATTTAGTCTCATTTGGCGTTCTAACATTTTCTTATAAATAGGTGCTTATGTTAGAATTAAAAATCACAACAGAAACAAAAGTTTTCTCTCTCTATATTGTCAAGCATATTTTGGTGAGTATTTAGATACTTGGAGAGTTTCTATTCAGTGCAAGTTTGCTTCGGCTTTTCGTCCGATATTCCAGTCAGAAATACTACTCTTTTGAGGTAACGGATTTTAAGGGTTGTTATGTTTTTCATGTTTCGTAACTTTTCAGACCTTCAAAAATTCTGGAAAAATTTGAAATGATAATTTGATTAGTTTTATTGATTGTGTCCAAAAATGGCGATTGTTGGATGTATAGATTAAGAGTTATGAATTTTACGGGAAAAGACTATTTTAAAAGAAAACCCTAATAACTCCTTGTGGTTAACTCCAAAATTGGTAAAATTTTTATTGGGAGTACATGTATATAACAGAAGTATACTCTGTAAATTTCGGAATTTTTGGATAAAATTACAATTTATGATAAATATCTAAATATTCGGCTGTTTTGGCCAAAGAAAAATAGTAAATGAATTTTAAAAATTTCGAGAAAAATATATGTTTAATATGGGACTATATTCTGCTAAATCCCAGAAAAGAAATATTTTTGGGACTGATTTGATATTTTTCATGAAAATGGACTAGTTATGAGTAAATGAATTAAATATGTTATGTGAAGTAAGAAAATTAGAAAATAGGATTTTATGGCTTGAGAATTCTACATGAGGTATATGCAGATTTTTGATGAGGGTTTTGGTTATTAGTGATGAAATCTTACGAGTTTGGCATTTTAGGATTATTAAATGTATTATTTAGTAAAGTGTAAACAATTAAAATAAATTGTTTATAAGCTTAAGAAATATTATTCTTTCAATATCATTATACCAAAATATTGGTATGAATTTTTTTGTAGAATTTCTACATTTTTCATGTCGGGGTTACTACTCATGAGTTACTATTCATGAGTTACCATTCATGAGTTACTATTCATGGGTACTATTCACGACAAAATTGGTTTCTTTTTCCGACCAAATTACCGTTGATTTATGAATCTTTCTCTTGAAATTAAATTCATGTTTTGATCATATTATTTTTATTATCATATATAACATTTTTATAATCTTAGTGATGAAATTTCTCTTTGACTTGAGTGTAAAGATGGGTAGATTATTGGTATGATCGTGATGGGTTCTCTTTGGCCAGTAGTGCAAATTTGAATCGTTGACTGGTATGATCATGACCATTGAATTTACAATTGAATATTTTTAGCTTAAGTGCAAAGGTGAATTGATCAACATGGTTATAATTATTGTTTATATAAATTCTGAAATGATTATATATTTCTTTGAGATATTAATATATTTGGCCTGTAGTGCAAATATGAACTGTTGATGAATATATTTGGCATGTAGTGCAAATATGAACTGTTGAGGAATATCTTTGGCATGTAGTGCAAAGATGAATTATTGATGAATATCTTTGGCCCGTAGTACAAAGATGACCTGTTGTTGAATATCTTTGGCCAGTAGTGCAAAGATGAATTGTTGATGAATATCTTTGGCCCGTAGTGCAAAGATGAATTTATTAGTATGATTATGAACAGGAACTGTGATTTGGTATAACCATGATCTTTGATGTTTTAGGTAAAGACATGTGATGAAAATTATTTTCGTCCTAGATGCGAAGAGGAATTTAGAATCACAATTATGATTATGAGTTATTCATATGATTGTGGACCAGAACTGTTGATTGATGTTACAGGGATAAAACATTATTGGTGGATTTTTAACATGGAGAAGATAATAGACTTTATGGTCTATTTGACTCTTCTAATGGATTGCTTGTTCCGTTGCAACTATGGTTGAAATTTTTTATCATCTACCATATGTTCTAAATCTCTGATTTATTATTGATGAAGGCTATTGATAATTTAATTATCTTTAGTCATGAGATTCTTTACTGAGCTAGTTGTGCTCACCCTTTTGCTTCACAATTCCTTTCAGGTAATAAGAGTGTAGCTGGGTCGAGCAGGGGTAACAGGGGAATAAAACGGTGGTCATCATTTAGTAGTTATATTTGGTAAATCAAATAGGGTGAGGCGAACCCAACGTTGGAAGGGTGTTTTGCCACTATCATACAAGATGTCTAATAACATACAACCTCGTGTCATCATAAGACAGGGTTGTGCACATCCACTTACTGAGTATATCTACGAGCACTACCTATATAATCTTGGTGTGTGTTTGAAGTATAATTCTCAATTAAAGACAGTGGAGATAATGATATGTCAAGAGAAGACTCACCATTGGAAAGAATATGATAGTAATCTTCTCATTTTTCTTTGGGGTTTATTGGGTCAACCAAAGGATAATTCTGTGGGTATATGATATCTATTATAACCTAGAGGCATGACCTCCCATGTACGAAGGTTTCCTTGAGCACTTCCCAAAGATTCTAATTTCTAAAACAGTTTTTGACTATACCTTTATGTAAGGTGCCATTGTGACGTGTTATCCAAAGTTGGGATGTGAGTCACAGTTGGTATATATTTGTATCAAAACTCACATCATATGTATTGTTGTATTTTGCACGACAATTGTTGTAATAAAGTTGTAGTTGTTTTCTGTACCATGTATTTGGCGACTCGGAATAGGTTGGGTGGATTGGACCTGTTTTGGGGTTGTCACACGATGAGCTTCTATGAGCTTCTGGGCATACCCGAAACCGGAACGCTAGGGGAGATCAAGAAAGCGTACAAGCAGTGGATGGGCTTTATATATTGTTTGTGGGTTTTTTTATATCTTGATTAATGGTCGTTTGTTGTTTGAAACCGATTTACTCTTGATTTCGTGTTCCCTATTTTTGTGTTTATGAAATATCTTATCAATAACTTATGAAGGTTTGCTTTTCTTTTGAGATTACATTGGAATTCTTTTTGAAATAAAACCATGCACCTACTTCAGTAGTATGAGTATATCCTATCAGTTAGTTAATGTGTGGATCTTTGAATATTAGTTGCCATCTATGGCTATACCGAGAAGGGCTACTCTGTATCCAAGAGCTAAACATATAGTAATTTAGCTCTTGTCTCTACTTTTTTAGTTTTTGTTTTTTATGTGCAATTTTTTGTTTGTTGTGGTTGCCTTATCTTATAAACATCTTTGGGTATTCTTTTTGGGCTAGTTGAGGCAAAATAACAATTTAGTATAATTGCCTTTTCATAATAAACAACATTTGAGTTATTATTATAATGGTGTTTGTGATCTTGCGGAAACATTGTATTTGTGATCTATTCAAGGATTCCACTACAACTAATTTCGCATAATTTCGATTCTACTTACAAGGTAGTTTTAATCAAATTTTTTGTTTTTGATCGATAGAGAATTTGTTCTACTATAAATTAATGTCATGATGAAGTTATTCGTTAGACATTTTGTTGTGCAATACATTTTTAGGTTGCTTTAATGGCTTCTAAAAGAGCATCCAGATTTAGTGCTAGCTGTTCCAATGACCCAAAAATTATTAAAAATGAAGATAATGAGACCCATGTCGATGAGCCTCATGCAAAGGAAGAAACTATTCATGAGAATGATGAAGGTATCATGCATATATCTACACATATACTTGCATTATCATGGTTTTGGGGTGGATGGATAATTATTGGTTAGATAGCTTCTTATTCATCTGATTGTGACCAAGATCTTACATGTTCAGCTGTAGCGCCCCCAAATCCGAGTATCTTCCAACCCGACAGATGGTGCTATACTGTACAACATTCATACATTCATTCAATTGAAAAGTCTCAAAGAACGAACATAACCATTATATATATTTAAAATAATATTTACATTTCCCAAGTTCTAAACCCGTTACAAAAGGTTCTTTGTCATAATATCAGTTAAATTACAAAAATAGACCTATACTATTACAAGACATCTTAGTAATCTGCCTTAGCTTTTCCTTTATCCTTTTTCGATCCTTCGGGACGTTCAGTCTTAGCTGCATTCATATGGTTCAAGCAAGAGTGAGCATAACTAGCTCAGCAAGTATAACAATTTAATAACAACATGCTTGACACATACAAATCGTATATCTTCGATAACTAAACAATAGTTATGAAGTACTATTGATAATTCAAAATAGCACTTCATCTTTTCTTTCAAAATGTTTTATAATAACAACAGTATTTAGTAAAACATTCACTCCGGTCAGAGACCTCGAGTATTCATTCGTTATTAGAAAAGGACAACCCGGAAGCAAGTCCGTAAGCCCGATATCACTTACGAGCACTTCTAGGTGATCAGCCTATTGTACTCTATGTTGATCAACACTACATCCATTAAACGTATGCACGTTTAAGCATTTGGCAACCTCACGTGCTGCTGTTTTACCGACAAAATATTTGTTTAACATTTCAGTCTTCTTTTGAAAACCATATCAAGTAGTTGACAAAAGATAGCAACATTTGATAATACATGAATAGATTATCAATTCATCAAGTCTAGCCAAAGGAATTGGCTTCAACTTCATCATACTTCAATTCATGCGAAAGAATACATGAATCTCAAAAACTTGTTGATTGAATCGAGACAAGAGTTAGAATACTTGCCTTTAGCGTCTGCGCTATGGTAAATTAACTTTATGTTCAAGTCGTTCAAGTCTCTACAATACATGATCACATAATGCCTTACATTAGGTCACATATAATCAAGTATGTATATGACTATATCATACTCTTTATTTCAATCTAATTGTGTATTAGATTCATTTAATATTCATTAGGTTTATCATTATGCTTGCATTATACTTGACTAGGTTATCTCAACCTTTATACATCATCCTTAAGGTTTAACAATGTTTAATCAATGTTACATTACCTTCCTTAAGTTATGTTTACTTCCATTTCTTTTCTTTATACTTAGAAAATTTCATTACTATTATCTTAAGCTCAAGGTACTGTGGTATTTATTTTATACCTACATCTCGCATCTGTGAAGCGAGCTTAATGTATAATCGTCCGGACTTCATGCGTTGCGGCGCAAGTCCTTACTTAATAAGTCGCCATGGGCCACACTCGGAGGATTTTGTCATCGTTTCATTAAATGGCGCCACTTCACTATTGAACTAAGGTTCTTGGCTGCGGCGAACTCTTGCGATGAAGCTGGATTCTTACATTCGCGCCCACTGGCGTGGGTCTTTTACTAGGGGTTGCGCAGCCAGCTACCAACTCAGTGCACCAGATATCAATTTCAGCTTTTAAAATTTTGTGAACTTCCCGGACGCATAACTTCTTCGTTATAAGTCCGAATTGGCTCGTTCAAAAGCCTACGATTCACAAATTATGTACTCTACATGACCATTCAAGAATTTTATCTATTTGACTTTGTTTGCTAAAAATTCACCTATTGGTTCATTTTTAACGTAAACGATAAACGTTCGTGAACGCTCAACGCCGCTTTTCGCTCTAAGTTAAATCAGGGTCATTTTCAAGTCCGCAACTCTTAAATGCCAATTATGACTTGTCTTTATTGGAAAACAATGGTTTCATGATCAAACATAAAATTTGACTTCCATTCTGAGAATTTTACGTATTAGACGATTATCATCCAATCGTGCAAATTCTGGCAATTCTTCCTTCTTATTATTTGTTCAACATTACAAATGAGCTTCATTCATCATGTGAACATTTTAACATCCTTAATACAACAACTTATATTCATGGTTGGATTTTTGGACTTATTCTTCAAGAGCTTATAACTTGTCATTTATAAACTACTTAAGATTTCATCGTTAATGACTTATGACAAGTTAAAGTTTCTTAAACATCATTTCTTATATGTTCTTAAACATCATTTCTTCTATTTATAGACTTTCCAAGGTTAGGGTAGTTTAGTCTTTAAAACATCCCACCTCCTTAAGCCACCTCCTTACTATTCATTACTTGTTAGCCACTCTCTTATCTCTTACTTGGCCATTAATTCAAAGTCTTGGTCAATACTCCTAACTTGGTCACCACATCACTTGGTCACCACATATCTTGGTCATCACACATTACTTGGTCATTACATTACTTGGTCACCACATTCAACCATATTAATATGGTTTGCCCCATGGATCATACCACTCATGGATTCCATCTTGGGCTTACATTAATTAATCATTGGGCTTTACTTTAACAAACACTAATTGGTTCATTAATTCATTAGTTGGGCTTCTCTCTCTAATTCACTTGGACTTGTATATAATTGTTTACCAATCATCCAAGTCCATTAACATTTCTTAATACATATTGTTGATGTATTATTTTCGTATTCTAATTCTTATAGAATTTATATACGGTATTTCATCTTTCATACAAACTCGTATAATACTTCATATTATACTCGTTTTCATTACTTCGTACAATACCAAGTATCATACAATTATTACTTATTCTTTAACGCTTCGCTTTACTTAACGTTTATAATTTAAGTCCACAAGAGAATTATTACTTTTTCCATAACTAGATTTTTATTACATAATCCATCTTACCTTGTTATTCCATCATTGCGTATTTCTCGGAATCTCAAAATTATATCCCAAACAAATATCGATGAATAGTGTTTTTCGGAAAATTTCTCGGAAAATTTTTTTTTCGTCTTGGAAATTCAAACACTTTAATTCATCCACGTAGCCCAAATACTACGATATTCTAACATCAATAGGTTATACAATGACAACCATCTTGATAACACATGGAATATGATTTTATTATTATTTAACTTATTAAAATCATTTTACAATAAGATTCATATTTCTCGGTCGTTACATTCTTCCCCCCTTATAAAGATTCTGTCCCCAGAATCTCGTCTTACTTTAATCAAATAGGTGAGGAAAAATTTTCTTCATCTTTTCTTCTAGTTCCCACGCGTTTCTTCAAAGATCGTGGTTCTTCCATAATACTTTTTCTTGATGGTATTACCTTGTTCCTCAGAACTTGTTCCTTTCTATCAATGATCTGCATCGGTGACTCTTCATATGATAAGTCTTTCTCGATATGAATCGGCTCATACTCGATTACATGCTTATAGTCTAGCTTATATGGACGTAATACAGATACGTGAAACACGTTATATATTCGTTCTAGGTCTGGAGATAATGCTATCATATACGCTACCTCTCCCACCCGTTTTAATACTTCAAAAGGTCCTATAAACCTTGGACTTAACTTTCCCTTCTTTCCAAAGCGTATCTTTCCTTTCCAGGGAGATACCTTTAGAAACACATATCTGAGCCCACCTCAAACTCTCGACTTTAGTCTATGTGAGTCCATACTTCTTCATTTGTCCCGAAATGTGACGAGATGCATCCGAATTAACTTTATCACATCCGCTGTCTGCTGCACCAATTCTGGTTCTAGCATCCGGCGTTCTCCCACCTCATCCCAACATAAAGGTGTTCTACACTTTCTCCCATACAAAGATTCATACGGCGACATGCATATGCTTGCATGATAACTGTTGTTATATGCAAACTCTACTAGTGGTAGGTGATCATCCCAACTACCCTTGAAATCCATGACACAAGACCTCAACATGTCTTCTAACGTCTGAATTGTTCTTTTTCTCTGCCCATCAGTTTGTGGATGATAAGCCGTGCTTAACCTCAGCTGTGTTCCCAACTGCTCTTGCAAACTCCTCCAAAAGTTCGATGTGAATCGTGGATCACGATCTAACACAATTGATACCGGTACTCCATGTCTGGAAATGATTTCCTTAACATAAAGTTTAGCTAATCGGTCTAAGTTATACTTGACCCTAATTGGCAAAAAAAGTGAGCCGACTTCATCAATGGGTCCACTATTACCCAAATTGAATCGTACCCTTTTTAGTTTGGGAAGTCCCACCACGAAGTCCATCGTGATATGCTCCCACTTTCATTCTAGAATCTCCAATGGTCGTAGTAAAACCAATGGGTCATTGATGTTCTACTTAACTTTTGACAAGTTAAGCACCTACCACATACTCGCTATTTCTCTCTTCATGTTTGGCCACCAAAAACTCTGTCTAAGGTCTTGATACATCTTAGTGCTACCAGGATGTATCGAGTACCTCGAACTATGAGCTTCTTATAACACTTGCTCCTTTAATTCCGTCTCATTTGGAATCCAAATTCTTCCCTCAAATCTTAATAATCCCTCATTATCAAGACTATACTTAACCTCTTCCTTCTCGGATAACCACTTCTTCATTTGGTTACACTCATCCGCCTTGAGTTGTACCTCCTTGACCCTTTCTACGATGGTAGATTGCATCTCCGTCGCAAAGAGTAACTGCCCTGAATCACTCGGCATCTTCACTTCTATTTCCATCCTATCCATCTCTGTTATTAACTCATTTTGAGCTGTTAACATAGACAACTTTTCCCGACCCTTCCTACTTAAGGCGCTTTTAAGAACTACATGGCTTTTCCGGGGTGATACTGATTTCACAATCATAATCCTTTATCAACTCCAACCATCTTCTCTCATCTCATATTCAACTCCTTCTGAGTGAAGATATACTTTAGACTTTTATGGTCCGTATATATCTCACATTTTTCCCCATAAAGATAATGTCTCCATATCTTTAGAGCAAACACTACCGCGGCCGGTTCAAGATCACGAGTAGGGTAAACTTTCTCATAATCCTTCAACTGCCGAGATGCATACGCAATGACTTTGCCATGCTGCATAAGTACACAACCAAGTCCTCTATGCGAAGCATCACTATACACTACAAAATTTCATGTGTCATCTGGCAATGACAAAACAGGAGCTTCACTTAATCTCTTCTTCAGTTCTTAAAAACTGTCTTCATATTTATCCGTCCATACGTATTTCACCGTCTTCCTTGTTAAGTTAGTCAACGAGGTAGCTATCTTCGAAAAATCTTGGATAAATCTTCGATAGTACCCTGCTAACCCTAGGAAACTCCGCACCTCAGTCGGCATTTTCGGTTGTTCCCAATTCATTATCGCTTCCACCTTCATTTGGATCCACTTGAAATCCCTCTTGGTCAATGACATGACCTAAAAATCAAGACCTTTTCCAAATCAAAATTCACATTTGGTGAATTTCGTGATATAACTTCTCCTTTCTTAGTGTCTCCAACACTAATCTTAAGTGTTCGGCATGATCTTCTGGCATCTTAGAATAGACTAGGATATCATCGATAAACACCACAAACTAACTTGTCCAAATATAGTTTGAACACTGTTCATCATATCCATAAATGCACTTTGGTGCATTCAACCTAAATGACATCACCGTAAACTCGTAATGACCATAACGAGTCCTGAAAGCAGTCTTTGGTACATCTTCCTTCCTAACCTTCAACTGATGATACCCCGTCCGCAAATCTATTTTAGAAAAATACTTTTCCCCTTTCAATTGATCAAAGAGATCATCGATCCTGGGAAATGGGTATTTATTCTTTATCGTTAACTTGTTCAACTCCCGATAGTCGATACAAAGCCTTAACGATCCGTCTTTCTTCTTGACAAACAACACCGGTGCTCCCCATGGAGAAACACTTGGTTGAATGTACTTCTTGTCCAATAGTTCCTGTAGCTGAACCATTAGTTCTTTCATTTCCACCGGCGCCATATGGTACGGTGCCCTTGAGACTGGTGTCGTTCCTGGCACAGTGTCTATCACAAATTTGATCTCCCTATCCGGCGGTAAACCCGATAACTCACATAGAAATACCTCCATGAATTTGTTTACTATAGGTATTTGTTCCATGGTTGCTCCCACTCTCTGGGTATCAACAACATGGCATAGGTAGCCTACACAACCCTTTCTTAAAAGTTTTCTAGTTTGTGTCATCATAAGGCAACATGGACGTCCCGACAATTTACTACCGTAAAATACTATAGGAGGTTGCTTCAACGTCCTGATGCTCACACATTTCTTTTGGCAATCTATAATTTCCCCATGGTTAATCAACCAATCCATCCCGAGAATTACGTCGAATTCTCCTAACTTTATCAGTATTAAATCTACCTATAACTTACAACCACGTACTTCTACGCAACAACTCCTATAAATATCTTCAACAGGAATTATCTCTTCGTTTGCTACCTTAATGTTCAAAGGTACAGGCAATTTTTCGGGAAATAATTCTAATCGTCTAGCAAAATCACATGCTATAAACGAGGCGAAGACTAATTTGTCAAAGGTACAGGCAATTTTCCCTGTTGAAGACTAACGATAATTTGTTGTATATTATCTTATAATATTCTTTACTGGGCTAGTTGAGCTCACCCTTTTCCTTTTTGTTCCATTTTTCTTCTTAGGAGGCGAGAATGTAATGAGTACTAGTCGGGGTATAGAATGAAGGTTCTAGAGAGAGTTGTTTAGTAGTCCTCACCATTTTTGTAAAATAATGTATCAATAATTATGATGGGGATTTATTTGCGTGTGGATATTGTCTAGATGGCAATATCTGTATTTAAACTCATAGTTTATATGTTGTAATAATAAAGTTGTAGTTATTTCTGTACCATGTATTTGGTGACTCAGAATGGGTTGGATGGAATGGACCTATTTTGGGGGCGTCACAGTTGGTATCAGAGCTTAGGGATATGATCTCCAAGCGGAGATCGGGAATAGAACTAGGAGGGAGAGGAGAGTAAATCCTTCGCTAGTGTGTCCTACCTAAGCTTATTTGTTAGTTGGTTAGTATATAGGGATATTATGTGATATATTTATTTCCTTAATTAACCCTTGTTTTATGACTGTATTTGAGAATGTCGACTGAGAATATTAACAGTGGAGTAAATGAGACCGTGGAGATGCTTGTACTTACCAACGAGGAGAACGTGCAATAGGTTGGCAATGTACCTCCTGTGAACAACACCACTAAGCAGATGATGAACGAGGGGATGTTTAGAAGCTTTTTTCAGTTCATGCAAAATCAGACGAGGGAGACTCGTGTTCAAAATACAGGAGGAAATGATAGCAATTCACGGGTGGTCACAAATGCAAGCGATTCAAAGAGTTGGGACCACTGAGTGCGGGAAAGCCGGATCCGATTAAGGTGGAGATGTGGGTCAAACAAATTACCAAGATATTCGATGTCTTGGGATGCGGAGGAACAAAAGTTCCATTCGCTACATTTATGTAAAAGTAACGAGGTGATCATTGATGGGAATCTGTGAAGCGTACTCCATCCGGTACTTTTCAAAGATGTCATGGGAGACATTTGAAACAGTTCAATGACAAGTACTTCCACGAAAGTATTTGTCATATGAAGGAAGTGGAGTTTATTAGGCTGGAAGCGAATAACACATGGTGTCCCAAAGACAAGGCGAAGTTCGCGGAGTTATCTGTGTTTGCACCTCATTTCTTTGGAGAATGAGGAGCGATATGACGCGAATATTTCGAGAGGTTTGAAACCCGAGCATACGTCAAAGATCTCATTTCTCATAAATTTTCTCTATTCGAGATGTTGTCATGTGAGGCTCGATTGTTAGAGCGAGATAACAAGTAAATTCAACCGAGGGACCATAACCGAGGATCATATCGAAGATAGCGATCATCGAATAACGATAACCAGCGGAGAAAGAAGAATACGGACAAAGGCGGTAACCACTCTGGTGGTAATCGTGGCCATGAAAATAGAAGAAGCGAGTCAGGAGGAGATTCAACAACGACCATGTGAAGACGTTAGCGCCAGTAGCAACTGGTTCCAAGGGAGGAGAAAGACCACCGGTCGTATGTTACAAATGCGGGAAAGAGGGACATATCAGCCCAAACTACCCACAACAGTTTAAGGTTTGCTATAATTGTGGAAAAGAAGGACATATCGCTCAAGATTGTACGATATCGAAACCCAGTCCAGCAGGAATGGTGACTCAAAAGGATGTCCCAAAAAAGTCAAAGTCAACAGTTCCTGGAAGAGCGTTTGTCGTGACCGGTCAAAATGCGAGGAACCCGAACGAAGTTCGCACGTGTTAGTTAATTATAAATCCTTGCGAAGTTTATACCTTACTAGATACCGGTTCTACCCATTCTTTTATCTCTCTTGCTTGCGCTCAACGTTTGAACTTGACTACGGAGAAATTAGACTTTGACCTATTTATGGAGACTCAGATTGGGAGAAACTTTCATTACATCCGTTGTTTAGAAATCTTGCTTGATTCAGGTTGGCACTATCACATTACCTGTTAACCTTATTTCTATAGAGATATTTGCTTTTGATGTGATTTTAAGGTTAACTACTCATCATGCCGAAATTGATTACTTTCGTAAGGTTGTTAGTTTTCATATTCCTAAGCAACCTGTTATTCAAATTCAAGAAATCAAACCATTGTAGTCAAACATTTTCATATCAAGCCATGAAGTCATTCGTTTATTACGGATGTCAAGTTTTCTTAGTCCATGTTATGGATTTGAATAAAGACACGTCAGATTTGAATAATATTTCTGTTGTTATTGATTTTTCCTGACGTATTTCCTGAAGAATTTCTTGGTTTACTCCCAAAGACTGATATTAAATTTTGTATCGACTTTGAACCCGGTACAAAACTCATTTCTAAAATCTCATATCGAATGGCTCCTATTGAACTTGAGAGTTAAAAAATTCAACTATAGAATTTGGTACCTGAGCCTTTATCTGGTGACTTCCTTTATGGAATGCACCGAAGCCAGACTCTCCGTAGGGGACACCATATTTGTGCGATAGTAAACTGATAGGTGTCATTGTAACGTGCTATCCAAGGTTGGGATATGAGTCACAGTTGAGAATAACCTAAGTCGGTAATCGAAATACGTAGCTTTCTAGGCTTAGTTGGTTATTATCGGAGATTCGTTGAAGGATATTCTTGAATCGCTATTCCATTAACGCAGCTGACTCGTAGAGATACAAAATTGAATGGAGTAAGGAATGTGGGAAGAGCTTGAAGAACTCAAGAGGAGACTCATTTCAAAGACATGTTTTGACCATGCCATCTCGAAAAGCGAGCGTGGTAGGTAGCGTGTTGAGTAGAAGATCGTATACAAATACGAGTACGATATTGTCAAAGACTCATTTCGTATAATTTACAAATAATAGAGATGGAGATGAAAACCCTAGGTACCCACGTGATGATATACGAGTATAATCAACTTTAATCGATAAAGTTAAAGCTGTTCAAGCTACACACCGAAGCTGATGAATTTGAAGAAGGAGGTGCAAGAAGTTGTTATTTCAAAAGCGAGAATCGGTGAGGTGAGGAAAGCTCAAACCTTCGATTTATTAATCCATTTGAAATTCTCGATCGAATAGGAACTGTGGCCTATAGACTCGTTTTACCACCAAGTATGACGCGTGTTCATAACGTTTTCACGTATCGATGTTACGTAAATATGTGGACGACCGAACCACGTCATTGAGTTAGAAACCGGACGAGATAGTAGAAGACTTAACGTCACGAGGAGGTACTGTCAAGATCTTGGATAGGAAAGAACATGTCCTATGTCTGGGGTTATACCACAAGTTAAAGTTTTGTGGAGAAACCATGCTATTGAGGAAATGACACGGGAGTTGGAAAGCGAAATGAAAGCGAGGTATTCTCATCTTTTCAAAACACAGTATCGCACGTCAATTTCGAGGACGAAATTTCATAAGGAGGGAGGTTGTAAGACCCCAAATTATTAATAAATGAAATTTATTTTCCTCTATTTATTATTTTGAAATAGTAAGGGTTGATTTGATTAATGTGGATAGTTATGGGTAAAATACTCAAATATTTCGAATAAGCAAGTGGTTATAAAACATTCATTATTGTTTAGGGAATATTCGTTTGGTCGTGGAATATTAAATGCGTTTGGAATATTTGTGCGGCGACGCAGTCTTTTGTGGGCCCCATAACGAAAGCGATTGGATGAAGAAAATGACAAATATAAGTTGTTTATAAATAACAGGCGTAGTTATTACAATTATCTTTGTTGGAATACCCGGTGGTTAAAACACACTAATCTGGCGTTGTTAAGCGGTAGCATTGCAGTATTGCACCAATTATTGATTCTTACGTAAGAAGGCACTACTCAATAATTGTTACAGTAATTACTATTCAGTATTTTATTTTATTGATTCAATAATTCCTTGCATTGATATTTTATATTATTGTTGTTTTAATAAATTGTCATTACAAGTATTTTACATTATCAGAGCAATAATTCATATTATCTGAATAATATTATTGGATAACATTATTGGCAATGTCAGAAAGTTACATCTAAGGAGAGGTTTGGTCACCTAATTACGGCGCTGATGAGGAGAGATCCTTTATTGGAAAGCCCCTCTTTCTAGAGGCGGCTGGTTGCAATCTTGTGATTTCGAAATATTATTTGTGAATAATTAATTATTGATTTATATGATGAGGAAAATATTGATTTTATGTGGATATAGATGCGAGAAAATTTTGAATGTGACAATTGTTAAAAATTAATATTTTATCTTTTTACGATAAAATAATTCATTTAAATATATTATTTTAATAATATATTAACGGTGATATTTTATAATGAATGTGGGATATATGAGTATATGAGGAGGAAGAGTATTTTGTGGCATTAAATGTTTAACACATATTTTGTGTGTTGGTGGACACAATTATTAATAGAAATTTGATTATAACTTGTAAAATCGCTTGGTTTATGGATTTCGGATCAATTTTTGTTTGGAATTTGGAAACACTTTCTTACGTAAAGTTGTAGAGAATTGAATTTCCTATAAAAAATTGCGTAGATTGAATTTTTACGATAAAAGGGCTATTTATTATGAATTATTGAAGTTCCGAAGCTCCGAAATAATTGATTTTTGGAAGTTTAAAATAATTTAAATAAGAAAAATGTTTTTTTGTGTTTGGTGGGCATCTTTAACACATGCTAAGTTGTTGAATTCAGATGATTCTAAG
Organism: Panax ginseng; assembly: GCA_020205605.1. Classification (NCBI taxonomy): domain Eukaryota; kingdom Viridiplantae; phylum Streptophyta; class Magnoliopsida; order Apiales; family Araliaceae; genus Panax; species Panax ginseng. The sequence goes on along the minus strand of CM035142.1, from coordinate 73,208,504 downwards.
TGGGCATAGACAAATTAATATATATATTATTATTATATTAAATTTTCTACTTTGGTGTTCTAAGCATTTTCCTATAAATAGGGTGCTTAAGTTAGAATTGAAAATCACACCAGAAACTGAAGTTTTCTCTCTCTATATTATCGAGCGTATTCTTGTGAGTATTTTGAGTATACTTTGAGTATTTACAGCACGGTGCAAGTTCAAGTCATAGCCTATATCGGTGTTTCAACTATAAGTATTGTCTTTTCGAGGTAAGGGATGTTATTTTATTCAAAAATGATATTATTTCTTCAATATCATTATCGAAATATTGGTTGGAAATTTTATCAAATTTGGAATTTTTCATATGGGGTTACTATTCACGAGTTACTATTCATGAGTTACTATTCACGAGTACTATTCACGAAGCGTGAAGATGTTTTTTATGAAATTTCTATCTTTTGGTGTCTGAGTTACTATTCACATATACAAAGACTATTCACTTAATACGACCTTTATTCATACCGAAAAATGAAATTTCTTCTTTTGTCCAAAATATCTATTATGGATACTAGCTTTGATTGTATCCATGTTTTGATCATTCGTGAATTTTACTCCACTCGATTACTTATGAAGTATTTTTGAACTTGGATTGTTTAAAATACGAATCCTTAATATTTGTTCTTTTGTTTCACTGGATTCGTTTTCTTTAAAATATTTTTCATCATCCTCAGTCCTAAATGATGATATTACTGAATATCTTTGGCCTGTAGTGCAAAGATGAATGATTTCTTAATGAATATCTTTGGCCCGTAGTGCAAAGATGAACAGGTGTTGAGATGAACATAATTAATTCGATTAAATATCTTTGGCCCGTAGTGCAAGTTGAACAGGAGTTTAGATGAACATGACCAACTGATGAATATCTTTCGCCTGTAGTGCAAAGATGAATATTTGATTCCAGATATATATTAATTGATGTTACAGGGATAAAATATTGACGATGAACTTTTAAATTCATATATAGAAGATAGTAGTTTGCATTCTCTATTTAACTATTCTAATGAATTGTTATTTCCACTGCAGTTGTTGATTTAAAACTGGTTGTCTATTGTATTCTATTAGATTTTTCCCTGTTGAAGACTAACGATAATTTGTTGTATATTATCTTAGTCATAATATTCTTTACTGGGCTAGTTGAGCTCACCCTTTTCCTTTTTGTTCCATTTTTCTTCTCAGGAGGCGAGAATGTAGCGAGTACTAGTCGGGGTATGGAATGAAGGTTCTAGAGAGAGTTGTTTAGTAGTACTCACCATTTTTGTAAAATAATGTATCAATAATTATGATGAGGATTTATTTGCGTGTGGATATTGTCTAGATGGCAATATCTGTATTTAAACTCACAGTTTATATGTTGTAATAATAAAATTGTAGTTATTTCTGTACCATGTATTTGGCGACTCAGAATGGATTGGATGGAATGGACCTATTTTGGGGGCGTCATAATAGGATTACAGTTAAACTTTTATCCTAGAAAGGATATTCACTATTATTGGAAACAGAAAAGATATGATGTTTATAGGAATTCTAGATGTCCAAATACAATGTGGATGAACTCAGGTGTAAATGGATCATGGAATTTTAATTTTTTATATTTGATTATTTGTTTAAGGCTATCAGATTGAACTCAAGTTGTAGAGAACCAATTTAGCATGACTACCCTATCTCCACCCCACCCCTACCCCCACCCCCACCCCCTTCCTTCCATTTTTCCATTTTAAGTCGAACCAAATTCATGACTTAGTAATCCTATAAATAAATCTTTCCATTGACCAACATTATCCGCTAGAGCTCTCGAAGCAATTTAAGGAGGTGTTAGATAATAAGCCTGAGGTATGAAATTATATCAACCTCAACCTCAACACTTCAACTTTTTTTCTCTTCACTAATGTATTCATATGTTGAGTTATCTTATAGTGGTCTTGTCCTGCCGAAAATATATTTCTATAGTGATCTATTCTTGTGTTGGTGATCGAGTAGTAGGAATTTATGTGTTTTATCCTCTAGATGGTTTGTATTGGTAGTGTGAAGGTGGTTTCAATTTCTTGTTGTTTTTAAATTATTTGCAGGTTGATTCGTTTGTGAAGATATTTCCAGGTGTTGCACATGGTTGGTCCGTGAGGTACAAGGATGAAGATGAGGTTGCTGTGAAGTCCGCGAAAGTGGCACACCATGATTGTTGGACTGGTTTGTCAAGTATCTTAAGTAAGAAATATTATATATATATTGGTACGTAGTGTGTAAGGTAGGATGTGAGCATGCATGAGATCACACACCAAGATTAATTGAATTGGTTTTGATGGATCAATAAATGTGGACTACCTTTCCTTGGCCTGTATTAGTCATGTGTCACTAAACCGCTTCTTCACCGCTGCATCCATGGTTAAAATTATTAGAAGAGGAAAATGTATGTTTTAAGTCCAGTATATTATGAGGACTACTTTGAAGATTAATATGTTTTGTTACTACTCTATGTTGAAGGGTTATTCTAGCATGACCCTCCATCTATCTGAATTGACAAAGAGAAACATATTGTTGCCGCTTTCAACCGATTTGGCTCACTTGTTAAATTTGGTTTCACTATGTTCCGTTTGTGTTATATTTTGAAGTCTCACGTGTAGAATCAAATTATATTTCTTATAAATGCATGCATCATTTTTTAATTTTATTACTATTTGGCATTTTATTTCTACAGAGATTTGATGTTAGTATTGAGCATTCAACAAATATATCCGAAGTTCATTCATGGATTTCTTGATAAGCTTATTGGAAAATTAAAAGAAGCTGGAAAGTCGTGCACTTCACGTTGGTGAGGTCCGGAAAAAGAACATAATTGAATTTAGATGGCTCATGTGTAGATAACATGTTGTGATTTTGTAAAGTTTGTTGACTTACCTTTAGAAAGTCGTTTTAAACCAAATGTCCTATTACATTGTTTTGCTTTCATATGGGAATATTTTTATGAAGTTGTTTTTTCCAAAATGTATGGAAGAGAGGCATTTCAACCTATTGAAGACAAAGAAGATCAAGACGTGATGAAATCTTTGTCCTACCTTATGAAAGTTTTGGACAAGCTTGTTGTGGTAAAAAGCAATGGTGATCTAGATACAAAGATTGGTTTTGATGGGGCAAAGTAAGTATTTTCCTCGGACCCATAAATTTCAAAGATGTATGTTACATTGTTCTGCTACTACATTAATAAATGGTTTAACTCTATTGATCTATACAAGTAATGTCCCACATAGAGAGATACATCATTTTAAATTTGACCATAACAAAATATATTTATTTATATATATATATATATATATATATATATGTATAATTATGTCTTTATATATCATCCTCTGCGATATGACATCTTGTGTATAGTTTTGTGCAGTTTTCTGTTTTCAATATAAATAGATAACATATTCCAAGGACTTTGACATATGTGTTTTAGTGTAAAGTTCTAACATTGTACTTATAAGATGTCACTAATATAGTATGTCTTGTGAAGGATTTGTCCTTCACTAGAGGCCATTTTTGGTGTAGTGTGAGACTTCTTTAATATGTAATGATTTGAATTGTGATCTTTATGATATTATTGAAGTAAAGATAATGTTGTCCCACGCCCCCCTTTTTCTTAGATTGAAGCCCTTGGTCTCCCTTTATCTCCAGAATCATTGGCCACCCTTAAACCTTTTACTTCAATTACCTTCAATGCCGGAGAATCAAATGGAGAAAATTCTAAGCCTGAAGTTGCAAAATCGGATGGGATCATCTCTGACCATGACAACTGTTAGGTCGCCGCATTGCTTAGTTACCTTGGGGTGGTTCATCATTGAGTGAAGATCAAAACCAAGAAATGGACACTACAGATCTGGATGTGGTGCATGTGATAGCTCAAACTGCTCATTGTATTGCACATGAGAGGATTAAATTCTCTTTGCCTCCATTGATGATGTTGGTAAGTATACAAACATTCATTGTATTTTGTATTTTGCATGTTTATATGCATTTAATTGCTTGGTTTAAACAGCTATGCACATATTATATGTCAATAATCTATCTATGAATTGAGAAAGTTTCCACCTGATGTAGATTTTAAAGGAAAGTACCTCATGAAATTCAAACATAGGAAGTACTCTTTCCAGTTTTTGAAGTTATTAATCTAAAAATATTGTCTTGGTTCGATGGGATATATATGAGGGCTGCCAAATGGTTGGAATTTCTTATCTAGATCACCATTGAGCCCATTCGGCTCAGAGAGGGTCTTAGAGCTTCAAAGGGATGTTTTCCCCCTACCAAAACAACACAACACGTTTATATAATTAGAAAGCTTTGTGCTAACAACTACATATCTCTGCATTGACATGTTTCTTATTAAAGTTGGGCATAATAATAATGATAAATTTCCAGTTACTAGGCGAGCCTGGAACTAGAGGATCATCCACACCATCAATGGTCGGTGCTGTCAAGAAATGGCAAAAATCTGATCTTCAAAAGTCTAGAGATACCTGGACAAAGTTGTCTAATGCAAATTCAGCTCTTGAAACACAGTTGAATCTGTTAAGAAAATTGGCAGAAGAACATTGGGATGCATATAAATACGTCATCAGCAGTTGCAGCATGTGTAAGTCAGAAGAGGTAATTCTTTCAATCAATTGTCTTTTTGCAACTATTGCCATATTATCTACTTAATATGTACAAAGAAAGCTCAATACTATAAATATTAGTAGTTTATTTTCTTTTTTCTTTTTTTAATCATGTCGGTATACCATGGTATATGTAACAAGAAAATTTTCTGGGTTATTTGATTCATTATCTGTTTACTGCATTTGATTTGCGCCAATTTTCTTATGGAGGCTACACGTTATCTTATAAAGATTGCCTTGATTATGATTAAGCTTACCTAACTAATGCTGATACCTTGAACAGTGGATGGGCCAATCTAGTGAACCAAGCCAAGTACAAATTGTTAAAGCATTGTTAGGATCTAGGGATGCTATGCTTGAGATCAGGTGTTCATTTAATAATATTAGTACCACGTAGCAACTCTATTGTCTGTGTATTGATTTTGGCATTAAGTGCTTCTTATGACCTATTTGCTTCACTTTCCCGACTTGTTATTATTTTAAATATGTGCAGAAAGACTGCTTCTACGACCTGCCTTACAATACTTGGTATCAAATTTTCGTGCTACGTTTATGGAAGACAAGGGACGAAATTATGAAGTGTACTCTCTCTATATATGTAGATATATACTTTGATTAAAGAACTGTGATAGTTTTAGATGGTTAATTGTAAAGATAATGAATGATTATGTACTGGATGATTTTATTAAGTTAATAATATTTTAGTTTTTAGTTTTTTTGTCATTATTTGCTATGGGGACATTGAGCTAGCCAGGTACATAAAAAGAATGTCAAATTTTGATTTGGCAACAATATAATTCGTTACCAAAGCATTGAACAAGTTTTAATATAGCAACAATTTTTTATACATTTAACAACAAATGTTCGTTGCTAATGGCATTAAAAATATAATATTTGGCAAGGAAAAATTAACCTAATAACAATGAAGAGGATATTGTTGCTAATACTAACATAAAAGGCAACATTTTTTATCGTTGCAAATCATATCAACTTTCGTTGCACATATAAAGAAATGGCAACATATAATGTCGTTGTTAATCGATGACTTTCGTTGCTATTGAAAAATAACCAGCAACAAACATTTTCATTGTTGATTCAGCATAATGTCGTTGCCAAATAATATAATTAGCAAAGAAAATTGTTGCTAAAAAGTTTACATTCTGTAACGAAAACAAGTTTAGACAACAATTTTCATTATTTACTACAACGAAAAATGTCGTTGCAAAACGGTGTCAATTGCAACGAAAATGCATGGTCGTTGCAAAAAAAAATAGTTCATTTCGTTGCCAATTAGCAGGCTTTTGCAACGAAATGGGGTTTTTAGCAACGAAATTTTTATTATTCTGCAACAATACATTTTGTTGCTAAAGGATCGATGCCTCTGTACGAAAGCCAAATTTCGTTGCAAAATGTATTACTTTTGGCAACGAAAAAAATACATTCGTTGCGGAACAATTAGCAACGCTCATTGCGCAACGAAATACGCAACGACAGTAAAGTCGTTGCCAAAACCCTTTAGCAATGAAATTTGGCACCTTTAGCAACAAAAATCGGTTGTTACTGAAGCCCCATTTTTTTGTAGTGCGTATTACTGTACTTTTAACACCGGGTGTTTCAACAGTTAATGGTACAACTTCTGTCGTTATTTTTATAAAATATTTTTTGTCGTTTTCTCAATCCGACAATAATTCCATTGCGGGGTCCACCAATGATCGTGTCGTTGTACGAATATTCCCTGTTAAAATAAATATTCCCCGACCAATCGAATATTATATAACAACTTGCGTACTTTGCAAAATTTATAAATATTACCCACAACTATAACATTATATCAAATTCACTCCATAATATTCAAAAAAAAATATTTCGAGAAATTTAAATCTTTATTCATAAAATTTGGGATTTTACAATCTCCCCTCCTTATGAAATTTCGCCCTCGAAATTTACATACGTACCTGGTATGCCGAACAATGAGGACACTTCGCCAGATTCTAACTCTTGAGGTATAACCTTTGAGCGTAAAATATATTTCAAGATTTTAACAGGTACATCTTCATACGTTAAATTATCCGCTATCTCGTCCGGTTCTAAATCAATAATGTGGTTCGGGTCGTCCACATATTTATGTAACATCGATACGTGAAAAACGTTATGAACACGTGACATACTTGGTGGTAAAACGAGTCTATAGGCCATAGTTCCTACTTGATCGAGGATTTCAAATGGGCCAATTAAATCGAGGGTTGAGATTTCCTCTCTTCAGCAACTTTTGCTTTTAAAATAATGCCCTCTTGAACCTTGTTCTTCACATTCATCAGCTTTGGGTGTGTAGCTTGAGCGGCTTTAACTTTATCGATTAAAGTCGATTCTACTTGTATATTCATTATCTTCACGTGGGTTCGTATATTCGCACTCGTAAACGTATACGATCTTCTACTCAACGCGTCAGCTACCACGTTCTCTTTTCCACGATGGTATTGAATGGTACGATCGTAATCTTCAATAGCTCGAGCCAACATCTTTGGCGCATGTTACGTTCGTTTTAGTTGAAGAAATATTTAAGGGTTTTTAGAAATGTGTTTTGTACTGGGGTCAATACAAAATTCGATTTCACGCTTTGGGGTAGGCCAAGAAGTCTTCAGGAATACGTCAAGAAATTTATTAACGATAGAAATATCATTCAAAACTGTGACTCTCATCCAAGACTTGGATAACACGTCACATTGATACTTATCAACTTGCCATCGTCATTCACAACGTCCCCTACAGAAAGTCTGGCTTTGGTGCATTCCACACAAGGAAGTCAACAACGAAAGGACCGGGGATATTTACTTATGGCTGTTAGAGTTTATGCCCTAGAGGCCAATTATTTGATATAATTGCTTAACATTTTGATATTATATTTGATTGAATAAATATATGATTTTATTATGGTTTTATTTACTGCGTAATATAATTGTTAACATAATAAAATTCCTTAGAATAGTGATACAAATTATATAGTTTCAAGTATGTGACTTGAATATGAGATTATATATTACCATTAGTATCGTTGTTCTTAAATGTCCCTAGTCGAGTATCATTGTTGATGGGACAACAATGATGCATTGAGACTAGTATGTGGATTGACTGATGACCAAATCTCATTGGTCATAAATATATGAGATATTAAGTCAATGCATAGGTACATGTTAGAGAACGATGTACTGGACAGACCCACCATGAGAATTCTATATGGAGCATTATGTGAAGTGTCATTAGCAATTCTCATAGTGACAATGATGTAATGGTCCTCCGACCTGAAATTGCTATATTACTATACGAGAATTTATGTACTTTGATATCATCAAATGTCACCTTTAATAGGGTGGACTATAAAGGTGATTATTGGGTTCATCATTAATCGTGTGAGAAATATGAGTGATCTAGATGGAATTTAACCATCCTATATATTATGGGTGATATCCATAGGCCTCTTGATTGAGTAGGACTATGAAATGCATGGCCATGCTCAAATAGTGATTTGTTTCATATAGTCTACTCATTGATCAAGAAAACTCAGATTAAATTATGAAGAGTATGACACATTCCATGACTCGAGTTTAATCTAGGATATTAAGGTTAAAAGGATTAAATTACATTGAAACATTGGTCATTTAAAAGGTTGCATCGAATCATCGATCTTATTATTACTTGGGTAGCGTTGATGCATTACTAGATGTCATTGCCATCGCTTATAATTTTATAATATGATTTTAAAATTATTGCCAACGTAATAATAACCTATGTGGTCACACACATGTAACGTTATTTAAAAGGAATTAATTTAAATTTTAAGGATTTAAATATATTAATATGATTAATAGTATTTAAATCATTTAATTTAAATTAAAAGGATAATTTGTATATATGTATATTAATTAAGTAAGACTTAATTAAGAGATATATATATATAAATTCAATTTTATGAAATTAGGTTTTGATTTGATTAATTCCTTTTAACTACTATATATATGATATATAGCAGCTACTTAGGATATATCATCATAATTGAAAAACCCTAGCCGCTCTTAGAGAGAGACTAGAGAGAAAACAGTTTCAGAAAATCCATTCCTTTTGGTGGCTAGTACCGCAAGTCCTTCTTATTACAGAATCGTTCGACGGTTCGTGCGGCGTTCGTGTGGATACCGTAGAGGCGCAATCGGTTTGTATTGCGTTGGAGATTCGAGGCGCAGTCGGTTTCAGATTCTCATTTTTCATATCTGGTATAATCTCTAAACCTCTGAATTAATTGATTTTTCGCATGGATCCTGTTTTAGGGTTTCGGAAATTGCTTTAAAATTTTAATTTCCTCTATGCGTTTCTGTGCCGAAGCCCAACAATGGCTTGATATGACAATGATTGACTTTAGTGGTTTGGTTGCTTGAATTCGCATAACAGGTTGGTTAGGAATATGAAAGCTAACAACCTTACGAAAAGCTTGATGAGTAGTTAACAATTCGATTCCTAAAATCACATCAAAGGGAAGTATTTTCAATGAGATAAGATCGACAGGTAACGTGAAAGTGTCGATTTAAATCAACAAGATTTATAAATAGTGGAGGTAACGAAGGCTTCTACTAATGAAGTCTCAACCAATAAGTCAAAGTCTAACTTCTCTGGGGTTAAATTTAAACGTTGAGCGCAAGCAAGAGAGATAAAAGAATGGGTAGAAACGGTATCTAATAAGGTATAGACTTCTCAAGAATTTATAATTAACTAACCCGTGCTAACTTCATTCGGGTTACTCGCTTTTTGAGAAGTCACGAAAAATGCTCTCCCTGAAACCACCAACTTTGTTTTGTCCGTATCCGCCATTGGTGCCACCAGTCAATTTGGACTTGATTTCGCCATGAGACAAAATTGAGCTATGTGACCATCTTTTCCACAACTAAAACATACCTTGGAAGGCAGTGGACAGTTTGGTCTGATATATCCCTCCCCTCCATATTTGAAGCATGTGATAGGTGGTCGCTTCTCCTTCCTTAACAGCGGGTCCGATCTTCGACGTCTTTCCATCATTGTTGAATCTCTCTTCTTAAAATGTCCATTCTTATTGTTTTGGCTATGATTACCATCGAAGTGGTTACCATTTCTAGCATGTTGATTCCTCCACGCTTATTGTCACCGCTCGATGATCGCTATCATCCGGTATTATCATTTTTTATTTGCCGCTATCTTTTGGTTGGGATGACTCATTATCGCGCTCCAATAACTGAGCCCTATTAACAACATTTGAATACAAACACAGTTTATGAGAGATAAGATATTGACGTATCTCGGGTTTTAAACCTCTTAGAAACATTCGTGTCATTCTCTCCTCATTATCAACCAAATGGGACGTAAATCGGGACAACTCGGCAAACTTGGCTACGTATTGCGATATGGTTATGTTGTTTTGCTCCAGCTTGATGAACTCTACCTCTTTCATGTGATGAATACTTTCGGGAAAGTACTTGTGGTTTAACAATTCTTGGAACTTCTCCCAAGTAATCTTCAGTGTGGCAGGTTGAGTACGCTTTACAGATTCCCACCAGTAATCTGCCTTTGCTCGCAACATGAAGGTGGCAAAGGGAACCTTTTGCTCCTCGGAGCATCCCAAGACATCAATTATCTTGTTGATCTACTTTATCCACGTCTCTCGCGCTTTAAGTGGTTTTGGCTCTCCAAAAACTCCGGTGGTCCAAGTTCCTCGAATCGCTAAGCGAAGTGATGGTCCGAGAGTTGCCGGTGTTTCCACCGCATTTTTGGACAAGAGCCGCCTTCACCTGATGTTGCATGAATTGCATAAAACCTCTGAACATCCCATCGTTCATCATTTGATCGTTGTTGTTTACCTGAGGATTATTGTCTTCCTGTTGCACATTGTCCTGATTATTGATCTGTGGAGACTCAACGGTCTCCTGTGCTCCATTGCTATTCTCAACATTCTCGGATGTCATTTTCAAATACTGCCAAAAAATAAGGGTTAATTAACATATCACATATTATCCCTATACTCTGATCGACCAATTAAATACCAAATAAACTTAGGTAGGTCATACTAGCCAAGGAATTCCCAGTCTCTCCCCTCCTAATTCTTGTCTCACATCTCAGCCAGGGATCATATCCCTAAGCTTTGATACTAACTGTGGCGCCCACAAAATAGGTATACATCACCTATTCTGAGTCTCCAAATACATGGTACAGAATACAAATACAAACTTAATTATACAAACGTCGTGTAATATACGACAAAACATAGCTGAGAGTTTAAACAAGAATATTGTCTTCTAGACAATATCCACTCTCAAATAGAGTCCTCATTACATTTATTGTCACACTATTTTATAGAATAGTGAGGACTACTAATACACCATCTCGGACCATTACTTCGTTCCTCGACTAGTCCCAGCTACGTTCTCATTTCCTGAAGAGAACACTAAAAGCAAAAGGGTGAGCTCAACTAGCCCAATAAGAAATATTATGACTAAGATAATGCAGAATAACTTATCATTAGTCTTCAACAATGTTAAACTGAAAAAATACAATAGACATCAAGTTTAACTGCAGTAAAATAAGCAATCCATTAGAAGAGCCAAATAGAGCATGATATCTACTATCTTCTATGATTTAAAATATTTTCATCAATTCTTTATCGCTGAGACTCAGCTTAATAAATAAATCACATCATTGAGTCATCCCTGCACTACGGGCCAATGATATTCATTAAATCATCAATGGTCATGACTATACTGAATAATCCCTGGTCATAATCATACCAAAAACTGTCCATCAATGCACTACAAGCCACTAAGGACTTTTACCACATCATTTAAAACATTAGAGGTCATGATTATACCGAATAATCCCTGGTCATAATTATACCAAGTCCATCTATGCACGTAAGCCAAAGATGACCTTCATCACAATATAAGCATGAGGATGATGACAATGATATAAGAATTCAATAAAACAAGTTCAAGAATTAATTTATCCAGAAACCAATAACGTCCAAATTGTCATCATGATAATTCTTTGTGGAGTAAAATTCAAGAATGCTCAGAAGAATATTTTCATGAAAAGATACTGGATGAAGCGCAAATATTAAGGATATTCCACTAATTTCATGGAGTATAGAAGCCAAAAATTTAACCAAATGAGTATTATAGAATATATGAAACTGCAATGGATTTTCACCCGTCATGCGGTAATCCACGTAGACAGATCATTTCCACAATTTAATAAGAAATGAATACGAAGGGTCATTCACCATGCATGTGGTAATCCACATAGACAGGTTATTCCAACAGAATAATAAAGAATGAAATAACAGGAGAATTCACCATGCATGCGTAGATCAGCATGCATAAAAGTTATTCTAATGTAATAATAAATAATGGAATCAGTCATGCGTAAACGCACGCATGTGATATTCCAAATGTAATAATAAATAATGGAACCAGTCATGTAAACGCACAAACATGATATTCCAATGTAATAATAAATAATAGAATAAGTCATCGTGAAGTTACAGACATGATATTCTAACAGAATAATAAATAATGGAACCATGTCATGCGTAAAGCACAGACAGGATGTTCCAACAGAATGATAAAGAATTGAATAATATAAGAATTTCACCATGTATGTAAAGATCAGATAGACAAAAGTTATTCCAACATAATAATAAAGAATAGAATAATGTAAGAATTTCACCAAGTATAGGGGTAGTCAGGTATATAAAAGTTATTCCAACATAATAATAAAGAATGGAATAATGTAAGTTCTCTTCATGAATACAAAAGAAATAATACCTCTTCTTTAGTACAACAAATAATATCCATTACCTTAAAATAAACTGGATATAGGAGTAGTGAAGTAGCATAATACTTTTCTTATTTTCTCTATAGTTTCTCTCTCTAGAGTTTCGGTGAATTGTAAGAAATAATGAAGGAATGAGCTTCTATTTATAGGAGAATGGACTGAATAGTAACTAATTCATGAACGGTCCAGATTGATTTACTTTTAAACGGACGGTCCATATTGATATACTATGCAGTATTAATAAAATATTCTAATAAAACAAAATCTTTTAAATAAAATATAATAAATTCTATTTATAATCTAATAAAATGAATAACTTTATAAAAGTATTATGTTTTATATAAAAAGATTTTACTATGCATGCAGGCACTATGCAAACACTATGCATAATAGAATATTATATATTCTATTTATAGTCTAATAAAACAAATAACTTTTAAAAGTATTCTATTTTATATAAAAAGATTTTACTATGCAAACACTATGCAGACACTATGCATAATAGAATATTATATATTCTATTTATAGTCTAATAAAACAAATAACTTTATAAAAGTATTCTGTTTTATATAAAACGTTTTCTGTTTTATTACATTTATAATAATAATAAAACAAACTTATCACCTTTATTATAATTCACAATATTAATCGACCGTCGTTCCTAAGAAAGAGGGGGCTTTCTAATAAGAATTTCTCCCTATTGGCGCGCAATTAGGTGACCAAACCTCTCCTTGACAGAACTTCTAGACATCGTTAATATTGCAAATAATAATATTAATAACTTTGTCGTCTCAATTATTGATTTAATAATATATAAAATATTGGCAATAATTGAATCAAATAATGGGAGATACTATAAAACAATTATCAAAGCAATAATTGAATAAAACCGAGTGACTTCTCACGTAAGCATCAATAATCAATACCGTGTAGCTACTATGCAACCACGCGTATTACTATACTTTTTAACACCGTGTTTCAACAGATTAATCTGCACAACTTCCGCCGTTATTTTCATAAAATATTTTTTATCGTTTTCTCAATCCGACAATAATTCTATTGCGGGATCCACCAATAATTGTGTCGTTATACGAATATTCCTTGTTAAAACAAATATTCACCGACCAATCGAATATTATATAATAACTTGCGTTCTTTGCAAAATTTATAAATATTACCCACAACTATAACATTATATCAAATTCACTCCATAATATTCAAAAAAAAATATTTCGAGAAATTTAAATCTTTATTCATAAAATTTGGGATTTTACAAGTAGCCTAAGATAGGTCAGCCTCTGATAAACCAAACGCGAATGGAAGTCTCTTCATGCCTTTCCCTTTTCAATTCCATATAAATTTTGATTCAATGTAAATTATGATTTCATGTAAATGTAAAAATAAAAAAAGAAAAGAAAATGTAAACATGCATTCCATTCCCTGTCAAATCCTGTCATCAAAATAAATGATATTTTTTTTGTAGGAAAATTTAAAAACTATAAAAAACCAAGACATTGCATCAATGCATGTTGTTAATACTTATCAAGACTAAACTACTTACTCTTTGTGTAGGTAAGATACTTCCCATCCACTGACATGGCTGAAAGTGTCCAATCTGATCCGGATTATATGTCCCGAGAGGAGTTTGAGGGACTTAAGAATCAAATAACAGAGTTGGCTATCCTCTATAAAGAACAAAGGAAAAGCACCCAGCGCTAGTCAACGCCCATTCAACCAGAGTCATTCACACAAGGGGGGCAGTTAGGGTATTGACAGACAGATGAAAACCCAGATACATGAACCTCGTTCGAATAAAGGAACCAACAAAACCCCTGAAATCACAAATCTCAAAGAAGACCTGAAAACTGGAGATATAAGAAAGAAATCTAACAAATGGAGGAAACCATCATGTTAGTTCCCAGAGGCACAATAGTTATCTAGAAGGGGGGTTGAATAGATATTTTAAAATCTTTCTTTTCAAAATACTTTTTAGTTTTGATAATGATTTTAAACACAACGAAATTAAGATTTGTTTGTTTTCCCTTCAAGATATAATGAATTAAAAGGAGTAAAGCAGTTATGGCAGTTATAGCAGTTATGGTAAGAATATAAGAGACACAATGATTTTAAGTAGTTTAGAGCATTCAAAGCTCCTAGTCCACTCTTCTACTCCTCGAGTAGGAAATTCACTAAGGATATCTTTACAACTTCTGAATCTAACAGATTCCTTCAAGACCATCAGTCTTGGAACTTCTTAGTTCACTATTGAACTCTTCAAGTCCAGCAGACTTGGTACTTCTCAGTTCACTTAGAACTCTTCAAGTCCTTCTGACTTGGAACTTCTTCCTTTACTTGATAATAGTTGAGTTCTTGAATAGTTCTACTCAGTTGTCGTTAAGCTTGTGTTCAAAAGAACTGAGTGGCTGAGCAAGCTTTCTTTTTTAGATCATAGAGTTTAGCATTGAGTGTTCTTCAGCGTTTTCTGTATATATGATGTCTTTGAAATGTATCCGTTGAAGACACCCATTAAAGCATTAAATGCATTTGACATTTTTGAGCTTTGATGGAGACTTTTTGCATAACTTCTGATTAGTAGACTGGCCACTGACACAGTAGACTGATGTTTCACCTAACACCTAAAAAGGTGTTTTCTGCTGACCGAAAGTACTTTCCTTAGCTTCTTCAATACGTTTCTTTGTTACGTACTAAGGATGACTGTTGTGTCATAGGGATTTCCAAGGACATCAACGTCAAAAGCTCATTCCATATTTGTTGTGATTTATCTTTAAACAAATGGACGAGGCTCGATGCTTTTGACACAGACAGATGAAGCTCTATGATTCTGATCGTGGTGTCTTGCCTCCTTGGTGCTTGATCTGATACTGCTAAACGAGAACACTATGATTTCTCTTAAGAACTAGTACACTACGATCTTCACTTGCTTGACTTGCAGACTCTACGCTTTCGAGAGCACACTACGACCTCTAATTTGGCTCGGCAGGCGTTTGGACCACTCTACGACTTCGGAGAGGCCCTTCAAAGCAGATACACTACGATCCTTGATGCTCTACAATTCTGCCTTGTCTTCTGCAATCTCTTGATCATCTCGATAGACTATGATTCAGTGGAAGCCTATCTATTACATCTCAAGATATAGATCAACCTAACATCTTTGATCTTTTCTTCTATACATTCATTTACAGAATGGTAAACATTAAAGTCCAGATCAACCTAACAAGTTTGATCTATCACTAAGTCCTTGTACATGTCTTCTTTTAAGGACTTTACATATAATCATGAACATTTACTTTCAATATCAAATTTTAAATATGCAATCTCCCAACAATCTCCCCCTATTTGATGTTGACATAACCAAGGAGATTTGTATTATGATTATTAATTTCTAGATGCAGTTACTAGAAAGTAAATATGACTTAGTGTTTCAGTGAGCAGCTGAAACCTCTAGAGAATAAGCATAAATTTATTAATGTTTATAAAGACAGATATTACAGTTAAGCTTAGTTACATCAATAAGAAATGAGTCTTAACTTATCTCTATTTTTTCTGCCTTTTGTTCCTTGGAGGATTTGCATACTCTTGAGCTCTTCTTCTCCTGCTGACTTCATCTCTCCATGTTATATCTTCCATCTCACTTTAACTTAGCCTTTGCGAATGATCGTGTCTATTCATGAATGCAGGATCTCCAAAAGGCATTCTTAGACCAATGGTGGTCACTTCTTGTGAGCTGGGAGAAGGCCTTTGACTCCTTAGTGGTTGTGCCATGAGAATTTGCTGTTGTAGGAGAACTTCTTGAAAATTGAGCAATTTTTCCTTTGACTTCTTTGCCTCTTTATTTGTCTCCTTCCCCTTTATTCTCCCCTTTCATATCAGCATCAAGGGTGCAAATATCTTCAGATAATTGAGTCATGCCTTGTACGAGCTCGTGGAGTTGAGTCTTGGATTAATCAGTGTCTGCACAATTTTCCTGGATCAGAGAGTCAGTGCGGGCTTCTCTCTTTTGCAGAATGTCCAAGACATTTTCTGTTTGTTGCATTTAACCCATGGAGAATTCTTGGAATTCTTTCATTTGGGTTTTTAGACTTGTGAGATTTTCCATCAGAAGATTATTTTGGGCTTCCTGAGTATTTTGTAAAATAAGAACAGCATCCATGTGTTGCTTGGCGGCTAAAAAGTGGATTTGATCCCTTTCATTAATACTCTGAATTATCTCTTTTATTATCTCCCTAAGCTTCTTTGTCAGTTTAGAACTTAGGTTGCTTGGGAGATGTTGGATAATTTCTAGTTACGCACAACACACAAGTATACGTGGTCAACAAGTAATAAAGAGTAAGTAAAGTATCGTTCCCACGGAGAATTAATTAATAAAGTTCACCAAGCATTAGCTCATAACCATTTCAGTCTTATTTAAACGATTGCTTTGAGTTTTTATATTTAAACTATGAAATTAAATAGTACTAACTACCCCTAGAATGAGACTAGATAATAAAGACATGAGATTACAATTTCCCCTATTGCATCATTTAAATCAACACACTTCTAGTTAAACCAAATTAATTATAACGGATTGTTAGTCGAGAACACGAAAGTGAAATATAGCCATCTCTCGATGTACCATACTCATATCACATATAATCCACAATTGATAGAATACACATGAACACCCACATTACCTAAACCACTATTATGTGATTTACAAATAATTAGGGTTTGAACCCAAGTCCTCAATTGACTACGAGTGGTACTTCGGTATATGTCTATCTTAAGCACGAATCATATATTCCATCACCATGTAGAACATACAAACACAAGATATCAAGATCAAATCTAAACCCATACTTTGTCTTTCAAGTTCATATGGGTTATCACAGTAATTGATGGTCAATCAACTAAGCAAATAAGCGTGAATCTTAATAGACAATCTCATAACAATTAATAAGACTAACAATGAAGTATGTCAAAATAAACTAGGCAATAGATTCCATTGCAATCCCAAAATAGAGTTTAACTCATAGTAGAATTAGAATCTATGATCCACAATTGAATATACATTGAAAGATACAATAGAAGTAAAGAGAGTTAGGGATCAAAAATAGCAAATCTGAGTTTTTCTCTTGTTTCACTTACAACCTTGAGGGGATCTTCAATTGCTTCAATCCCCAAATCTTAGTTATTTTAGGGTTCTAATCTAATCTAAAAAGAAAGAGAAGAAAATAAATAATGATAGCTTTATTCCAAAGGTGGAATGCATTTTACATCATGGAAATAAGTCTAATATATAAGCCCTAATTGAATCCCTCTCTCCGTTATCGTCAATTGCCTTTCATTTAATGAAAAGTCATCTTTGGTCAACACTTAAGTCGAGCGTCACAAGCAAATTGGTTTAAGTTAGCGCCGCCTTGCCGAAAAGTCGAAAAATCGCGTCTTTTTTGCTATTATAAGTCGCGGCGCACATATAGGATTCAGCACCACAAGACGGGTGATTTTCTACTACAGTCTGCTCTGGTAAAATGGCCATAACGTTTGATTCGGGAAGAGTTACGGGACCTGACACCTATCAAATCGAAGATATCGACGAGCTCTACAACTTTCATTCTTGGATGACTGAGAAATTCTGGCCGAATGAAGATTGAAATTGGGCTGGAAGGGACTGCTATGAAAATGGCGAACCAAAACACCAAAGTTTGATGTCTGTTGGTACAACGATCATAACTCTTGCATCCGAACTCCGATTAGAGAGATTCAAGATGTTCCGAAAAGCTACGAAGACGTTCTACACTGTAAGCTAAGTTCCAAACCAACACATGAAGTAAACATGAAAGCCCAAATGATGTCCGGATTGCCTTTTCTTTGCATTTTCTTTACTTTTCATTACCAATAATCGCTCACACCGCTCCCAAACATAATACCTACAAAATTAACACAAAATGCATGAAAAGTAACTAAGACACATGAATATAAGCAACTAATTTAACTAAAAGATATCGGATAAATGTATATAAAATCCACTTATCAAGAGAGCATTGGCAACATCAATCAAATGAGTCAGCCTCATATGAACAAGTTCGGAGTGAACTTCAAGATCTTCTTGTATGTCCTTGGTCACTTTCTTAGGTTCTTCTGACAACTCCGTTTTGGTAGGGAGATCAGATATAAGCTCAAGGAGTTGCAGATTATTTGGAGGAGAAGCTCTTGTGTATTGATCTTGCATGTTGCAGAGAGCAAGAACAAGATTGAAATATTTATTTGTTGATGAGGAAGGGACATCTGTTGGAGGGGTTGGTGTGTGTAATTGAACTGCAGGAGAGGGTGACCCTACGTTTTGAGCAGGTGACTCTACGATTGGATGTGGCTTAATAATCGTAGAGTGGGAGATGATAGGAGATTGGATTAACACAAAGTTTGGCACATTTGGTTCATTAGTTACAGATTGTTGGGATTCTGTAACTGAAAATTAATTGAGTGGATGAAGTATCACTTCTAACCACCTTAGTGATTCATATAATTGATTGAAAAATGATGGTGGATAGTGATTTACCCTAAAAGAGATAGGAATAGTTTGAACCTCATACCCATTTTCTGAAGATGGGATGTTGGTGATCAGCTTTCGGGCAAAGTTAAGTTTTCCTGGGAATCCATGAGCTAGCACCGAGATTGCTGGATAGGCTTTAAAGGTCCAGAATATGTGCTCCCAGGAGTTGAGGATTTGGGCTCTGTGAAATGGCATCATAGGTAGATAGGAGAACAGTTGATTGTAGTTAGCTCTCCTATGTCTATCACAGCCCACAACAATGATTTCAACTTTGTCATCCTCTTCTTCTCTATCTTCATTTGAAATTTCTACCACATCAATTATCTCCATTTGACTTCTTTGTTCTTCTGCTCTCTCATCTTCCATTGCTTCAATACTTTCCATTTCTGCAGTTCCTGAGGCTAGAGTCTCTGGAGGGACTGTGGGAAATTCATGATGATCTCTTGGCAATTCTTCCTCAGTTGTAGTCTTTTCTGACAACTGTATTTTGTGAGGCTCCCCCTCAACTTGATCATCCTCTTGAATTTTGAACGGCTCCCCCTCAGCTGGGGTATTTTCTAGTATAAGAACTTCAGGAAACTCCCCCTCAATTGGAGCTGTATTTTCCTTATCAGCTTTGGGTAGCCCTTTGTCCGCAGCTATCCTTTTATCTTCTTCTTTTAACACCTTTTCATTGATAAGGATGTACTTCTTGACCAATTTTTTCCTTGACTTTTTAGGCTGAGCTACAACCATAGAACTTTCTTCAGCTTCAGTTCTGAAAGATTGATCAGGCTGAGAAGCTATTGTACCATCTTCTTATGGAGTGGTGTCAAGCCTGGACTCTACCATTTGTAGAGACTCCACGATTGAAGAGAAAGAGGGCTTCTTTGACTTGTGACTCCGCTTTCCTTTCTTGGGCAGCTGAGAAATGGTAGCTTTGTCTTCTTCTTCCTCAAATTGTTATTCTTTTCTTTTTAATTTCTTCAGAGTTTCAGTGCCTGAACTCTCTTTAGTTGCCTCCGTAGTCGAGCCTTGAGGATCATCTGCCACTTGAGCCTTCATTTTTCTTTTACCCTTGCTTTTTCTGATTAAAGCAATGGGTTCTTCCTTGTTGATTTCTTCTTCTCCTTCTTCAGTTTCCTTTACAACGAACATGTTTCCTGGTATCCCAGACTCCTTTGCATCACCAGTTCTTCCACTGGATTCAGATATCATCCTAACATTTTTAGCTGGATTCCTTTTCCAGTTTTCAAATAGTTGTTGGGTCATCCTCCTATTGGGATTAATGGATTCTCCTTCATTATCTCCAATTTTGTCACCCAGTGCTGACTGCAGGATGATGCTTATAAACTGCCCGTAGAGCATCTTACCAGAGCTCTTTGATTTCTTTGAATTGAGAATCCACGTCCCAATCCAATCGATGAGTAGGGCTCCAAAGTTAAGTTGGATTCAATAGCAGATTGTTGTCATAAGCGTCTGTTGTACTTCATTCACGGAGTCGTGGCCAGAGCTTTTGCAAAATATGCACTTTCCAACAATGTCAGCCAAAAAATCATATTTTTGGGGAAACTCCTTCTTCTTGTACCCCTTGACAGTCTCATTCTTTTTGTGATGCATCCTCTTCAGTCCTTCATGGAAGTCGATAACCTCTATCGACGTACAGGAGTCCCTTTGACTTGAAGCCTATGGCCAGATTTATGTCTTCAGCCTTAAGTTTGATTTATACTCCCCTGACTCTTGTGGTGATGGTGTCGTTCTCAAGAACTTTGTTGCTGTAAAACTCCTTTATTAGCTTTGGGTAGATCCATGTGTTGGTGCCCAGAGCTTCTT
Source organism: Panax ginseng (assembly GCA_020205605.1). NCBI lineage: Eukaryota > Viridiplantae > Streptophyta > Magnoliopsida > Apiales > Araliaceae > Panax > Panax ginseng. Next base: position 73,187,621 of record CM035142.1, on the reverse strand, counting down.
CAAGACTAGCTTTCTTTACTAGAGATAAAATTTTATGGAATTTGGGGTCAGTTGTCTCAAACTCTTCGAAACAGAGTCGATAACCAGTGATAATATTTGAAGCCGCTATTGATTTCTTTGCACTAAGGATGATTGAGTGATTCTGAAAGCTAGGGTTTCTGCTGGTAAACAGAGAGAAAGAAATAAGCTTTTTGAACTTCTGATTTCATAAAGATATTTTCAAACTTGTACTTGTAACTTCCCTCCTCTTAATTTGCTTAGTGGGGCATGTGTTAAGTTCTGCTTGGCTCCATGATTTTAATTTTAGGTGTAAAATACTGATTTACCCTTAGCTCCTTCTGAGCTAGTGTATTCTTTGGGAGAACTACGATTGTCGAGGTATCACTACGGTCGTTGAGGTTGTCATTGTGATCGTTGAGTCCACTGCTGTATTTGTTCTACGAACATCATCTGCTCTGGTCCTTGTGATGAGCTTTTGACTTAGCATTTCTCTCGAGTTAAGGTAGCTCAGGAAGGGCCAACCTCTTAGAGGGAATTAAGGGTTAGGTTTGTCCCTGATGCGCTTGACAGAGGGATTGATTTGATTTGTTAGAATTTTTGTCATCACAGGATGCTTCTTTATTCTGTTGAGGAATCTCTATGATCGTGGTCTTTCGTGTCTCTGCAACTCTACGGTCGTGGACTTCCTTTGGTCATGTCTACGATTTTGAACATAGCCTTTATATCTGCACAGTTAGTCCAAACTAGAGCATAGATTTTATGGTTGTAGATTTACCATGCCTAGCTTACTAATTAATTTATTAAATCTGGATTCATCTAGAGGCTTTGTAAAGACATTGTAGACACTCAAAATTTTCTGCACTCCTATTACTAACATTGCAGGAGGGTAGATTCGTCTTTCGGAGATAACCCTGGAAGATAGCTTACATCCATTTTGGATACTACCGAAAGTTCAGTTCCAACCCGGAACACAAACCGGGAACTTCATATCAAACCCGGAACACACACCGGGAATGTCATTTCCAATCTCGGAGATAACCCCGAGATATGCAGATCAAAAGACCGGTAACAACACCGGAGAGGACAGTTCTGTCTCGGCGATAACATCACGACGTTCAGTTCTAGTCCCAGAGATAACACTGGGAGTAGCAACTCCATCCTTGGTGATAGGCCCAAGAGATGCCATTGCAGTTCCGGCGATAACTCCGGAAATGCTTGTTTTAAACACATGCAATCAGCTTCAAACACCCTGTCGAGGCACTCATACCTCATACCCGAAGCTAACAACGGGCAGACAGGCACATCCACAGATGACTGAGGCATACAAACAAGTAGTCCAATCTCAAATGTAACCCTGAGCAACGTCTGATTTCCGCTCAAACCGGCGATAACCCCGGTGAGGAGTCAACACGTCATCTTACCATCTCAACAAGATGATATCGCGGCATACCAACAAGTAGTCCAATCTCAGATGTAACCCTGAGCAATGTCTACTTTCAACTCAAACCGGCGATAGCCCCGGCGAGGAGTCAAACGTCATCTTGTCTCTTCAACACCTGCGCGTCGTCTTAACACTTCATACATACATACATCCAACAATGTCCCACAAGAACCGAGGAGTGACAATCCCGAGTGACTATTACGTGTGGCAGTACTTTGGATAGAATTTGAAGCTTGAAGACCATGGGCATAGACTCCTCTTCCTGACTTCGTACAACCTCTAATCCATGTCATTGCGTAACTCTCGACACAAGCAGTCTGAAGAAGGTCAGATATACCTCGTTCGGATGCTCGGTTTGAAGTTCTGCAAGTTCGAGCGAGATATTACGAAGGCATGAGTGCACACGATTACGAGACGATGGGACTGTGGAGGCCTCGGATGCACCACAACCACCGGCAGTAGTACAATCATGGCCGCCAGAGGTACTCTGCTGCCATCCGTCTATATATACAAGCCTTGGGTCAGCCATTTGAAGAGAGGAAATGGCGAGGAAGCACTGTCCATTTTACTCTGCATACACATCTTTTGAGTGTTTCCTCATCTTTAAACACTTGTTAGCTCATATATAGCTACTTTTTATCCGGCAGGAGCTGAGTGTTTATCCATTTAAAGTCATAGAAGTCTACTTTGGCAAAATTTCACCGTAAGTTTTCTCCTATTTTATAAAGCCTTCTTCTCATATTGGCACACACTATTATACACATTGAGAGTCGTGTTGTGTGTGTATGCCCGGACTTCGATCCGTGGTTTTCATTTCGCTCATATATATATACTTATATATGTATATATTTCATATATGGACTAACATTATCGAGTTATGCCTCGATTGAGCCTAGACTTTGCCTCGAGCATTTATTTGCTATATATATATATATATATAAATCGGGGTCGGAACTACATCGATGAGCCCAGATTTTACATCCGGTGCATTTAATTGCTTTTATATATATACTTATATATATAATTGTTATCGCATATATCGATGAGCTCGGATTTTATATCCGGTGCGTTTAATTGCTTTTTTATATATATACTTATATATATAATTGTTGTCGGTTTATATCAGATGAGCACGGATTTACATCCAATTGCATTTATCGCTTTTATATATATATATTTACATTTCTATCAGTTCTGGAGTTTACTGCCGTGGCCATTTACTGACTTTATTTACATTTTCGTCTCGCCTTTGAGTTTACTTGTGGTAGTTGATCGCTTTTCTGTTTTTATTTACATTTTCGTCCACACGGATTTTACTGTGGTGCTTGATCATGTTCATATATATATATATATATATTTTGACTTTTATATATATATATCGCTTCTATCGCTTTCCATACAAATTGCGGTATAATGTGAGCCTAGAATCATGTGATCACTGAGTTCAAAATCTCTTGAATCTATATTCGGTTCCCATGATGGACATTTTTCATCATGTATGACTTGTACATTATTTTTACAAATGTCGAATTTCCTTGGATGGTTGTCATGCCCATGAGGAGCTCTAAGATCTTCTTTGTATATTATTTTCTCGAGAATGCTTACTCGAAAATAAAAGTAAAAAGCCGAACATTTAATAATAAAATAGAAGTATGAAAAGGTCTCAATTCCTATTGAGCACAGGGTTTGAAAAACCTCTTTGACAAAACGTCATTACTATATTGTGGTTTAAACTGAATTTTTCTATAAATTCAAACCCTTTGTATATAGGTGCGAACGAGGCCTCGTACTACTTTCAAATAATTGCACATTGATCCACACACACACACACACATTCATATAACAATTTCTTTGAAAAGTGGCGGTCACCGTAGTAACAGCGATGTCTGGGGTGCCTAACACCTTCCTCCTCATAATCAAGCCCCGGACCCAAAATGAATCTCGGTTTCATGACATCTGCCTAAGCGATGTCAAATCATTGGGTCGATGTGCAAACCTTTTTCGATTCGCGTTGGTGCAACCGATTAAATACACCAACTAGCGACTCTTAAAGTCAAATAAATCGACATTATACATGTTGGACCTTTTTCACTTATTTTTCAAACAAATCTCACATTAACATGAGAACACCAAAGAACAAGTAACGAAAAGGACACTCAAAAATCCCGACGTCGACGGTGGCGACTCATTGGGGACTCGAAGAAGAGGGCTTAAGCCGCTATTACAAGCTTTTCAAAATTGTTATATGCTTGTGTGTGAATGTTGCATTTACATTTTCGATGAATGTGTACGAATGCATTTTTTTATTTCATCGCCTTCGCTAAATATCTATCTGTGATATTAGTGCTTCGCACATGTCATCATTTTGCATAAACGGTGAGACACATTGTATGTGAATGTATGTTGTGTGGTTCCTCCATCAGGAGGCTATCATGTTGGTGTTTGATTACTGGACTTGCAGGAAGAATAATTCCAGCGAGGCTCAGGAATGGCACCACCCAGATTCGCTCCAGTTGAAAGATTGGATTAACTTCCCGTCAAGTAGATTGCGATGATCTAGGAACCTTCATGCCAAAAAGCCACGAGAGAAACCCTAAGATAGGTCAACCTCTGATAAACCAAACGCGGAGTAAAGTCTCTTCACGTTTTCCATTTTCAATTACTTGTAAAGCATTTACTTGTAATTTTATTCCATGTTCATTCATGTGTAATGGAAAATATGAAGAATATATGTGCATGCATGACATGTTATCAATTAACAAACCGGTTTTGCAGGACAAAAATTCCTAAAACGGACATGTCATGATAACATTTTTATTACCCTAAGACTAAACTACGTAAGTCTTTTGTAGGGAAGTAATTGGGCCTGTTACCCGCTCAAAATCCAAAAAGGCCATAAGCCTACAGCCAATCATATCTTCTTCCGAACAGTCTAGTCATGTTTCCTGAGAAGAATTTGACGGATTGAGTAAACAAATCACAGACTTGACTGTTCTACTGAAAGAATTACACCAGTCTACTCAGGGTACAAAGATACCTACACATACAGAATCCTCTACACAAGGAGGAGTTCAAGGTCTGGAAAAAACAACTCCAGAAGCTCAGTTGGATACAACCAACAAAGACCCTGAAGGCACCCATCTCAAAGGAGATCCAGACACCGGTGATATCAGGAAAAAGGTCCTTCAAATGGAGGAAACTATTCGTGTTCTCAAAGGGATTGGAACACATGGCAGTGTTTCATATGCAGACCTTTGCATATTTCCTAGGGTTCATTATCCAGAGAAATTCAAGACCCCTGATTTTGAGAAATATGACGAATTAGGGGATCCTTATACACATTTAAAGGTGTTCATTGGAGAACTCAGATCTTATGCGGAAAATGAAAAGCTCAGAATGCAGCTATTTCAGAAAAGTCTGACTGGAGAAGCCCGTTCATTGTATACCAGATTAGACAACTCAAAAATCCATAGCTGGGAAGAGATGGCTCATGCCTTCCTTACTCAATATAGTTTTCAATCTCAGATGGCTCCTAACCGGTACCAAATTACCAAGGTCAAGAAACAGTCTAATGAGTCATTCAGAGAGTACGCTCAAAGGTGGAGGCGCCTTGCTGCTCAAGTTATTCCTTCCATGACAGAATCAGAAATGGTCATGACTTTCATAGATGTACAGGAAGCTCCTTTCTATGAAAGAGTTCTAGCTGGTATTGGAAAACTATTCTCTGAAATGATCAAGCACGGAGAAATGGCTGAAATGGGATTGAAGTCCGGTAAAATTCAAGACCTAGCCACTCTTAAAGCTGTTGTTAAGCACATCTAGTCTGGATCTTATGGAAACAACCCATGGAGGGTCCATAAGAAGAAAGAGGAGGATGTTTCCTTGATACTACAAGGACAGAAAGGCAATCAAACCATGCCTTTCATGAGAGGAGAAACTACTCCCTTTTCCAAAGACAATCTTCAAACCCTCCATTGCCTAAAAGTGGAGAAGTAAAAGCGACCTCGAATGTTCACACCCTTTGGGGACTCGCCGAGAATATTCTTGCTCTTCCATTGCCGGTAAAGAAATTACACATCTTCTTCCACCAATTTAACCCTAATGGGAGGGGTTTTAATGCTACTGGAAGTGTGCTTATCATGTCGGAGCACCTGGACATGATACTCAAGATTGTTGGGCCTTGAAACACAAAATTTAAGATCTAATAGACAACGGTGAGATCGTGGTCACCAAACCAGATCAACCTCATGTGCAAGATAACCCTCTTCCTCAACACAAAGAAGAAGAGGTCAACATGATCAATTGGAGCACTGTACAAAGTTCCAACTCTAACGGCGAATCATCCCAACCCATCAAAGACGGTGTTGACAAATGGGATTATGCAAAGTTCTAGTTTACCATGGAACGAAAGATGAAAGCTCTTTGCAAACAAATTAAGCAATTGGCAGAACTGGTGACCCATCAGCATCAAGTCACACGCCAATTAATCAGGCAGGAGCATGCCTATCTCCTCCCATTTATTGTGAATCCTCCATCAACACCTTCAGAAAGCAAAGCTATGGAGGATAAGGTTGCAAAGAGAGCAAATACTAAATCCCATCGGGACTTTGACAATCAGAGGGAATTTACCTATTTGGGCCAATCTATGGAAGAGATACTTCAAATGTTGATCAATGAGGGAAGAATTACATTCCTTCTCCCTCCAATCAATCCCCGCTCGGGATGGATCAATCCTGATGAAATATGTCAATATCATTCACATTCTCGCAGTCACATCACAGAAGAATGTTGGGCACTCCGCCATCTCATTCAAAATCTTATTGATAGCGGTGTCTTGCAAATAGCAGATGATTACACTGTGCAACTCAAGGGCGAGAATGCATGTCCTACCAAATGGAAGGGATCAGTAGCAGTCATATCCGAAGTCGATGATAAGACTGTCAAAGTATTTCCCATACAACCCATTCAACTCAAAGGAGCTGACAATCCTTTGAAAGTGGTCGTACCAGAGCCAATTTCTCTACCTTTCAAACCACAATATCCTGTTGTCATCTTACACAAAGTTCCATGGAATTATGGAGAAGCTAAAGGATCCACGTCTCATACCACTACTACAGTGTCGAAGGAGAATCCACTGTACCTTCCTCAACGGGTTACCAAACCTACTTGTGAAGCAAAGGGGAAGTTGCCCATGGAGAAGATTGAAAAATTCCTCTATACTATGGGCCACAATGAAGCCAAAGTGGTTTTAAGCTTGCGAGAAGATCCACACCAGATTTCAATACTGAACTTGGTTTTCTCTTCCGAGGATCATCAAAAGATCTTATTAAAGGTTTTAGAAGAAGCCTATTTGCCAAAATCAGTTAATGTGGAAAAATTTTCAACATTTGGTTGATCACATTTTCAGCAACAATGTGATATCCTTCACTGATGACGACATACCTCCCAAAGGAACCGGTCATTGCAAGCCATTGCATATTGCAGTTTTGTCTTCCGGGTATATGCTAGCAGGAGTTTTGATAGATGGAGGCTCATCTCTAAATATCTGTCCTTATGCCACCTTGGTAAAGATGAATATCAATTTCATGCGGATCCAAAACAGCCATACAATCATTAGAGCTTTTGATGGATCCCGGCAAAATTCTGTTGGAAAGATTGAATTACCAATTGAGATTGGTCCAAATACATTCAACGAATCCTTTCACGTCCTCAAGATAGACTCAGGATATAACCTGCTATTGGGGAGACCATGGATACACATGGCTGGAGATGTTCCCTCCACATTACATCAACAACTCAAATACATTATCAACAACAGTCTAGTCATTGTCAATGCTGAGCCGGAATGTCCTGAACAAGGAACTCTACCAATTATCAGCTTCAATTTAGAAGTTGAACCGGCCAGTTTCCATACTCTGGAAATGAGTAACACGCAATACCATTTTATTGGAACGCCACTTCCCGTACCCAAGATTTCTACCGAGGTTATGTTGGACACTCAAGAAATGATGTTATTTGATCATCAACCTGGACAAGGGCTTGGTAAAGATAAACAGGATATTAAGCACCCTATCCAACTGTCCAGTCAAATTGGAACAGCCGGGCTAGGATATTCTGCCAGTTCCAAACACAGGAATCCTCATAAGCACAAGCAGGTTCCTCAAGCTTCCACCGCACGGCGATTTTCTATACCTTTACCGCATGAGTTGATACAATCTCCAGTAAAGGTTCCAGCCCATGTTGTGGCTATGCTATTTTCGAAACCAGTGCCAATCAAAGCTAAAGAGGTGCTGATTCATGATCCCGAAGCGGAAGAAAGGGAACGGAAACGTAAACATGACCTTGCCTTGATGATGGCAGGCATCCGCGTCATTATTCATGATGAACATACAAATAGATACACCCCAGATGATGATTGCCCAGATGTCATGGTTATCATTCAGGAAAAGGAGGACAATGACGATCCTTCCATCACTGTAGTCCTTCGGGACTTTGCCCTCAACAATTGGAGCAGCACTCCATGCATTGGTCGACGAGGGTAAAATGGGCAGAAAAATCCCTCTGCCCTGTAGATAACTTTAATTGCTTGCTTTCCTTTATAGTACTAGCAATTATTTTATCAAGTACATGCTAACACTTTTGTATGATCGAACAGTTGCATATATTAAGTGAAAGCATATTTTATTTCGGGACTACGAATTTAGATGTACTGTACTTAGCGATGAAGTGCCTTCTCTCCACAAGGGAAATAACTTTGATGCAAAGTTGGACTCAGACTTGATGGATATACAAGAGGACATTGAGACACCTCAAGAGATTAAGGAATGGGTCGCAGACAAACCCAAACCCAAGCAAACTACTTCTTTCAATCTTGGAACCTTAGACAACCCTAAGCTAATCCAGATTGGTTCAGACCTTACCACAAATCAGCGGAATGACATGGTTGCACTGTTAACCCAATTCCAGGATGTGTTTGTATGGTCTCATGAAGACATGGTGGGTTTGTCCACTGACATTGTTCTTCATCGCCTTCCTATTAAAGAAGGATTCGAGCCAGTTAGGCAAAAGCTCAGGTGATTGAAACCTGAGTGGAGTTTAAAGGTTAAAGAAGAAATTGTGAAATAATTTTAAGCTGGCATCATCATGGTGTCTACATATCCGAATTGGATATCCAACATTGTTCCCATACCTAAACCAGGGGGAAAGGTGCGAGTCTGCGTGGATTATCAAGATTTGAACATAGCTTGCTTTAAAGATAGCTTTCCCGTGCCTTTTATCCACATTCTTATTGACAATGCTGCTCAATACGGCATGTACTCCTTTGCTGATTGCTTTGCGAGGTACCATCAAATTATGGTCGCTGAGGAAGATCGTGAGAAAACTGCTTTCATCACACCTTGGGGAACTTTTTGCTACAGACGGTTGTCATTCGGGCTCATCAACGCCGGGGCAACTTATCAGCGAGCTATGATGGCTCTTTTCCACGATTTAATGCATAAAGAGATAGAGATCTACGTGGATGACATCATTGTCAAATCTCGGAAGGAGGAGGACCACTTAGACCATCTCAAAAAGCTTTTCAACAGGTTGCGTAAGTACAACTTGAAGTTGAATCCATGGCATCGCCTTTGGTGTTAAGTCGAGCAAGTTGCTAGGTTTCTGGTCACCACAAAGGATTGAAGGCTGGATCCTACCAAAATCTAGGCCATCAAGAAAATGCCCATTCCTCAGACAGAAAAGGAAATACGGGGGTTTTTGGGAAGAATCAACTTCATTAGCAGATTCATTTCTCAACTCACAGCAACTTGTGAGCCAATCTTCAAATTGTTAAGGAAGAACTTGTAATAACTCGAGATTTTCTATATAAAATAAATAAGAAATTTTGCGTATAAATTTTTTTTTTATTTAATGACGAGACTAAGTGTCAAGTAAAGTGAACGATAAATGCGAATACATTTATTACTTGAAAAATTAGAAATAATTTTGGAATTATTAATTACCACAAATTATATGGTAATAAATTTACGTAGTAGAAATGTTTTTATTAATTATTTTCCATGAAAACATGATTGGAAATAATATATGATGTGATAATTAGATTTATATAATAAATATTTTATTATATGAATTGTTCAGAATATTTAAGTTAATTATTTTAACTTGATTATTGATGATGTGTCTGAAGAATAAGTCGGACATGAGATCCAAACCCTAGATTGGGATTATGATCAAGAGATGAGAATAATAATATTATATTATTTTACATTACCATAATTATGTCTTTGGGTATATGCTTGATGACAGATAATATTGAGCAATGACGATCAATTAGGTCATAGTAGGATATTACCGTCTTTGTGAAACCCTAATTATTAAACTTCGGTTATGGGATATTTACGAGTAGTATTTGTGTATATGAAATTCTTGTGAATAAGAATATCGGTAATTAGAAGAAACCCTAATTATTGTTGTAGACGTCGATAATTAGGACAAACCTAATTATTATAACTCTAACCGGTTAAAATTAGAAACCGTAACAACTGTGTTAGTAACATATACAGATAATTAAAGAACCACTAATGGTCAATTAGAAACCCTAATTGATGACGTTGAGAAACCCTAATTTTTATTACCGGGTTTAATTTCGATGTTACTGTATAAGTGTTTTAATTTACCAAAGGATAGAAGTTAATTGGTAAATTATAAGAATTAAATCTAGTGATTAAATATTACATTTACTTGCCTTGTACAAGATTGCCCATACACTCTTAAACAAAGCCCAACCATCACCCATAACAAATCAGAAGCAATAATCAAGAATTTTTGACAAAAAAGGGTATAAGAACACTAAACCTAAAAATCCTTTGATTCGATGTTATTTGATGCAATTGATTGTTTAAAGTTGTGTAATAGAATGTTAATTGATGATATGGGTTGATAAATCAAAGACCCATAACATCAAAGTGCACAATTTGAAGATTTAAGCAAGTTGGAAAAACCAATTACATTATTTTTTCACCAAATGTCAGAGGCTATAACTCTTTGCTCGATCATGAGTTTTGTTCTTCAAAAGTTTTTATGTGTAGCATGATATGTGGCCTTTAATCTGCAAAAAGAATCAAGTCCATATCATGTATAGATTAGAAGTTATAGATGGTCAAACATGGTTGTCGATCATGATAAACTGCATTTACAGGCGATCTGTAATGGGGGCATTCTCGTCCCACTTTTGTGCTTTAAAAGGTCTGGACTTTTGATATGTTGTAGTGCACTGAGTTAGGAAGCCATAGGCTTTGGAATGACCTCATTCCGACCTCGGATGAGTGAATTACGGTGATTGGAAGGAAATGTGTCAAATTTCTCAAAACTAAAAGTCAGCAGCGGGATGTGCTATTTGGGACACTGTTTCGATTAGTTAATATTTCCAAAACCTTCTGAGATTTTGGTATATTATAGTACACCGAATAAGCTTTCCATAGACTCCGAAACGGACTAAATCCGATATCGGAGGAGAGAGTTATGACATTTCAAAGTAGTAGTGTCAAAACTTCCCAACAAGTGCGGTGCAGTCCATTTGAACGGAATTTCTGGGCTGATGTGTTCGGAATTTGGAAATGGTCAAAGAATAAAAGTTGTAGCCCCATAAGTTAGCTTCGCGTGGGCTCAAGAATCGCTCAAAAATGTTTTAAAATGAAAGAGTTATGACTGTTTTTAGCGAAAGAGGTAAAGCTGAAACGAGATTGAAAAGCATTATGAACGTCCACTTTTGGCGCTTTTGTTTGGGCTACCTAATGAACCCCAATTGGGTAATTCGTATTTTTAAAAATAGTCTTACATACCATGTATAACATATCCAAAAATCAGATTAATCGGAGTTATGAGCAATGCGTTAGAAAATCGCAAAGTGAGCTATTGAAAATTAGTATAAACCAAGTCCCACATCGACTAAATTGAGAACTTCACCATTTTCTAAACCTATAAATAGAAGGGCTTGGCCTTTGTTTCATTCACCAACAATAAGGCCTCCAATTTTTTGAGAAAGGCTTTGTTGTGGGAGAACTTTTATAAAGATCTCCTTAGTTAAATTTTTGGCGTGGAAGTGCATTATTCGATTGTGGAATTCGTATTTAGGGTATATTTCTTATTTAATTTTTGTAATGTTATTATTTTTAATTGTTAGTTAAAGTTTGAATTTTTGAAGTTTAGTTAGTGTTGTTAATAAACTAGTTAGTTTACTATGTTTATTTTGGCTTGGAATTGATTATGTAAATGAGTTATTTGTGATGACTTTTAATATTTTGTGATGAATTTCATTAATTAATAATTATTAATGATATTAAAGTTATTTAATGATTATATTAAATAATTTAGTTTAAAATGATTTTAATATTATAAAAATCATTTTAAATGAAAATAAGGTATTTAAAAATATTTTAAGTTATAAAATATAACTTTTAATATTTAAATGATAATTTCATTAATAATTAAATATTAATGATATTAAGATAATATTAATGATATTTAGTTTATTTAATGATTAATATTAAATAAATAGTTTAAAAATGGTTTTACTTATTTAAAAACCATTTAAAGAGGATATTAAGGATTTAAAAATATTTTAAGTTATAATTAATGACTTTTAATATTTAGATAAATAGTACATTAATATTTAAATATTAATGGTAATTATTTAGGTAATATAAATGTTTTAAAAATAGTTTGAGTTATTATAAATAACTTTTATATTTTTAGCAATGGTTTCATTAATAGTTTAGTATTAATTAAACTATTAATGATGATGGAATTGTTTAATGTTTAAATCATTTAATTATGATTCCGATATTTGAAAGTTATAACCTAGCCAAACTATTTGACTTGAGAAGCCGATTATGAAGTTACGAATTTGAAGAACACCTATAATAACAGATTATATCACTATAGGCCCTTTAGTGATGATTTGAATTATTTTAAATTTTTCAATTTCTGGAAATTGCGAAAATGATTAAAAATAAGATGTCTGATATTTACAGATGTTGAGGTATAGAATAAGAGTCTTAGACTCAGTATTTATCCGATAAAGCTGTCGGTACGACGACAAATGTCAGACCTTATAAAAGAAAGAAAAGACTACTATAAGAGCATGGATGAGATATTTGAAAAATGTATAAAAATATTTCAAGTATAGAATAGGAACTAAAAGTATGATCACTGTGATTATGTGATTAGACTATGTGCTGACTGTAATAGACAGTACTATGTGTTAAGATATATTGTTCTAATCGAATGAATGATCTGATTATTGATAGGTTGTGATAAAGAGATAAAACCTAAGTTGAGATTTGTAATCGTGAATCGCAAGATATCTTACCTTAGCATTTTCTTTATGCAATGGACATGAGTAAGAAGTTTTGAATTATTCTATTCTCTGCAGTTATATGCGCTTTGATTATCAACATGTTAGCTCGGATATATATTACATTAAGTTGATTTCTAAATGGTTATACAAGTGTCCCCACTTGGATAATCATGGCATTTATTCACATGTTGATACACCTTTGTCAATTACTAGTATATATATGTTGAATTACATATTATTGTTGAGCAAGATTAAAACCTTGGGTTTGGAACTGTGCATGTATGAACATCCCTATATGGGAAGATTTTTTACAAGGCGGATAGAGTGAGCGATGAATTTCGTTCAAGTTATGTAGTATTGATCAATGCAGGTACAATCTGGTGATCACCCTCCGTGCCCGTAAGTTATGACAGTTTGAGGATAGAATTCCGCTAAACCTTTTCGAAAATGAAAAGAATGTTCATAGTATGTTTCTTAAACCCTATTCAAGGGTAGAGGTGAGCCAAATTTAAAGAATTTGAAAGAGAGTTATTATGTGAATTTTTTATCAAGTCTGATTACTTCACAACTTTCAATCCGTTGTAGAAGTGTTATGTAAAGAGAATACTTATATTCTTTCAAACATATATATAATTGCTATTACTTCTTTGGGCACTTAAATGCTCATCCTTGCTTAAATTAAATGTTTTTGATTATGTATGAGCAACTTTGAAGGCTCATGCACGAACAAAAGAAAGGAAAAGTCGATCGAATAAGTGTGTATTATGAGTTAATGGTTATAGTTGTATTGGTATCTATTCAAGTATTGTAAGGAATGTATTTGAAGGTCACGTGCACAGGGGAAGTAAACTTTGATGTATGTAAATTAAGTTGAATGTATTATTATTTAGTATTATTCACTTAAAGAAATGTTATCGTGGAGAACCGAGTTCGGGTTTCAAGTACACTGGATTTGGGGTCGTCACAAAGGTTGGTATCAAAAGTTGTTGGTTATGAAGCTTAGGTAGGAATACAGAGACTAATAACCGCAATGATTAGGATAAGTATTAACTCATATAGAGTTAGTTGGTCGATAAGATTCAAAGATGAATCTCGGTGAGTGTAAAGACACGAGTTCCCTAACTCGATTATAAAGTTAAGCAGATGAGTGGGGAATAGATTGAGTTTAAAAGATGAAAGTGCGATTATGAGAGATCGTAAAATAAAACGATCAAGATATAGAACTAAATCGTAATATATACGATGAGATCACCCGTGATCGATAAGGCTATAATGACGAAGGAAGGAATCAATCGATGATTGGAAAGTTTCTGAAAGAAGATTAACGTGTATGAATTGTACTATCAATTGGTACAGATCCGGAAGAGAATTATAAATCTGAATTAAATTCGTATGGAGAATGGGGTTAGTGTTAGATGGGGATTCAATTGAGGACTCATGCTCGGAAATTTGAGTTGTATGATTCTTCGTATGGGAGTTGAATTGTACTTGGTGTAAAAACCACTTAGTTTCTCGCGGCGATAATCATTGAAATATGCGTATGCGCTATTTGTTATATGCACATTAAGAGGATGACTCCATTCTCGGTGTATAACAAGGTAGATAGGTCATAGATAGAGAATATAAGATTAAGTTCGAGAGTTCTTAAAACTCATACCTATGAGACATTCTTGACTCATAATTATATGAAATGTTTATGAACCCCTCAAATGAATGGACGCCAAAGGTCCGACTAGGATAAGTTCTTAAACTAATATGATTGTGGCAATTTATGAACTCATAAGTGTGGTTTGATGAACTGGGTATAGTTTTGTGTGAATGGAGTGTTATGGATTACGAGAACAGATAGATTGTTAAGTAAATGATTTTTAGTGAAGGTGTTAGGTTTTTCTAAACTCTAGCTATGCTAAACTTCAAAATTTTTGACATCAAGCTAAATCACGCACTATGTGCTTTTTGAAAACAAAATGTAGACTCGTAATCATTTTTGAAATGGTTTAAAATACTGATCTATGCTACTTATTTTGGCTAGACGCATAAATGATTTGAAATATCAAAATTTGTTTTTAATTATCACTCATGTACCATATAACTTTAGTGCAGAGATGATAAAATGTGATGGAGTTGTAAATACAGGAATACTTAGTGTGAATTTGACTGAAGTCGTTGTTCCACTATTGTATGATGTGTTATGACAAAGTCATATAACGATTTGGCATCCTCAACGGATTATTAATATAGTATGCAGCATCATGGCGTCATTCTCGAAAATGTTTTCAAAAAGTTTAATTTGCAACGGGGTTTGGCTACATCTAAATAATTCGATTGAATTGAATTATTGATATGAGTCTATGCTATTTGAATCGGCTAGACTAATGTTTATGAAAACTCTAAGTGTTCATTGAAAGAAATTTCCCGAACCAAATTGTTTGAGTGCGAAATCCTATGATAAGACCGAGGTGAACAATGTTGTTTGGATAAATAATCCAATCTAATGGCGTAAATATTAGCTAGGTATGATTAATAATCGTTATGCATGGCGTAGGGGTACAATAGGCTAATCACCTAAAGTACTATTAATGGTAGTTTACCTTCTTTGTGATTGTAAACATACCATGTAATGTTTTGTTTTTGCCGTATGAATCTGAATTAAAACTATGTGTTCATGGTCTATATGACCCCTCGGCACAATTTGAAAACTTTTACTCTTGTGATAGGTGTATTGGGTAGCATGTGATGATATGTGTGAATGTTGTAAGCACGGATAGAGTTAAGCTAGAGTTATGAGGGAGGTTGGGCGAGAGGGAGATATTCAGATAAGGCGGTTGAAGGTTGAAATAGAAGCCAAAGACACGGATATATACCTTGGCAGAGCTTTAGTCATCACCTTCATACGATTCAATGCGAGTGGATGGGCGCCTTTCGGCGAGAGATAGGCGTTGATGAGAATTGAATAAATTATATCGTCAATCAAAATAAGAGACAAGCGTATATAGAACTCTTGATTCTTTGTGTATATATACTATATGTTAATCGGGGGTAACTTATTTATGTAGATGTTCGGTGAGAAAGATATGTGGAATAAGAAGGATCATATTCACACCAGAAGAGCTAATATCGAGGCCAACAGATGAAATAGAAGCTCACTAGGAACCCAAATCGAACGAGGTGGCTATCATGGAAGAACGTAGCATCGAGATCCGAAATGTTGGATTTGACATATAGTGATTCGAGACACTAAAGTTGAAGCTGCTCAAGCATCAGCGGAGGTGCGAGGATTTCGAGAACAAGCTTTCTTCATTGGAAAGGTTGTGGGAGATAGAAAAGTTGATCGTCGGCGTTAATGGAAACAATGGAAGAAGCGGGATAAGCTCAAAATCCAAATTGACGGATGGAGCCTCAAGCGACACATCCGTGAAGGACACACCTCTCCTCGTTGCCCTGACTATAAGAAAGGTGGATGTTTTAATTGTGGGATGGAAGGACATCGAGGGAATGAATGTCCAGAGAAAAAGGCTTCAGTAAATAAGTAGTATGGGTTATGTATGTAATATGTGTGATAAGTAATGAACTATTTTTAACTTTTATGTTGGTTAAGATTTTAAATCCCGACTTTAGTAGTCACAAAGGATAGTCATTGATTAAAGCGAGGATGTCTTTGTGTAAATATTCGATAAATGAATATGAATCTAAGTTTGAGAAATGAAAGCGAGTTTAATACATTAATCTTATGCAATAAGGTTTAAAATGTAAGGGTATAA
Organism: Panax ginseng; assembly: GCA_020205605.1. NCBI lineage: Eukaryota > Viridiplantae > Streptophyta > Magnoliopsida > Apiales > Araliaceae > Panax > Panax ginseng. The sequence continues at coordinate 73,171,063 of CM035142.1, read as the reverse complement.
TTTATGGTTTTATTTAACGAGATAATGCCGCCAAGACGTCAAACTCGAAACCAAAGGATAGAAGAATCTACTAATCTTTGAGGAGCGACGGCCAGGAATCGATGCAAAACTTTGCAAACATGGTAGCTCAAAGCTATCGTGAGGAACACCGATTATGGGAAACCGACCCGAGACAATCGCTTGGTAAAATTCAAAGACTTCAAAGTAGTAGTACCACGAATTTAGAGGATGGTGACCTATAGAAGCCCAAACTTGGGTGAATGAGATAGAGAAGCGTTAAGTAATCGCTAAAGTAGATGAGGGCAAAAGACCACTTTTGCCACTTATATGATGAAAAGGGAAGCTAACTTTTGGTGGGAGGCAAATAAGACTTCTCAAAGGGGAGAAGAAGAAATTACTTGGGATAGGTTTAAGGATTTATTTTTGAAAACTATCTCTCTGTTAGTATGCAATCTAGAATGGAGGTGAAATTTCGGAGTTAAAGCGAGGATAACATAGTCATTATGAGTATCATAAAATTTAATGATTTGGCTAGGTTTGCTCCACATCAAGTGGATACAGAGGCTAGGAAGGCAAGGAGATTTGAGTGGGCTTAAAACCACAGCTCTACAATAAGGTGTCGATCTGCAAATCAATACTTTAAAGACTCATGGAGAAGGCTATCATTCTTTGAGCAGGGAAGTGAGGCCATGAGCCTCTACCATAAGGAGAAGAAGAACAAAAGCAAGTCGGGAGGAAAAGTAAAAGATAGAAAGTAGTAGTGGGAATAGGGGTGAGAAAAGAATGAGGAATTTTTACGAGAAAATGCAAAAAAGCGAGGAAGGTATAAAGAAGCGGTAGTGCGGTGCAAGAAGCTCATGGGAAGAATCACTCTGGCGAGTGTCGAGAAGGGCAAGTTTGTATGCTACAAGTGTCTTGCAAGAGGGTCATATCTCTCCCAATTGCCCCAACTCAAGGATGATCGGTGGATGCTTCATATGTGGATCGAATTAAGCATAAGGTGAGAAGCGTCCACGGAGGGAATGGGAGGGGGAACATAACCACTGGGGAGAAAGCGGTGGGGCGTTAGCAATTTCAGGACTAAACTCAACCAAAGAACTCCAACGAAAGCAACTCAGGGTTTATAACATGGCGGTCCGAGATACGGTGGCATTTGGAAGCAGAACTCAGTCTTTATTTGAATAACTTATATATCTTATATTTACGCTTAATCGGATAGAATAGTGTTATGATGAATAATTAAAGATCGATTCGATCAAGTATGATCGAGATCTACGTCTGATGATTATATGCTATGTGTACCCTTCTGCATATGAGTTTTTTAAAGCGGTGATTAGGGACGGAATCCTTATATAAGGAGGGTAAATGTAATAACTCGAGATTTTCTATATAAAATAAATAAGAAATTTTAGATATATAATTTTTTTTTTATTTAATGAGCGAGACTAAAGTGTCAAGTAAAGTGAACGATAAATGCGAATACATTTATTACTTGAAAAATTAGAAATAATTTTAGAATTATTAATTACCACAAATTATATGGTAATAAATTTTGTAGAAATGTTTTTATTAATTATTTTCCATGAAAACATGGTTGGAAATAATATATGATGTTATAATTAGATTTATATAATAAATATTTTATTATATGAATTGTTCAGAATATTTAAGTTAATTATTTTAACTTGATTATTGATGATGTATACGAAGAATAAGTCAGACATGAGATCCAAACCCTAGATTGGGATTATGATCAAGAGATGAGAATAATAATATTATATTATTTTACAAAGTACCATAATTATGTCTTTGGGTATGTGCATGACGAGATAATATTGAGCAATGACGGTCAATTAGGTCATAGGATATTACCGTCTTTGTGAAACCCTAATTATTAAACTTCGGTTATGGGATATTTACGAGTAGTGATCGTGGATATGAAATTCTTGTGAATAAGAATATCGGTAATTAGAAGAAACCCTAATTATTGTTGTCAGACGTCGATAATTAGGACAAACCCTAATTATTATAACCCTAACAGGTTAAAATTAGAAACCAAAACGACATTGTGTTAGTAACATACACAAATAATTAAAGAATCACTAATGGTCAATTAGAAACCTTAATTGATGACGTTGAGAAACCCTAATTTTATTACGGGTTTAATTTCGATGTTATATATATATATATATATATATATATATATATATATATATATATATATATATATATATATATATATATATATATATATAGTTGCTGTTATTTATATATTAGTTATAATAGCAATATTTAAGCACGTGACTCAAGGGTAATAAAGAAAAGTTACCAGGATGGCAGGATTCATTAAAAGGTAGCCACAAAAAAAAAAAAAAAAAAAAAAAAAAAAAAAAACTGGTGATTCACTTGAATAAGAACCTTCCTGTTGCGGCAAGTGACATGGGTGAATCCCACACGTTTTTTATAATATTATAAATAACGTACGGATATTATATATATATATATATATATATATAATATTCTTAATTATTTTATTATTAAAATAAAAAGTTTATTTTAATCTTAAAATAAAAAGTTTATTTTAATTTTAAAATTAAATTTCATGCTAACTAATTAGAGTTGGAATTGGATTTCATATAACTAATTAGAGTTGAAATTAGATTATATGTTTCCTTAAATAAAAGAGTTTATTTAGATATGAAATAAGATTTCATATTATTCAAAATAAAAGAGTTTATTTGTGAATAGAAAAAAGAATCAGTCTTTCTTTAAATAAAGGAGTTTATTTAGATATGAAATAAGATTTTATATTATTCAAAATAAAGGAGTTTATTTGTGAATATGAAAGAGAATCCGTGTTTCCTTTAATAAGGGAGTTTATTTTTTTTTTCATGGAATTGGATTCCATAATTAATTAAAATAAAGGAGTTTATTTTGATTAAAGATTTTGATTAAAATAAAATAATTTATTTTATTCAAAATTGGATAAATTAAAATAAAATAGTTTTATTTTGATTTAAATTTGAATTAAAATAAAGGAGTTTATTTTGATTCAAAATTAGATTTTATACTAACTAAATTTGCCCATTAAATGATATCAATATATATATTGAATGTTTATTATTCATGAGATGAATATTATTTACTGATGCATATGGTGATGTGTATGACAATAAATGGGATTGATTATGGACTATTGACTAATGTGATTGGATTTTATTTTAGTTGGATGCATGAATGTATGAGTTTTATTAAATGGGGTATGCGTACCTCGTCTTCTCTAATTTTTCTTAATGTAAATTCTATCTCCCTTCTATGTATTTCTCCTTGACTGCTGATCAAAGTTTCTATTTATTTTAAATAGTTTTGTAATAGGAATAGTTAGAATTAATTTTGAAGAATTGGAGATCAAGGAACAAGGAGCGCGTGAAGACCCGTTTGTAATGGAGCCCGGGTTTAAATGTAATAGTTATATTTAAATTTTAATTCTTACACCCCTAGGGTTTGACCTTTTGGTTCACTTGGTGGCTCTAGTGAACCAAACTAGAATAAAAGTCCATAATCAATCCGGGTAAATATAGTATTCTATATGTGCATGCTTATACTATATATATTATATATTATGCAAACATGCTTCGCATGTTAATTAATATGACGCGTATTTTATATATATATATATGTGTGTGTGTGTGTGTGTGTGTGTGTGTGCATGCGCGTTAAACAAGATGAGACAAATTAATAACAAATCCCTCAAATATTTTATATTAAGTTGTAACGTTCAAAAGATATTTGGAATATCGAACGTCGCCTTCTAGCATGGTAAAACAATAGAGTATTAAATATTTAATATGAGTTTGTTGTGCACACACAAGAAAAGTATTAAATATTTAAGATGTTGTTTTATCACATTTAATGCTTATAAATAAACTGAACAATGCTGTTTTGTTGTGCACACACAAGGACAGTGTTTTTCTTTTGAATATATGGAAGTGCTAGGTATGACTTAACTTAGATCATTTTAGTTCGGATGTGCACACACTTGACCATTATGATCTAAGAGGTAAAATACAAGGAGTTACATTGTTGATGTAATTGACAAGAATTGTCTACCTATTTATTTATATATAGTTTGTTGTGCACACACAAGACTATATACATTTGAAATGGGATCCTTATTCTCACTAGCATATCTTTAATTAGATATTGTCGAACTATATATATTGAGGGTAATATAGTTTGAAGAAAATAGTGGGAGACACAAATTTAAAACAAGACCTAATTTATTTTGGTGATTAATAAAAGAATGTATGCTAAAATATTTTTAATTACAAATTCATTTACAGAATTTTACAATGTCTAAATTACTATCACTGCGAAGCATATTAGATGTTATTTAATCGGACCGAATTAAACGGACTGGTTAAGGAAATTGAGAATAGTTCTCACGGCTGAAAAGCTATCTTATATCCTTAATATGCCTATCCCTGCAATGGTTACAGATAATGCCTCTGAGGAAGAGATTGCTACTTTTAGAAAGTGGCAAGATGATGCACAGTTGGCTCAATGCATCATGCTCGTATCCATGAGTAACAAGCTTCAGCGTCAGCCTGAAACTATGGATACTCCTACTATAATCCTGCATGTCAAGTAGTTGATGGTGAAGAAAGTAAGACTAATAGATATTAGATATCTAAGGAGCTCTTCCGATCTAGAATGACCGATGACACTATAGTACAGATAAAAGTCCTTAACATGATCAATTTGATTGAACAATTAGGAGAATGGGTTTTGTCATGGATGGAGAGTTGAGCCAAGATTTGATCTTGCACTCACTCCCGGACTCCTTTCACAATTGTTGTGAATTTTTCATATGAACAAGCTAGATATCGCCACCGATTTGCTTAACATGTTGAAAAATGTTGAGAGTCACTTTCCAACCAAGAAAGACCATGTCTTACTGGTAGGGGCCAAAGGATCTTCTGAAAAGAAGAACAATTCTAAGAAGGTAAATTGAAAGGGTAAAAATAAAGGATAATAAGAACAAAACTGATACGGATAGCAAAGGAGTTTGCTTCCACTGCAATAAGCCTGGACACTGAAAGAAACTGCTGAGAAGTACCTTGCAGAGGCTAACCAAAGAAGCTTAGTGAAGTTTCGGTTACAAATACAAATTTGTTCATGATTTAAAATAAATTTTTCTTTAAGTCAAGGTTCTACTTGGGTAATGGATACTGACTTTGGTTATCATAAATATAGATTTGTGAAGGGACCAAGCAGAAGTAGAAAGCTAAACAAATATAAGCAATCCTATGTGTGGAAAATGAAGCAAAGGTTGATGCATTAGCCATAGGAACTTATAGTTTAACAATCCCTATAGGCAAATCTATTAAGTCAATAAGTTGTTATTGTATTCCAGTACTTGTTGGAAACATTATTTCCATTTTATTGTTGGACAATGAAATCTTTGGTATTATATTTAAGAACAATTGTTGTTCTATTTATAATAATAATAATAATATTTTGTATAGAACTGGAATATTACTTAATGGATTTTATATACTTGACTTACGTGAAAATAATTTTACAAATTGAACAAACTAGTATAAGAAAAGGAGATGATCATTCAAAGAGTTGAATGTATGTATTTGTTGAAATACAAGTGTGAATTATTTGAAAGGTTCAAAGAATTCAGAAGTGAAACAAATTGACAAAGTATTAAGATTCTTTGATTAGATCAAGGAATAAATACTTGTGGTATAAGTAGCTAGATTATCTCAAATGGTTTTCTCATAATGGACGCCTCCTGATACGCAATAATTGATTGATGTGTCTGAATGGAAAAATCGTACCTTGTTGGACATGGTGCGGTCCATAATGATTTTACCGACATTCCAGTATCCTTCTAGGATCATGTCCTAGAAATGGCTACATATCTATGAAAAGGTAACCTCAAAATCCGGCCCCAAGACTCCATAAAAGTTATGGATAGGGAGGATTCCTAATCTTAAGTATGTTAAGATAAGGGGTTGTCCAACTTATATGAAAAGGTTTCAAAGGATAAGGTTGGGACAAAATTTGACAAGTACAGATTTGTGGGACATCCTAAAGTAAGTTTAGGGTATATGTTCTATAATCCTACTTAGCAAAAGGTGTTTGTTGCAAAACATGCTACCTTCTAAGATAAAGGTGTTTATCATTGAAGGGACTAGTGGGAGGATAATAGAATCTTGAAGAGTTCAAGAACCACAAAACACTATAAGTCAAATAAGAGGAACTTGTAGATAGACCTATTGTACCACAACCGAATCGTAAATCTGGAATAGTACCGAGGATACATGGGAGGTATGGATTCATCATAGATGATGATGATGATGAGGTACGCATCATAGAAGATGATGATCCAGACGATGAGGTAAGAGTTGTAGACACTCAGAGAAATGGATTGAAGCAAGTTTCTCAAATATGGAATATTCGTTTTGATGAGACAATCAAAAGAGTTTGATTTTATCAAAAAACAAGAATGAACCTAGTGTGTACAAAAGGGTCAGTGGGAGCGTCGTGACATTCCTAGTATTATATGCTGATATACTACGCATAAGGAATGACATACCAATGCTACAATCAGTAAAGATAAAGTTGTCTAAACATTCCTCCATAAATGATTTGGGAAGAGTATCTTTATTGGGGATACAAATCTATATAGATAGATTTAAGAGGATGTTCAACTTAACCCAAGGAACGTATATTCATTTGATGCTAAAGTCGTTTAGCATGGAAAACTCCATGGGATGTCTCATGTTGATGAGTCATGGACTGTATCTCTCTTAATAGTCCCCATAGACTCCAAAAAGAGAGATCGCATGAGTAACAATCATGTATGCAATGAAATATACGAGACCTGATGTTGATCGGTCATATTCTGGAGAAGATCACTGTAAGACAGTGAAAAAACATCTTAAAGTTCTTAACCGACACTAAGGATGTGATCATACATGGTGGTTCTGAATTAAAACTAGAGGGCTTTACAGACTCAAGTTTTTCAGACAGACCAAGACGACAGAAAATCCACTTTAAGGTAAAGCGTTACCTTGAACAGTGGTGCAGTGAATTTGAAAGGTTCTAAATAGCAAAAGGTTACTGGTTTAGTGATAAAGATAAAGTATATAGCTATAAATGAAGCTGCAAGTTGATTGTTTGGATGATATGTTCATTACAGAACTAGGAATAGTTCCTAAGTCTCATCTTGAATCTAAACATGTATTGTGGCACTTTCATTTGATTATAAGAATCATTAAAAGATGGGAAATCACTATAGAGATAGTGAACTCTCAGGAACAACATTGCATATCCATTTACTGAAGCTTATCCAACAACAGGATAATCGTCACTTAGAGAAGAAGAGTATGAGATACCGTGACGATTAGCTTTAGTGCAAGTGGGAGATTGAAAGTAGTGCGCACACAAGCCAATCATGTTTGATGATAAAGCATATACTTTGTAACAATCTTATTCATTTATTAATAAAAAGTATTTATTTATTAAAGGCTTTTAATTATCTACATGATGCTGTTTTATAATATGTGATAAACCCATAGTTTTAAGCAATGCTTTTAGAATAATGATGATGATCATTCTGATGAGATCTAAATTCTTAGAAAGCTTAAAACTAAAATAGTTCCCAATCGTTGGATTACTAAATTGGGGATTAGTGAATCCGGATAGATTGGTACATACGTTGCTTGTTCATTGGATGAGGATGATTGATCTCATGATCATTTGTGTGGAGACACTAAAGCAAGTATATAGGTGCTTATTAGAGAATAAGTTCATCGAACGTGGCTCGCTAAGGAATACCTAATGAAGTTTTACTTGTATCATCAATAGGAATTCACTGTAGTGATAGTAGTCAAGTGATCCTTGGACTTGAGATCATCATAGTATCTTGTGTATGATGAGCTATACTTTGACTTATTCCTTAAGACCCTTAGGGTATATCAAAGGGTATGCTTGGGTATAATAAGTTGTACATGGAGATAATGTATGATCAATAAAGAATCTACCACTTCTAGTAAAAGAAGAGAAATGTCCTATGTGATTCGATAAATGACAACCCAAAGAGTCTTTGGCAAGAATGAAATTAGAAAGGAGTTTCTAATTTGCATTATTTGAGTTGTGCATTTAAGAGTCGAAATACATATAATTAAATAAAATAAGACTTTCAAAGAATTCCATGTCTTATATTTAATTGGGACATTGTATGGTGGAAGGATTGAATTGTAAGGTAACTATTTACTCAAAGGTTCTTTTATGATTAATGTTGAAATCTATATTATCCGGAAAGTCGATTTGATCGCTAGGGAGGCTTATCCTCATTGTAGAATAACTATTATTTTTAAAATAAATTATTAGTTTAATTTATTTATTTAAATAAGATTAGAATTGTTCTAATTGATTTATTCACAATAGGTTTAATATGGAGAACCTAAAGGGTTACACCATAAAAGGAAGAATAATTATTTAAGAAGTTAATGGAATAATCGTAATAATAAGTTAAGTATATTTAATTTAATCTATGGTGATAGAATAAATTAAATAGCTTAATATTTATTATTTAATATTTTAGAAATATTAAATATAAATTAATAAGAGGAGTCTTATTATTATTATTATTACTATTATTATTATTTAATTCCTAAAGGAGTTTGAGAATTAATTAATAAAAGTACTCTCAAATATCCTAATAGGATTAGGAGGCAAATTAATTAAAAGAGTTTAATTAATTATCCATAATAAGATTAGGGAGCTTAATTAATTAAAAGAATTTAATTAATTAAATAAAACTCAATTCCTTAATTGTTAATGTTGGGCTTTGGCACAGAAACGCACAGCGGAAATTAAAATTTTAAAGCAATTTTCGAAACCCTAAAACAGGATCCATGCGAAAATCAATTAATTCAGAGGTTTAGAGATTATACCAGATATAAACAAAAAACGAGAATCTACGAAACCGATTGCGCCTCGAATCTCCAACGAATATACAAACCGATTGCGCTTACTAACGATCCACATTTAACGCCGCATGAACCGGGTCGAACGATTCTCAAGAATAAGAAGGACTCACAGACTAGCCACCAAAAGGAATGGATTTTTGAAACTGCTTTTCTCTAGTCTCTCTCTCTAAGAGCGGCTAGGTTTTTCAATTATGATATCTTACCTAATTAGTGCTATATATCATATATATAGTAGTTAAAAGGAATTAATCAAATCAAAACCTAATTTTATAAAATCCTAATTTATATATATATATATATATATATATATATATATATATATATATATCTTAATTAAGTCTTACTTAATTAATATACATATATACAAATTATCCTTTTAATTTAAATTCGTGATTTAAATACTATTAATCATATTAATATATTTAAATCCTTAAAATTTAAATTAATTCCCTTTAAATAACGTCTATGTGTGTGTGTGACCTATATAGGTTATTATTACGTTGGCAATAATTTTAAAATCATATTATAAAATTATAAGCGGTGAGCTGACATCTAGTAATGCATCATCGCTACCCAAGTAATAATAAGATCGATTATTCGATGCAACCTTTTTGTGACCAATGTTTCAATGTAATTTAATCCTTTTAACCTTAATATCCTAGATTAAACTCGAGTCATGGAATGTGTCATACTCTTCATAATTTAATCTGAGTTTTCTTGATCAATGAGTAGACTATATGAAACAAATCACTATTTGAGCATGGTACATGCATTTCATAGTCCTACTCAATCAAGAGGCCTATGGATATCACCCATAATATATAGGATGGTTAAATTCCATCTAAATCACTCATATTTCTCACACGATTAATGATGAACCCAATAATCACCTTTATAGTCCACCCTATTAAAGGTGACATTTGATGATATCAAAGTACATAAATTCTCGTGTAGTAATATAGCGATTTCGAATTCGGAGGACCATTACATCATTATCACTATGAGAATTGCTAATGACACTTCGCATAATGCTCCATATAGAATTCTCATGGTGAGTCCCATCCAAAGACATCGTTCTCTAACATGTACCTATGCATTGACTTAATATCTCATATATTTATGACCAATGAGATTTGGTCATCAGTCAATCCACATACTAGTCTCAATGCATCATTGTTGTCCCATCAACAATGATACTCGATTAGGGACATTTAAGAACACTGATACTAATGGTAATATATAATCTCATGTTCAAGTCACATACTTGAAACTATATAATTTGTATCACTATTCTAAGGAATTTTATTATGTTAACAATTATATCAAATAATTGGCCTCTAGGGCATAAACTCTAACAGTCTCCCACTTGCACTAGAGCCAATCACTCATGTATCTAATACCCATGGAACTAGTGTGACCGCTGTGCTTTCACTTTGCGACAAAGCCTTGGTTAGTGGATCTCGCAACATTATCATCTGTTGGCACTCTTCCTATATGTACATCTCGCTCATCAATGATTTCACGGATGAGATGGTACCGCCTAAGTATATGCTTGGATCGTTGGTGAGATCTGGGTTCCTTAGCTTCGTGCAATGGCTCCATTATTATCACGAGATAGAAGCAACCGGATCAACAATGGTTGGAACAACACCAAGTTCGATGATGAACTTTTAATCCATTTTTAATCCAAGACGACCTCCTGGCGATGTAATCGCTCATCGTCTCTTCGCTTCAAACTTTTTCAATGCAATAACACCACCATTAAGGCAAAAACACAAAACCCGACCGAGACTTATAGTCATCATTGTCGGGTCTGAAACTAGCATCCGTGTTAACAACACCGCTAGTTCGCTCTTCACTCCATATACCAAGAATGAATCCTTAGTCCTTTTAGTACTTGAGGATATTCTTCGATAACGTCGATGACCTTCACACGGATTCGATCAGTATCTCGCTTCATCATGCTCAAAGCATACGAGACATCCCGGACCAAGTACATATCATTGCATACATGATAGATCCAATTGCGTCAAACATAAGGGATCTTTCTCGTCGACGCCTCCTCATCATCTTGTGATTTAGGACATTGGGCCTTAGAGATCTTTACACCACGAGTCACGGTAAGTTTCCTCTTTCGCTTCTCTTGCATCTTTGAACGCTTCAACACTTTATCAATATATGTACTTTGACTTCAGACGAGTACATTTTCTTGATCTATCTCTATGATCTTGATACCTAAATGAATGGGTAGTATATGGGAAACATTTTCTAACCATGTTTTTTCTGACTTGTAAGGAAGGAATTAGGATATATTTAGAAGGTTCATCTTCATTTTTAAAAATTACTTTGCATTAGTTCTTTAATTTATTTAGACTTAAATTATTGCATTATTTAGTAGCATTTATTGTGTTTATATCTTGTTTGGTGATTTGGAAACCATGGAAGGGAATAATTATAGAATTTCAAGCATTGAATGGCAATTTGGTAATTTCAATGAAGTCAAATCGAAGATTCCAACTCCGAAGGGGTTGATGAATGGGTAGTATACCCATAATTGGATATATTTAGACTTAAATTATTGCATTTATAGCATTTTTATCCTCGGTGGAAGGGCAATTATGGGAATTTTGAGCCTGAATGGCTGGCGTTGGCCGGATTAAGCGCGTTTGACTTACGGTTGGACTTAATTTGGACTTAATTAAGGGCTAATAATAAAACCTAATTGGAGAGGATTGTGGGGGACTATAAAAAGAAACTAATTCTTTGAATTAAAGGGGATTGGATTTATTTGGCGAGAGAGAGTATTGAAGGAGCTTTTCCATTGAAGATTACGAGGAGATTACTTGGAGCTTCAAGATTGGCTCTGAGTTTCTTCTTTTCTCCTTATTTTAATTTGTAATTCTTTAAGGATGATTTATCGACAAATAATGATTCTTATTTAGTGATGAACTAATTCTTTAATTAAGATTTCAATTGAACCTTTTATGATTATAACTTAGTTATTACATGTCATTATAATTATTTATGTTGAAGTGGATTGTTTATCATGTTTTGATTTTAGTGATTAATTATTTGGCCGATAATTAGTGTGTTACTCTAGAAGGAATTGGGAGAGGAATTCTAGGGTTAGAACTAGAACATGATGACATGTGACTTCGATTATTTACGGTAAATAATTAGGTTTGTGAATTGAATGAAATATATCATTCACCGCATGTAACATATAAGGAATTGGGAATTGGAAAGAGTTTAATCAATTGTTTTGCATAGGAATATAGCAAGGTTAATCTGGGTTAAATAGAAGTCGATTGATCACTTGGAAGAGGGCTTTTGGCATTTGAAAATTCACATTAACAATCCATGAGACATAGTAATTGGGATGATTAGATAAGCGATTTATAATTCATAATTGGGGATATTGAAGTCTTAATATTTACCTCTAGGAAGTCATTCACTCAAGTAATAGCTTAGTTAATTGTTTATCTTAATGCGGTATCTTTAAGTGTTTAATTTTGAGTTAATAATTGAGGAAAATCGCAATTTCTCGTTGTTTGAATAAAATTGAATTGATATAGTATTAGTAGTTGAAATTTATTAATTAGAATTCCTGTGGGAACGATACTCAACTTATCACTTTATTACTTGTTGACCACGTATACTTGCGTCTTTGTGTGTAACTAGATTTTACTCGACAAGTTTTTTGGGCGCCATTCTTGAGAATTTCTTTTATTAATATTAATTTCATATTAGTTATAATCAATTCGATTTTAATTTGAACACTACTTAATCTTTCTTCTTGGATTGGCAGGAATTCGTGTATGCACACTAGATCGAAAGCTAGAAAGGAACTTCTTACGTATCTGAGACAACCTTGAGAAGGAGTTCGAGACGGTGCGGTTGAATAGTGAGGTGATACATTTGGAAGAAGAAGCGTGACAACCCAAGAATTACTAAATGAACATGGCGGAAAGCGAGCGAAATCACTTAGGGATTCGCATACCAAATATTCTGATTCTGATCAAGTATTAAGAGGCCGTGCAATCAATGCGAGCAGTTTGAGATAAAAGCGGGATCAATTCGGATCTTCTGAGAATACGTGCGATTTGGGGGTAATTCGATGAGATGATCCTAATGAACATATCTTGAGTTTCTTGGAAGTTTGCGATACCTTCAAATTTAACAATGTATCGGAAAGGCGCTATAAGGTTGAGGATGTTCCGTTTACTTTAAAAGATAAAGCACTGGTGGCTACACTCCTTGCCTCTGGATCGATCACCACATGGGATGACTTAGCTCAAAAATTTTAGCTAAGTTCTTCCCACCGGTAATCGGCAAAACTACTGAACGACATTCATACTTTCGCACAACTTGAGTGAGAATCGTTATATGAGGCGTGGGAAAGGTTTAAGGATATATCTCAAATAAATGCCCTCATCATGGAATTCCATGATGGATGCAATTAGGGATATTTTGTGATGGTTTGCACGCATCCACGAGGTCTAGTATTGATCTTGTTGATGGGAGGGCGATTATGTCAAAAATTTTGATGAGGCATATCAATTGTTAGAAACAATGGCCACCAACAACTATCGGTGGCCCATGGCGAGGACCAACCATCCAAAAGCATCGAGGAAAATATGAAGTGGGCCTTGTTATGACATTAATGACCTGAAGTATTTGCAATAGCTAAGCATATAGAAATATGGCATCCACAAGCCACACCACGGCGAGTAGCGATGGTTTGTGAGTTGTGTCTTTGGGGGGTCATCTACGGATCAATGTGCCATAAATTCGGAATCGGCCGCAGTTAAGTAGGAAATTATAATCGTTCAACCCAACAATATATCTACCCAAAATGCCTATAATCCGAGGTTGGAAGAATCATCCGGAGTTCTCATGGAGTAACAATCAAAGTGCTGACTCGACCACTGAACAACAACACACCTCCGGATTCCAAAATCAACCTCAACAACGGAGAGGGTATCAAGTTGGGAAGCGACCTTGGAAAAGTTTATTAGAGCCTCGACAAAAGAGCGAGAACAAGACAAGAAATTGAATCAAGTAGATATGGCGTTGCAAAGCCATGGGGCATCGTTAAAGAATTTGGAAAATCAATTGGGACAAATAGCACATGCATTGAATACGAATCCACTAAGGCGCTTAGGTAATCTGAGAAATAAATCAAGGGAGAAATGAGCCTATAAGCGATAATCTTCTGAAGTGGGAAGGAGGCGCAAGCGATTAAGGATAAGGACAAGGGGATAACGCATGACAAGCAAAGCGAGAAGAGGTTGTGGAAGCAGGAAAGATAAAGAGGAAATAGGAGAGGAAAATGCACGGGGTCATCTTCAACAATGCCACCCATACCATATCATGATTTGAAATCCAAGTTAGATAAGCGAGTTTTAAGATTTTGGATATTTAAAAAAAAATTGCATATCAACATCCCATTCATAGAAGCTTTAGAACAAATCTTAGAGATTACGCTAAGTTCATGAAGGATGTCTTTATCAAAGAAAAGAAGCGGGGATTTTGAAGCAGTGGGTATTCTTAGAAGAATGTAAGTATGATTATTGAACAAGTTACCTCTAAGTTGAAAGATCCGGTAGCTTTTCTATTCCATGCGACATTGGTAATCGGTTTTTCGGGGAAGCTATTGTGTGATTTGGGGGCGATATTAATTTGATGCCATTATCGATCTCTCAAGTCAATTCGGGCTCCAAGCACCTAAGCAAACAAATATCGATTTCTTGTTAGCGAGCCGTCGATTACATATCCACGGTATCGTTGAAGGCGTATTAGTAAGGGTGGATAAATTCATCTTTCAATGAGACTTCGTTATCTTGGATTGTGAAAGCGAATCTGGGCGCCCATCATTCTCGGACGACCATTCTTAGCAGGGGAGAAGCGTTAATCGGCGTGCAAAAGGAGAATTGCGATGAGAGTTGACGATCAACGAGTCACTTTCAATGTGTTTAAAGCGATGTCGTATCCAAAGGAAAAAGGTGAGTGTTTGCGGGTGGATGTAATGGAGAGATGGTGAATCACAAGATTTCTTTGCAATTACTCGGAGGATCCGATAGAATCCATGATGGTTAGAAACGAGACAGCGATAGTGCGGATCACGAGATAATGAAAGCGGTCGAATGGCTAGACACACCATCATTCTCTAGGAAAAATAATCAACCATTCGACACCCTTGAAAGGCCTAAAGCGGAAGAAAAAAGTACAAACCCTCGATAGAAGTGCCACCGGTGTTGGAATTAAAGCCACTCCCCTCTCATCTTGAATATGCTTACTTAGGGAAAGACTCGACTCTACCGGTTATTGTTTACGACAGCGTTAAGCGACACCCAAAAAAAAAAATTACTCTGAGTTGCGCGAGTTCAAAAGCAATGATTGGGTGGACTATAGCGGACATTCGAGGTATTAGCCCCTCTTTACGTATGCACAAGATTTTAATGGAAGAGGATCAAAACCAACCATTGAGATCTGACGAAGGTTAAATCCCATTATGAAAGAGGTGGTGAAGAAGGAAATTATAAAATGGTTGGATCTTGGGTATTATCTACCCAATCTCGAGACAGTTCATGGGTAAGTCACATGCGGTGTGTGTACCAGAAAAAAGGGGCATAAAGTGTGGTAAAAATGAAAGCGCATGAGCTTATCCCCGGCTAAAGCATTACAAGGTGGAAGTATGTATGGATTCTGTAAGTTGAATAAAGCCCACGAGGATCACTTTCCCTTGCCGTTCATTGATCGGATGTTGGGACGGAGTTAGCGGGACATCAATTCTCTTTGTCTGTTAGATGGATATTGCAGGTACAATCAAATTGCCATATGCTTAGGAAGATCAAGAAAAGACCACGTTCACATGTCCATGCTGATGCGTTTGCATTCGGCGTATGTCCTTTGGTTTATGTAATGTGTGGCGACCTTTCAATATTTGTATGATGGCAATCTTTTCCGATATGGTCGAAGCGAGAATTTAGAGGTGTTCATGGATGATTTCTCCGTGTTGGCGATAGTTTTGACTTCGTGTTTGAATAATCGATCTTGGTGTTAAAAAGATGTGTGGAGACTAACTTTGGTACTTAATTGGGAAAAATGTCATTTTATGGTACAAGAAGGGGTTATTACGGGACATAAGGTTTCCGCATCCGGATTGGAGGTGGATAGGCGAAGATTGATACAATTGAAGCGCCTCCTCCTTCATACATAAAAGGCATTGAGTTTCTTGGGACATCACGGGGGTTCTATAGGCGCTTTATTAAAGATTTTCAAAAATCTAAAACCCCTATGCTCACTCTTGGAGAAAGATGTACCGTTTAAGATGGATCATGCATGCATCGAGGCATTTGAGGTATTAAAGAAGAAATTGGTCTCTGCACGGTCGTTTATGGCGCTTGGAATTGGTCTTTACCTTTTGAATTGATGTCTTGGCCTTGATGATTACTGTGGTGGGAGCCGTATTGGGACAACGTCATGATAAGATTTTTCATACTATCTATTACTCTAGTAAGACATTGGCGGATGCCAATTTGAACTACACAACAACGAAAAGGAATTACTTGCGGTGGTGTTTGCTTTTGACAAATTGAGCTTATCTCCTCGGCACTAAGGTAATTGTCTCTGCTGATCATTCAAACTATTAAATATCGATTGAGAAGAAAGATGCTAAACCACGATTAATACGGTGGAGTCTTGTTGTTACAAGAATTTGATCACGGAGATCCGGGATGAGAAAAGTCTGAGAAAATCAAGTGGCGGATCATCATCTCGGTTGGAAAATAAAAAGGAGAAGAGAAGAAGACAACTCGGTGATTAATGAGGAATTTCCGGATGAGCAAGCTATTAGGGTAACTACCATCTTGCCTTGGTATCTTGACTATATCAACTATGTGGTTGCCAAGGTGTTCCATGGCCGGTTGACATCACAACAACGGAAGAAGTTTCTCCACGATGTGAAACAATACTTTTGGGATGAACCATTTACATTTTAAAGCATATGCGAGATCAAATGATAAGGCGTTGTGTACCTCACGAAGAAATGGATAGTATATTAGGCCTTTGTCACTCCTCGGATTACGGAGGTCATTATTCCGATGATCGTCTGATGACCCAAAATACTCTGATCGGGATTCTTACGGCCCTCTTTATTCAAAGATGCTTATCTCTTTGTGCTAAAATCGATCGATGCTGCAGCGTAGGTAATATCTCAAGCTTGATGAAATGCCCATAACACAATTTTAGAGGTGGAACTATTCGACGTGTGGGGTATCGACTTTATGGGACCATTCCCATCTTATTTGAATAATCGTTATATCTTATTAGCGATCGATTATGTTTCCAAATGGGTAGAAGCCGCGGCGTTACCCACGAATGATGCCAACGTTGTCACCCGATTCTTAAAGAAAAACATTTTTACGATTTGGGACACGAGGGCTATAATAAGTGATGAGGGGCGCACTTACGTAACAAGCGAGTTCACTAAATTGCTTGTAAAATATGGAGTTAAATCACAAAATTGCATTTGCATATCACCCACAAACCAATGGCCAGCGAGAGGTGTCGAATCGGGAAATTAAGAGGATCTGGAAAAAGTAGTCAATCAAATCACGAAAAGATTGGGCGTTGCGTCTTGTGACGCTCTATGGGCTTATCGAACAGCGTACAAAAACCCGATCGGCATGTCCCCGTACAGAATGGTCTTTGGAAAGGCGTGTCATCTTCGGTCGAGCTAGAACACAGTGCACACTGGGCCATTCGGAAATTAAACTTTGATCTAGAAGCGGCGGTGAAAAGCAGTTCTGCGGTTGAGCGAGATGGATGAATTCGGGTTCAGCGCCTCTGGAAAACGCTAAGCTATCTGAGGAGAAAGTCAAATCTTAGCACGATAAAAAATTCTCGATAGAACATTACATGCAAGGCCATCAAGTACTCTTTATTCGACTCACGCTTGCGTCTATTTTCGGAAAATTGAAATCCGGTGGTACGGACCATTTGTAGTCATATCTGTCACTCCTCCACGGAAACATTGAGGTTGAGGAACCGAATTCAAAGCGTACATTCAAGGTCGGCGGTCGGCGTCTGAAACACTATTTGGGCGGACCAATCGAGCATCAAGCTACGGTCGGTACCTCTCGGACCCAGTGGACAAATGACCAACACCGCAAAGTCGGTGTGATTTGTAAAACAAGCGCTTCTTGGGAAGCTGACCCATGCAGTTCCATAACTTTTTCGTTTTATTTGATTTTATGCCTCTTAGAGTTAAACTTTTCTTATTTTCCTGTTATTATTACGTAGTAGAAGACTCCAAGTTTATTAAACTAATTCCTACCTTTGGTCGGTATGTACGCGTACACGGTCAATTACCGGCGCTTGGCGCCCACATCCTGAGGATCTGGCGCCCGGCGCTAGGCTCGAGAAAGGTGAAAACAAGGCCCGGCGCCCTTGGCTGGATTCTAGTTCAATCGCGGCGCCGGCGCTAGGCTCAGCGAAAACAAGGCCCGGCGCCCGTCACATCTTCGATTCAAACCCAGCGCCCGTGGCTGAGGCATCCTCGATTCACTTTGCTTGGCGCCTTGGCGCTCCCAAGATTATAACCCGGCGCCCGTATTTGAGGTCGAGTTGAACCTTGTACTTTAAAACCTTGTCGTGCCCTTCTATCCCAAATTCTTTCCACCACCGCAAGCAAAGCGGTCGGTCACCCTCTCTCCATCTTCATAGCACAAAGTCATTAAACTTTGGATAATTGTCTTCCACTCATCCACCACGCATCACTCCCCTTCCTTTCATATTGGTCGATCTGCATCTTGTGTGCGAATTCTACTCCTCAACTTCTTTAGAAAGTAACAAAGGTATGATTTGATGTGTTTTTCAATTATTTGCGAATTAAGATGCTCTTCATTCGTTATTCTTGTCATCTGGAAATCTAATGGAGCATATAGATAGCATTGTTGATGTGGCGTACTCCTACACACGAGATTCATACACGCTTACATGCATGGCATGAATAGCGAGGAATTAATAATGGATTGAACAAGTTCTCGATTCTTTGTCTAGGTGTTTGACAATTTATCGACTCGATAATCTGTGTAACTTACATACTTGCCGATTTCATGCCTCACCCCCCACTGCGTTCTCACACTACCGATTATTTTATACAATTTCTATGTCTTGCTAGGCGCACATTTATCCAACAGTACATTCTTTTAAAGCTAAACTATGAATATGTTTTATTTGCGAGAATTCTCGACATGGCATCAAAGCGTCGTATCATGACTCGAGGTAGGGGCAGCTTTCAAACTTCCCTTGAAATTTGGCAATGAGCGTTTTGTTAGTGTTTGCGGCTCAAAAACGCTTCTGTTACCGCATGGCCACCCGCTCACTAGTCCCCGAGCGGGGTCTAAAATCCGATCAAAACAAGGATGGAACATAGCGGTGATGATTCTTTGGCGTATTTGGTTAAATCCTCTCTCAGAAACGACTGACATGCATGATGATTGCGGTGGTCAAAGAATTCTATGCCAACTTGCTGAGCATGACCATTATGGGGTGTTTGTCGGGAGGTAAGGCCAGTGGAATTTGGCGAGGAGGATATCAATGGGTCTTATCAACTACCCTTAGAGGGCCTTCATGATGAATATGCTGCGCCTAGTGAGTGATGGTAGGACTATGAAAAGATTATTAGGGGGCTGTGTCGGCCGGGCACTACTTGGTCCATCCATGGCGTGGCGGCATGACCTTCCCATTGTCTCACCTCGATCATATGGAAAGGCATGGTATGCCTTGCCTTCATATCTGTGAAATTGATGCCCCTGCACACATGTGAGTCCGTCACCAAAGAAAGGGTTGTTTATTATACTCCATCATCTGAGGCCTACGAATCGATGTCGGCCATCTTATTGACAATCGATGCTCCGCGCATCTCATGGCGGGACCCTGGGAGGGCTACCACATCCAGTCACGATCTGCGTCTTATGTGCTAAGTTTGGGGTCAAATGGAAATCGGGCGAGATGATTCAAACTCCTATGCCGTGTTGGACCACAACTTGATCCGTCGTTATAAAGTGTGGTCGGTGGCGCTAATCACCCTAGGGAATTTGGGTTTCATTATCCCCCGCATTACGTCTCCCGAGCCCCACCACCGGGGCTCCCCCCTCCTTACGGCCCCTCGGCAATTTGCTCATCGTGGTGTGGTCCCGAAAGGCATCCGTGAGAGAGATAGGTGGTTTTACAACATTGAGTCCCAGAATGTGCGCTTATCGGACGTCGAGGCGTGATTTTCAAGTATTTAGTTGACCAATTCTTTGCAGAATGCAGCGACCATCGGACCCATCAAGGCATTCCCTTAGCCATTTCCCTCGGCTCCAGATTACGCGATATTTCCCGTCCGTCAAGAGATGGCGAGGGCGATGATGTTCCCAGGAAGAATAAATTCGTCGGGGAAGTCCTGCATTTTATTTTGACTTATTTTATTTTTTTTTTTCGCATGAGGACATTGCTCTAGCTTAGTTTGGGTGGATTCGTTTTATTTTCACGGTTGTAGTTTATTATTAGTTTGTGGATTGATTATTAGTAAAGTTGCATTTAGGATTGCATGTTAATTCCAGTTTTTGAGAGTGCGTATATCTGGGGCCAATGAGGAAAGTAGAATTGCATGAACACGTCTAGTAAGGATTGTTGATTCAGTGATATGATTTTCGTGACTTGAATTGGATCTTTATCTGTTTGACATTGATATTATAAGAAGGCACTTGGAAAAAAAGCGACCGTATTAGCTATGATAGTTTAAATGGTTAGAGAATAGAGTTCTAAAGGGGATTGCTAGTGATATGGAAGAACAATTTGAATAACTAGATGATTTGAATTCATGCATAAACTTCGAGTTTGGGGAAACATTTGGAATATAAAAAAAAAAAAAAAAAAATGTTGAGTCTTGTGGTGGGTTGAGGGGAACCACTCCCCATAAACCTGGCGTGAGATGGGCGTAAAGCACAGAAACCACTATCAACCAAATAAAAAAAAAAAAAAAAAAAATATATATATATATATATATATAAATAATAATGATAATATCTGAGGTGACTAGTCTTGTTTTGGGGCTGTGTTACTTGAGCAGAAATGCATAGAAGGGGTATCTTAAAACCTAAGCGCCCTAAGGTCTTAAATGGAATGCAGAAGTCGTTGGTGAAAGCTTCGCTAAGGGGTAACACTTTGCTTAGCCTAATGGGATGAGACACATTGCGTATCATTTTACGTAAAAAAAAAAAATAAAAAAAAAAAAAAAAAAAAAATAAAAAAAAATATATATATATATATATTTTATTTATTGAATTCGGGTAAGTGTTTTGAGTTCGGTTGAAACAAGTTTATTTGATGAGTTCTCAAGTTCACCTTGTATATATGCCTACTAAGAAAGTTATTCTCTCTCATATTTTTGTCTTTCATGGGTTCGCATATGGTCGTGGACACACACGCTTTGATATCGATAATATGATTTAGATCAGTTGATTGTTGGGATATTGTTGATCATTTTTACATGAGGAATTAGCATGTTTACGTGATTTTACGAGGCATATGGATCTCGTGAGCTCTTGGATTCTTTGGAATTACGAACATATAAATATAAATAGTTTGCATGTGCATGATGTTTAGTTTTGTTTGGTGATCTTAGGCTTTGTCGCATGAGGACACATGACGATTTAAGTTTGGGGTATTTGATGAATGGGTAGTATACCCATAATTCGGATATATTTAGACTTAAATTATTGCATTCTTAAGTTATTTAGTAGCATTTTTATTGTGTTTATATCTTGTTTGGCGATTTGGAAATTTGGAAGGGCAATTATAGAATTTCAAGCATTGAATGGCAATTTGGTAATTTCAATGAAGTCCGGTAATAAGGTATTTGCTGAAATTATACTATCCTCGGTGGCCAAGGTATTGAGCCTCAATTGGCGTTAATAGGATTAAGCGTTTGACTTGGTTGGACTTAATTTGTCTATTAAGGGCTAATAATAAAACCTAATTGGAGAGGATTGTGGGGACTATAAAAAGAAACTAATTCTTTGAATTAAAAGGGGATTGGATTTTATTTGGCGAGAGAGTATTGAAGGAGCTTTTCCATTGAAGATTCTGAGGAGATTACTTGGAGCTTCAAGATTGGCTCTGAGTTTCTTCTTTTTCTCCTTATTTTTAATTTGTAATTCTTTAAGGATGATTTATCAACAAATAATGATTCTTATTTAGTGATGAACTAATTCTTTAATTAAGATTTCAATTGAACCTTTTATGATTATAACTTAGTTATTACGTCATTATAATTATTTATGTTGAAGTGGATTGTTTATCATGTTTTGATTTTAGTGATTAATTATTTGGCCGATAATTAGTGTGTTACTCTAGAAGGAATTGGGAGAGGAATTCTAGGGTTAGAACTGAACATGATGACATGTGACTCGATTATTTACGGTAAATAATTAGGTTTGTGAATTGAATGGAAATATCATTCACGCGCATGTAACATATAAGGAATTGGAATTTGGAAAAGAGTTTAATCAATTGTTTTGCATAGGAATATAGCAAGGTTAATCTGGGTTAAATAGAAGTCGATTGATCACTTGGAAGAGGGCTTTTGGCATTTGAAAATTCACATTAACAATCCATGAGACATAGTAATTGGGATGATTAGATAAGCGATTTATAATTCATAATTGGGGATATTGAAGTCTTAATATTTACCTCTAGGAAGTCATTCACTCAAGTAATAGCTTAGTTAATTGTTTATCTTAGTCTGAGTATCTTTAAGTGTTTAATTTTGAGTTAATAATTGAGAAAATCGTAATTTCTCGTTGTTTGAATAAAATTGAATTGATATAGTATTAGTAGTTGAAATTTATTAATTAGAATTCCACAATAGGAGCGATACTCAACTTATCACTTTATTACTTGTTGACCACGTATACTTGCGTCTTTGTGTGTAACTAGATTTTACTCAGTTGTGATATAATACCACACTCCTTTAGAACGCCATCAAAGTCTTGGCTTAAGTATTCACCTCCTCGATCGGATCGAAGGGCTTTTATGCTTTTGCCAAATTGGTTTTGAACTTCATTCTTGAATTCCTTGAACTTTTCAAAGGATTCGGATTTGTGTCTCATAAGATACACATATCCATATCTACTAAAGTCATCAAGAAATAATGAAGTAATAAAACCTACCTCTTGCTAATCTAACTCATGGGTCCACATACATCACTATGTATAAGTCCCAATACATCGCTAGCCTGCTCATCGTGTCCAGTGAAAGGGGCTTTAGTCATCTTGCCTAATAAACAAGACTCGATTTCTCATATGATTCAAAATCAAATGAATCCAAGAACCCATCTTTATGGAGTTTGATACGCGCTTTCTCATTTATATGGCCTAAACGACGGTGTTGAGATATGTCGGATTTGAATCATTTGATTTAAATCGTTTTGTATTTATGTTATAGATAGGCATTTCTAAATCAAGAATATAGAGACCGTTAAACAATTGTGCAACACCATAACAAATATCATTTAAGTAAAACAAACAACGCATTGTTCTTTATTATAAATGAAAAACCTTTCTTGTCCAAACAAGAAATGTAAATAATGTTTTTGCTTATAGCAGCACAAAATAACAATCTTCTAATTCTAAAACTAGCCCAAAGGCAAAGATAAATGATAAGTTCTTACTACCAAGGCAAAGAACTTTTGCTCTATTTCCAACTCGTAGGTCAACCTCTCCTTTCGCTTAAAGTTTTACTCCTTCTGAGTCCCCGCACATTAACACAAATGTGAGAACCACATCCAAAGATCCAATACCCATGATGTAGAAGTAGATAAGTTGACTTCTATAATATATATACCGAATCAAGTCGTACTTCCTTTTTTTTTTCTTCACTTCTTCCGTATAAGCATGATGCTTCCTTTTCCAAAGGTCCGTGTTTTCCATGTATGACATTCACCTTCTTTAGCCACCCCACCTTTAGGTTTTAAAGCCTGTTTGGTTTTGGAATTGGGTTTGGCAAAAGATTTAGATCCTATCTTCTTCTTGCCTTTCCATTTCCTTAGCATTCCCCTTTGCACCATCATTATGGGAGCGGGTCCCCGCCTTTTTCATGTTGTTCTCGTAGTTCTTAACATGCTCAACAACTCAAGAAGGGGTTTTCAATTTCATTCATAAGATAGTTCATAACAAATTGAGAGTAGTCATTGTTCAAAGATTGCAAAACAAGGTTAGTTTGGGCTTCCTGAGTGATTGGAAAACCCAACCTATCAAGGTACTCAATATACCCAATCATTTTCAAAGACATGTGGACCAACTGGATCACGTTCACCCATTTTGCGTTGATACAACGCCTTGCTTGTATCATACCTCTCTGTCGAGCATGCCCTTCGAACAATTTCTTGAGATGCTCGATCATCTCATAAGCATCCATTAACTCATGTTGCTTCTGAAGCTCAGCGTTCATGGTTGCTAGCATGAGACAACTCACGTCCAGAGCATCATCTTGATGCTTCTTGTAAGCATTGTGTTCATGACGCAGTGCATGACGATACCGGTGTCAGAGGAATGGGCCCATCAATGACATATAGCTTACGCTCTTGTTTGAGGACAATCCTCAAGTTCCTATGCCAGCCAAGGAAATTAATTCCACTTAGCTTGTCCTTTTCAAGGACTGATCGTAATGAAAGACTATTTGTGTTGTTGTTGTTTGCCATTTGATATCTACAATTTATAAGTGCAACAATAATAAGTCAAATTACAGAGTTGATATTATATAATTGATAATAGTACATTCAAAATATACCTCCCACTATTTTATTCAAATTAATAGCCCTCACCATTAATTCGGAAAGCATTTTCTATTAAATCTTTCTAGTGAGCCAAGATCCATATTTCATTATGCCTTAAGTTAGCTTTGGCTATTCTCTCAAAACATAATTATTTAGGTAGACAACCTTTGTCAATTATATCATATATAACTCCCTGGATAGTTTGGTAAACAACATTTGTTTCTAGTACATCTAATGGTACCAACCAAACTCTATGCCTCTAAGTCCACAATCCTATTGAGATAACTTAGTTAAGTTTCAGCCCAATGATTTTAATAGTTTGGATATCACAATTATCCTATCGCATCTTACCTAGATAAATAGGGTACTTTGCTTTGGCAAACCTACATCTATCGATCAAGGTCTGATGAAAGTGTTATTCATTGGAAGGCATCCGATTTAGACTTAATAATTTAATGAGGATTTTATTAATTTAGATCTCACCAATTTTAATCTTGTTAAACATGCACATTATTAATCATATCATATCACATACAAGCATAAATAAAGTGCAAAATTAAATGTGTCACGCTTATGGCCCAATCCACTATCAATCTTTTCAAGCTTTAATGAAAGATCAAGGTCAATCTAAGGTGGTAAAAGATCTTAAAATAAATAACTTCCTTCGATCTTCCTCCAAAGACGCCGCCTCCTCTCCATCATCATCTTTCCATTGTGTTCTCCATCTTGACATCTTCATCAATTACATGATTATTACATGATGATAAAGAAACCTCGAAAGTTACATTCGAGGGGATTTAGATGAGAAGAGAATATTACATTAGAATTTATAGAAAGGCACTACATGCAAGCCGTATTTCAAAAACCAAAACCACTAACCTATGGGTCAAAAGGCCATAATCAGGCACCATGACATCACAATAAGCACATAACAATTTATATTTAATTAAAGAAAACTATATATAAAATATAGGGACACGCACCATCGTAAGCGCCATTTACGGGGTCCATGGGGGTCTCTTCAATGTGGTCCTAACAGACAGTAAATTTTTCCATATTTAATCTTCTCAAATAGCTTGTAATCTTACATTTTAATCCACCAAAACACCCATAATAACAAATCATATATGTCCGGCTTCGATTTAATCATATTAAAACGAATAACAAAGACAACCTTAATTTATCATATATTTCAGCTTTTGATTAATCATATTAAAACGATTCTTCATGCTTCTAATCCGATTAGAATAGTTATATTGTTATTCCACCGATTAAAGATACGATTAAAAAGATCATCATATATATATTACTGTGATACACATACAACGGAATATCATATATTCAATTTTATATCGGTAGAACATGCATCATCATATATCATATATATCGAATACAATTAAAACACGTAATCAATTAATCTTTTCGCAAGTAGCTCGATACCACCGTTGGGCTTTACGTAAACGCACAACGGAAATTAAAATTTTAAAGCAATTTCCAAACCCTAAAACAGATCCATGCGAAAATCAATTAATTCAAAGGTTTAGAGATTATACCGTATATAAACAAAAAAACTAAAATCTAAAACCGATCGCTTCGAATCTCCAACTTAATACAAACCGATCAAGGCCTTACAGATTCACATTTAACGCCGCATCTAACCGTCAGTGAACGATTCTTCAATAAGAAGGACTTTGCAGACTAGCCACCAAAAGGAATGGATTTTTGAAACTGCTTTTCTCTAGTCTCTCTCTAAGAATGGCTAGGTTTTTCAATTATGATATCTTACCCTAATTAGTCGCTATATATCATATATATAGTAGTTAAAAGGAATTAATCAAATCAAAACCTAATTTTATAAAATTAATTTATATATATATATATATATATATATATATATATCTCTTAATTAAGTCTTACTTAATTAATACACATATATACAATTATCCTTTTAATTTAAATTTGATTTAAATACTATTAATCATATTAATATATTTAAATCCTTAAAATTTAAATTAATTCCCTTTAAATAACGCTCTATATGTGTGACCCTATAGGTTATTATTACGCTGGCAATAATTTTAAAATCATATTATAAAATTATAAACAAAGGAATGTGCATCTAGTAATGCATCATCGCTACCCAAGTAATAATAAGATCGATTATTCGATGCAACCTTTTTGTGACCAATGTTTCAATGTAATTTAATCCTTTTAACCTTAATATCCTAGATTAAACTCGAGTCATGGAATGTGTCATACTCTTCATAATTTAATCTAAGTTTTCTTGATCAATGAGTAGACTATATGAAACAAATCACTATTTGAGCATGGCCATGCATTTCATAGTCCTACTCAATCAAGAGGCCTATGGATATCACCCATAATATATAGGATGGTTAAATTCCATCTAAATCACTCATATTTCTCACACGATTAATGATGAACCCAATAATCACCTTTATAGTCCACCCTATTAAAGGTGACATTTGATGATATCAAAGTACATAAATTCTCGTAGTAATATATAGCGATTTCAGTGCCCGGAGGACCATTACATCATTGTTACTATGAGAATTGCTAATGACACTTCGCATAATGCTCCATATAGAATTCTCATGGTGGGTCCGTCCAAAGACATCGCTTTTCAACATGTACCTATGTATCGACTTAATATCTCATATATTTACGCACCAATGAGATTTGGTCATCAATAATCCACATACTAGTCTCAATGCATCATTGTTGTCCCATCAACAATGATACTCGACTAGGGACATTTAAGAACACTGATACTAATGGTAATATATAATCTCATGTTCAAGTCACATACTTGAAACTATATAATTTGTATCACTATTCTAAGGAATTTTATTATGTTAACAATTATATCAAATAATTGGCCTCTAGGGCATAAACTCTAACAGTTAAGGAGGGTTGCCCACATCTATAAATAAGAGGAGTCTTATTATGTGTGTGGTGGTTGTTGACTTTTACAACATACGTGATTCCAATTGTTGGGGAGAGTATGCTCTTTTCTATGAGAGATAGAAAAACTAGGATTTTGCCAAACACCCATCTTCTTGAATCCTTCTTCTTCCTTGGTGGATCACCTCTAGAGGCCAAACACTTGGGTGGCTATCGTTGATCAAAGGAAGGAACCAAACCCGGTGGATTCAAGTTGAACGCGAGAAGGATTGGAGGTGAACTAGTACATGAGGAAGCTCAGATCTTCAAGGGTATGATTCTTGTTCTTTCTTTTTCGTTTAATTAAGAATTGTGCATAAAGGGTGATCCGGGCATATGGTTTGTAAAAATTTTAAAACTCTGATTTTCCACATTTCCTCTTATTTTATGCAATTTGATTGCGTTCATGAATATTACAAACCTAACAGGAGCAGTATCCCGTCGCCGTTAAATTGCAGCTTTGTTAGCACCAAAGAACACAAATTGAGTAGTATGAAGGTCAGATTATGGGCTCAAACTTGCCTGCTCAATGGGCATCAAAGCAAGTTAACTGCTTGGGGATTCTCGAATTGGTAATCAAACAATCCACGGGAATCTATCAAACCAAAGAATTACATTTACTGCCTTACCATCGGCAAGTTTTACAGATGTCTTTGGAGTTCGAAGAAATCTCCTTTCTACACATTCCTCGTAATAGGAATGATTTTACAGATGCATTAGCAACATTGGCCTCCTTGGTTTACACACTTGACAAGGAAAACATGCCAAGCATCACGTTTACTCTGCAAAAAGCCCCAGTCTATGGGAATTATGTTGGAGAAGTATTGGATGAGCTACCTCCCATCCACAACCCTTGGTATCAGTACATCAAGGAGTATCTATGAGATGGATCTACACCCGCTGAGGTGAGCCTAACTGAGAAGAGGCGGATTCATCGACTTGCTATGAAATTCTACCTGAGCGGAGATGCACTCTACAAAAGAGATGCAGGATTAAGTCTCCTCAGATGTCTGGATAAAGACCAAGCTCAGCGACTCATGGATGGGATCCATGGTGGAGTATGTGGCCCTCACATGAACGGACCCCTACTTATCAAGAATATTCTCAGAACGGGACAATATGGGCTTACACTCAAAGCTGACTGTGACGATCACGTCAAGAGGTGCTATCAATGCCAGATTCATGGGAATGTTATCCATGCCCCTCCAAGGGAACTCCACAATATGAGTTCGCCATGGCCCTTCTCAATGTGGGGAATGGACGTGATCGGGCCCATCGAGCCCAAAGCCAGTAATGGACATCAATTCATATTCACCATGATCGACTACTTCACCAAATGGGTAGAAGAAGCATCCTTCCCCAAGGTTACTAAAGAAGTCATCATTGTTTTCATCAAAAACAATGTTGTTTGTCGATATGGACAACCAGAGGTCATTGTGTCAGACAATGCTAAGAACCTCAACAACAAAATGATGGAGGAATTATGCAGAAAATTCCACATCAAACACCTCAACTCCGTCATCTACCATCCAAAGATGAATGGTGCTATTGAAGTGGCTAATAAAAACATCAAAAAAACCATGCAGAAAATGTCCGCCAATCACAAAGGACTACCGACCTCTTGCTCTCGAATTTATTAGCTTATAGAACTTCTATGCGCATTTCCATCGGGCAACCCCTACTCATTAGTCTATGGGATGGAAGCAAGGTGCTCCCATAGAGGTGGAAATGGAATCCCTCAGAGTATTGATGGATGCTCAGTTGGATGAAGATCAATGGGTACAAGACAGGTATCACCAATTGTCTCTAATAGACGAAAGGCGAACCGCGACTATCTTCCATGGTCAGTTATATCAACAAATGATCGCACAATCCTACAATAGAAAAGTCCGACTACGACAGTTCAAGCAACATAACTTGGTTTTGAAGAAGATCATTGACAACCAAGATCAATCTAAGGGAAAATTCGCTCCTAACTGGGAAGGCCCATTTATTGTCAAGGAGGTATTGATAAAAGGTGCTCTCAGATTGCAGGAAATGGATGGCGATGAATTTCCACAGCTTATTAACTCGGACACCGTGAAACAGTACTATATCTGAAGTTACCATCAAACAAACATCCTAGTTTTGATCATCAAATCACCAGTCGTTCAGGTTTTGAACCCTTTCCTTTCTACATACTCTTCGCGCCTCGTCGGAAACATACACTTCAATCCAAAGAAATTGGTTTCACTTCATTTTGAACCTTTCATACAATTTCGGTTATCCTGAAGATGGTATTGAACCTTTCATAATTTCGGTTGTCCTCAAGACGGGATTTAACCTTTCGTGACACCGCAGCTTTATCCCGAGGATGGGATCAAACTTTTCACGCTCTGTAATTTATCCCAAGACGGATTAAACTTTTTCACGTTTTGCGAGTTTGTCCTCAAGACGGGATCAAACTTTTTCCACACTTGCAGTTTATCCCCATTATGGGATTAAACTTTCTTCTCCCCGTAGTTTAGCCTGCACATGGGATTCACGCTTCTCTTCAGCTGCGATTCGTCCTGAGGGGCAAACTATGTCAACCTAATCTCCCTGACACCCGGGGGTACGTAGGCAACCATATTCTATATGGCCCAGTCGCAATAAAGAATAACAAAAACATTTCTGCCCTTTCTCTACAAAACAACAAAAACAATAAAAATACTTTTACACCCATCTGCCTTCTGCATTCAACATTGAACCTCTTACACCAGGTTCGAACGACGTAGACTTGATCTCCTCTTCAATAGGAGTACGTAGGCAGCCATTCATGGTGCAGTCTAACCCCTACCAGAGCAAAATTACTTGTCACACGGTACTGGGATCAACCTTCAATTCGCCACATTTCATCGGTTTCAGATCAAAGGGATGGGATTACCCAACCTCTTCTCACAAATAGAAGATTCGGTGACCATCTAAGCTGCGATCGTGCCTCAAAGAGCAATACCAACCCATAAGAGATGGAATTAACTAGGCTTCTCACAAATAGAAGTATTGGCGACCATCTGTGGTGCGGTCAACCTCAGAGAGGAAGAAATTACCTTCCTCTCCACTTTTCCATACAGATACCAGTCCCAAGACACCAAAGATGGTAGGGATTTATAGAAATCAATGATTTGTTCTAAGAGATCGTGCAACGTCTCAATGTCCATATATCAAGGATAAGTTCAGAATGCATCAAGATCACAAGGCCTTGAAGAAACAGGCAAATATCAAGCAGGTATCAAGGCATAACTAAAAGGGAAGTGAATCAAAATATATTTCCCTGCCATATATAATACTGTTTGATATATACATGTGTTGTACATGACAAAAATGGCTAAGCTAGTCTGTGCAGGAAAATACAAAGATATCTACAGATCTATATATATGCGGACTATCAGATCTAACATAGCATCCCTCTCTCGAAGACGCGGAGTAGCACCGCAAGCTCCCCGCCCAAGGGTATCTACACTAGCCAGCGATCGAGGCTAACCGCATGGTGGCATAATGCTCATCAATATAAGCACTCATGCTTCAAGCAAGACCGGTCATCTGGGATCTAACGGAAGTACTATCTGCGATGGCCACATCTCTAGCAGATAAGACGGCATCCTGTTCCAAAATCAATGTATCCCTGGCTGATCTAGCCTCATCCCTCTCTAACAGAGCGCAGTATCTCTCTCATCAAGAGTTGTCAACATCGCTACTCTAGCCTCGATCTCTATCATAGGTCATCGATGTAAGCTCGCCCAAATGATGTCTTTGAATATCGGGTAACAGTGGCACTCGGGGTGGAGAATGCATCACAAATGCCGGCAAAATTTCAAAGTCAAATCATCGATGGGAATAATGGCCTCCTCTATAGGCTCCTCATCGTCGTAATCGGTCCTCGATCGTGGATACCGCCATACCAATGCAGCTCTGCTCCATCCATGCGAATACTCGCAGAACAACCCGGATGACTGACAAAAAACTCAGCCACTCTCGCTGATCCCAACAGGCATACAACCTTGATTTGTCCTCCGCTGACAACCGATGTGACGCGAAGCGCTGACTCACTGCCCCCTTAAACGGATAAAAATCCTGGAATTAGTCAAACTGACACATAACGGCCAATGGGTGGTAAGTGATTATGCCCCTCAAACCAGCTAGAGGGAGATAATCCATGCCCAGAGCATGAGCAATGAAGTTGTAGGGTGAGATAAGCCCTGAACACGGCAGTATAGCAAACGGATCTCCAATACCTGCCAAAAAAGCTGACCAAGATGCAGCATCTGTACACTCCGCAGGCTGGAAGGAATTCGTCATGGCTATGTCATGGGTGAAACAAAATCCATGTTGTCTAAATGTGCCAATCGATCTCAAGTGTGACATAAACCACACATACAACATGACCGAGCTACCTGTAAACACTCCTATCGGATAAGTGCAGCAGTCTGTAGCTGACCTCAAAGTCTCTGCAATGATCATCGGTATAATGGTATGACCCTCCCTGAGAGCTCTCACTGCCAAGATGACGCGGATATCTAGTTCATCCATGTACTGTGGCATGTAGATGTATGACAATATGCACAGCAGTAGTACATCCACTCTGGCTGAACGCCGATGATCCTCCGGTGTGGTGAAATCCCCAGAATGTTGTGCATAGCTGTCCTCAGAGCCAAACCTGTCAAATAGGAAATGCTGGGATATCACGTGGCCGGATGTAATCTCATCCTGTACCACTCTGCGCCTCAATCCTGTGAGGGTCATGAACTGTCTACTCATGTCTCCCATCACCATGTGCATGCAAGGTTTGTCCAGCGGCAACATCGTCAATCGTGCATACTCCTCCAAAGTAGGAGTCAACTCATGGGTCCCGAATCGGAATACCTGTCTATCCGGTAATCAGTGCTCTAGCATGCCCTCTACAAATTATGTGGGAACCTAAAACATCAACAGGGTCATAGTATGTTGTATCAAATCATCTACGATCACCATATCTGATGGTGATATACTATCATACCATGAGCACATACTAGCTACCACCACAAATGGTGGGGTATGATCAATACGACTAATTGTCGAAGAAGACATCTGTACAGGCCGTGTCATAAGACCATCCAGGGGTCAATATTGAATATCTCTGGACATACATACATATGCATAACATAATAACATACATGATACAATAGATGCTAAAATACAGGGAAATGGGGCGAAGCTACCTAACATCTAACAGACGCCTATCAAAAGATATAGCGAGAATGGGGCGAAGCTACCCAGCAGCTAACAGAGGCCAATCAAAAGAGATAACGAGAAATGCATCAAAAAAAGTCAATAGTGTCGATGTTTACATCGTCGATCCTGTCCACCTAATGTAACTCCTCCTAAGTCACTGGATCTCTATCTACAGGGATGTTATACTGACATACAAGAGGAGGATCGCGCCGGCAAATCCATATGGGTCACCCGAGGGACCAACGGTAGCCGAGCTGGAAGGATCAAAAGTATCTACCGCAGGATCTCTCGCCTAAATGCCGAATGAAAAGATGTGACCTGGCCTAGCCGCCGAAGTCAATCATTAACTGTGTCACATGAGTCGGGTCTCGACACAAAGCTAGCTAATCCGTCATCATCATGGATCTCGGAACCATATCCCCATAAACCTGTGGTGGCACGGGTCCGAGCTCCAATGGTACGAGGGATCCACCAATGCCGAACATCTCCCGAGAATGGGGGCCCTCCGACAATGTAAACCGCCAATCCCCAACAATGGGATGTCAATGATGGTGATCGCGAAACAGCTAATAACGCTCGGGCAGGAGGCAAGATCGCAGATACGGATCTCTCATGTAGTGCTCCTAATAGCACACTCTCCTAAATAGAGCTCCCATCCTCCATCTCGTAAAGAGAGGAACTCATGGTGGAAATGACATACTCTACTCCAAATCGGTACCCATCCTCAAAACCAACTCCCAAATGCTCTCTAGAGTAGGGAATCCATGTGATGACATCGGCTGCCAATATCTCCAGCTGTAGGCGACAGTGAGTGAAACCCTCAGCAACAGGGACCTCCGCCAGTATGGAATGATGCCATCTTTGTCCTCGTGGATAGGTATCTAAACCTAACACGCTCACAAGACGCAAACAGGGAAGCCTCTCATAGGCCCAAAACTGCCAACACAAAGGTAAACATCTGCTGTCAGTCAACACTCTTAACCTATACATGGGAAAAGATAAGAGAAACACTCACCAGTAGAAACGGGTAGAATCCAAACCACGCCTCAGTCAAGCCCTGCGATCGCATGCGCATTCCCCTGAGGAAGTAGGCAAAGGTGTAGGAACCCCAATCATACTCTCCTATACTGTCCACGTGTCGAGTGGCACTGATCAAAGTCAAGGACACCAGTAGAGGAATTATATGCTATGAAGCGAATTTCTAATGATCATCAGGAACAATCACCAAGAATGCAATCTCGACTCTCACATCATCGGGTATGGGCTCACTCAACCCCTCTCATAGCAAGATCTACGCCAAAGGACCAGACGAATAGTCCTCGCCTCGAAGCGCCTCCACCGAACTCCCAACAAGGATCGACATTAGTAGGGGTGATATCCGCCGTGCAAGGCACCTGGCTCCCTCCAAACTCCATACCGTGATAAACCGCCAATCCATCGCCATCATCACCTCACAATCCAACAAATGGAGTGGATCGAGTCGGTGAAACCATCGCTGAGACAATGCCCCGAGGTAACCCTGTGGGATGCCGACGGGTATAATGGAGAAGAACATCCCAAATCCCCAGCCATGGACGATCGCTCTGTAGTCATCATGCAAGACTTGATACATAGAATGGATGTTAAACCAGTTCCCTCGAGGCTGTGTGAAGCCGGGAACCTACATCAAATGCAGATCAACATCAGAATCCTTGACTCCTCATCAATAGGAAATAAGGAAGATTAAAGATCTAACTTCATACCTCGTTTGCGCATGTGCGTGTATACTAAAGGATGCCTACTCAAGTCACCCGAAGATCGGGTTCGCCACTTGAATACACCGTAATTTCCCTCACGGGAACATGTACATCGAGCGGGAACCTCGATCGGTACATCCTCCTCCTCGCCCCTCGACATTCAAAGACTTCAACCCGAATAGACGTATCACCGCCTCCGCCAAACGATGAGGTCGCCTCTAGCAGTAATGGCACCGAGGCTCTTCAAAATCCTCCTCTCAGACACCGAAGTGGTCCCATGGGAACTACTCTACTGATCCAGATCCATAATATCTAGACAACAAGTCTCCAAATCACCTCAGAAAGGGTGTGGTAATTTCTTACCTGGAGTCTTTTCCAAAATGCATTCTATGATTACATGTTTATATGCATTATGTTAACATACATCTACAGTAGAGTTAAAAATGCATGACTACCCAATTCCTACATTTTGGGAAAATTTTGCCATAGCCCCCTTTGTAAATGGGACTATCCACATGCACATAGGCATGACTAGGTGGCCATTCAGTAGCACACCTATACACAGTCATATACATCCTATATGCATTAATCACATCACAGTAAAAATCCATAAGTGTAGTCTAATTACCAGGATTATTTTACTTCATGCCTTTACTCATTTGTCCTCAGATAGGATAAGAAATGACAGTAAAAGGTGCCAATTTGACTATTTCAAAAGTCAAATTTTTTCACATCATTATGTTTAGCATGATTTAATACTAACATTTACTATGTTGAATATTTTTTATCAAGTCATATCAGCATGCATATTCACTACTATGTGTCTAAATGCATTTCATGCGATAAGTCATTTTTCAAGGGATAGAAACTGGAAAAAAAATACATGCATATGTTACCGGTGATGTTGAAGAACGCTTGACGATGACGTAATATGCGAAAGTTACCCGAACTCAGCAGATCCAAGAAGAGTTCTCAGATTTCCTTCATTGCCTTGACTTGAAAATGACTTATAAAGCAACCAAAGTGGCTCATACATAGCACGGGCTAGCCATGAGCCTAATCATGCGGCTCTGCTAGGTACACCCGTGGCCCCACTACATGGGTCCCACACCTCCGCTCGCTCCAGCTTAGAGTTGCAAAGGAGGTCTCATGTCGAAAAGGCCAAATCAGAGTAAAAATGCTACGCGATTGAGCGGAATAACTGAAATCTCGGTTTTCTTGTCTGGCCGAAAGTTAAACTCCTGTCGTCTCAATGGTATTCGCCTGAATGAAGGGAATACTATACCAATGAGCTCAGCTTTCACAGATCATGCTCAGCAATACCCCACAAAGGTTCGATGTTGTCATTTGCAGGGTTACAACCCTAAACGTCCCCGGCGGGGGTTACAACGCAAAACCAGGATATATTAAACGTCCCCGGTGGGGGTTACAACGTAAAACCACAAAATATTAAACCTCCCCGGTGGGGGTTACAACTCCGAAGTTATCAAATCATCCACGTATCCCTGGCGGGGGTTACAACGCAATACAACCATTGATACACACATCAATGAAGGTCAAGCAACCTTGATGTCATGTCAGCCGATGGCAAGTAAACCCATCGAAGTAACTCATCCACGTATCCCCGGTGGGGGTTACAATGCAATGCTACCATTGACACATACATCAATGAAGGTTAAGCAACCATGACAATGCACCCAGTAGGGATCTATCCGGTGATACACACATCAACGAAGGTCGGGCAACCCTAACAACGATAAACTGTTGGCAGTAACTCCGACAGGATGAGGGAATATGTTATACACATCATCAAATAGACGAAGCTTTATCCCCACAGATCTCTTACACACAAGAGGTACCTCTATGGAATACAAGCTAAGGATTCAAGACTTTGGTGATAGTCCCAACGTCAACATCCTTGAAGACTTGGATCGCATATTGTCATCCCAACAGGATTACCTGGCAATCATGCATTCTACATACATTTGCATCATGTTGCTGCATATAGCATCATGTTTATCTTGCTTGCATTTCAAGTGTCTAGGATTCTTTATCCTATCTATGCCTTGCATTGCATGAATATGATAAAGAGGGGCATCTGTAGACACTCAAAATTTTCTGCACTCCTATTACTAACATTGCAGGAGGGTAGATTCGTCTTTCGGAGATAACCCTAGAAGATAGCTTACATCCATTCTGGATACTACCGGAAGTTCAGTTCCAACCTGGAACATAAACCGAGAACTTCATATCAAACCTAGAACACACACCGGGAATTTCATTTCCAATCTCGAAGATAACCCCGAGATATGCAGATCAAAACACCGGCAACAACACCAGAGAGGATAGTTCTATCTTGGTGATAACACCGCATGACGTTCGGGCCCCAGTCCCGTAGACAACTTTGGGAGTAAGAACTCAAATCCTGGTGATAGCCCCAAGAGATGCCATTGCAGTTCCAGCGATAACTCCAGAAATGCTTGTTTCAAACACATGCAATCAGCTTCAAACACCCTGTCGAGGCACTCATACCTCAGACCCAGAGCTTACAATGGGCAGACAGGCACATCCACAGATGACAGTGAGGCATACAAACAAGCAGTCCAATCTCAGATGTAACCCTGAGCAATGTCTGCTTTCCACTCAAACTGGCGATAACCCCGGTGAGGAGTCAACATGTCATCTTACCATCTCAACAAGATGATATCGCGACATACCAACAAATAGTCCAATCTCAGATGTAACCCTGAGCAACGTCTACTTTCAACTCAAACCAGCGATAACCCCGACGAGGAGTCAAACGTCATCTTGTCTCTTCAACACCTGCGCGTCGTCTTAACACTTCATACATACATACATCCAACAATGTCCCACAAGAACTGAGGAGTAACAATCCCGAGTGACTATTACGCGTGGCAGTACTTTGGATAGAATTTGAAGCTTGAAGACCATGGGCATAGACCCCTCTTCCTGACTTCTTACAACCTCTAATCCATGTCATTGCATAACTCTCGACACAAGCGGTCTGAAGAAGGTCAGATATACGTCGTTCGGATGCTCGAATTGAAGTTCTGCAAGTTTGAGCGGACATTACAGTGCATGAGTGCATGTACTACGAGACGACGGGACCCGTGAGGCTCGGATGCACCACGACCAGCCGCAGGTACAACTGTGGTTGCCGCAGGTGTACCTACGGCCATCCGTCTATATATAAAAGCCTTGGGTCAGCCTTTTGAAGAGAGGAGAAGAGAGGAAAAGGAGAGGAAGCCCTGTCCATTTTACTCTGCATACACATCTTTTGAGTGTTTCCTCATCTTTAAACACTTGTTAGCTCACATATAGCTACTTTTTATCCGGCGGGAGATGAGTGTTTATCCATTTAAAGTTATAGTAGTCTACTTTGGCAGCCCACTGTAAGCCTTCTCCTATTTTTTAAAGCCTTCTTCTCATATTGGCACACACTGTTATACACATTGAGAGTCGTGTTGTGTGTGTATGCCCAGACTTCGGTCCGTGGTTTTCATTTTTGTCTATATATATATACTTATATATGTATATATTTCATATATGGACTAACATTATCGAGTTATGCCTCGATTGAGCCTAGACTTCGGTCTGGAGTGTTTATTTGCTTTTATATATATATACTTATATATATAATGCATACGTCTGGACTACCGATGAGCCCGTATTTTACATCCTATATGCGTTTAATTGCTTTTATATATATATATATATATATATATATATATAATTGTTGTCAGACATATTTGATGAGCCTGGATTTTACATTCTATATGCGTTTAATTGCTTTTATATATATATATATATATATATATATATAATTGTTGTCAGACATATCCGATGAGCCTGGATTTACATCTAGTGTGTTTATTGCTTTTATATAAATATCAGATATATATGTATATATATATATATATATATATATATATATATATTTACATTTTTGTCAGGCCTGGAGTTTACTTCGTGGCCATTTACAACTTTATTTACATTTTGTCCTGCCTGGAGTTTACTTCGTGGCAGTTGATCGCTTTTATGCCTTTTATTTACATTTCGTTCCTACCTGAGTTTACTTTGTGGCGGTTGATCATGTTCATATATATATATATATATATATATATATATATATATATATATATATATATATATATATATATATATATATATATATACTTTTTTATGTAAGACTCAATTTTATGAAATAAAAGTATTCAATTTTTTTTTTTCTTATAATTACTATTCAAGAAATGGTTAAATTGATAAAAGGTTAAAGTTAAGGGTGATATATGATTTTTTTTAAATATGCAAGTGGTTATAAAATATTCATTGTTGTTGGGAATATTCGTTTAGTCGTAGAATATTCTTTTCTATCGTGGGAATATTAAATTGACGGCAGTTAAACCATTTATGGGCCCCATAATGTAATAACCATCGGATGAAGAAAACGACAAATTTGAGTTTTTATAAATAACAGCGTAATGGTTACCATTAACACTGTTGGAATACCCGATGGTTAAAATACAAAGAATACTGGCGTATCGCACAAAGAAGATTACCAGATTGCACAATATTTTTGAAATTATTGATTCTTACGTAAGAAGACACTACTCAATAATGGTTACAGTAATTAATGTTCAATATTTTATTTTATTGATTCAATAATTGTTACATTGATATTTTATATTATTGTTGTTCAATAATTGTCACTGCACAGTATCTCCATTATCAGATCAATAATTCATATTATTTGAATAATATTATTAGATAACATTATTGGCAATGTCTAGAAAGTTCTGTCAAGGAGAGGTTTGGTCACCTAATTTCGCGCTAATAAGGAGAAATCCTTATCGGAAAGCCCCCTCTTTCCTGGGAACTGCCTAGTTGTCATTATTGTGATTCTGTAATATTATTTGTGAATAATTAATTATTGATTTATATGATAAGGAAATATTTATTTGATGTGGATATAAATGATGGATTTATTTATGTGGTTATAAATGAATGAATTAATGTTGAGGTGTTTTATCAAGATTTTTTTTGATTGGAAGTATTAAAAGATCAAATCGGTGTTCTTAAAGCTCTATTTCGTGAGTTATAATTTTGATCCGACCGTTGGATCGTTGTGATTTTTTGATATGTTATACATTTATAAGTTGAGTATATATCCACAAATTTTGAACCGTTAAAAATTAACGCATGAATTGTTATGAATTTTAAAAGGTGTTGAAAATCGTCCGTTTATGGATTTCGGATATTTTTTGTCTTGAATTTAGAAAAACTTAAAGCTACAAAATTGTGGAGAATTCGATTTCGTGTGGAATGGATATAAAATTCGTATTTTTCTGATAAACGGGCTATTTTCTATGAATTACTGAAGTTTCGGAAAATAAAATAATTTTTATTAAAATTGAGTGGGACCCACTTTTTGGTTGGTGTTGAATGCATGTGCTGAATTGAGATTCAAGTGTGGTGGCTGGTCTTAAATGGCTGGTGCATAGGAAATGAGAAATAATTAATATATTATTTTATTAATTTAGTCTCCTTTGGCGTTCTAACATTTTCTTATAAATAGGTGCTTATGTTAGAATTGAAAATCACACTAGAAACATAAGTTTTCTCTCTCTATATTGTCGAGCATATTTTGGTGAGTATTTAGATACTTGGAGAGTTTCTATTCAGTGCAAGTTGCTTCGGCTTTTCGTCCGATATTCCAGTCAGAAATACTACTCTTTTGAGGTAAGGGATTTTAAGGGTTATTGTGTTTTTTATGTTTCGTAAATTTTCAGACCTTCAAAAATTCTGGAAAAATTTGAAATGATAATTTGATGAGTTTTATTGATTGTGTCCAAAAATGACGATTGTTGGATGTATAGATTAAGAGTTGTGAATTTTACGGGAAAAGACTATTTTAAAAGAAAACCCTAATAACTCCTTGTGGTTAACTCTAAAATTGGTGAAATTTTTATTGGGAGTACATGTATATATATGTATATACTCAGAAATTTGAAATTTTTGGATAAAATTACAATTTATGATAAATGTCTAAATATTCGGCTGTTTTGGCCATATGAAAAATAGTAAATGAATTTTAAAAATTTCAGGAAAAATATATGTTCAATATGGGACTATATTCTGCTAAATCTCAGAAAAGAAATATTTTTAGGACTAATTTGGTATTTTTCATGAAAGTGGACTAGTTATGAGTAAATGAATTAAATATGTTATGTGAAGTAAGAAAATTAGAAAATAGGATTTTATGGCTTGAGAATCCTACATGAGGTATATGAAGATTTTTGATGAGGGTTTTGGTTATTGGTGATGAAATCTTACGAGTTTGGCATTTTAAGATGATTAAATGCATTATTTAGTAAAGTGTAAACAATTAAAATAAATTGTTTATAAGCTTAAGAAATATTATTCTTTCAATATCATTATACCGAAATATTGGTATGAATTTTATTGTGGAATTTCTACCTTTTTCATGTCGAGGTTACTATTCACGAGTTACTATTCATGAGTTATTATTCATGAGTTACTA
Source organism: Panax ginseng (assembly GCA_020205605.1). Classification (NCBI taxonomy): domain Eukaryota; kingdom Viridiplantae; phylum Streptophyta; class Magnoliopsida; order Apiales; family Araliaceae; genus Panax; species Panax ginseng. The sequence goes on along the minus strand of CM035142.1, from coordinate 73,129,732 downwards.
TTCACGAGTTACTATTCACGGGTACTATTCACGACAAAATTGATTTCTTTTTCTGACCAAAATACCGTTGATTTATGAATCTTACTCTTGAAATTAAATCCATGTTTTGATCATATTATTTTTATTATCATATATAACATTTTTATAATCTTAGTGATGAAATTTCTCTTTGACTTGAGTGTAAAGATGGGTAGATTATTGGTATGATCGTGACTATGGGTTCTCTTTGGCCAGTAGTGCAAAGTTGAATCGTTGACTGGTATGATCATAACCATTGAATTTACAATTGAATATTTTTAGCTTAAGCGAGGTGAATTGATCAACATGGTTATAATTATTGTTTATATAAATTCTGAAATGATTATATATTTCTTTGAGATATTAATATATTTGGCCTGTAGTGCAAATATGAACTGTTGATGAATATATTTGGCATGTAGTGCAAATATGAACTGTTGAGGAATATCTTTGGCATGTAGTGCAAAGATGAATTGTTGATGAATATCTTTGGCCCGTAGTGCAAAGATGACCTGTTGTTGAATATCTTTGGCTAGTAGTGCAAAGATGAACTGTTGATGAATATCTTTGGCCCGTAGTGCAAAGATGAATTTATTAGTATGATTATGAACAGGAATTGTGATTTGGTATAACCATGATCTTTGATGTTTCAGGTAAAGACATGTGATGAAAATTATCTTCGTCTTGGATGCGAAGAGGAATTTAGAATCACAATTATGATTATAAGTTATTCATATGATTGTGGACCAGAACTATTGATTGATGTTACAGGGATAAAACATTGTTGGTGGATTTTTAACATGGAGAAGATAATAGACTTTATGGTCTATTTGACTCTTCTAATGGATTGTTCGTTCCACTGCAACTATGGTTGAAATTTTTTATCATCTACCATATGTTCTAAATCTCTGATTTATTATTGATGAAGGCTATTGATAATTTAATTATCTTTAGTCATGAGATTCTTTACTGAGCTAGTTGTGCTCACCCTTTTGCTTCACAATTCCTTTCGTGTAATAAGAGTGTATTTGGGTCGAGCTGGGTAATGAGGGAATAGTAAGCTATGGTCATCATTTAGTAGTTATATTTGGTGAATCAAATAGAGTGAGGCGAACCCAACGTTGGAAGGGTGTTTTTCCACTATCATACAAGATGTCTAATGACATACAACCTCGTGTCATCATAAGACAGGGTTGTACACATCCACTTGCTGAGTATATCTACAAGCACTACCTATATAATCTTGGTGTTTGTTTGAAGTATAATTCTCAATTAGAGACAGTGGAGATAATGATATGTCAAGAGAAGACTCACCATTGGAAAGAATATGATAGTAATCTTCTCGTTTTTCTTTGGGGTCTATTGGGTCAACCAAGGATAATTCTGTGGCCATATGATATCTATTATAACCTAGACGCATGGCCTCCCATGTACGAAGGTTTCCTTGAGCACTTCCCAAAGATTCTAATTTCAAAAATAGTTTTTGACTATACCTTTATGTAAGGTGCCATTGTGACGTGCTATCCAAAGTTGGGATGTGAGTCACAGTTGGTATATGTTTGTATCAAAACTCACAACATATGTATTGTTGTATTTTGCACGACAATTGTTGTAATAAAGTTGTAGTTATTTTCTGTACCATGTATTTGGCGACTCATAATAGGTTGGGTGGATTGGACCTGTTTTGGGGTTGTCACATTTTATATATATATAACTGCTTACTGCTTTCCATACAAATTGCAGTATCATGTGAGCCTAGGAATCATGTGATCACAGTTCATCTCATCGAATCTAGATTCGGTTCCCATGATGGACATTTTTTCACCGTAGCTTACTTGTACATTATTTTACAAAGGTCGAATTTCCTTGGATGGCTGTCATGCCCATGAGGAGCTCGGCACTGATGTATATTATTTTCTCGAGAATGCTTCGCATCTCAAAAATAAAAGCAAACAAGCCGAACATTTAATAATAAAATGGAAGTATGAAAAGGTCTCAATTCCTATTGAGCACAGGGTTTGAAAAACCTCTTTTACAAAATGTCATTGCTATATTGTGGTTAAAACTGAATTTTTCTATAAATTCAAACCCTTTGTATATAGGTGTGAACGAGGCCTCGAACTGCTTTCAAATAATTGCACATTGATCCACACACACACACACATTCATATAACAATTTCTTTGAAAAGTGGCGGTCACCGTGGTAACACGGATGTCGGGGGGTGCCTAACACCTTCTCTCCGCATAATCAAGCCCCCGGACCCAAAATGAATCTCGGTTTCACAGACCCGTCTAGCAGTGTCAAATCACTAGGTCAATGTGCAAATCTTTTTCAGTTGCGTTGGTGCAACTAGTTAAATACACCAATTGGCGACTCTTAAAGTCAAATCGTCGACATTATACATGTCAGACATTTTTCACTTATTTTTTCAAACAAATCTCACATTAACATGAGAACACCAAAGAACAAGTAACGAAAAGGGACACTCAAAAATCCCGACGTCGACAGACATCAGCAAGTTGATTTTCAGTAGGGATGTATTGTAATGATATGGTTCCATTTTGAACATGGTCCCTAATAAAATGATATCTAATTTCTATATGCTTATTCCTAGAATGCATGACAAGATTGTGTGTTATTCCTATGGCACTTGTGTTATCACAATGAACATGTATAGATTTGAAGTCAAACCCATAATCTGCTAGCTGATTTTTCATCCATAATATTTGAGCATAACAGCTACCAGCAGCAATGTATCCAGCTTCTGCTGTTGAAGTAGATACTGAGTTTTGTTTCTTGCTAAACCAAGACACAAGTCTATTTCCTAACAGTTGACAGGTGCCACTAGTACTTTTTTTTATCTATTTTGCAGCCTGTAAAATTCGCATCTGTATATCCAGTCAGTTCAAAAGAGGACTCCTTGGGATACCAAAGCCCCAAGTGAGGTGTGCCTTTGAGGTACCTGAAAATCCTTTTTACAGCAGTTAAGTGTGATTCCTTAGGATTAGCTTGAAATCTAGCACATATGCATGTTACCAACATTATGTCTGGTCTACTGGCAGTTAGATATAGAAGAGAACCTATCATACCTCTGTATTGAGTTATATCAATACTTTTACCTTTCTCATCTTTGTCAAGCTTAGTTACTGGAGCAATTGGGGTTTTCATGGGAGAGGCTGATTCCATGCCATACTTTTTAAGTAAGTCTTTAATGTACTTGGCTTGGTTTATGAATATTCTTTCATCAGTCTGCTTTACTTGCAATCCAAGAAAGAAGTTCAGCTCACCCATTATGATCATTTCAAACTTGCTATGCATAAGCTTGGCAAATCTCTTACACAACTTTTCATCAGTAGAACCAAGATAATGTCATCAACATATATTTGAACTAATAAGACTTTGTCTTTATGCTTTCTAAGAAATAATGTGGTATCTACTCTACCTCTAGTGAATCCATTTTCAATAAGAAAGTTAGTTAGTGTTTCATACCATGATCTAGGTGCTTGTTTAAGACCATATAAGGCTTTGTCTAATCTATAGACATAATTAGAGATAGTTAAATTGATGAAACCTGGAGGTTGTTCCACATAGACTTCTTCTTGAAGTTCACCATTCAGGAATGCACTTTTGACATACATTTGAAAGACTTTGAATTTCATATGAGCAGCAAAGGCAAGAAATATTCTGATGGCTTCTAATCTGGCAACAGGTGCAAAGGTCTCATCGTAGTCAATGCCTTCTTCTTGAGAGTAACCTTTGGCCACTAATCTTGCCTTATTCCTCGTTATTATTCCATCTTCATCCATCTTGTTTCTGAAGACCCACTTTGTGCCAATAACTGGATGGTTTCTTGGTCTTGGAACTAATCTCCATACTTTGCTTCTCTCAAATTGATTCAGTTCTTCTTGCATGGCTTCTATCCAACTGGAGTCTTCCATTGCATCTTCTATCTTCCTTGGTTCCATTTGTGACAGAAAGCTTAGATAGAAACACTCGTTCTGAGTGGCAACTCTTGTTTTGACCCTTGCATTTAGATCTACAATGATTAAGTCTTGAGTGTGATCTTTTGCCAATCTATTTCCTGTTGGAATATCTGTCCTGATGCCTTCTTGTCTGAGACTTTCAAGATCAATTTCTGCTTCTTAATGTGGAGGTTCGTTGTCTTGCGTAGTTCTCTCTACTATCTCCTCTCCTTGCTCGAAGATTTCATGTTTTAGGACTACGATCGTGGTGTTGAGCTCAAAGATCTCATCTGAATTATCATTCGTAGTGTCTTGAGGCACTGTTTTATCCAAGTCTGTTTCATCAAAGATGATGTGGATCGAGACTTCAACACTCAGCGTTTTCTTGTTGAACACTCTATAAGCCTTACTGTGACGCCCCCAAAACAGGTATACATCACCCATCTTGAGTCGCCAGATACATGGCACAGAACTCAACTACAAACTTCATTATATAACTATCATGCAAAATACGACAAAACATAGCTGAGAGTTTAAACATGAATATTGCCTTCTAGACAATATTCACACTCAATGGAGTCCTCATTACAATTATTATCACACTATTTTATAAAAATAGTGATGACTAATATAGCCACCATCTCGGACCATCACTCGATTCCCCGACTCGTCCCAGCTATATTCACATTTCCTGAAGAGAACTGTGAAAGAAAAGGGTGAGCTCAACTAGCCCAGTAAGAAATATTATGACTAAGATAATGCAGAATAAATTATCCTTAGCCTTCAATAGTGTTAAACTAATAAAATACAATAAACATCAAGTTTAACTGCAGCGGAACAAACAATCCATTAGAAGAGTCAAGTAGAACATAATGTCTACTATCTCCTCTAGATTAAAAGTCCATCTTTAATATTTCATTCCTGTAATACTCATCAACAGTCCTTTGTTATACCCAAGACAAAAAGAACTCTCATCACCTGTCTTCACCTGAACCACCAAAGATTATAGTTAAATCTATAATTCATATTTATAATCATGTAAATCAACAGTTTCTCCTTGCCACAAAGGCTTAATAGAACATTTACTCAATATCCTTACCCCAAAGGCTAAAGATATTCAAATGTAATAACAATGATCATACCAATCAATTGTCTACCTTTTCACTACGGGCCAAAGATATTCAACTATAAAACTAATGGTTATGATCATACCAATCAATTGCCTGTCCGTGCACTATGGCCAAAGACATTCAACTGTTAACTAATGGTCATGATCCTGCCAATCACATCATCGAATTATCCATGCACTACGGCCAAGGATATTCGTTAGTATCATCAGTGGTCATGATCATGTCATACACCTGTCCATCTTTGTACTACGGGCCAAAGCTATCAATCAACAGTTCATCTTTGCACTACGACCAAAGATATCAATCAACAGTTCTTCTTTGCACTACAGGTCAAAGATATACAACTGTAAAACCAATAACCAATAGTCCATCTATGCACCACGGGCCAAAGATGACTTTTAACGCAATATAAGCATGAGGATCATGACTATGATATAAAGAATCAATCAAATGAGATAAATGATAAATATTAAACATTTATAATACAATTTATCCAGAGTTCAAGAATATCTAAATTGTCAACATGATCACCAATTGTGGAGTAAAATTCAAGAATAATATTCATGTATCAAAAATTAATTTGGACAGAAAAGAATCAATTTTTCATCGTGAATAGTACCCCATGAATAGTATCCCATGAATAGTAATTTATGAATAGTATCCCGTGAATAGTACTTCATGAATAGTACCCCGTGAATAGTACTTCATGAATAGTATTTCATGAATAGTACTTTATGAATAGTACCCCCGAGTGAATAGTACCCCGTAAATAATTCCCAGAATGAATAGTACTCGAGTGAATAGTAAGAAATAATACGCCTTACGAATAAGAAATAAATAACATCCCTTACGGATATTAAACGAAAAATAATATTCCTTACGAATATTAAACGAAGACAATGAATATTGAAGGAAAATGATATTCCTTACGAATATTAAACAAAAATAATATTCATACGAATACGAAAAATAATATCTCTTCAGAATATGAAATAAATAATACCCCTTACCTCAGAAGAAGACTAGATACTGGAATAGTAAAGTAGCAGACTTCTCTTCTTCTTTCTCTCTATAGCTTCTCTCTCTATAGCTTCTCTCTTTATAATTGCTCTTGTGAGTCTCAGTGAATTGGTGAGAATGAAAGAAGAATGAGTTTCTATTTATAGGAAAATATAGTTTCGATAATTACACATTTTGGGGCTCAAAATATTACAGTATAATACCTTCATCTATACCTCCATTTTTAATTTAATCATGCAAGTATTATCAATCTTGCACCACCTCTCCTAATAGTATATACATGTAAATTAATAGTACACACATGTGAACACATAGTTATAAGCATGTGAATTAATAGCAATTAATTTCTCATTTATTCGATTAATTACCCGGTTGGTCAATATAACTTCCAGACATCAATTATTATCGAAATAAATGTCGATTTCCACTAACACTAATAATCCCAACACAATGGAACTATCAATTTAATCTTTAATCAACACGAACTTATTCATCATTAATATTATAACTCACAATATTTAACAACCAGGTCGTTCCCAGGAAAGAGGGGGCTTTCCGATAAGGATTTCTCCTTATTAGCGCGCAATTAGGTGACCAAACATCTCCTTGACAAAACTTCTAGACATCGTCAATATTGCAAATAATAATATGAATAACTTTGTCGTCTCAATTATTGATTTAATAATATAAAATATTATGCAGATGATATTGTGACAATAATTGAATCAATAATATGAGAGATATGATTCAGCAATTGTTGTAGCAATAATTGAGTATAACTGAGTGACTTCTCACGTAAGCATCAATAATCAATATTGTGTGCTACTATGCAACCACGCCAGACATCTTGTACTTTTTACTAATGGGTAGTTCAACAGTTAAACGGTAAAACTTTCGCCGTTATTTTTATAAAAAGATAATTTTGTCGTTTTCTAAATACGACAATACTTCCGTTATGGGGTCCACCAATGATTGTGTCATCATACGGATATTTCCTGTTAAAACGAATATTCCCCAACACAACGAATATTTTATATCAACCTGCTTTCTTTGCAAAATTTTTAAATATCACCCTTAACTTTAACCATTTATCAATTTAACCAATTACTAAATAGAATAATAATTATAGGAAAATTGAATATTTTCATTTCATAAAATTTGGGGTCTTACATTTACTGTCTGTGGCATATCCGAGAAAGATTCCTTTGTCTGACTTAGGTTGGAACTTTGTCAGATACTACTTCCCATTGTTGAGAATGTAGCACGCACAGCCGAATACATGGAAGTAGCTGACATTTGGATTTTTTCCTTTCCATAGTTAAGTAGGAGTCTTCTTTTTATCAGACGGTGTATAAGCGATGCATTACGAGTGTAACATGCACGGTGTTTCTGTCATTCCGCCGTAAGTACTCAGGCGAGATGGGTTCTTTGCTAGCGAGTTCTTCCACCTCTATCATGATTCTGTTTCTTTCTCACAGCTACTCCATTTTGTTGAGGAGTTCGTGGAGCTGAGAAGTTGTGACTGATGTCATTGTTTGAGCAGAACTGGTCCATCTCAGAGAAGTCAAATTCTTTGCCATGATCACTCCTTATAGCCTTGATTTTTCTCCCCTTTCTCATTCATCACTAGTCTGAACATTTTGATTAGTTGGGAGCTCGTTTCATCTTTTGAGTTTAGAAAGAACACCCATGTGAATCTGGTGTAGTCATCCACTACGACCAGTGAGTATCTCTTTCCTCCAAGGCTTGTTGTTGGACTTGACCCAAATAGATCCATGTGAAGCAGCTGCAGAGGCTTGTCAATTGAGTTGACAGTCTTGCTCTTAAATGAGCTTCTAGTCTGCTTTCCAAGCTGACAGGCATTGCATGGCCTTTCTTTGACAAAGTTGAACTTGGGTAAACCTGCTACTAGATCCTTGGAGGCCAGTTTAGACATGCTTTTGAAGTTGAGATGAGATAGTCTTCTATGCTATAACCAGCTCATTTCTTCAGATACTTTAACCAAAAAGCATATTGTCTCATCCAAGCTTAGTTGATCAAGATTAACAGTATAGACATTTCCTTCTCTTATTCAAGTGAGCTTTATAGAAGATGTCTTCAGATCTTTGACTTGACATTGATTGTTGAGAAAAGTGACTTGATGACCCTTGTCGCATAGTTGGCTTATGCTCAGAAGATTGTGTTGTAGACCTTCCACATAGGTTACTTTACTGAAGGATACTGCACCATTCCCAGCTGAGCCATATCCTCTTGTCTTGCCAGAGCTATTATCTCTAAAGATGACTAACGGACCTTCTTTTTCTATGTAATTAGATAGAAGGGATTTGTTCCCTGTCATGTGCCTTGAGCATCCACTGTCCAGATACCAGGTTGTGATCATAGAGCTTGGTTCCTGTGGTAAAATAAAACTCTCATTTTGGTACCCATACTTGCATGGGTCCTACTTTGTTAGTGCCCTTGGGAACCCAGATTTGCTTAACTCTAGGTCTCACATGCATAGGATTATGGTAGCATATTGCCGCCTTATGACCAGTCTTATTACATACGAAACATCTAATATAATGCATGCTTGTATGTGTGTGTGTGTGGATTCTTCCTCCATTTGGACTTATGTGGGTTTTCAGCAATCCTTCCTTTATACTTATTCTCCTTTTTCCATGTATCCTTGTGTTTCATGATTTGTGAAGAGTGAGGCTTAACTCCACTGTTCCTTCCTAGTTGGATTTTGCTCGACTCTACGACCCTTCGAGGTTGGAGAGTAGGGACTGAGTTACTCTTCTCTTTTTTGAAACCTAGGCCAACATGAGATCCTTTTTTCCTTAGAACATAGATTGAATCTGAAGAGGAGGGTTGGACTGGTTCTTCCTTCTGTGAGGATTTCACAAATGTAATGCTTCTACTAAAGCTTGAAAAATTATTAGAGCTAGTTTCCTTTATTTTGTTCAGATAAGGTTCTGAGGTGGATTCCCCAAAACCTAACCTATTCTGTCAGATGTACTTCTCTGACTGAAGATCAGGGAGTCCATGGAAGAAGAGGATTTATTCTATATAGAAATTGTCCTTTCTAGTTCCTCAATTTTAGAGGTCAGACTTGACTCTCTTTGTGCATAAAGTTCATTGGTCTGTTTTAAGAACTTATTCTTAGCTTCAAATTTAGAGAGAGAATTAGTACTTAGAAGAGTTGTTTCCAGTTTTTCCTGAACTTTCTCTTTCTCTTTTTGAAGAACAGAATAATCTTTGGACAGAACTCTAAATCATTTCATATATTGATGCAGATCAGATGTTATGCCATGTAGAGCAGTTCTTAAGTCATCAATATCTATATTAGGAGAGTTAAAGTCAAATACCTCATCTATACTTACTTCTAGTATGTCAAAGCTCTTCTTATCCTTTGCATGTTTGGCCATCAGACAAAGATTTGTCATTTGAGGATCTTCATCATCTTCTAATTCAGGAGTTGAGTCTTTGTCTGAGTCACTCCACGATCCTCCGGCTACAAGACCCTTGTCTTTCTTCTGGAGCCTCTTATTTCCTTTGAATTCTTTCTTTGTATTTGATTTTTTTTCTTGAGTTCTTCTCTAAGAGGCTTGTTGCAGTTTGCAATGAAATGGCCAGGCTTTTTGCAGTTGTAGCATAAGTCATTTATTTGTTCTGGCTGTTGTAGCTATTAAACTTCTTAGGTTTGTTGTTTTTGCCTTGACACATGAACCTTCTGAGTCTTCTCACAAACATTGCAAAGTCCTCATCATCATCTTCATCATAGTCAGAGTCATTCTCAGTGTTGGCTTTAGAAATGTTGTCTGTTGCTTTAGAGCAATCCCTTTGTCCTTCTTTCTTACTTCAGAAAGAGTTTCTGCTCGTTAAGTCAGCTCTAGTTCATACATGAGAAGGTTGCCATATAACTGTTGGACAGTCATTTCATAAAGATTTTTTGATTCTCTAATGGAAGTGGTTTTGGCATCCCATTTGCTAGGTAAGGCTCTATTGAACTTTATGATTAGATCTTTATTTGGATAGATCTTTCCAAAGGCTCGAAGAGAGTTGAGCAGAACATTGAATCTTTCATAGGTGAAAGTGACATTTTCTCCTTGAACGTGTGAAAACATTTCATATTGCTGAGTCAGGAGATATTGCTTGTCTTCTGTGACTTCTTCTGTTCCTTCATGCATGATGAGCAATGTTTCCCATACTTTCTTTACTATTTTTGTGACGCCCCCAAAACAGGTATATATCACCCATCTTGAGTCGCCAAATACATGGTACATAAATCATATACAAACTTAATTATACAATTGTCGGGTAATATACGACAAAATATAAATTGAGAGTTTTAATAAGAATATTTTCATCTAGACAATATCCACACTCAATGGAGTCCTCATTATATTTATTGACACATGATTTAACAGAATAGTGAGGACTACTAAGGCTATCATCTGGATCGTCACTCCGTTCCCCGACTAGTCCCGGCTACGTTCTCATTTCCTGAAGAGAACAATGAAAGCAAAAGGGTGAGCTCAACTAGCCCAGTAAGAAATATTATGACTAAGATAATGCAGAATAAATTATCCTTAGCCTTCAACAAAGATAATAAGCGATAGAATATAATAGACAACAAGTTTTAGATCAACAATTGCAGCGGAATAAGCAATCCATTAGAAGAGTCAAGTAGAGCATAAAATCTACTATCTTCTATGATTTAAAAAGTTTTTCAACAATTTTATCGCTGAGACTCGGCTTAATAAATAAAATCGAATCATCCATGCACCACGGCCAAGGATATTCATGTAATCATCAATGGTCATGACTATACCGAATAATCCCTGGTCATAATCATACCAACAATTGTCCATCAATGAACTACAAGCCAATGAGGACTTTTACCACATCATTCGTCACGTTACGGTCATGATTATACCGAATAATCCCTGGTCATAATCAATACAAGTCCATCTATGCACGTAAGCCAAAGATGACTTTTATCACAATATAAGCATGAGGATGATGACAATGACATAATAATTCAATAAAACAAGTTCAAGGATAAATTTTAAAGATTTATAATTTAATTTATCCAGAAATCAATAACGTCCAAATTATCAACATGATACTGCTTTGTAGAGTAAAATTCAAGAATAATAGTCATGTACCAAAAATAATTTGGATAGAAAAGAAATATATTTTTTGGGTGAATAGTACCCTGTGAATAGTACTTCAGGAATAGTACCCCGTGAATAGTACCCCGAGACGAAAAGTGTCCCGAATACCCGAGTGAATGATACTAGAGTGAATAGTAATCGGGTGAATAGTAACCCGTGAATAGTAAGTCGTGAATAGTATTCCGGCACAAAAAGTACCCCGAATATCCGAGTGAATAATACTAGAGTGAATAGTAATCGGGTGAATAGTAACCCATGAATAGTAACTCGTAAAAGAAAAATACCAAAGAAAATGATATTCCATGACGAGTACAAAAGAAATGATATCTCATACGAGTATAATAGAATATACGAAACTGCAAATGGATTTTCACCCGCCATGCGGTAATCCACGTAGACAGATCATTTCCACAATTTAATAAAGAATGAATATGAAGGGTCATTCACCATGCATGTAGTCTGCGTGAGCAAAGTTATTCCAATGTAATAATAACGAATGGAATAATGTAAGAATTTCACCATGCATGCGGTAGTCCGCGTAGACAAAAGTTATTCCAATGTAATAATAAAGAATGGAATAACGGGGAGAATTCACCTGTGCATGCGGTAGTCGCGATAGACAAAGTTATTCCAACAGAATAATAAAGAATGGAATAATAGAAGAATTCACCGTGCATGCATGCGCAGAGTCCGCACAGAGACAAAGTTATTCCAATGTAATAATAAAGAATGGAATAACAAAAGAATTCACTGTGCATGCGGTGAGTCCGCATGCACGGAGTTATTCCAACGTAATAATAAAGAATAGAATAACAACCCTTACGAGTATTGAAAAAAAATAACTCCCTTCATGAATACGAAAGAAATAATACCCCTTACCTTAGAAGAAAACTGAATACGTGAATAGTGAGGTAGCAGACTTCTCTTCTTCTTTCTCTCTATAATTTCTCTCTATAATAATTGTTCTATAGCTTTAGTGAATTGGTGAAAAATAATGAAGGAATGAGCTTTTATTTATAGGAAAATATAGTTTCGATAATTGCACGTTTTGGGGCTCAAAATATTACAGTATAATACCTTCCTCTTTTTCTTCATTTTGAATTTAGCCCTGCACGTATTATCAAACTTGCACCACCTCCCCTAATAGTAAATAATGTGAATTAATAGTTCATTCATGTGACTTAATAGTATAATCATGTGAAAAAACTAATTACAGTATAGCACCTTCATCTATACCTCCATTTTTAATTTAGTCATGTAAGTATTATCAATCTTGCACCAACTCCCCTAATAGTAAATCATGTGAATCAATAGCACACACATATGAACACATAGTTATAAGCATGTGAATTAATAGCAATTAATTGCTCATTTATCCGATTAATTACCCGATTGGTCAATATAATCTCCAGACATCAATTATTATCGGAATAAATGCTTATTTCCACTAACACTAATAATTCCCACACAATGGAACTATCAATTTCATCTTTAATCAACACGAACTTATTCATCATTAATATTATAACTCACAATATTTAACAATCAGGTCATTCTCAGGAAAGAGGGGGCTTTCCGATAAGGATTTCTCCTTATTGGCGCGCAATTAGGTGACCAAACCTCTCCTTGGCAGAACTTCTAGACATTGTCAATATTGTAAATAATAATATGAATAACTTTATCGTTTCAATTATTGATTTAATAATATAAAATATTAATACTGTGACAATAATTGAATCAATAATATGAGAGATATGATGCAGCAATTACTGTAGTAATAATTGAGTATAACTGAGTGACTTCTTACGTAAGCATCAATAATCAATACTGTGTGCTACTATGCAACCACGCATATTATCGTATTTTTTACTCTAGGGTAGTTAAGCGCTTTTAACGAAGAACACTTTCGCCGTTATTTTTATGAAAAGATAATTCTGTTGTTTTCTTACTATGACAATACTTCTGTTGTAGAGTCCACCAATGATTGTGCCGTCGTACGGATATTCCCCGAAAAAAGAATATTCTTCAACCAAACGAATATTTCTCGACACAACGAATATTTTATAACAACTTGCATACTTTGCAAAAATTTCACATATCACCCTTAACTTTAACCTTTTATCAATTTAACCATTTACGAAATAAAATAATAATTATAAGAAAATTGAATACTTTCATTTCATAAAATTTGGGTTTTTACAATCTCCCCTCCTTATGAAATTTCGCCCTCGAAATTTACGTACGTACCTGGTATGTCAAAGAGATGATGATACCTCGTTAGATTCTAACTCTTGAGGTATAACCTTTTAGCGTCAAATATGATCATTCTTATCCTATATTTTAACACATATCTCCTCATACGTTAAATCTTCTGCTATCTCATCTAGTTCTAATTCAATAATGTGGTACGAGTCGTCCACATATTTACGTAACATCGATACATAAAAAAAACGTTATGAACATGCGACATACTTAGCGGTAAGGCGAGTCTATAGGCCACAGTTCTTACTCGATCGAGGCTTTCAAATGGGCCAATTAAATCGAGGGTTGAGATAACGCCTTTTTGAACCTTCTTCTTCACATTCATCAGATTCGGGTGTGTAGCTTGAGCGGCTTTAACTTTATCGATTAAAGTCGATTCTACTCATATATTCTTTATCTTCACGTGGGTCCCTAGAGTCTTTAACTCTATCTTCATCATTTGTAAGTTATACAAAATGGGTTTTTGTGTTAACAACATCGCACTCATAAACGCATACGATCTTCTACTCAACGCGCCAGCTACCACGTTCGCTCTTCCACAATGATATTGAATGGTATAGTCGCAATCTTCAATAGCTTGATCCAACATCTTTGGCGCATGTTATGTTCATTTTGGGTGAAGAAAATATTTGAGGGTTTAAGAAATGGGTTTTGTACTGAGGTCAATACAAAATTCGATTTCACGCTCTAGGGGTAGGCTAAGAAGTCTTCAAGAATACGTCAAGAAATTTATTAACAATAGAAATGTCATTTAAAAACTGTGACTCTCATCCAAGACTTGGATAACACATGAAATGAAGGTTTCTCCTAATGGAGTTTCAACTAATAAGTCAAAGTCTAACTTCTCTGGGGTCAAATTTAAATGTTGAGCGCAAGTAGGAGAAATAAAAGAATAGGTAGAACCGGTATCGACAAAATATAAATTGAGAGTTTTAATAAGAATATTTTCATCTAGACAATATCCACACTCAATGGAGTCCTCATTATATTTATTGACACATGATTTAACAGAATAGTGAGGACTACTAAGGCTATCATCTGGATCGTCACTCCGTTCCCCGACTAGTCCCGGCTACGTTCTCATTTCCTGAAGAGAACAATGAAAGCAAAAGGGTGAGCTCAACTAGCCCAGTAAGAAATATTATGACTAAGATAATGCAGAATAAATTATCCTTAGCCTTCAACAGTATAATAACTGATAGAATATAATAGACAACAAGTTTTAGATCAACAATTGCAGCGGAATAAGCAATCCATTAGAAGAGTCAAGTAGAGCATAAAATCTACTATCTTCTATGATTTAAAAAGTTTTTCAACAATTTTATCCGCTGAGACTCGGCTTAATAAATAAAATCGAATCATCCTCGCACCACGGCCAAGGATATTCATGTAATCATCAATGGTCATGACTATACCGAATAATCCCTGGTCATAATCATACCAACAATTGTCCATCAATGAACTACAAGCCAATGAGGACTTTTACCACATC
Organism: Panax ginseng; assembly: GCA_020205605.1. Taxonomy (NCBI): domain Eukaryota; kingdom Viridiplantae; phylum Streptophyta; class Magnoliopsida; order Apiales; family Araliaceae; genus Panax; species Panax ginseng. Next base: position 73,114,688 of record CM035142.1, on the reverse strand, counting down.
ATTCGTCACGTTACGGTCATGATTATACCGAATAATCCCTGGTCATAATCAATACAAGTCCATCTATGCACGTAAGCCAAAGATGACTTTTATCACAATATAAGCATGAGGATGATGACAATGACATAATAATTCAATAAAACAAGTTCAAGGATAAATTTTAAAGATTTATAATTTAATTTATCCGAGAAATCAATAACGCCCAAATTATCAACATGATCATCGCTTTGTAGAGTAAAATTCAAGAATAATAGTCATGTACCAAAAATAATTTGGATAGAAAAGAAATATATTTTTGGGTGAATAGTACCCTGTGAATAGTACTTCAGGAATAGTACCCCGTGAATAGTACCCCGAGACGAAAAGTGTCCCGAATACCCGAGTGAATGATACTAGAGTGAATAGTAATCGGGTGAATAGTAACCCGTGAATAGTAAGTCGTGAATAGTATTCCGGCACAAAAAGTACCCCGAATATCCGAGTGAATAATACTAGAGTGAATAGTAACTGGGTGAATAGTAACCCATGAATAGTAACTCGTAAAAGAAAAATACCAAACGAATATTTCTCGACACAATGAATATTTTATAACAACTTGCATACTTTGTAAAATTTTCACATATCACCCTTAACTTTAACCTTTTATCAATTTAACCATTTACGAAATAAAATAATATTTATAAGAAAATTGAATACTTTCATTTCATAAAATTTGGGGTTTTATAGTTTTGCTATTGACCACATTCTCAAACAGGTCATCTTCTAAAGATTGGAACAAAATGTTCTTGGCCTTTTTGTCAAGTTGGACAGCTTTTTTTTTCGTTGTCAGTCCATTCTTCTTTGACCTTGATCTGAATTCTATTTGGGTCGTCTGCAGTAGGAGCAAGCTTGGTAGGAATGTAGGGCCCATTTTGAATAGTTTCAAATTGATCTTCATCTATTGAATCCATGTAGGCTTGCATACAAACTTTCCAGTTGGCAAATTTATCTTTGTTGCACATAGGTGGCTTGCTGCCTCCTCTAGTATTTGATTCGCTTATCAGATGTGCCATTGGATCTACTTAAGATTTGTAGGTTGTTTGATAGAACCTGTTTTGATACCAATTCTTAGTTCCCAGAGGCATAATAGTTATTTAGAAGGGGGTTGAATAGATATTTTAAAATCTTTCTTTTTAAAATACTTGTTAGTTTTGATAATGATTTTAAACACAGCGGAATTAAGATTTGTTTGTTTTCCCTTCAAGATATAATGAATTAATAGGAGTAAAGCAGTTGTGAAAGTTGTAGCAATTATGGCAAGAATATAAGAGACACAGTGATTTTAAGTGGTTTAGAACATTCAAAGCTCCTAGTCCACTATTCAACTCCTCGAGTAGGAAATCCACTAAGGATATCTTTACAACTTCTGAATCTCATAGATTCCTTCAAGACCAGCAGTCTTGGAACTTCTTAGTTCACTTAGAACTCTTCAAGTCCTTCTGACTTGGAACTTCTTCCTTTACTTGATAATAATTGAGTTATTGAATGGTGCTACTCAGTTGCCGTTAAGCTTGTGTTTGAAAGAACTGAGTGGCTGAGCAAGCTTTCTTTTTCAGATCATAGAGTTGAGCGTTGAGTGTTCTTCAGCATTTTTGTTCAGTACTTGCTTAATCTTTTCATCTGCTGATGTTCTGTATATATGATGTCTTTGAAATGTATCTGTTGAAGACACCCGTTGAAGCATTAAATGCATTTGACATTTTTGAGCTTTGATGGAGACTTTTTGCACAACTTCTGATTAGCAGACTGGCCCACTGACACAACAGACTGTTGTTTCACCTAACACCTGAAAAGGTGTTTTCTGCTGACCCAAAGTACTTTTCTTAGGTTCTTCAATACGTTTCTTTGTTACGTACTAAGGATGACTGTTGTGTCATTGGGATTTCCGAGGACGTCAACGTCTATAACTCATTCCATATTTGTTGTGATTTATCTTTAAACAAATGGACGAGGCTCGATGCTCTTGACACAGATAGACAAAGCTCTACGATTCTGATCGTGGTGTCTTGCCTCCTTGGTGCTTGATCTGATACTGCTAAACGAGAACACTGCGATTTCTCTTAAGAACTGGTACACTACTGTGACGCCCCCAAAACAAGTATACATCACCCATCTTGAGTCGCCAAATACATGGTACAAAAATCAAATACAAACTTAATTATACAATTGTCTGGTAATATACGACAAAACATAGCTGAGAGTTTAAACAAGAATATTGCCTTCTAGACAATATCCACTCTCAATGGAGTCCTCATTACATTTATTGTCACACTATTTAACAAAATAGTGAGAACTACTAATGCTATCATCTGGACCATCATTCCGTTCCCCGACTAGTCCCGGCTACGTTCTCATTTCCTGAAGAGAACAATGAAAGCAAAAGGGTGAGCTCAACTAGCACAGTAAGAAATATTATGACTAAGATAATGCAGAATAAATTATCCTTAGCCTTCAACAGTATAACAACTGATAGAATATAATAGACAACAAGTTTTAGATCAACAACTGCAGCGGAATAAGCAATCCATTAGAAGAGTCAAGTAGAGCATAAAATCTACTATCTTCTATTATTTAAAAAGTTTTTCATCAGCTTTATCGCTGAGACTCAACTTAATAAATAAAATCGAATCATCCATGTACCACCGCCAAGGATATTCATGTAATCATCAATGGTCATGATTATACCGAATAATCCCAGGTCATAATCATACTAACAACTGTCCATCAATGAACTAAAGTCCAATGAGGACTTTTACCACATCATTCGTTATATTATAGTCATGATTATACCGAATAATCTCTGGTCATAATCATACCAAGTCCATCTATGTACGAAAGCCAAAGATGACTTTCATCACAATATAAGCATGAGGATGATGACAATGACATAATAATTCAATAAAATAAGTTCAAGGATAAATTTTAAAGATTTATAATTTAATTTATCCAGAAATCAATAACGTCCAAATAGTCAACATGATACTGCTTTGTGGAGTAAAATTCAAGAATGCTAAGAAGAATATTTCCATGAAAAGATACTGGATGAAGCGCAAATATCCAGGATATTTTACTAATTTCATGGAGTATAGAAGCCAAAACTTTAAACTATCGGTATCGAATAAGGTATAGACTTCGCAAGAGTTTAAAATTAACTTACCCGTGATAATTTAATTCGGGTTCCTCGACAAACGCTCTCACTTAAACTACCAGTTTTGACTTGTCTGGGACATCTTTTGGCATCACTATACCAGCTGGACTTGACTTTACTACACGACAAAATCGAGCTAGGTGACCTTCTCTTCCACAATTGAAACACGCTTTGGGTTGCTGCGTACAGTTTGGACGGATGTGTCCCTCTTATCCGCATTTGAAACATTTGACCGGTGGTCGTTCTTCTTCCTTTGAAACGGGTGCTGGTGCCGACATCTTCACATCATTGTTGAACCTTCTCTTCTTGAAATTTCCACTTCTATTATCTTGGCCATGATTACCACCGAAGTGGTTACCATTATTGGCATGATAATTTCCCCCACGATGGTTATCATTGTTCCGATGGTCGCTGCCACCGGTACTATTATTATCGTGTTGTTAGTCGTTGCCTTTTGGTTTTGCTGACTCATTATCACACTCCAATAACTGAGCCCTATTCACAACATCTGAATATAAACAAAGTTTGTGAGAAATGAGGTATTGACGTATATCGGGTTTCAAACCTCTTAGAAATATTCACGTCATTCGCTCCTCATTATCGACCAAATGGGATGCAAACCGGGATAACTTCGCAAATTTAGCCTCGTATTGCGACACGATCATATTATTTTGCTCCAACTTGATGAATTCCACCTCCTTCATATGACGAATACTTTTGGGAAAGTACTTGTCGTTAAACAACTCTTGGAACTTCTCCTAAGACATCTTGAAAAGGTCAGTTTGGTACGCTTCTGATTCCCACCGATGAATCGCCTCTTCACGTAATATAAAGGTGGCGAATGGAACCTTTTGCTCCTTCTGAGCATTCCAAGACATCAAATATCTTGGTAATCTTCTTTATCCACGTCTCCGCCTTAAGTGGTTCTGGCTTTCCCAAAAACTCCGGCGATCCCAGCTCCTTGAACTGTTTAGCGGTGACCGTCCGAGAGTTGCCAATGTTTCCACCTGCATTTTGAACAGGAGTCTCTCTCGCCTGATGTTGCATGAATTGCATAAAGCCTCTGAACATCCCATCGTTCATCATTTCATCGGTGTTATTGTTTACCTGAGGATTATTGTCTTCCTATTGCACATTATCTTGGATATTGATCGTTGGTGACTCAACGGTCTCATATGCTTCATTGCTTATCTCAACATTTTCGGATGCCATTTTCAAATACTGCCATATAACAAGGGTTAATTGACATATCACATATTATCCATATACTCTTACCGACAAATTAAATACCAAATAAACTTAGATAGGTCATACTAGCGAAGGAATTCCACGTCTCTCCCCTCCTAGTTCTTGTCTCACATCTTAGCCAGGGATCATATCCCTAAGCTTTGATACCAACTGTGACGCCCCCAAAACAGGTATACATCACCCATCTTGAGTTGCCAAATACATTGTACAAAAATCAAATATAAACTTAATTATACAACTATCGGGTAATATACGACAAAACATAGCTAAGAGTTTAAACAAGAATATTGTCTTCTAGACAATATCCACTCTTAATGGAGTCCTCATTACATTTATTGTCACACTATTTAACAGAATAGTGAGGACTACTAAGTTTATCATCTGGATCGTCACTCTGTTCCCCGACTAGTCCCGGCTACGTTCTCATTTCCTGAAGAGAACAATGAAAGCAAAAGGGTGAGCTCAACTAGCCCAGTAAGAAATATTATGACTAAGATAATGTAGAATAAATTATCCTTAGCCTTCAACAGTATAACAACTGATAGAATACAATAGACAACAAGTTTTAGATCAACAAGCTGCGCAATGGAATAAGCAATCCATTAGAAGAGTCAAGTAGAGCATAAAATCTTCTATCTTCTATGATTTAAAAAGTTTTTCATCAACTTTATCGCTGAGACTCAGCTTAATAAATAAAATCGAATCATCCATGCACCACCGCCAAGGATATTCATGTAATCATCAATGGTCATGATTATACCGAATAATCCCTGGTCATAATCATACCAACAACTGTCCATCAATGAACTACAGGTCAATGAGGACTTTTACCACATCATTCATTATATTACGGTCATGATTATACCGAATAATCCCTGGTCATAATCATACCCAGTTCATCTATGCACGTAAGCCAAAGATGACTTTCATCACAATATAAGCATGAGGATGATGACAATGACATAATAATTCAATAAAACAAGTTCAAGGATAAATTTTAAAGATTTATAATTTAATTTATCCAGAAATCAATAACGTCTAAATTGTCAACATGATACTGCTTTGTGGAGTAAAATTCAAGAATGTTCGGAAGAATATTTCCATGAAAAGATATCTTTGGATGAAGCGCTTGAATATCCGAGGATATTCTACTAATTTCATGGAGTATAGAAGCCAAAACTTTAACCAAATGAGTATACTAGAATATATGAAAGCGCGCAATGAATTTTCACCGCTATGCGGTAATCCACATAAATTGATCATTTCCACAATTTAATAAGGAATGAATATGAAGGATCATTCACCATGCATGCGGTAGTTCACACAGACAGGTTATTCCAACAGAATAATAAAGAATGGAATAACAGAAGAATTCACCATGTATGCGGTAGTCCGCATAGACAGGTTATTCCAACAGAATAATAAAGAATGGAATAACAACCCTTACGTATTGAAAGAAAATAACTCTCTTCATGAATACGAAAAAATAATACACCTTACCTTAGAAGAAAACTGGATACTAGAATAGTGAGGTAGCAGACTTCTCTTCTTCTTTCTCTCTATAATTACTCTCTATAATAATTGTTATATAGCTTTAGTGAATTGGTAAAAAATAATGAAGGAATGAGCTTCTATTTATAGAAAAATATAGTTTCGATAATTGCACATTTTGGGGCTCAAAATATTACAGTATAATACCTTCCTCTTTTTCTTCATTTTTTAATTTAGTCCTGCAAGTATTATCAAACTTGCACCACCTCCCCTAATAGTAAATAATGTGAATTAATAGTTCATTCATGTGACACATAGTTATAAGCATATGAATTAATAGCAATTAATTGCTCATTTATCCGGTGAATTACCCGATTGGTCAATATAACCTCCAGACATCAATTATTATCGAAATAAATGTCGATTTCCACTAACACTAATAATTCCCACACAATGGAACTATCAATGTCATCTTTAATCAACACGAACTTATTCATTATTAATATTATAACTCAAAATATTTAACAACCGTGTCGTTCCTGTGGAAGAGGGGCTCGATAAGGATTTCTCCTTATCATGCCGCAATTAGGTGACCAATTCTCTCCTTGACAGAACTTCTAGACATTGTCAATATTGTAAATAATAATATGAATAACTTTATCGTCTCAATTATTGATTTAATAATATAAAATATTGATATTGTGACAATAATTGAATCAATAATATGAGAGATATGATGCGTAGAATTATCGTAGCAATAATTGAGTATAACCGAGTGACTTCTTACGTAAGCATCAATAATCAATATCGTGGTGCTACTATGCAACCAACGCCAGACATCGTATTTTTTACTACGGGTAGTTCAACAGCTTTTAACGATAACACTTTCACCGTTATTTTTATAAAAAGATAATTATGTCATTTTCTTACTACGATAATACTTGGTTGTGGGGTCCACTATCGATTGTGTTGGTCGCATTTAATATTCCTTGTTAAAATGAATATTCCCCACCAATCGAATATTATATAACCACTTGCTTACTTTGCTAAATTTTCACATATCACCCTTAACTTTAACCTTTTATCAATTTAACTATTTACGAAATAAAATAATAATTATAAGAAAATTGAATACTTTCATTTCATAAAATTTTGGGTTTTACAACTATGATCTTCACTTGCTTGACTTACAGACTCTACGCTTCCGAGAGCACACTACGACCTCTGATTTGGCTCGGCAGGCGTTTGGGCCACTCTACGACTTCGGAGAGGCCCTTCAAAGCAGATACACTACGATCCTTGATGCTCTACAATTTTGCCTTGTCTCCTGCAATCTCTTGATCATCTCGATAGACTATGATTCAGTGGAAGCCTATCTATTACATCTCAAGATATAGATCAACCTAACAGCTTTGATCTTTTCTTCTATACATTCATTTATAGAATGGTAACCATTAAAGACCAGATTAACATAACAAATTTGATCTATCACTAAGTCCTTGTACATGTCTTCTTTTAAGGACTTTACATATAATCATGAACATTTACTTTCAACATCAAATTTTAAATATGCAATCTCTCAACACATCCGGTCAATCAAAGGGACTGGAAACCTTGGAAGTATCGCCTATTCAGATCTCTGTATATTCTCAGGGGATCGATATCCTCACAAATTTCAAGTCCCAAAGTTTGAAAAGTACAATGGGGCAAACGATCCCTATATGCACCTGAAAGTATACATTGGCAAGCTAGGGTTTTATGCTGAAGATGAAAGCCTCAGAATGCAACTTTTCAAAAAGAGTCTCAATGGAGAGGTTAAAACCTGGTATGCCCGACTTGATAATGCCAAAATATACAACTGGGAAGAGTTAGCACACACCTTCCTAAATCAATACAGCTTCCAGTCACAAATTGCTCCAGACAGATTTTAAATTACCAAAATAAAAAAGCAGAACAATGAATCTTTCCATGAATATGCCCAAAGATGGAGGCGTATGGCAGCATAGGTTAGCCCACCAATGACAGAAACTGAAATGGTAATGACTTTCATAGACATCTAAGAGGCACCTTACTATGAGAGAATCCTAGCAAGCATAAGAAATTCATTCTCAAAGATGATCAAACATGGTGAAATGGCAGGGATGGGCTTGAAAGAAGGCAAGATTAAAGACTTCATCGTCTCCGGAAGCGGTCACGAAAGCATATCTGACCGACAACTATGCTTAACACTCCCCAAAAGGGTACCCGAGAAAGGTGATGCATATGTATCCCTTATTTTACAAGGGCATGCTAGGAGACCAACCTATAGTCCCTCCATTCGGAAGAAGCAGGGCAATCTACCATTTCAACAACAGGCTGCATAAAACCAATGTCAGGACAGAAAGAGAAAATTTGAAAGAACAGAAAATCGAGTGTTTACTCTACTGGGCGATTCCCTTGAAAATGTATTGGTGATGTCAATGGATCATAAGAAAATCACCGAACTGGCTCCACCTATGGATCCAGGAAGCAAAAGATACAATCCAAGCCAGAGATGTGTTTACCCCTCAGGGTCTCTGGGACACGATACACAAGATTGTTGGTCCTTAAAGCATAAAATTCAAAATCTGATCGAAAGTGGCAATATTGTGGTCCAACGACCTGACCAACAAAATGTCAACACCAACCTTCTGTTGCAACATAATATGGAGGGAGTAAACATGATCGGGTCAGGAAGCGCTGAAATGCATCCAAATCATAAGTACACACGAAGGATGGAGGAGTACCCACACAAGAACATAACAAATGTCATAGAGGGGAAAAATTCAGACAAATATAGGATAGAAAGTCAAAAATTGGAGACGATCCAACATCATGTAACTCTGTTGGATAATCTTGTAGTGTGCCAACATCAAGTTACAAGACAACTTTTCACTCAACTATTAGAAAGCCAAAAGAAAAAAGAGGTTAACCAGAATTCAAGCCTATACCCCTCCAGGATGAACCAGCTAAATGAAGAAAATCAAAGAAGGCTGAAAGGACAAGAAAAGTGGAATGATAAAATTACTAAAAAATCTCACCGGCGGAAAAATCGCTCGGAGGAATGCGAATTCTCAAAGAAGAGAGATCAAACAACCTCCAAAAGAGACCAAAAATTCACCACTCTGAACAAATCAAGAGATGCTACACTTTCTAATAAGCGAAGGAAATATTCCTGAGTTGATGCCTCCTGTAAATCCCGAGATGAAAAGTTATGATTCCACCAAGATATTAAAAGTAGTATGCATACAAGCCAATCATGTATGATGATAAAGCATGTACTTTGTAATTAGTCTTATTTATTTATTAATAAAAGAATTATTTATTAAAGACATTTAATTATCTACATGGTGCTGTTTTAATAATATGTGATAAATCCATAGTTTTAAGCAATGCTTTTAGAATCATGATGAGATCATGCTAATGAGATCTAAATTCTTAGATAGCTTAAAAACTAAAAAGTTCTCAATCAATGGATTACTAAAAAGGGAATTAGTGAATCCGGATAGATTGGTACATACATTGCTTGCTCATTGGATCGGGATGAAAGTTCCTACCTCTCATACTTAATCTTTCTTCAGTCCACTTCCTTCACCTGTCTTCTTCTTAGGATAATTTTTAAACCAATGACATGTTCCACCACATGAAAAACATCATCCTTTCTTTGGCTTAGGACAATTTGGTGATATATGTCCTTCCTGACCACAATTGTAACACACATTCTTACCTTTCATACATTCTCCCAAATAGTTCTTTCCACAATTACATTCCCCCAAATTTGTATTTGAATTCTGCAGTAAGTATTTAGCGACTCAAAATGAGTTGTATGAACCTATTTTAAGGGCTTCAAAAAAATAGTATCAAACACTTTTATTTATAAATTACCACTTAATAACTTAATTATAAATTATTTTAAATTTTAACTTATAAATTATTTTAAAATAAGTCATCCTCGAAAAAACCCAATCCATGCTTGAAATTTTCTCTTTTGTCCTCCAAGGCCGCACCTTAATTTATTGGTTTTTGTCCTCCAAGGCCGCACCTTAATTTATTGGTAGAACTCATATATACAAAATAATGTGTATAGTAATAGTATATTATAACCATTCAACTCACTCATATATAATGGATGGCACATTAACTAACTATAATTTAACAAATCATTTTATATTTAATTTTTTAAAATTTTCTTTTATCACCGTAACATTACTCATTTTGTTGAGGTTGTCTATTACACCATCATGTTTATGATTGCATTTCAAATTATTGAACAATAAGTTGGATTTGTAACTATAGTAATTACTTCAAAACATAATGAACTACACACAATTTAAATTGCATTCAATTTCTTTTTTCTCTCTCACTTTTTAAATAATTGGACTATAATTGTGAATTGAATTATAACTTATGTAACAAAAAAGCCTTCTTGGGGTTTTGAATTATTTACCTTTCTTCATTTATACTAAAACTAGAAATACGTGTTTATGAATTTTTTTTATTTTTTCAAAAATATTTCTAATATTTATAAGTAATTGTTTGATAACTAAATATAGTATCTGATATGTATAAGAAGTTTATTATCACATTAAAATCGTTTCACATATGGCTTTCAAAATACATTACATGCATATTTTGATGGCTCACGTGCAGAGCAAGTTACGCAGGCCATCAAAATATGCATTATGAGTGTATGTAAGCGGTATGTGGACGGTTTTATGTGATAATAGACTTGTAAATTATTTTACAATGTATACATAAATAGTTCTCCTATATATTGCAATGAATTTACCCGAATTACAATTATAAAATCAATAATACATAAAAAATAGTAGAAATTATAGGTGGACTTAACATACATTTTCACAATTTTTTTTATCAATAATATTTATCCACGCATCTATCAATCAAAAAATCAACCTAATATCATTTTTCTAAAATAAATAATTATATATTAAGAATTTTATATCACTTTATGAGTTTTGAAAAATACAGATTTAATTTCAGGAGGGGATAAAAAGAAAATTAGGTCACTAATTTTAGAAGAATGAAGTCTATAAAAAAAAATAGTTATGGCCGTTGAGCATATAAACCACGATTATGAATTTAGGATCCAAATCCTTTACGTATATAGTAGCCATGCAAAGGTTATAAATAGGCGGAACATCATTTTTTCAACCTTTCTTCTCTCTAGCTTTTTGCCGTTTGAGGAAGTCGGAGATCCGGTGCCCCGCGCTCAAGGGTTTCCACGTTTCACCCCGCCGATCTTCCTCTCTCAGGCATCAATCCCGAGGTAAAAATTCAATTCAATTTCCTCCCAAACCATGGAAAATTATTAATTTTATGTATCAATTTATTAATTATGCTCATCAATTCCTTGTGCAATTTCGGTCGATTTAATATTACAAGAAATTTCTAATTTCCATTCCCACCATTTTTTTTTTCAAATTCCCTCAAACAATGGAAAATCGAACATCAATTCCTTTCCCAATTTTTTTTTGTTGATTTAATATTAGAAGAAATTTCCAATTTTCATTACCATTATCATTATATTGACACCCCCCAATTTGTTTTTTTGGTTCAGGTTCTTTAATTGGGAATGCAATTTGGGAATCGACGGAGCGAAAGAAAATTGAGAATTTTGTATGAGAGGAAATTAAGTTTTTGATTAAAGGGTAAATAAAAAAAAAGAAGAAAAGAAAAATGGGTGTGATTTCAAGGACTATAATTCCTTCATGCGGGGAACTCTGTTTCTTTTTCCCTGCCCTGCGCCCGAGATCACGGCAGCCTATTAGGCGATACAAGAAGTTGCTCAGCGATATCTTTCCAAAGTCTCCGGTTAGATTAATTTCTTTTGCATTGTGAATTTGTGAGATATCAGCTCCTTCCCCCAAAATGAGAGTCTGATTTTTTAAGCATATCTGTCCATATGATGATGTTATTTATGTATGAGGAACTGTAAGTTATATATAATAAATTTGTATTTCTTTCTATCCCATGTATTCACGTACGTAATTATTTACTATTGACATAAATTTTTACTAATGACATAAATTTTTAGCTCTTTATTTATTTGTTTGTTTTCATATTAAATTTTATGATCAAAATTTGTTATTTGAATAAATTTACCTATTGAAATTATGTTTATGTTATGTCCATTTAAAAAGAAAATAAATAAGTTATATAGGAATAGTATCTTGTTTGACATAGATTTTGTGTACGTTATTGCTTACATAATTACGTTATATGTCAACCTCTATTGTTGGTGACAATTTCGGACTTATGTTCTTTTGCTTTATGTTTGTACAAGTGTATGCTCTGATATTGATTAACATATTGAGGGTTTGTTTGAAACTGGAAAAGAGCTAGGGAGAGGAAATAAATTAGAAATGAAAAGTTATAAATTCCCTTGATGAAATAAATTCAATTTATTAACTTCACAAAATTTATTACTATCAAGTATAAAGCTAAAATTAAGGCTAATGAACCATTGACATATCATTTTATATTATTCACATTGTGTTTTATTCTCTTTTTAATTTCATTATCTCTCTCTTTTATCACTCAAGAAGCTTTTAAACAAAGCAATATTAGTTTAATTTCGTGTAATATATATATATATATATATATATATATATATATATATATATATATATATATATATCCATCTTGCTCTAATTGTTTTTAAGCAGAAGAAAATGATAATTTGAATGTTCATATTTAAGACTCTTATGCCCAGTAATGTGGTTCTTTCAGCTAACAAATAATCACAATAATTTGCAGTTTTGAATGGTGATGTGTGCTATGTGCATCACACCATTTTCTAGGTCTTGCTGCAGCTTACAGCATTATTCGTTCAACTAACAAAATGGAAAATCAAATTTAGGTAGTCGTGAAATGCATGAAAGCAAAATCAAAGTAAGTGCCATCAAGGAAGATGGATATGTTTCTTGAAGATATTCATGATTCTAGTTTTGAGGAGAGAGCTTTCGTACATCTGAGCTATGTTACATGGACTTGGAAACTCTCAGTTTGATCCTTAAAAGGACATGACACGAACATAGACCATTTTGGTCATTTTCCCCCTAGGTGCCTTGTTCGGTGTCATGTTGTGTTGACACGGGTTCTTTTGGATTTTAGAAGAGTCCATGTTGAGATATGGGTTTAAAGGATAAGGGTGAACCTCTCCTGAGCTATACTTAGAGTATGTACTTATTCTGTATAGAGCTTTTTCCTTGAGGAATAGTTACTTCCCTAACAGTTTGTACTCCTGGCCAGAATTGACTTATACTGGAAATTGGGCTCTAACACTTTGTAGTTACCTTGAATATAAAATAAATTCTATTGGGTTTTCTAAATCTTTGAAGCAACCAAAACAGTGTCCATGTTGTATTGTAACTGTGTCTGTGCATCCATCTTGATGGTTTTTAACTTCTGCGTTTTTTTAAAGATATTTGTCATCTTCCTTTAGAAGTATACATCTAATTAATTACTCCTACTACTTTAGAAGTATAAATCTAATTAATTACTAGATGTGTTCTCATTGTTTTCTAACTTCATTTCCGTCTTTATTCCATACTAAGCATCTATAGTAATCAATTGGTGTTTGCTTTAGGGTTTTGGTTTCTTTTTGCCGAAACTACTGTATGTTTTTATGTATCTAGAAAATTGTAGTGTAATTGTGTAAAAATTGTTTTGTAAACATCAAAAATGTAGTTTCAGACATCAAAACATTATTTTTCATTTTGTTTTGTTTATGAGTTTTAAAATTTTTGGTTTTCACAGGATGAACAACCTAATGACAGGAGAATCGGCAAACTGTGTGAATATGCTTCAAAAAATCCTCTACGTATTCCCAAGGTAGACCTGCATTCACGTTGGAATTTGAGTTCGCATGAGTGACTCTATTGTGCATTCGTTAGGCAATCGTTCATTATTTATTTATATTGTTTAACTAAGAAGCTTTGATTGGATTGTTTGCTATTATAGTATTATGTATGACTTGCTGGTTAGTAACTGGTTTATACCCTCAACCTTTTACACTACGAACTCTGAATACATGTAAATTCTGAAAAGGGGAAGGTATATGCAAGGAGCCAAATGGCCCACATATCTATTACATGAGTGAGTAGTAAGATGTGAGGTATGAAAAGAAAACCAAGTTCGCTGTGAATTCTAGAGAGAGCACGGATAGTAAGTGGTTGATGTTTCCATCAACCTTTTATATCATGAATTCTAAATCCAGATAACTAAATGCAGTTTTTGTGCTGTATTGCCTAATTTCTTACTAGTTACACGCAAGTATACGCGTTCAATCGTAATATTCAGCAAGTAAGGATATCGTTCCCACGAGGAAATAGATTAATCTTTATCAATTACCAATTTCAATTCAATTAATCTTATTTTAAACTACGAAATATTGGTTGTGATTTTAAAATCTAAATTAACAAAATTAATAGCTAAGATCAAAGTTCACAAGATTAATGCAGATTTAACAGGTTATGATTACAACTTCCCTTGATATTTCATTTAAATCAATTTACTTCCCATTTAATTCAGCTAATTAATACAAATTGTTATCCAAGAATACTTATTAGTACTCACGCACTTCTTCCGAAAGACACGTGAACAAATCCCCCTAAATCCGTTCTTACGAAACAAAATTACAAGTAACACCCTAGTTAATCAACTCACTATATTCCTATATAAATCAAGTTAATTAGGATTTTACGCTCAAATTCTTTCAATGGATACAAAAGACACATAGGTATATTCCTATCTTACATGCTAATCATATTAACCATATTCAGATCATATGAACATATGTTATTATATCCAGATCTCAATCTAAACTCCAGTTTCCAATTTTATATAGATTATCACAGTAATTGATGGTCAAACAATTAATTAATAAGCATAAGATATAATAAACGATTCAATAAAAACCAACTTTCATTCAATGGGAAGGTTTAATTTAAACTACATACCAAGTTCCGTTGCAATCTTAATTATAATTTAGTTCATAATGATAAAAGAAAACATAATCCAAATTAATAATCCAAACTTCCCAGATAATTACAAAGATTAAGAACTAGAGAAAAGTTTCGAAGAACTTGTCAGATTGCTCCTAATTCTCCACTTGATCTTTAGCCTCTAAAATCTCCTTCGTGTTTCCCTTGTTGTTTTCTTTGCAATTCTCTTGATAAAATCTTCGGTACGTCTTTTCTAAAGTCTTCTCCTATTTGTATTGGTCCCAACTCTCTTCCAGATTCATGTTTGGCTTCAAAATTCCAATTCAGTAGCAAAACACCAACAATGCCTGTAGCTTAGCGCATTAGGCGCTAGGAATTACATTGACCAAGCGCTCTAGGCGCTAGGCAAGGACCATGTATTTATAAAAATGTCACTCAGCTGCAATTTTAAAGATTTTTAATCCTTTTCTTCTCCCAAATAACCAATTTGTCCCTCCAGCTTCATCCTACAAGAAATAAACACAAAAAACAATAAAAAGATACTAAAAATACTCAAAGATAACAATAATTAAGCTTAATAATACCAGATTCGTAGGTATAAAACCCATTCATCATGTTGTACTAGATAACAGTTCTTCCTCTCCCGAGGAGAAAATGAGGTATTATTGATGTAGGACAAAAATTGATGAACAAATAATTAATTGAAAGTGTTAAATCAATAAAGAACATTAAAAGAACTAGGGTGATCGGAGAACCACTACTCGCAGGAGGAAGAAAAAGGAATCGGAACTAATAATCAGAATAATTTTAATACTTAAGTGTAAAGACAAACATATTTATAAGAAAATAAACTCTAATAACCCTAAGCCCAATAACAATTGGGCCTCTAAATAAATAACCCAATACTGAAATAAACCAATAAATAAGAAGTCCAACAAACTAAATAAATAGACAACTGATAATTAAATAATTAAATAGCGAATCATCCACGACGACGGTCTCACAGATTTATCCTTATCAACTCTCCCCGGCTGTGAAAACAAAGCCTTTGGCAAAATGAAAGCCTCATACCTCTCCAAAAGGTCTGGATCAAGCTCCTCAGCACTAATTCATGTACAAACATTCGGAGGCCTCTTGCGCCATTTCACAAAAAACTATCGCTAACCACCCTGCCTGGTCAACATAACCCACTCATCAAAAACATCCTTATTAACCTCTGATGTGCGCTGTGTAGGAACAATAAGAGGTGCAGATGGAACAGGTAAAGGAGGAACAAGTATAGGCTCATTAGGGTTAGCAAGTGTAGGCGAAGTGGGTGAAGAAATAGGAGAAGAAGTGGAAGAGGGGGAGGAATCTTCAGAAGGCCCATGATAAGCGATGCCGACTTTGAATTCCTCTTAGTGCTTTGAATTACGATAGATTTTTTCCCCTTATATCTCCATTAGGCTTCAGTCTCTCGCTCTGTCCGATATGGATATAACAGATTGCAGCAACAGGATCCTCCATATAGAAGAAGAGAAGGCACCTTACTATCCCTCCACTTCTCAGTGGTCGAAGGCACAATCTTCATCTCCTTGACTCGAATGCGATAATCTTCAAGAATTGCTTATGGCAAAGGACGATGCCCACGCTTCAGGTCGATCAGAAAGACAAAGTCCTCTTATCGAAAGGTACACAGAACACTAACCAAATAGGCATCTTTCCCGGGAGAACTAAAGCAACCTCTATCTATTATAAGGTCTTCCACATTGAATACAGAATACAAGACCAATAACCATATCAGTTGAAAGATTCAGCTCGTATGCATTAGCGTTAACCTTCTTTCGAATACGAAATGGATCCATCCTCTTAGCATGCACTTTCTTCTATGTGCCAAGAGGTAATCTCTTAGCACAGTGTTGTAGCATTACCCAATCATTCTCATTAAACTCTTGATACCTGTGATGAACATCTGCAGCAGACTTGTAATTTTCATTGCTCAAATGAATTTTCTTTCTTATCTCAACATGTAAATCATGAATGTGATGCGCAAAAGACTCTGCAGACTCACTAGTATGCAGTGGGAAGAGGAGCTAGATCAATAGGTTTCCTAGGCTGATAACCAGTGTAAGCCTGAAATGGACTCACTCCAATCGAACGATTAACTAAGCTATTATATGCAAACTCTGCCATAGCCAAAACCCTATCCCTTGTAGACACATGATCACCCACAAAACAACGTATCAAACTACCTAGACTCCTATTAACAACCTCAGTTTGACCATATTTCTAGATCTGAAAGACACCCAAGTAGATTTAAGAATACTAGATTGTAGCAACTAGTTTAATGTGAGTGATTTCTGAGAAAACAAAATAGTAGAACCCTAAAAAAAATACATAAATGAACCTGAAATTAATCCCAGTTTAATTACTTGAGAGAAATTGCAATTTTAAAGTGTTTCTCAAGAGATCTAAAGGATGCTATGTAGAAAAGAGTTTTCAGCGGAAGTAGTGGAACTGTGGAAATAAAATGAGAAACATGCTTAACAGTATACTCCCTCTGTACAAAAGAAATTGTACTTCTTAGGATGGAGGGAGTATATTTCAAATTCCTTCTATATGGGGAATCTAGAATGATACCTATTTGTAATATAAATATTCTTGAGTGTAAAGCACATAGACTCGTAGAGTTAATTTTTCCAATAAACCATTTTTTATGTTGTTGATTATATATTAATGAAAATTTCTAATTATTTTTTATCCAGATCACAAGTTCACTTGAGCAAAGGTGTTATCGAGAATTGAGAAATGAGAACTTTCGACATGTAAAAGTAGTCATTTGTATCTACCGGAAGTTGTTAATAACTTGTAAGCAGCAAATGTGAGTTCTTTTTCTTTCATCCCCCACTCCTAGTGTCAATTAAATGCATCTTGCGGTTGTTGGTTTGAGGTTTCCAATCCTTACCCCTATTTTTTGTTTAATGTGTTTCTGAGTATTATTAAAAATACTCCCTCCTCTTCATATTGTTTGTCCACCTTTATATTTTATGAAGTCCCAGAATGCTTGTTCATTATCAATTGTTTAAAAGCTTTGTAATATTTGGTTTCCTTTGTTTCCATCATTATAAAAATTAAAGTATGAAAGTAACAAAATGCAAAGGAGTAATCTTGGTTTACACATGACATAAAGAATTAGAGATGTAATGAACTTCTACATCAATTGCGTGTTTTTCAACTTGGTTAGTCAATTTGAGGGGATGTAACTGGGTGTCGGGTTGGGCTGGTTCAACCGCTAGTTTCACAGTTACCTGTTCTGGTTGGGGCCAACTTCGGCTGTGGGCCGGGCTGGGTCAAAACATTAAAGCACATTGACTGGGCACTAAACCAAGCACTTGGCTGTAGGGCAAGGCCTGACTGAACCAGAATATTTAAAAGGGAAAAAAGAAAATACTAACAATTAAATAAGTTAAACCGAATATAAATTATATCTCTAATTGTATAGAAAATAAATAGTTTCCTCCTTAATCCGCGTTTGTGACTATAAGTGAACATATAGACTGAGTTAAAGTAATTTTTTTAATTGCAAGTAATTCTAACACAGCAAAACAAATAGTTAACATTTAAAAAATTATCTAAACAATAAAATAAATGTTCTTTTCAATTTATTTATTTCATTGGTTCGAACAAACTTTCAAAACTGTTGTTCCTACAGTATTGCTCAACTGAGAATGGTATGTTGATGATATTTTGAATTTACCCAATTTTTGCAATGATGTGCATTTTTTAAAGTTTTTTTAATTTAAGTGACTCTTCCTCATAACTAATATCTTATTACAATCGGAAAACATTAATAATATTATACTGTAGAGGTTCGAGCTGCTAGAAATCACACGCCATTCTTCCTAATACACGATAGTGAACACTAACTTCTTTCCAATAGTTTAACAAAAATAAGTTATCACTAGATTCTTTTTTTTACTAAATATTTATGGCTAGATTCTTATTTTTGTTATAATTGCATATTTGTATCTAAATTACTAGTTTCAAGAAAATTTATACTCACTAGCACTTAATTCTTCACGAATACACGATTTTATTTCTTATTGAAAGCATGCGCTAGTAGCAAATTATTTGTTTTTAAGTAGAATGAATAATATAGATACTGTTACCATAAACTTCTTCATTATTTATAATTTGCACTCTAGTATTGTGAACTGGGGTTTTCAGTGGTTGCACTCCTATTGCTGTCTTAGTACATGGCCTATTTCTAGCATACCTGAGAACCATGCTTAATGTTATCAATTCACTTGATTTCCTTATATAACAGTGTCCTAACATTAATTATGCACCGCAGGCCATTATTTGCAGGTAGCTTGCTCAGCATCATTCACATTTTGTTGGATCAAACAAGGCATGATGAAATGTGCATTATTGGATGCCAGGCCCTATTTGACTTTGTGAACAATCAGGTGGGAGTTGTTTTCTTGTCCGTGTTCCTGATACTTGTTCATCGTGTGATATTCTGCATTGAAGATAAATAATTATCAAGCTTGCAAGATTGTTTTTTTACTGGAATATTAAGCTTATGTATTACTATTTGATTGTGTAGAGGGATAGTACTTATATGTTCAACTTTGAAGGCTTGATTCGAAAATTTGTCTTCTAGCTCAAGAGATGGGTGATGATGAAAGGTCAGAGTTTTGCGTTGTGCAGGGCTTCAAACACTTTCATGATGGTAATCTTCCTCATTGTTAAATAATTATGGTGGTCTTGTATGTATTTCTATATTTATGTTCATACTAACTGAAATTATTCTGTGAATGTTCACAGTTTCGATCTTTAAATTATTAGTACAGGTTTTCTTATTTATCTACATTTGATAACTTATGCCGATCTTTAAATTATTAGTACAGATTTTCTTATTTGTCTACATCTGATAACTTACGCCATGCTATGTTTCTTAGTGTCGAGATACAAAGTTCCATTTCCACTGTTCCACATAGGCCAATCTAAGCCT
The DNA here is from genome assembly GCA_020205605.1 of Panax ginseng. NCBI lineage: Eukaryota > Viridiplantae > Streptophyta > Magnoliopsida > Apiales > Araliaceae > Panax > Panax ginseng. The sequence goes on along the minus strand of CM035142.1, from coordinate 73,094,779 downwards.
TATAGTACTACATAATCCTTGGAGACTATTGTACTCACTGCCAATTGATTTTGAGTTGGATGCTTCGACATGGTATTAAAGTAGGAAATTTTATTCATGTGCAACTCTCAATAGCCCACAATCGCCATGTCATCCAATAAGACCAAAATTGTTCACGTGTTTGGCTCTAGATTAAGCCACAAGTGAAAGGATGTTGAGATACGAAGTTTCAAACTTGCTTTTCTTATGTACCAATACTTTAAAACAAGGATATCAAAATATTTTTTCGTTGCTTTACTTATGATTGCACAAATATTAATAGTCTAACTTAGTTTTCGATGTTCAAACATCCCATTGTACCAAATTGTTTATAAAACATTCAATTTATTGATTCAACTAAAAATTTCTATCAAACTTAATTTTATTACTTTTACAGTCTAAGAGAATTTATAACTATGAGCACTCATAAAGCTACACTAGTTTACCGTGTTTTAGCCTATGTATCGTACCAAATGCCCCTATCGATTACATGAACCTAACCGTGTTTCAGGTAACACTGGTTTTTAATTGGAACTCAAACAACATCCTCACACCTTCTTCATGGAATACTAAAAGTTATTTATTCATGAATTTTGTTGGTATAAGGCATCTACATTGAAACGTGATGATTATAAATATAATTGTGTAATGAATGTCCAATGGAAAATCAAAAGTTTTAAAATGGCAATATCTTCTCTTAAAGGGATCATTGATTATTAATTAAAAAAAATCAAAGAAAATGAAAAGAAACAACGAAATTGTGTGGAGTAATTCTTTATATCTTGCTAGAAGACTGTAGAAGATAAGCTAACCAACTAGATGCACTTTTTAATGTCCTACTTTTCCCTTGTATGGGTAACATTACACTTTATAAGATGAATATTTACGTATAATTTTAGTTATATATCCCTAACGAAAAGAGAGTCCAAACCCCTCTCTGTCTCTGTGTCTCCCTCTCTCTCAAACACACAAATTAGTTTATATTGCAAAGAAGGTTGTAGGTTGTTTAATCTTTCTCCACTAAATGTTTGGTGCTTTTAGATAGATCCAATTTTATATATCAAAACAATGGTTGCTAGCTATTGTTCCCCCCACTCTACTCCCATAAAAAAATAAAATAAAAATATCATGGTTTCATCAACTTGGGTAACCAAATGCGAGTGTGGAAACCTGAAGCCCAAGACCTAACGAAATTAGAGCTTGGATACCATGTAAAGTCACCAATTTTTCTAAAAGTTTAATATGTTAGAGAATAGGCATAACAATGTATACCTTAATAACAATAATAATTTTAAGTATGCTTATTGTTTAAATATTACACATAAACCACTTTTACTCATACTTCATTGGTAGTTGTTTAGTTGTTGGCTTTAGGTATTAGGCATATGATCGATTGATTAATGGTTTAGAAGGTTTATATGTTTGGAATTGTTTATTTTCAAAGCTTTAACTTCTTTTCAAAACGGGAATTTTTCAGTGTATCGAAAAGTTTTATGTATGTCGATCTTGTTTGTGTATGCTATAGAAAAGTTGTGTCCTATTCATTTTACTACTTTAGAGTCGAGATGTTTTATTGGAATAATGTTGTGGTTTTAAAAAAAGCCCTAGGTTTCCATATAATATTGTTTATTTCTTAATAAGGGTGCGTGTGTGCTCGGAAGGATTTATTTCTTTGGAGTAGATTCAACAATTTATTGTATCATACTCAGAACACTTTGTTGCTGGTTTATTAGTATCATACTCAGAACACTTTGTTGCTAGTTTATTATTTTCTCCACGTCTCTAATTTAAGAGAGAATTATTATCTTAAATTCAGAAGTAAAAAAAGAGGAAGTTGGGGGAAAGAATGAAACTTAATATTTTTGTTTTGGTTGTTTACATTTGTGTTTTACATTGAAACTGAGATACAAATAGTTTGTAGAAAACGCTAACAATTTAGCTAGTTGTCTTTTGGTATGAACGTTCCAAAACATGGAACTCTTTCATTCTGAAACATCAAATTCAACAAAAGGCTAAAACTTTTATTTCATAAGAATGATTACAACTATGTTTTATGATTTTGCAAATGAGGTATTTCATAAGAATAATTACAACTATGTTTTATGATTTTTCAAATGAGGTAAAGTCGCTAGGCTTTACAAACAAAAGCAAGTATCCAATCTAATGGGAGGCTAAGATCGCCTATCTATAACGCTCCTCCAAAATATCTAGGATATCTACAAGTTTAGTTATCAAATAAATAAACCTAGAACGCTCTATCAGAAACACTAAAATAAAAAAACTCTAAAAAGTATCAACTAGTGTCACCAAGTGAATGCCTTGTGGGCGTCAAATAAGGGCTGACGTAGGATCTTGAAAATGCGTATGTTATGCACTAACCTAGCCAAATTTACCCATATCGTTTATGAAAGTTATCCTAGCGAACTACGTTTCGGATAAACGTATTTCGTACCAACTAAACGATACCCGTACCATACTCCGTGCCATTTAATGTGATGTTTTCCGTTCCCATTTACGTTCCACTTGCTGTATCAAAATGTGATCCAAGTTACATTGGTTTGCACGATACGTCATTGCTTCTATATTGTTCTCAATGTTTAAATAGTATAAGTAATCTTATTGTTTCCAGCATGTTGACTGCTTTGATTTTGTTTTAAAATTTAGGATATTCCATAAGTTTGCAGCATTACTTCCATATAGACTTCTGATCTATTGGTTTAGGAAATTTTTATTCTAATATAATGATTCTCTCTCTTGTTCATTCTTCTTTATGAGCATTTTCTGAATATAGTGACCTGAATTTTTTATCCTTCGGTAATAAATTTTAGTATGTCAATGTGCAGATTTGGTTCATGGGTGAATTCTCGCATATGTCAGCTGAATTTGATAATGTAAGTCATTTAATTGTTACTGCACTTGTGTATCGAGTACAACTGTTTGCATATTTAATATTAGCTTTTATGTTTTTTTCTTTTTGATTGAAAGAAATTCAGTAAAACCACTAGATTTTTTCAGTGAAAAGTAATCTACAGAAAAGTTCAGTTAAAGAAACTATTGAATGAATTATTTCCAGTCAGACATAAATCTAATAGATTGCTGCAGAGGACATAAGTGGCGTAGTGGTTGTTATAGTTAAAGTAAAATGTTTAGTGATTGGATCTCTGTACCTACCATTTGACCTTTCGCTAGAACTGCCTTGCATATCCATAGTTTCATACCATTATCATTTGATCAGTATTTTGTAACTACTTTCTATATTTGTTAAAAAACAGGTTGTTTCGGTCGTCCTGGAAAACTGTGAAGATTCTCAAGAGAACTCAGATAACCTTAATGACGATAATCAAGATACACAGAAGCATGTTTCTCAATCAGCAGTTGTCATGACAAGGGCTACGTCTTGGAGGAATATCGTGAACGAGCGAGGCGATGTTACTGTGACTGCGTAAGTTTTCTTGCCAAAGTATTATATGCCTGCACATGTACTTTCATTTGTGTTATAGATCCTGTATATCTGATACTTTATTCTGAAAACAGAGAAGATGCCAAGAATCCTAAATTTTGGTCGAGGGTTTGCCTTCATAACATGGCAAAGTTAGCCAAGGAGGCCACAACCGTACGACGTGTTTTAGAATCCTTGTTCCGGTATTTCGATAATTACAACCTCTGGAATCCTGAACATGGACTTGCCCTTTCTGTATTGGTTGACATGCAGTTAATAATGGAGAATTCTGGTATCTAACTTCTTTTTATCTTCATGTTATACCCCTCAGAGTTATTGATTTCCAAAGTTCTTTAATTTTGTCCTTATTTCTTTTTGCTATGTTGATTCCTCTTCTAAGCACCCTATGTTACTCGATCTACAGGCCAGAACACTCACTTCTTGTTGTCTACCTTAATTAAGCACCTTGATCACAAGAATGTCCTTAAAAACCCCAATATGCAAGTAGATATTGTGATTGTTGCCACCTCTCTAGCTCAGACAACGAAGATTCAACCATCTGTGACAATAGTTGGTGCATTTAGTGATATGATGAGACACCTCCGAAAAAGCATACATTGCTCGCTAGATGACTCAAACCTAGGGGAAGAAGTCATACAATGGAACAGGAGATTTCAAGAAGCTGTTCATGAGTGCCTTGTACAGATGTCACAAAAGGTGAACTTACGATGGATCTTTTTTCACCCCCAATTTTTATTTAAGCCAGTATGTTATTACCCACTCTATGCATGAATTTCTATATCTTACGGTGAAAGTTCATCATAAGTCAACTTTCCCATAATGAGCATGTTCCAACATTCTCCACTTAACAAGTACAAAAACAAATCAATAAACGCACAATTATATATCATAATCATAAACATAACACCCTATACATCTTTTATGTATGATGTATTATTATTAGTTTACGGGTTTTATGGCAAAGTGAAGAGTCTGTGTAACATTGCCCCTCATACTCTCGTAAGTGAATAAAAAATAAAGAGAAAAACGAGAAATGCTAAAATCAAATGCTTATTGGAGACAGGTTGGAGATGCTGGACCTATTCTCGATGTTATGGCTGTGATGTTGGAAAGCATCTCAAATATTACAGTTATGGCAAGAAACACTATTGCTGCTGTTTATCAGACTGCCCAAATTGTTGCTTCCCTACCAAATGCATCAGATGAGAAGAAAGCAAAGGTAACTCTTTCATTTTGTCTTTAATCATGTTATCTTGAAAATTTTCAACCTTTGATCTTTGTTTTCTTATGTTGTTCTGTAGGCTTTTCCAGAGGCCTTGTTCCATCAGTTACTTTTGGCTATGGTCTCTTCAGATTATGAAACTAGAATTGGCGCACATCGTGTATTTTCGGTTGTACTTGTGCCCTCATCTGTTTGTCCCCGTTCTTCACCTAACAATCGATACGCAAGAAAGGCTGCTAATATCCAAAGGACATTATCAAAAACTGTTTCCGTCTTTTCTTCTTCAGCTGCACTCTTTCAGAAGTTAGGAAAGGAACAAAGTTCCTTGCCAGAAAATTCGGAAAGAAAAGATAATATGGAGGATGGTGAGGATGCAAGGAATAACCCGTCCATATTGAAACTATTGACTTCATCTTACAGTCGAGCTTATAGCATGAAAAAGCCATCATTACCAGTGATAACGGAAGACAGAAACACAAATACTTTGGACAAGGAATCGGTATGCATTAAACTTTCCACCGATTAAAGTAACCTTATGGTTCGGATTAAATGCATGGAAAATTGGCCCAACTACTATTTTGCATGACCATATTGTTTTAATAGCAGGAGGCAGTTTCTCTTAGGTTGAGTTCCCGACAGATCAGCCTCCTACTCTCTTCACTTTGGGTTCAAGCCATCTCTCCTTTAAATAAACCTGAAAACTATGAAGCAATTGCGCATACCTTTAGCTTGGTGCTATTATTTTCAACAACCAAGGTAATACTTATACTCTAGATAGATTATTCCTATGTTGAATGCAATTCGTTTTAGTTTTTACAGTTCTTTTTACCTCTTTGGTTACAAATCAATTAGTCAATAGTTAATTTGAAAGTAATGATCCTTTCACTTTAACTTAAGAGTGATAAGCAACAGATTTGGCAGATGAGTGTTTAAATTGGATTTTGCCATCTCAAAGGCACAAGGCTTCATTATTTTGGTACAAATCTTCTAGCCTTTGTAGCGAAGGGTATTCTTGAACCGCTCGAAGTTGAAGTGAAGGGTAGTCTTTAACTACTTATCTATCTCGGTTCAACCCAATGTTATCTGAAATGTGGTACATTCCAGTACTGATATGGGTACGTGGTACGCTACATAGCTAAAACGTGATATGCTAGGGTATCTTTGTATAAGTTCTTATAGTTCGGAATTCTCCTAGAATCTAAATGTAGTAAGCCGAAGTTTTATAGAAGATTTTTAGTTAAATCAACAAGTTGATTGTTTTATAAATATTTTAGTACAAATGTAATGTTTGAACATGCAATACTAAGTTATACTATTGATATTTGTGCAATTATAGTGAAACAAAAAAAAATTCATTTCAGGATCATCTTTTCTTCTGACAAATTGTCAGCACCAAGAATGTGCTTCCTAATACTTCGTCTCACTGCCAATAAAAAAAAGAGTTTAATTTTTTATATATTTTTTTAGTCCAAAGCTATCAGATTTTGAAGAGCATGGTATGACCACTTTTCTTATTGTGTTCAATCAATTAGCATGGTATGACCACTTTTCTTATTGTGTTCAATCAAATAGAAAAATTAGGAATACTTTATCGCCAATGTAGTGCACGATTTCTCAGCTGAGATACAATTTTCTGTAAAGTAATACATAAATACTAGGATCATATGAGGGAATTTCTATTTCGTAAAAGAAAGATAAACTGCAAGAGACAAAGTATATTTTTTTTTCATATATGGTGTTGGTATTTGGTAAGTTGTGGATAACGAGAAGTGATATTTCCTATTATCCTTTACGCACTCAAAATAAAAAGAAAAAGCTATAGACATTAACAACCATGACAAAAGAAGATACTGCCTCATAAATTTTCTAGTTATCCTAATACTCTATTTACAATTGGTTTATCTATCTTTCCTTATATTTCCCTTCCCTTATGGATGTTAGTTTTCCGGTTTCCTTCTACTTCAGCTTAGCAGATTATTACATAGCGACATGCTTCTCTATTATCACTTTGCAGAATCAATATAATTTCCTTTTGATTTCTGACTCTTGTTTATGTTTTATGTTATCATGTAGAACTCCAGTAATGATACTCTTATCCGAAGTTTTCAGCTTGCATTCTCCTTGCGAAGCATTTCCTTAGGGGAACGAGGTATGTCTGAGGCTGGATTTGAACGTTGTGATAGTTTTGGACATACAACAATGGTTTCTCATTCTTTGGTAACAAAATGATAAATGGATTGTTATTCACCTTGTACTGAATAAAACAGGGTGACCTTTCATGAAAGTTCAGGTGAGAGAAAGTGATGAAAATATTTTTGATTTTCTTAGTCTTTAAGTCTAGAAGTGAAAAGAAATCACGATTGCAATGTGAACAATGGAAGTAAGAAAGAGTAGGAGCTAAAGCTTTCTATGACTACCGTAAAGTTGTTTTTGAATCTTTCAACATCACTCTAAACTAGAGATGGTTACTACTGATCAACGGAATCAAGTGACTTGTTATGTTTGAACTAGATTTATTTTTTCAAAGATATGTAATCTTTAAAAGAATTGTTTTTCAGCCTTCTAAAATTTAGCAAATAAGCGGTTGCTTTACCTTGCCCTCCCCCTAAATATGTAATTCCATGATAATTATTTTTTCTTATTAATTTGTGTTTCATGCCTCCCAACTAGTTTGGGATAGACGGTTGAGATTTATTTGAGTTTCATTTATGCCAAGATGTTTTTCTATTTGTAGTGTGGTAGATGTAATGGATAAATGGTACTTTTTAAGAAAGTTTTGGATACAATCACTTTATTTTATTTTTCTCGTTCTTTGCAGTGCCGTTGCAGCCGTCGCGACGTAGATCGCTCTTTAACTTGGCAACAGCTATGATAATATTTTTGTCAAAAGCCTACAATATAATACCTCTTATTCCTTTCGCTAAATCAGCATCGATAAATGACACATGGGTGCCATGTAACGCGTTAGTTTATTTTATTTTTTATTTATTGTTTTCTCATTGGTATTATATATACCTTAAAGGGTTTAGCCTTGTTTATTTATAACCTCTATATTTGATGTGTTTCATCAGGTTGATCCTTTCCTGCAATTGGTAGATGACCGCAAGTTGCAGGCTGTTAAAAATGAATTTGGTCGTGCTGGAAAAGTTTATGGATCAAAAGAAGACGATGAAGATGCCTTGAAGTCACTTTCAGCTATAAAAACAACCGGGGAACAATCTAGAGAATCCTTTGCTACAACGATAGTGAAGAATTTGGGGAAGTCATCAGATGTAAAATCTAACTATTCATGCTTTAAAACATTGTATTTTGTGTGATTAGTACTACAATATTGAATTGTAAGAGGTTTTTGCAGCCAGAGGCTTCAGTTATAAAGGAGCAGTTGCTTAAAGATTTTCTTCCTGATGATGTATGTCCATTGGGAGCTCACTTATTTACGGATTCACCTGGGCAAATCTATCAGTGTGATTTGAAAGACAATAAAGCTCCTGACGTGGTAGTTTCCCTGCACAGATTGTACATATTTTTTCTTCCTTTATAAAAGCGATCTGGGTGTACTAAAACTTGTCAATCTGCGAGTTGAAAGCGACCATTTTTACAATAGACGATGAATTCCTTCCTGGTTCAAATGAAAATAAAACAGATTCTGCTGTTTGGTCAAATCTGGAGTATCCAAGTCTCCTGAGTGTCAATCAATTCCTAGATTCGGTACTTTTAAAACCTTTTGAGTCTTAATACTATTAAATGTGTCTCTTACTCCCAAGGAAAATTTTGGGGAAAATATTGCAACTACGATCTTAATCGTAGAAGAAGAGGTCAATTTTGATCTGATTCTTCTTCTGGCTCTGGTTCTTTTATCAGCTAAGATTGAAATGCATTCAAGCATGTTACAATAATAAAACAACAAATTTTTATGCTAAGTCCAGAATACATTATTCCAGATCTGGTAATTCATTGTAAGAGGGACTAAACCTATCTATTGCACTAAATTTTCATAATTATTTGATAGTATAACAATTTTCATAATGTGTCTCTTGCTCAAATAAAATATACCAATTGTTGTAAAAACGATTTTCATGAGGGTTAAATTTCTTGCAGGTTTTAGAGACTACACATGAAGTTGGAAGGTTCTCAGTTTCGGCACCATCTGATATGCCTTACAAGGAAATGGCTACCCATTGTGAGTCCCTTCAAAAGGGAAAGCAGCAGAAAATGTTCAGCTTTTCGCCTTCCCAATGTAATCAAGATTTTTTTGTCAGGCTTTTCTTCCCATGATTACTGACCAGCACCAACTACTATTTATCTTTTCCCCTTGTGGAGCAGGAGTTTTTTCGGGTACTTCATTTAACTTAGTATACCTCATTGCATTGTGGTCTCAAACTAACCATCAACATAGTATCTTTTAAAATCAAGACAACAATTTAAAGAAAATTTAACAAGTATATTACATACATGCGATAATCTCAAGTTACAAGTAATTATATGAAAAGTTGAAGTAATCTCATTAAGTTGATGGAAGAAATATCATGGAGGGAAAAGTAGGGGAATATATATATATATATATATATATATATATATATATATATATATATATATAGAGAGAGAGAGAGAGAGAGAGAGATTGACTAGCGAGTACAACAAGAGATATCCGTAGTTAAGGTCCTTGGAATCATGAACTGTAATATTTTGAAATGATATTTGACGTCTGAAACTTATGCTATGTTTGGTTTGGAGGAATGGAATTATGAAGGAATGGAATAGAGAAGGGAATAAAATGGAGAAAGAAATGATTCATTTAATTCCTGATTGGAATGAGCCATTACATTATACATACCCTCCCCTAAGAAATAAAATTCACAAATTTGGCAAGATGAGAATGGTTTATTCCATTACAATAGAGCAACCGAACACACTTCTTTTCATACCGTAGAAATGAGTCATTCTATTCCCACCTAATTCCTACAATCTAAAGGTAGCATTAAAGAAAGATTTGACATTATTACTTGAGCCTTGTTGAAATTTGGATTCTTCATACACTAGAATTATGCAGTAATAGGCACAATACATACTTCAAAAGTATAATGCATAATGTCCTGATCATGTAACTGTTCTGGTTGCAGGTTGGCAATCCATTTGTTGACGAGAACTTTAATGATCTTTCTCACCATCGAACCGGTTCTGCTCCAATGCCCTGTGCAACTGAGTACCAGCATTTCCCCGACTCCTTTAGATTACCGGCTTCAAGCCCATATGATAACTTTTTAAAGGCTGCCGGGAGCTGATTTTCTTTTGCTGGAGATGACTAGCACTTTCAATGATAAAGGCTGCCGAGAGCTGATTTTACATCCGCACCAATGATAAAGGAAAAGGAAAGAGGAAAGATCTTGAGTTCCATTTTCTGACAAAGGCTTACAGCAATTCCTAGCTGTAGACTTCAGAATTAGTTGAATTGCTTATCAAGCCGTTGCATTTTTTCACCAGTTCATTCGGGTTTTTTTGTAGTGAGGGACGGGTTCTTTCTTAGTCAGGTAGGGGGCGACATCTTCATTTTTGAATCATCCTTTTCGATCATTGTGATTGAGAGGACTTGCTAGAAGGTGTATATTGGTGATGTTCTCCATGTAAGGGTTTAGGTAGATGTAATTGTAAATCTTGTATGTTATGTACCAACAAGCCACTAATGAGTTTTTCGATGGTTTTTTTTTGAATTCTATGTTTATGTAACTTGGACACGTGCTTTGTAGCTTAGTTAGATTATGGGAAGATCCAGATCCTCCGGCTACACCTATGACAAATTTTGATCTCAAGACAGTTTAGATTGGGCAGTCCATTTGGACATGAGTATAACATTGAGTTGTATTTGGATATAGTTGTATAACAAAACTCGTTTGAAATGCAACTCTTTGCTAAAAAAATACAAATCATTTTTATATACCGTCTGAATGAATTGTCTATTTTGAACTGCTTGTAATCAGGATCTACCTGCAACAAGCTATGAAACAACCAAAATTCACTACATGATGTGGAGATGAGGGAAACATACACAAAAGAAACAAAAGAAAGGTAAAAAGTCACACTAATGAACAAGGACTAGAAGATGATTAAATGAGTAATTGTAAAGATTGGAGAGGAAGAAAAGATATGAAATGTGTTTTGCAGTTGCACAATGGGGACAAAGCACAAAAAGTCACATTGGGGGATTTGATCTTTTGTAGTGTTTAGTGAGTATATATGATTTTGATCAGAAGATATGAAATTTAAAATTTCTTATTGGGTATAGAAAATATAAAAAGGTTAAAAAGTTAAACAGCAATCCTGTATTTTGTAAATATATAATTGTATAAAATATAAACAAGTACAACAATATATGCACAAAATACAATCTGTAAAGTAAAATTGTTGAACTCCTCCATCCCAAAAACCATGAAGTTGTTTTTCATTTCTATTTATAAATTGGTGGCACAAAATAACCAATTTTGAAGTTTAATATGTCGTTGTTTGATATCAAAAAGTTAAATTATACCTCTAATTTCAGAACGAAAATAATAGTTTGTAGTGAACTTTAATTGAATAATTATACATATTTATTGTTCCCCAAAATTCTAAATATGTGACGCCCCCAAAATAGGTCCATACAACCCATTTTGAGTCGTCAAAATACATGGTACAGAATTCAAATACAAACTTCCATATTTACAACTATTAAATTGTCATTCAAAATACGACCACACATACTGTGAGTTTGAATATAAATTTTTGCACCATACATAATACGATAATATTTAAACTCAAATTAAGTCATCATTACATTTATTATCACTGTGACGCCCCCAGAATAGGTATACATCACCTATTCTGAGTCACCAAATACATGGTACAGAATTCAAATACAACTTAATTATACAACTGTCGTGTAAAGGACGACAAAACATAAACTGGGAGTTTCAACACGAATATTGTCTTCTAGACAATATCCAAACTCAAATTCAATATTATTACAATTATTATCACACTATTTTACAGAATAGTGAGGACTACTAATGCACCATCCCGGACCATCACTCCGTTCCCAGACTAGTCCCGGCTATGTTCTCATTTCTTGAAGAGAACAATGAAAGCAAATGGTGAGCTCAACTAGCCCAGTAAAAAATATTATGACCAAGATAATGCAGAATAAATTATCGTTAGCCTTCAACAGTGTTAAACTGATAAAATACAATAGACATCAAGTTTAACTGCAGCGGAACAAGCAATCCATTAGAAGAGTCAAGTAGAGCATGATATCTACTATCTTCTATGATTTAAAAAGTTTATCATCAATTTTATCACGTGAGACAAATTTTAATAAATAATCCACGTCATCGAATCATCCCCGCATTCACGACCAAGAATATTCATTAGTATCACAACCATTTAATTATCCAGGCAATTACTGAAGCCAATGATATTCTTGTTTTCATCAATGGTCATGATCATGTCAATGACTATCCCTCAATGCTACTACGGGCCAATGAGGACTTTTACCACATCATTTGTAACATTACGGTCATGATTATACCGAATAATCCCTGGTCATAATCATACTAATCAACAGTCCATCTATGCACTACGGGCCAAATATGACTTTCATAACACTATAAACATGAGGATGATGATGATATAAGAATTCAATTAAATAAAGGCAAATGATAAATTTTTAAAGATTTATAATTTAATTTATCCAGAATTCAACAATGTCCAAATTGTCAACATGATACTGCTTTGTGGAGTAAAATTCAAGAATAATATTGTATCAAAAATGATTTGGACCGAAAAGAAATCAATTTTTGTAATGAATAGTACCCCGGATGAATAGTAACCGAGTGAATAGTACCTCATGAATAGTACTTCAGGAATAGTATCCCGTAAATAGTACTCCAGCATGAAAAAGTTAAAACTTATCAAGAATGCTCAAAATAAAGATACTGGATGAAGCGCAAATATTAAGGATATTCTACTAATTTCATGGAGTATAGAAGCCAAAACTTAACAAAATGAGTATAGAATTCGAAATTTGAAATGAAATAATATTACTTACGTACTACAAAGTATGGAAGAAAATATTATTTCTTACGAGTATTGAACAAAAGTAATATCCCTTACCTTAAAAAGGAGAGTATTCCAACTGGTATAGCTGGGATATTCTTGAAGAAAACTTGAACTGTTTTCTACGCTCAAAGCTTCCTAAAACTTGGAAGAAATACGCTCAATATTATAGAAGAAGAATTCTCTGATTCTGGTGTGATTTTTAATTCTAAACTAAGCATCCTATTTATAAAAGAATGGAAATGATACTATTTGGAAATAATCACGGACTGCACAGTAACTTTTTAAACAAAAATTCACGGGCGCAACTTTCTGATTCACAAGATTTACTGTGCACTGCATAGTAAAATACTATGCAAATAAAATATAATATATTCTACTTATAATCAAATAAAACAAAACTTATATATATATATATATATATATATATATATATATATATATATATATATATATATATATATACATTTAGGGGAAGGAAGGAGAAAGGGGAAGAGAGAAGAACAAGTGCACATACAAAACACAATTAAATTACTAAATAAAAACAATTTTATTGATTAATTCAAACTATTTACAAGATAGATAACTAAAATGGACTTACAAGATTACTGAAATAAGAACATTAGATGAAGGGGGTTAAGTAGGCTAAAGCAATGGTAGAGGTTAAAGATTCGTCGAGAGAAGGATCTCCGAGTCTTTCTAAGTCCGCTTAAACTAAATGAATGATTTCCTTTTATAGAACAAGGAAACGAATCGTTACAAGATTACTATTACAATAACTGAGGTAAAGTAAAAGTAAGAAACATTTTACTAAAGTAAAAGTACAAGTAAAAACATTTTACTAAAGTAAAAGGAAAAAGAATCTGCTTTCGGTGGAAAAGCAGACGTCTTCTTTTGACTAATGCGGTCGTGGGACCGGATGCTTGATCGAAAAGTCGCTTTGATGAAAAAGCGTAAGATGTCATGATAAATTTGCTCGAAAGAAAGTTGTTCGAGGTCGCCGGAGCAAGGACCGAGGTCACGAGCAGCAAAGTGGATATGACTAAAAGGTCGCTGAGTAGTCTTTGGTAATCGGAAATAGAGAATCACATCTTCACTTTGATTGATTAGAGATGGGCTCAAGAAAATGGATCTTGAGCATCCCGAAGAGCAATTGTGCCATAGGGGTCACAATTGCCTTCATATTCAGAATCATGACTAGAATTATCTCCTCTGGACTGAGAAGAAGCTTTATCTGACTCTTCACGTAACTGATCAAGTCTTAAATGAATAGCGTCAGCAAGACGCCTTAACTCGGAATTAGAATAATCAGAAACATCTCATGATCAAGGTGATGATAAATCGATTTTGCTAATTCAAATTGCTTTTGATTTTCGAGGATGGAGGATCTGGCAGAGGCCGTAGTAATCTATATTGACGTTAACCTGAGGAGGTATATGAGAGGAGAAGGCGGGAATTCTTTTTGAACTTGGCCTACTATTTCATTAACTCCAAATTTATCCCACCATTTAATTGAAAAACGACGAGAGACACGAGAAATAGGAGAAAGAAAAGTCCGAGCCAGTCCGATTCCTATGGACGACGGAGACCAAAAACAAATGACTTCTTGAGTGGTCAGAATTATATATTAATCCAAGGATTTTATATTTACTACAAAATATAAGGAAGACCGGAATTTCCTCATATTTGGAATGATAGTTCTTGTGATGACAAAATGCTCTAATTGGGCAAGGAGAGGTTTAGGGAAAATGTCATGACTCAAACCGCACCTTGTCCACCAAAGAATGAACCATTTGGGGAATTGACTTTTAAATTTGTGGTCGAACCGAAAGAACCACAGTGACTATGATCATCATTTTGATGAAGCATGATTTTATGCCGAGCTTCAATATAATCATAATAGCAAAAGGAACTAGATTGATTAGAAAGAGATCTGAGATCTGATGGATGACTACTCCAATCTGATGAATTAAGGACTTGTTTAATATACAATGAATGATAAAGGAGTTTTGATTTATCATCATTGGCATAGATTGGTTTTATGAAAACTGACTCTGTTTCAATAAGGATATCTCTATAATAAACAAGTGACTTATATGGAGCTAAAGGAGTAAAATGCCATCCCGAAGGAAAATACTGGGCTGCTAACTGAATAGGGTCATTTTTAGGTTTCATATTTAACTCAACATGAAATAAGTGATGATCATAAACTTTCAAGATAATCGTATTAATTGGATGACTAGGTTTTAATTTAAGTAATTTGGAGCTTGACTAGCAAAAATATCAAATGGCTTTGGTTGACTAAGAAGAATCGAGGAGTAGGGCTTGGGGACCGTATCAAGCACGGAATTTATTATGCGTCTGGGTGACTGGGTGAGGAACAACAGTTCCTTTGGTTGATTAATCTGGACCAAAGAGCGGCCATGACTACGAGAAGATGAACCTCCTCGAACACTCATTTTTGTTGTGATTGTATTCGTGTTAATAAATTCACGAGTGAGAAAATCTGGACCTTAGTTATTCACGCCTTTAATATATTCAATATCAAAATCAAAAATACTTAAAATTGCCCGCCATCTAGCTTAATGAATGCTTAGAGGCTTACGTTTTCAACGCCTTTTTTCAAGAATAAATTTTCTTTGACTTACAATCTATTCTAACTAAGAATTTCGATTTAATAAATCTCTCTGGAATTTTTAATACATAAAACTAGAGATAAAATCTCCTTTTTAATAGCATCGTATTTTAATTGTGTAGAATTCCATGCGCTTGAATGGAAA
Organism: Panax ginseng; assembly: GCA_020205605.1. NCBI lineage: Eukaryota > Viridiplantae > Streptophyta > Magnoliopsida > Apiales > Araliaceae > Panax > Panax ginseng. Next base: position 73,079,214 of record CM035142.1, on the reverse strand, counting down.
CGAACAATTTGTTCATTAGAAATAGAGTCAATTTACATTTGAGTATGCCTCCGAATCCAATGCAGAGGCGTCGGTTTCAACTATTTTGAATCTGTGAATCATTAGAGATGCCAAGGCGAGGCAAAACCTTAACATATTTTTTAACTCATTCGGACTTACGGCGTAGTATGAATGTCACCCAAGGAGGAGGATTACTTTGTGTTATGAAAAGAGAGGCTTACAAATCTTCCCGAGGTCCTTGTAAAACCGGCCAATATAATTGAGCGAGCCAAGAAACCTCTCAGGTGATTCTCATTGTAATCTTATCTCGGGCCGGTCGCCGAATTGAATAGCTCATCAATTGGCCGCGTGAGTCCATGATAGAGGATTAAACCGAGAAATCGACTTTAGTCAAAAGCAGACTACACTTGGAAGGAGAAAGGACAAGACCATTGGTTTTAACTGTTTTGAAGAATGAATTCAAATGTTTAATATGTTCTTCAATAGTCTTGGAGAATACAAGGATGTCATCGATGTAAACAATGATAAAATGATCAAGGGATTCAAAATATTATTAAGAATATTCGAAATTCACTTTGGGTGCATTCTTAAGTCCAAATGATCGAACATTCCATTCAGTAGTGTCCGAACGGAGTGGTAAATGCGATTTTGTACCTATCATCCGGGTGAATGGCAACTTGCCGTAAAGCGACTTGAGGTCAAATTTACTAAAGATTGTGGAGACGCTTAACCTACCAAGGAGATCATCCTTGTTGGGCAAAGGTACCTAATCCACTCTAAAACTTTGTTTAATGGTTTATAATTAATGACTAGGCGAGGACACCTCGTTCTTTCTCGACTTCATTATTAACATAGTATATCGGACAAGACCATGGTGACTTACTATGTCTAATTAGCCCTTTCTTGAGGAGATCATTGATTTCAATTTTACATAACTCCATTTGTTCATGACTCATTTGAATAGGCCTAGCCTTAGTAGGAATTAAATGCTCTTTAAATTCTTTAGCATAGGGTAATCTAACTGTGTGCTTCTTCCTATGCCAAAAAGCATTGGGAGAATCAGAACATAAGTTATTTATTAAATAATCTTTTAATTCTTTTATTTTTTCTTGAACCCTGTTACTCTTAAGTTGGTCATCAACTTGTTGGTACTTAATTTCTTCTTTAAGAAAATTTAGGTGAGTAACTTTACAATTTAACAGATTTAATGATTTAGAAATTGATTCTTCTTGAATAAATTTTAAATCTCTTTCTTTTGGTTTAATTAAGAATTTAAATATAATTTTCTTTCCTAAATGTTCACAACTTAAACCTTTATTACTAGTGGTAAATGGATAAAGCAAATATATGAATGGTAAACCTAAAATAATTTTGTCAAGAAGATTATGAACTAATTTAACGAGGTCTTGAAACACATGTTTGTCGACAGATATGTACTTTAGGTAATTTTACTTTATTTCCATTTGACTACCAATTATTTAATTTAAATTTTCACTAGTTTTCTTATAATATCTAGTGGGATAATACCTTCTTGAATACAATTCAAGTCTGCACCAAAGATCTACTAGAGCGTGGAGTTCAGATTGAAAAGGTTTTATCAATGACTAGATTAATGGAAATATACCATTTTGAATAGTAATATCTTTAATTCTTTTAAGAGAGACCTTGAATAAAGAGATCGTAATCTTTGGCAATAGATGACTACGGATCCTCGTGACATTCATCACTGTAAGAAGAATCATTAATTTGAAGATCCGATTTTTATTATCAATCTCTTTTCTTAAACTAGAAATCTCAATCTTTAAATTAGAAATCTCCTTTTTAAGTTTATTAACCTCTTGATTTAATTCAGGAAGTGTAATTTCTTTAACCGGAGATTTGAATCTTTCAAGAGTCTTATTTAAACTGAATATGGGTTTTTCTTTGGCTCTAAGAACCTTGTCAGTGACCTTTTTATCTTTAGTTAATAAATCTTTTAATTGTTTTAGATATTGAGTTTTTAATTAGGATCATTATTTTACTTGATTAGATCAACTAATAAGGAGCTTTCTTCTTCATCTTTTGTAATTACACTAACTCTTTTACAACAGTTTTTATTACAATCTTCTGTACATATAGTGACTTCATTTTCACTATCAGAATTTACGTTGGATGAGTTGTTACTAGAAGATTCTGGAACATCAGAAGCTTCTTCATCATTATCGCTACTACTCTTATTATCAATTCTCATTAATTCTAATAATTGTTCGTATCTTCAGATTGAAATATTTAATCGAGCTAATTTTTGTTTAACTCGCATTCACTTTTGTAATGACCTTTCCGTCCACAATTGTGATGTATAATTTTACTTTTATCAAATGTTTTTGATTTTTTATAAGATTTTTTCTTTGATGACTTAGGTTTATTATAATAATTATCTTGATTATTATTCTTATTTTTGTTGTGAGTATATCTCTTCTTACGGCGTTTATGATTTTTGTGTGACTCAATATGTTTATCTTTATGCTCGTGCTTTCTTCTCGAGGGAGCTACCCCATGATAAACCATACTTGTTCACAAAATGTTCCTAACTCAGATTTAGCTTTATTTTTGTCTTTTCTAGCTTGTTTAGCTAATTTAAAATCAATGCACATTTTTAATCCAATTTTTGGATATGACTAATAATATCTCCATAAGTTAAATTATCATAATCAATATATCCTAGGTTTTTGCTTAATTCTTCCCTAACTTTGTGAGCAAATAAAGACGGCAAACCATTAAATTTAATTTTTCTTTCCAAAATGGTTTATTACCGTCATTTCTCATCATAACTCTAGAGGTAAATACATCTTTGTACCATCTAAAATCACTTAGAGTGGGACAAGTAAGATTACTTAGCGATCATGAATTCTTTTCTCGTAATATTGCTGGGGGTTCCAACAAAATGTTTAATTATGGTGAATATTAAAGTGTTAACTCCATCCGGAAGACCAATACCAAAGATCTTCATCAAAGATGGGATTGCCTTCTTTATCTCTTTGAATAGCATGAATTATGGATATTCTAATGTCTTCTTCGTGAGATGTTTTTCCCACCAAGACCTAAGAATGCCGTTGAATCCACTAGCTAATAATTCAACAATGTCCGGTTGAGACAAAGTGTTGAATTTAGTGATGTAAATCGTTAGCTACCATAGACATATGATTAAGTTTATTAAGAATTTCTTGTTCACTAAATCCATCTATATTCCATTCATAAATTTTATTAGAGGATACCTAAAAGCTGTTTATCTAGATTTCTCTCTTCAATTGTAAATCCAGGAGGAGTTGGTCAGAATACCAATTTCGGTGATACTTGTGTTATTAATGAGTTAATTTATTTAATTGGTCATTAAGGTTTGAAATAGAAGAGTGGTGGGAAGAACTTTCATTATTATCATCAGACTTCTCTACCGATCAATAACAAAGAATAGTTCCACTTGGACCTAAGTTCGCATTTTGAGTTTTTAAATAATTTTTCAATGGATTGGACCAATTAAAGTCATCTTTATTAGGTAAACTTAAATTATATCATTTTTTCTCGTAAATTTAGTAAAGGTTGTTCTATCTTTGAATCGGGTTTTTGATAATACCTTCTTCAAATTTTTCTTCAATTCTATCTAGTGTTTTCCTACTAGATTTGCTAGATATTGATTGCTAAAGTTTAATTGTTCAATTATTTTTTTGTCGTTATTAGTTCCGGGTATTTTGAAGGACTAGCAATAATGAAGTGTTTTTAATCGGAATTAGAAGCTGTTTCTAATGGGGGATGATAGGTCGATACTTTGGATCATCTTTCTTTAATCCATTGAGTTTTACTAATAACATTGCATTTACCTTGATCATTATATATACCGGTCATAAAAAGTGATGTTAATTTCTTCATTTTTGATAAATCTTTTCCATCTATTTACTATCTTATCTCTTTCCTTTTCGGTTGGATGGACGGATCTAAATAGATGTCTTTTTTTTTCTTTATTAGATTTTGAATTAAAATCTTTAACTAAGTTATCCCAATTTAACACGTAAATCCTTTTTAATGACTCTTAGTTGATTATGAATAGGGGCATTAAAATTAGATCGTAATGGGATAAGCAGAGGATCTTGGGAAGAAGAGTCTTCATCTTGACAGTATCGTTAAAGTATAACAGGATGACTAACTTGTCCTTCATTAAGAATACCTTTAAGTTTGATATCTTTAACAAGAGGATTACTTAGGACCTCAAGATCTCTTCTAGTGTGGATAATGAAGGGATCAAGAACTAGAAATATCTTCAATGATAAGCTGGTGATCTAGACGCGTTCAAAACTAATTTTAACAGTTCCATCTCAAAATTGTTGGATATTTTCAATATTCAATAAATTGTTAACTATGGGTTCTTGTGGTAATTCATTTGGTAAAGTCCATTGATTAGGTAAGTTAATATCCTTCCAAAGAATTTTTCTTGGGATCGGATATTAGCATCACTAGTAGAACTTTGAATTAAAAGCTGTTTTGATCTTTTGGGCTTTTATTAAGAGCATGAACGCTCAAATTTGACTTCATCGTCTTATAATAAATCCGTAAATCAAAGCAATGGGTTGAGATCCTTCAATCATTTGAGTAATCTCTCCATCAGTTTTAATATTTAATGATAAGGCTTTAAATAAGTTTTGATCACTGAGACTCAAGGTGAAATCAGGAAAGCAGTTGAAATGGATAGGTCCATTATGCAAACTTGCTTCCATTGCACCAATAATGCTTGGATAGTAATTTAAAAATCTAGCATCTCTAAAGAGGTAGATTGATGAATTAATTCCTTTTCTATTAAGAGGTTTAACTGCAACTTGAACAAGACCTATATGTATAAAATTATAACCCTTTTTTCTATGTTTTTTAATAACTTCTGGTGATAAAAGACTACAATTTTCGTATTCTTTGTTAATTGCATAAACTCTCTCAACAGTTTTGACATTATAATCAGTTTTAAATTTATCTGAAAATGTTGACTGATAAATTTCTTTGGGAGATACCTTAGGTATATTCCAGTTGTTTAAAACTTGATTAATGTTTTCATAATTATGTTCTTCTTGGTTCACTATATCTGGAACAGGAGGCAAAGCTGACCTGTTACTAACTGAGGAGCTAGATCTGAATAACCTACTCATCAGCTATATATATATATATATATTAACAAAAGTCATCAGCCACCTTCCCCCCTGTGACATCAAAATTTTCCTCCCCCCCCATTTTAGTTTTCTTTTCTACGTGGGCCCCACATATGGGTCCCCACCTTTTATTATTATTATTATTATTATTATTATTATTTATATATATATATATACTGAATAACTTTCTACCGATTATTTTGAAAAAAATGAGTAAGTGGGGGTCCATATAATAAGAAAAATTTACAACAAATACCTCATAAAAATCCTCTCAATATTTTTAACAACATTTATTCATCAATAACATAACTTGCAATATTAACAACCAGATCATTCCCAGGAAAAAAGGGGGCTTTTCGATAAGAATTTCTCCCTATTGGCGCGCAATTAGGTGACCAAACCCCTTTTCTCGACAGAATTTTCTAGACATTGTCAATAATACAAATAATAATATGAATAACTTGTCATCTCAATTATTAATTTAATAATATAGAATATTGACAATAATTGAATCAAATAACGTGAGATAATATGCAGCAATTATTGTAGCAATAATTGAGTATAACTAAGTGACTTCTCACGTAAGCATCAATAACCAATACCGTGTGCTACTATGCAAACCACGCCAGACATCGTATTTTTACCAACGGTATTCCAACAGTTAACGGTAAAACTTTCGTCGTTATTTTTATAAAAAGATATTTCTGTCATTTTCTAACTTTGACAATAATTCCGTTGTGGGGTCCACCAATGATTGTGCCGTCTTACAAATATTTCCTGTTAAAACGAATATTCCCGACCAATCGAATATTTTATAACTACTTGCTTACTTTGCAAAATTTATAAATATTACTCACAACTATAACATTATAACAAATTCATACCTTAATATTCAAAAATGATATTTAGAGAAAAATTCATTTTTATTCATAAAAGTTGGGGTCTTACAACCTCCCCTTCTTATGAAATTTCGTCCTCGAAATTGGCGTACGTACATGGTATGTCGAAGAGGTGAGGATACCTTGATTTCATTTCAGATTCTAACTCCCAGGTCATTTCCACAACATCGTGGTTTCTCCACAAAATTTTAACTTGAGGTATAACTTTGGAGCGTAAAATATGTCCCTTCTTATCCAAGATTTTAACAGGTATCTCTTCATACGTTAAATCTTTCGCTATTTCGTCTGGTTCTAACTCAATAACGTGGTTTGAGTCTTCTACATATTTACATAACATAGATATGTGAAAAACATTATGAACACGAGACATACTTGGCGGTAAGGCGAGTCTATAGGCCACAGTTCCTACTCGGTCAAGGATTTCAAATGGGCCAATGAATCGAGGATTGAGCTTTCCTCTCTTTCCAAATCTTTTAACTCCTTTTCATGGAGCAACACGTAACAACACATGATCACCAACATTGAATTCTACGTCCTTCTGATGAAGATCAACATAACTCTTTTGTCGATCTTGTGAGGTTTTTATACGTTGCCGGATCATTTGAATCTTTTTCGTTGTCATGCGTACCAATTCCGATCCCAACAACGTTGCTTTACCCACCTCATCCCAGCATACTGGAGAACGACACTTTCTTCCATACAACGCCCTAAATGGAGCAATTTCGATACTTGCTTGATAACTGTTGTTGTAAGAGAATTCCACTAATGGCAAGAACTTGTCCCAACTTCCTTTGAAGTCAAGGACACAAAGTCTTAATAGATCCTCCAGAGTTTGAATAGTCCAGTCTGACTTCCCGTCCGTCTGAGGATGATACGCCAAACTGAATCGCAAACCCGTGCCCATAGCTTTCTCTAAACTGACCCAAAATCGTGAAGTGAATCTTGGGTCTCGATCAGAAACTATGGATACTGGCATACCATGCAGTCTTACAATCTCATTTATGTACATACGAGCAAGACGTTCAAGTGAATAAGTTTCTCGTAGGTAAAAGAAAAGCGGACATTGGTCAATCTATTCTTGGACGCCCCCAAATCCGGGTATCTTCCAACCCGACAGATGGTGCTACATGGTACTACCATTCACACATACATTCAATTGAAAAGCCTCAAAAGAACGAATATGTCTTCTATATATTCAAAATAATATTACATTTCCCAGGTTCTTTATAATCCTTTCACTTGTTCTTGTCATAATATCAAATATATTACAAACATTAATCCTATACTATTACATAAGTATTCTACGGGTTCGTCTTCGCCTTGCCCTTATCCTTGCCGGAGCTTTCAGTCCATTCGATCTTAGCTGTGTTCATATGGTTTAAGCAAGAGTGAGCATGACTAGCTCAGCAAGTACAACATTTCTAATAAACAACATGCTTGAAACATAGGAATCGTATATCTTCAATAACTGAACAATAGTTACGAAGTACTATTGATAATTCAAAATAGCACTTCTTTTCATTCAAAACGTTTTACAACAACAATATTCAGTAAAACATCAATTCCGGTCCAAGACCTTGAGCATATCATAAGTTCTTTGAAAAGGACATCCCGTCACTAAGTCCGTAAGTCCGACATTTCTTACGAGCACGTCTAGGTGATCAGCCTATAGTACTCTATGTTGATCAACACTACATTCATTAAACGTGTGTACGTTTAAGTTATGGCAACCTCACGTGCCTGTCATTTGACGACAAAACATTTTTAGCATACTCAGTCTTCGTTTGAAAACCACACCAATATAACTTCGTAAACATTGACCATGCTTTGATAGAAATATAATATAAGTCTAGCCGAAAGAATTGGCTTTGACTTCATCATACAATACTTCATGTGTAAGAATACATGAATTACAAAGCTTGTCCAGATTGAACTGGAACAAGGGCTAGAGTACTTGCCTTTAGCATCTGCTACAGTTAATTAATAACACGTGCTTTGGTTTAAGTCTTTGAGTCTCTACAGTAATGATAATATCACATAACACATTAGGTCATGAATGAACATACATAGTCCTTAATGTATCTTACCATTCTTCTCAATCTAATTATAACTTAGATTTATTCTTATTGGTTCCGGCTTTTCGTTAATTCGTTCTCATTATGTTAATGTTTGATTACTTATCTTCAATCTTTATGCAACATTATTAAGGTTTAACAGTACTTTATAATGCTTCATTAAGTTCTTTAGTTCTTTATTAAACTATTACGATTCTTTCTCTACTTGTAAACCTTCTTCTCTATGTTTCTTTTAAGTCCAAACATGTGGCCACCATTCCTCTCTCTATCTTGTGTTGCATGGCACACCATTCCCTCTACATGCAATTTGTACATGAGTCTCCTTTACTATGGCCATGTCATGCAAGTGCCTTTTAGCGAAGCAGATTATGTCTCGACCCTGTACTGTTGGCGCTGAGCCCTAAAGTGGGAGTCATATGCTGGCTATACAGGCTACTGTGTCTTAGAATTTTTTTGCAGATTTTTAATTTTCTTAACTTCCCGGATGCATAACTTCTTCGTTATAAGTCCGAATTGGCTCGTTCAAAAGCCTACGGTTCACAAATTCCATACTCTATGCGTTCATGTAAGAATTTTATCTATTTGATTTTGTTTGTTAAAAATTCACCTATTAGTTCATTTTTAACAAAAATGATAAACGTTCGTGAACGTTCAATGCTCGTTTCTTCGTTCTAAGTCGGAATTCGGTTATTTTTGAGTCCGCAACTCTATAATGCCAAATATGACTTGTCTCCATCGAAAACCAACATTTTTCGAGCTCAAACACAAAATACGACTTCCATTCCCAGAATCTCACGAATTTGACGATTATCGTCCAATCGTGTGAATTCCGGCATAACTTCGTTACTAAAGATTTGATTATTGTTCTAAATGGATTATAACCATCATATAAACATTTTAAATTACTTATTACATCAACTTATTTTCAAACTAAGTTTTGACTTATTCTTCATAAGTTCATGACTTATCAACTTATAACTTTCATGATTTCATTTACTTATGACTTATTATTGATTTAAGTCCTTTACTCAATGTTCTCACATCTTATCCAACATACTAGCTTCATATGACAAACATATTACTAGTTCATCATAAGTTCATAACTTATTTAGGCTCAAGTTGCTTATTCATAACTTATTCGGCCTAAGTCCATTCATTAATCAATTCTTATATGTTCTTAACATACATGCTTATTTCATTACACTTCTCTTATCATCCTACAATGATAGAGATGGAAGAATATTGGACACAAGATCATTACCTTTGATGAACAAGTTCTTCTTCTTGGAAAATCTAACAAAGGAAGCTTTGACTTATAAGTGCTTATTCTCTCTAACCAATAAGTTGCTTTATATTTGGAAGTTGTTAGTGTTTTGAATATTGAACAAATGTCTAGCAAACTTCCTCTATTTATAGGCTTGACAAAGTGAGGGCATTAGAGTCAATAACACATCCCACCTCCTTACTAACCTCCTTACTATTCATATCTTAAGCCCTAAGTAAACTTGCTAGCCACATTAATTTCTTGATCACCACATAAAGTTCTTGCCCATCAAGTCTATCCATATTCATCTTGGTTTGCTCCATGGATCATGGCTAATCCATTGGATCATTACTTTGGACTTGCTTAATTAATCTAACTCATTCCTTGTTGGGCTTGCATTATAATAGTTTGGGCTCAGCATCTAAATTCTCATTAGACTCTACCAATTTAACAATAATCCTACAAGTCCAATCCATTTAATTAAAAGCCTTATCATTATACCATACGTATAATTCTCATATTCTAGCTCGTATATTAATTCGTAATATACGTTATCTCATTACTCATACTTATTCATACAATTCCTCGTATCATACAATCATTACTCTTTCTTCTTAACGTTTAATATTTCTAACGTTCTCAAATTAAGTCCGCATGCAAAATATTACGTTTTCCATACTTAGATTATTATTACATAATCCATCTCACATTAATATTATAAACGTTACGTATTTCTCGGAAGTTCAAAACTAATTCCCGAGCATAAATCGATGAATAGTGTTTTTCGAAAAATTTCTCGAAAAACTTTTATTTTCGTTTTAGAAATTCAAACACTTTAATTCTTTCACGTAGTTAAAATACTACGACGTTTCGATGTTCCTAGGTTATAGAACAACATTCATCTTACTAACACATATTAATAATAAATAATATTATTTTATTCATTATTAAATTAATTTACAAAGGTTCGATTTTCTGGGGCGTTACATTCTCTCCCCCTTATAAGGATTCTGTCCCCAGAATCTCGCTAAAATAAAAAAAAATTACACAAACAATTGAGGGTAATTCTGTTTCATCATTTATTCCAACTCCCACGTTGCTTCTTCTGTATCGTGGTTTTTCCATATCACCTTTACGGAAGGTATGGTTTTGTTCCGCAGAACTTGTTCCTTTCTATCGATAATTTGAATCGGCGTTTCCTCGTACGTTAAGTCCTTCTCGATATGAATAGGCTCATATTCTATCATGTGTTTATAATCCGCTTATAAGGACGTGTCTGGGACACGTGGAACACATTATGTATTCGTTCTAAGTCTGGAGGTAATGCTATCATGTAAGCTACCTCACCTACCCGTTTTAATACCTCAAAAGGTCCTATGAACCTCGGACTTAACTTTCCCTTCTTTCCGAAACGTATCTTTCCTTTCCAGGGAGATATTTTTAGAAATACGTATGAACCTACTTCAAATTCTCTATTCTCTCTATGTGAATCTGTAAACTTATTCTGTCTGTCTTGAGCTGCTAAGAGACACATTTGTATTAGTTTAACAATGTCCGCCGTTTGCTGTACCAATTCAGGTCCTAGTATTCGGCGTTCTCCCACTTCATCCCAATACAATGGTGTTCTGTACTTTCTTCCATACAAAGCTTTGTAAGGCGGCATACCTATGCTTGCATGATAACTATTGTTATACGTAAACTCCACCAATGGTAGATGATCATCCCAACTACCCTTGAAATCCATGACGCAAGATCTTAACATATCTTCTAATGTCTGAATTGTTCTCTCTTCATCCATCGGGCCAGGATGATACGCCGTACTCAAATTCAATTGCGTTCCCATCTGCTCTTGTAGACTTCTCCAAAAGTTCGATGTGAATCGTGGATCACGATCTGACACAATCGATACTGGTACTCCATGTCTGGAAATTATTTTCTTAATATAAAGTCTAGCTAATTGGTCTAAGTTATACTTGACCCTAATTGGCAAAAAGTGAGCCGACTTCATCAACCGATCCATTATTACCCAAATCGTATCATACCCCTTCTGAGTAGTCGGAAGTCCCACCACAAAATCCATCGTGATATTCTCCCATTTCCACTCCGGAATTTCTAACAACTGTAGCAAGCCACTTGGTCGTTGATGTTCGACCTTAACTCTTTGACAAGTCAAGCACCTACTCACATATGGCGATCTCTCTCTTCATGTTCGGCCACGAGAAACTCTGTCGAAGATCTTGATACATCTTAGTACTACCAGGATGAATCGAAAACCTTGAACTATGAGCCTCTTGTAGAACCTGCTCCTTTTAATTCTGTCTCATTCGGAACCCAAATTCTTCCTTCAAATCTCAATAACCCCTCGTTATCAAGACTATACTTAGTCTCTTTTTCATTGGTTAACCGCTCCTTTACTCGATCACACTCATCTGTTTTGAGCTGCACCTCCTTGACTCTCTCTACGATGGTAGATTTTATCTCCGTCGTAAAAAGTATCTGCCTCGCTTCACTTGGCAACTTCACTTCTATCTCCATTCTAGCCATCTCTGTTATTAACTCAGTTTGAGCCGTTAACATAGACAACTTTTCCCGACCCTTTCTACTTAAGGCGCTCGGTAAACTACATCGCTTTTCCAGGTGATACTGAGATTTCACATGTCGTAATCCTTTTCAACTCCAAACCATCTCCTCCTGCCTCATATTCAACTCTCCTTACGAGTGAAGATATATTTGAGACTCTTATGGTCCGTGTATATCTCATATTTTCCCCATAAAGATAATGTCTCCATATCTTTAGAGCAAAAACTACTGCAGCTAGTTCTAGATCATGAGTAGGGTAAACTATTTCATAATCCTTCAACTGCCTTGATGCATACGCAATGACCTTTCCATGCTGCATGAGCACGCATCCAAGTCCTTTATGCGAAGCATCACTATAAACTACGAAATTTCCTGTGTCATCGGGTAATGATAAAACAGGCGCTTCACTCAACCTCCTCTTCAATTCTTGAAAGATGTCTTCGCATTTATCCGTCCACACGTATTTCACCATCTTTCTTGTCAAGTTAGTTAATGGAGTAGCTATCTTTGAAAAATCCTGGATGAATCTCCGATAGTAACCCGCTAACCCTAGGAAACTCCGTACCTCAGTCGGCGATTTCGGTTGTTCCCAATTCATCACTGCTTCCACCTTCGCTGGATCTACTGAAATCCCTTCTTGATCAATGACATGACCTAAAAACTGCACTTTTTCTCACCAAAATTCACACTTTGTGAATTTTGCATATATTTCTCGTTCCTTAGTGTCTCCAACACTAATCTTAGGTGTTCAGCATGATCTTCTGGCGTCTTAGAGTAGACTAGAATATCATCGATAAACACCACGACGAACTTGTCCAAATATTGTTTGAACACTCTGTTCATCATATCCATAAATGCAGCTGGTGCATTAGTCAACCCAAATGACATCACTAGAAACTCATAATGACCATAACGAGTTCTGAATGCTGTCTTTGGTACATCCTCCTTCCTAACCTTCAACTGGTGATACCCCGTTCTTAAATCTATTTTAGAAAAATACTTAGCCCCTTTCAGCTGATCAAAAAGATCATTGATCCTGGGTAATGGGTATTTATTCCTTATCGTTAACTTGTTTAACTCTCTATAGTCGATACAAAGTCTTAACGATCCGTCCTTCTTCTTGACAAACAGTACTGGTGCTCCCCACGGTGAAACACTCGATTATATGTACTTCCTGTCCAACAGTTCTTGTAACTGCACCATTAATTCCTTCATCTCCACTGGCGCCATACGATACGGTGCCCTGGAAACTGGTGCCGCTCCTGGCACAATGTTTATGACGAACTCGGTCTCTCTATCCGGCGGAATACCCGACAGTTCACTCGGAAATACATCCGTGAATTCACTCACTATAGGTATTTGTTCCATGGTTGCTACCACTCTCTGGGTATTAACAACATGACACAGATAACCTACGCACCCCTTCCTCAATAATATCCTTGTCTGTGTCATCGTTAGACAACACGAACATCCCGTCGATCTATTCCCATAAAATACTACTTGAGGTTGTCTTAACGTCCTAATATTCACACATTTCTTTTGACAATCTATAATTGCCCCATGGTTTACCAACCAATCCAATCCAAGAATTACGTCGAATTCTCCTAACTTTATCGGTATCAAATCTACTGATAATTTACAACCTCGTATATCTACGCAACAACTCCTATGAATATCTTCAACATGAATTATCTCTTCGTTCGCTACCTTAATATTTAAAGGTATAGGCAACTTTTCGGGAAGTAATTCTAATCGTTTAGAAAAATCACAAGCTATGAACGAACAAGTAGCACCCGAATCAAACAACACGTAAGCATTTATGTCGTTGATCAGAATAATACATGCGACGACGTCCCTCGATACAACTGCATCTTGGACTGTCATATTAAAGGTACGACCCATCGGCCTACCCGGCAGCGCTGGACCCCCAATAGCTAACTTTCCGCTATTAGTGCCCCGGTTCCTGTCCGTTCCCTTCTTTGGGCAGCTCTTTGCCATGTGGTTAGTTGACCCACACACAAAGCACCCATGATTCTTCTTCGGACTTGGACAGTTAGGCGATATATGCCCTTCCTGTCCATATTTGTAACATACAGCCTTCCCCTTGAGACATACTCCTAAATGAGTCTTCCCACAGGTCTTGTGTAAGACCCCAACTTATTATAAATAAAATCGAATTTCCTCTAATTATTATTGTGAATAATAAGGTATTAATTTGATATAATTCTCTGGTTATGGGTGAAATGTGCAAATTTTGCAAAATATGCAAGTGGTTATAAAATAATCATTGTTGTGGGGAATATTCATTTTGTCGTGGAATATTCTTGTTGCTTGGGAATATTAAATGACGGCAAATCATTAGTGGGCCCCATAATGAGAATAATTGTCGGATAAAGAAAATGACAAGTTTGAGTTTTTATAAATAACGGACGTAGTTGTTATGAATTATCTTGTTGGAATACCCGGTGGTTAAAATACAAGAATGTCTGCTGTGGATGCATGTATTTTGAATTATTGATCCTTACGTAGAAGGCACTCACTCAATAATTGTTACATGAGTTACCGCTCAATATTTTATTTTATTGATTCAATAATTACTGCGTTGATATTTTATATTATTGTTGTTTCAATAATTGTCACTGCATAGTATTTCCCATTATCAGATCAATAATTCATATTATTTGAATAATATTATTAGATAGCATTATCGGCAATGTCTAGAAAGTTCTGTCAAGGAGAGGTTTGGTCACCTAATTGCGCGCCAGTAAGGAGAAATTCTTATTGGAAAGCCTCATCTTTCCTGGGAACGGTCTGGTTGTCATAATTGTGATTCTATAATATTATTTGTGAATAGTTAATTATTGAATCATATGATAAGGGAATATTTATTTGATGTGGATATAAATGTTGGATATATTTATTGTGGTTAAAAATGAAGGAGTTAATGTTGAGATGTTTTATCAGTATTTTTGTTGGAATGGAGGTATTAAAAATTAAACCAGTGTTTTTGAGATATATTGCGTGAGTTATAATTTTTAATCCGACCGTTGGATCGTTGTAATTTTTGGATATGTTATACATATATAAGTTGAGTATATGTCCACAAATTTTGAACCGTTAAAAATGAACGTATGATTTGTTATGAATTTAAGAGGTGACTGATTCAGAAATTGTTGAAGTATCCGAATTTAGCATTTTGGTGGAAAATTCTAGAATTGAGTGGGCCCCACTTATGGTTGGTGAAGAAATGTGCTGAATTTTATTTCAAATGTGGTGGATGGGAATAGTAGCAGGTAAAGCCATCAGGTTGCAGGTCAAGTCTGCTAACATTTTCCTATAAATAGAGGGCTAAGTTAGAATTGAAAATCACACCAGAAACATAAGCTTTCTCTCTTTCTCTCTCTAGAATATTAAGTGTATGTTGTGATTATTTAGATACTTTGTGAGTTTCTATTCATCAGTGCAAGTTTCCTTTAGCCTTATACCGATATTCCGATCAGAAGTACTGATATTTTGAGGTAAGGGATGTTATTTTCTTCATATATGATATTATTTCTTCAATATCATTATGCCGAAGTACTAATCTGAAATTTTATTAAATTTGGAAGTGTCGGGTTTACTATTCACGTATACGACACTATTCACGAATACGACACTATTCACCGAAAAACTAAAATTTTCTTCTTTTTGTCCAAGATGTCTATTATGGTTACTATCTTTGATTGTATCCATATTTTGATCTTTATTCGTGAATTTTACTTCAAAATTGGTTATTATGGAGTATTATTGATCTTGGATAAACTGTTATACGAATCCCTACTATTTGTCCTTATGTCTCACTGGATTCGTTTTCTTTAAAATATTTTTCATCATCCTCAGTCCTAAATGATGATATTACTAAATATTTTTGGCCTGTAATGCAAAGATAAATGATTAACTGATGAATATCTTTGGCCGTAGTCTAAAAAGATGAACAGGTGTTGAGATGAACATGACCAACTGGTGATACAAATGAATATCTTTGCCCTGTAGTGCAAAGATGAATATTTGATTAAAGATGTATATTGATTGTTGTTACAGGGATAAAATATTGATGATGGACTTTTAAATCTTAGAAGATAGTAGAACTCATTCTCTACTTGACTCTTCTAATGGATTCTCAAGCTCATTGCAATTGTTGATCTAAAACTTGTTGTCTATTATATTTTATTAGATTTTTCCCTGTTGAAGACTAACGATAATTTTTTGTATATTATCTTAGTCATAATATTCTTTACTGGGCTAGTTGAGCTCACCCTTTTCCTTTTTTTTCCATTTTTCTCAGGAGGTGAGAACATAGCAAGAACTAGTCGGGGTACAGAGTGATGGTTCTAGAAAGATGTTTTAGCAGTCCTCACTATTTCTGTAAAATAGTGTTTGAATAATTTTAATGAGGACTTATTTGAGTGTGGATATTGTCTAGAAGACAATATTTGTATTTAAACTCATAGTATGTGTTGTCGTATTTTGCACGACAATTGTATTATTGAAGTTGTAGTTTGCTTTCTGTACCATGTATTTGGCGACTCAGAATGGGTGTTGTATACCTATTTTTGGGGCATCACAGTTGGTATCAAAGCTTAGGGATATGGTCTCTGGCGGAGATCGGGGAATAAAACTAGGAGGGGAGAGATGAGTAAATCCTTCGCTAGTGTGTCCTATCTAAGCTTATTTGTTGGTCAGTCATAATATAGGGATATTATGTGATATGTTAATTTGTTTAATTAACCCTTGTTTTATGGCAGTATTTAAGAATGGCTGCTGAGAACGTTAACAATGGAGTGTATGAGACTGTGGAACAACCTTTAGTTACAAACCAGGAGAACGTGCAACAAGAAGGCAATAATCCTCCTGTAAACAACACTACCAAACAAATGATGAATGATGGGATGTTCAGAAGTTTTTTGCATTTTATGCAAAACCAGACGAGGGAAACTCGTGCACAGAATATGGGTGGAAATGCTAGCAATGCGCGCCTTGTCACAGCCAAGCAGTTCAAAGAGTTGGGACCACCAGAATTTAAGGGAAAGCTGGATCCGATCATGGCAGAAACGTGGGTCAAGAAAATTACCAAGATATTCGATGTCTTGGGATGCATGGAGGAATAGAAGGTTCCATTCGCCACCTTTATATTCCGCGGTGAGGCAGACTACTGGTGGGAGTCTGTGAAGTGTACCCAGCCAGCCGCACTCAGCATGTCTTGGGAAACATTTCAGAAACTATTCAATGACAAATACTTTTCGAAAGTATTCGTCTATATGAAGGAAGTGGAGTTTATCGATCGAAAAAAACAACATGGACCACGGTGTCCCGAAGACGAGGCGAAGTTTGCAGAGTTATCCGTGTTTGCACCTTATTTGGTGAAAATGAGGAACGAATGACAAGGATGTTTCGAGAGGTCTAAAGCTTAGAGATTCTAATATCTTATATCTCATAAATTTTCTTTTATATGAGATGTTGTAAAGCAGGCTCAATTATTAGAGGCGAGATAATGAGTATGTGTGCAACCGAGGGACCACAACGTGGTCATACAGTGATGAGATTCATCGAGGCGATGATAACCAACGAGGAGGAAAAATATGAACAAAGCGGTAACCACTTAGGTGGTCATCGTGGCCATGATAATAGGAGAGGTGAGTCAGTGGAAATTTTAGAAAAGGAGATTCAACAATGACGGAAGACATCGGTAAAGAAAGACTAGCACCAACAACAAATTCTAGGGAGGAGAACGACCGCCAGTTAGATGTTACAAATGCGGAAAGAGGGACATATCATTAAACCGCCCACAACAATCCAAGGTATGTTATAAACTGTGGAAAGGAAGGCCACATAGCTCGGGATTGTTCTCACAAAGCAAAACCAAGTTCAATCGGGATGGTGACTCCAAGGGTCATTCCCGGATAAGTCGAAATCAGCGGTTCCTGGAAGAGCATTTGTCGTGACTGGCCAAAACGCGAGGAACCCGAACGAGGTGATTACAGGTAAGCTAATCTTGAACTCTTGCGAAGTTTATACCTTACTAGAGACCGGTTCTACCCAGTCTTTTATCTCTCCTGCTTGAGCTCAACGTTTAAACTTGACTCCGGAGAAATTAGACTTTGATTTATCAGTGGAGACTCCGTTGGGTGAAACTTTCGTTACATCCACAGTTTATAAATCTTGCATGATCCAAGTTGGCACTATCACATTACTTGTTGATCTTATCTCTTTAAAGATACTTGATTTTGATGTGATTTTAGGAATTGATTGGTTAACCACTCATCATGCCCAAATTGATTATTTTCGTAAGGTTGTTAGTTTTCATATTCCTAACCAACCTGTCATACGAATTCAAACAACTAAACCACTAAAATCAGTCACTATCATATCAAGCCATAAAGCTATTCGTTTATTGAAAAACGGATGTCAAGCTTTCTTAGCCCATGTTATGGATTTGAACAAAGACAAGTCAGTTTTGAATAATATTTCTATTGTTAGAGAATTTCCTGATGTATTTCCTGAAGAACTTCCCGATCTACCCCCAGAACGTGATGTTGAATTCTTTATTGACCTTGAGCCAGGTACAAAACCCATTTCTAAAACCCCATATCAAATGGCTCCTATTGAACTTCAGGAGTTAAAAGTCCAACTACAAAAATTGTTAGACATAGGTTTCATTCGTCTTAGTAGATCTCCTTGGGGTGCTCCTGTTTTATTCGTAAAGAAGAAAGACGGGAGTATGCAACTTTGTATTGACTACCGAGAATTAAACCTTGTCACCATCAAGAATAGGTATCCGCTACCTCGCATTGATGACCTATTCGACCAGTTGCAAGGAGCACAATTCTTTTTAAAGATCGATCTTCGATTCGGATATCATCGGTGAAGATTAAAAGCGAGGATATTCCAAAGACCGCCTTCGAACTTCGATGCGGGCATTATGAATTCTTAGTCATGTCTTTTGGATTGACTAATGCTCCCCTACGCTTTTATGGATATGATGAACCGTGTATTCAAGGAATATTTGGATCGATTCGTTGTTGTATTTATTGATGACATCCTCATCTATTCCAAAAAGCCGTGAAGATCATGAGCACCATTTGAAGTCGATACTTGAAAGGCTTCGTGAAAACAAACTTTATGCCAAGTCAAGAAATGTGAGTTCGGCTTGAGGAAGTAGCATTCCTTGAGGCACGTGGTGTCAAAATGTGGAGTATCTGTTGACCAGCGAAGATTGAAGCGATCAAAGTTGGGAGCAATGAAGTCGGTGGATGGAAAGTGTGTAGCTATCTCGGGCTTAAATTGGTTATTATCGGAGATTCGTGGAAGGATTTTCTCGAATCGCTACTCTGCTAACTCGTTGACTCGGAAAGATACAAAATTTGTATGGAGCGAGGAATGCGAGAAGAGTTTCCAAGAGCTCAAGAGGAGACTCATTTGGCACTGTTTCGCAATACCATCCGGTTCGGATGGATTTGTTATATCTGATGCTTCATGCAAAGGGTTAGGATGTGTTCTCATGCAACATGGGAAAGTCATAGCCTATGTCTCACGACAACTCAAAGAATATGAGAGGAATTATCCTACTCATGATTTAGAGTTGGCAACAGTCGGTTTCGCATTGAAAATCTGTAGACACTACCTGTATGGGGAGAAAGTGGAGATCTATACGGATCATAAAAGCCTCAAATATTTCTTCACCCAAAAGGAACTCAACATGCGGCAACGACGTTGGCTCGAGCTGTTGAAAGATTACGATCATACCATTCAATACCATCCTGGAAAAGCAAACGTAGTAGCTGACGCATTGAGTAAAAGATCATATGCGAGTACGAGTGCGATATTGTCAATGCAAAGGCCCATTCTGTATGACTTGAAAAGGATGGAGGTAGAATTAAAGACTCTAGGGACCCACATGATGATTGCGAATATACGAGTAGAACTGACTTTAATCGATAAAGTTAAAGCTGCTCAAGCTACGGACCTGGGGCTGATACGTATGAAGAAGAAAGTGCAAGAAGGAGCTATTCCAGAAGCGAGAATCGATGAAGAAGGAATACTTAGATTCAACTCCAGACTTTGTGTTCCTAACGATTCTGACTTGAAGCATAGAATCATGATGGAGGCACACAACACACCGTTTGCAATCCATCCTGGGAGTACCAAAATGTATCATGATATTCGACACACATTTTGGTGGAACAATATGAAGAGAGAGATCGCAGAGTTTATCTCGAGGTGTTTAACCTATCAACATGTAAAGGCGGAGCATCAAGTGCCAAAGGGTCCATTGCAACCACTTGAGATTCTGGAATGGAAGTGGGAACACATTACCATGGATTTCGTTACGGGTCTTCCCAGGGTTTCTCAAGGTATAGATGCGATTTGGGTTATTGTTGATAGATTAACCAAATCTGCCCATTTCTTGCCTATACGGGAGACTTATTCTCTTGAACGTCTTTCTAGTATGTACGTGAATGAGATTGTGAGATTGCATGGCATGCCAGTATCCATAGTTTCAGATCGTGACCCAAGATTCACTTCATGATTTTGGGTTAGCTCTGTAAAGCTATGGAGCGGATTTATCTGATTGATTAAGCATACCAACCTCAAACGGACGGACAATCAGAGAGGACTATTCAAACCCTTGAAGATCTATTAAGACTTTGTGTCCTAGATTTTAAAGGAAATTAGGATAAGTACTTGCCACTGGTGGAATTCTCCTACAACAACAGTTATCAGGCAAGTATAGGTGTGGCTCCATTTGAAGCATTGTATAGACGAAAGTGTCGTTCTCCAGTATGCTGGGACGAGGTGGGAGAAGCAACGTTGTTGGGACCATAATTAGTACGCATGACTACAGAAAAGATCCAAATGATTCGACAACGTATTCAAACCTCACAAGATCAACAAAAGAGTTATGCTGTTCATAGAAAGGACGTGGAGTTTAATATTGGAGATCATGTATTGTTACGTGTTGCTCCATGGAAGGGAGCTACAAGATTTGGAAAGAGAGGAAAACTCAATCCACGATTTGTTGGTCCATTTGAGATTCTTGACCGAATAGGAAATGTGGCCTATAGACTCGCATTACCTCCAAGTATGTCTCGTGTTCATAATGTTTTTTACATATCCATGCTTCGTAAATATGTGAAAGACCCGAACCATATTATTGCATTAGAACCAGACGAGATAGCCGAAGATTTAACGTACGAAGAAGTACCTGTTAAGATCTTGGATAGGAAAGAGCATGTCCTACGCACAAAGGGTATACCACAAGTTAAGGTTTTGTGGAGAAACCATGCTATTGAAGAAATGACACGGGAGTTGGAATCGAAATGAAAGCGAGGTATCCTCACCTTTTGAAACACCTGTGCACGTATGTCAATTTCGAGGAGGAAATTTCATAAGGAGGGGAGGTTGTAAGACCCCAACTTATTATAAATAAAATCGAATTTCCTCTAATTATTATTGTGAATAATAAGGTATTAATTTGATATAATTCTCTGGTTATGGGTGAAATGTGCAAATTTTGCAAAATATGCAAATGGTTATAAAATAATCATTGTTGTCGGGAATATTCATTTGGTCGTGGAATATTCTTGTTGTCGGGGAATATTCGTATTTACGCAGTAGCGATCATTATTGGGCCCCATAATAGAATAATTGTTCGGATGAAGAAAGCGACAAGTTTGAGTTTTTATAAATAATCTGGCGTAGTTGTTACCGAATTAACATTGTTGGAATACCCGGTGGTTAAAAATACGATGTCTGGCGTGGATGCACAGTATTGATGAATTATTGATCCTTACGTAAGAAGGCACTACTAATAATTGTTACAGTTGATTCTTACCGTTCAATAGTTTATTTTATTGATTCAATAATTGCTGCGTTAATATTTTATATTATTGTTGTTTCAATAATTGTCACTGCACAATATTTCCCATTATCAGATCAATAATTCATATTATTTGAATAATATTATTAGATAACATTATTGGCAATGTCTAGAAAGTTCTGTCAAGGAGAGGTTTGGTCACCTAATTGCGCGTCAGTTAGGAGAAATTCTTATTGGAAAGCCCCCTCTTTCCTGGGAACGGCCTGATTGTCATAAATGTGATTCTGTAATATTATTTGTGAATAATTGATTATTGATTCATATGATAAGGAAATATTTATTTTATGTGGATATAAATGTTGGATATATTTATTGTGGTTAAAAATGAAGGAGTTAATGTTGAGATGTTTTATCAGTATTTTTGTCGGAATGGAGGTATTAAAAATTAAACCAGTGTTTTTGAGATATATTGCGTGAGTTATAATTTTTAATCCGACTGTTGGATCGTTGTAATTTTTGGATATGTTATACATATATAAGTTGAGTATATGTCCACAAATTTTGAACCGTTAAAAATGAACGTATGATTTGTTATGAATTTAAGAGGTGACTGGTTCAGAAATTGTTGAAGTATCCGAATTTAGCATTTTGGTGGAAAATTCTAGAATATAGTGGGCCCCACTGTGGTTGGTGGTGAAGAAATGCTGAATTTTATTTCAAATGTGGTGGGTGGGAATAGTAGCGAGTAAAGCCACCGAAGTCTTGGTGTCAAGTCTGCTAACATTTTCCTATAACTAGAGGGCTAAGTTAGAATTGAAAATCACACGAAACATAAGCTTTTCTCTTTTCTCTCTAGATTATTGAGTGTATTTTGTGAGTATTTAGATACTTTATGAGTTTCTATTCATCATTGCAAGTTTCCTTGATTTTATACCGATATTCCGATCAAAATGCGATATTTTGAGGTAAGGGATGTTATTTTCTTCATATATGATATTATTTCTTCAATATCATTATGTCAAGTATTGATCTCGAATTTTTATCAAATTTGGAACTTTTGTGTCTGGATTACTATTCACGTATACGACACTATTCACGATACTGAGACTATTCACGAATACGACATTATTCATAGAAAAATGAAATTTTCTTCTTTTTGTCCAAGATGTCTATTATGGTTACTATCTTTGATTGTATCCATGTTTTGATCTTTATTCTTGAATTTTGCTTCAAAATTGGTTATTATGGAGTATTATTGATCTTGGATAAACCTGTTATACTGAATCCCTACTATTTTTCCTTTTGTCTCTTTGGATTCGTTTTCTTTAAAATATTTTTCATCATCCTCGGTCCTAAATGATGATATTACTAAATATCTTTGGCCTCAGTGCAAAGATAAATGATTAATCGATGAATATCTTTGGCGTCCGTAGCAAAGATGAGCAGTGTTGAGATGAACATGACCCTGGTGATATCTAAATGAATATCTTTGGCCTGTAGAAAAAAGATGAATATTTGATTAAAGATGTATATTGATTGTTGTTACGAGGAATAAAATATTGATGATGGACTTTTAAATCTTAGAAGATAGTAGAACTCATTCTCTACTTGACTCTTCTAATGGATTGTCATTTCATTGCAGATTGTTGATCTAAAACTTGTTATCTATTATATTTTATCGATTTTTCTCGTTGAAGACTAATGATAATTTGTTTTATATTATCTTAGTCATAATATTCTTTTATGGGCTAGTTGAGCTCACCCTTTCCCTTTTTTTTTCCATTTTTCTCGGGAGGTGAGAACATAGCGAGGGAACTAGTGGAGTGCGGAGTGATGGTTCTAGAAAGATGTTTAAGCAGTCCTCACTATTTTTGTAAAATAGTGTTTGAATAATTGTAATGAGGACTTATTTGAGTGTGGATATTGTCTAGAATACAATATTTGTATTTAAACTCATAGTATGTGTTGTCGTATTTTGCACGACAATTGTATTATTGCAGTTGTAGTTTGCTTTCTGTACCATGTATTTGGCGACTCAGAATGGGTGTTGTATACCTATTTTGGGGGCGTCACATCTTGCAGGGCTCCATCCTTCTCTTTGGGTCTCCTTGCTTCACTCCGATATTCCCAGAGCTAAACGCCTTCCTCTTTTGTCCCTCGCCACTACCGCTGGCTCCTTTTATCTTGACTCCCCTGTCAATCTTCCCCTTATTCTTCTTTTCCTTGTGGTATTGGCTCAACGCCTCGCTACCACCTTTGGCGATTATCGCCTTCTCTAAAAGGGTCCCAAAAGTAGTACTCTGGAATACAGGCATATGGTTATAGAGCCAAGGTTTCAAGCCCTGCTCGAACCGTCGCGCCTTCCTTACCTCGGTATCCACTTGGCGTGAAATGAACCTCGCCAGTTCATTAAACTTGGCGGCGTATTGGGGAACTGTCATGTCCCCTTGTTTCAACTCGAGAAACCTCATCTCCATCCTCCCCTGCATGCTTGTGGGAAAATAGTTCTAGAAGAATATCTCCTTGAACCTCTCCCACGTTACGTTCCCAATATCCGCTCGGGCCTGATTGGCATCCCACCAAAAGTTGGCCTCTCCCTTCATCATGTAGGTTGCAAAGGCAACCTTCTAGGCCTCGTCGACATTTGCTATCACAAATGCCTTCTCGATTTCTTTCACCCACATTTGGGCCTCAATAGGGTCCATAGTTCCTTTGAACTCCGGCGGACCAACACTCTTGAAATCCTTAAAGGTCATAGCTCGTGCTACTCCCGGATTTACGGGGATATTAGCCCCAGTTCTATTAAATGCAGCTGTTATTAAGTTAACAAACTCTTGCATTGGATTAACTGCACCTCCCTCCGGTTGGTTTGCATTAGCGCATTGGTTTCGTTGCACTCTTCTTGGCGGCATTTTACTGATACAATAAACAACACATCGCGTTATTATTTCTTTCTTATTAGTTAGTTATTATTCAAGATTAAACAATAACTTTAACATCTATGGCTCGATTGTTTCATAAAGAAGTTTATATTCATTCACTCATTGTAGTATAATACTACATCATTTCATCATACAGCCTAAGATGATTACATTACTATCCCGCTATTGCTTTCCAAAAATTGGGATTTACAAAAGACTACCCTTTGCTATACAAAAAAGGATTTTACGTCATTACTAGATATAAAATATTTACATATCTAAACTACTTTATCCACTAATAGATCACATCTACCTTAAGGCATTATCAAAATCTGCCTTGGTAAGACCGACAATAATATCACTACCGATAGTATGCAGATCCGCCTCTACCTCTACTTAGGATAACCACCACAACGTCATTGAAATCAGGTGAGAACTCCTATGGATATAGGACATTTTCCCTATCTTCTGATGTTTGGTCTTTAGCTCCTCCTTGAGCTCAAACACCTCATGTTTCAGCTCATGGACCTTGTCCTTAGCCAAAACCCTTTCGTCATGTTCCTGCTCCCACATGGACTCCACGTCCGTCTTGTCCTCTATCACCGCTTGGAGCTCTGCCTTCAGCTCCTTAACCTCCTGACAGTAATGGATATTTCTATCCAACACTAACATAAACAATGACATCATCGACTCCCTGGAGCCATCTCTGCTGATTGAAGGACACTACCTCCACTTCCTCTTCTATCATACCATCGAATACTGACATGAGGTCAGGATCCTCTGAGTCTAAAGACTCAATGACAACTACTTCAGGTTCTTCCGCTATGGGGTTTGGTATAACCTCTACCTGGTTAACCGACTCTTCACTAACTGCTCGCACATCTAACTGCATTCCATTTATTCCTGACATCTACACAAAATAGTTAAGTTGATTAGTACATCTCAGTAGAATAATAAAAACACATAACATAGTCATAATGCATTTTTATAAGGTTATTTTCTTCTTTTTCTTCTTTGACTTCTCTTAAGGTTATGACTTAAGGTTTTTAATCCCCCCCTTAAGTTTTATAACCTAATGCTCTGATACCAACCTGTGACGCCCCCAAATTCGGGTATCTTCCAACCCGACAGATGGCGTTACACGGTACTACCATTCACACATACATTTAATTGAAAAGCCTCAAAAGAACGAATATGTCTTCTATATATTCAAAATAATATTACATTTCCCAGGTTCTTTATAACCCTTTCACTTGTTCTTGTCATAATATCAAATATATTACAAACATTCATCCTATACTATTACATAAGTATTCTACGGGTTCGTCTTTGCCTTGCCCTTATCCTTGCCGGAGCCTTCGGTCCGTTCGATCTTAGGTGTGTTCATATGGTTCTAGTAAGAGTGAGCATGACTAGCTTAGCAAATACAACATTTCTAATAAACAACATGCTTGAAATATAGGAATCGTATATCTTCAATAACTGAACAATAGTTATGAAGTACTATTGATAATTCAAAATAGCACTTCTTTTCATTCAAAACGTTTTACAACAATATTCAGTAAAACATCAATTTCGATCCAAGACCTTGAGCATATCATAAGTTCTTTGAAAAGGACATCCCGACACTAAGTCCGTAAGTCCGACATTTCTTACGAGCACGTCTAGTTGATTAGCCTATAGTACTCTATGTTGATTAACACTACATTCATTAAACGTGTGTACGTTTAAGTTGTGGCAACCTCACGTGCGTGTCATTTGACGACAAAACATTTTTAGCATACTCAGTCTTCGTTTAAAAACCACACCAATATAACTTGGTAAACATTAACCATGCTTTGATAGAAACATAATATAAGTCTAGCCGAAAGAATTGGCTTTGACTTCATCATACAATACTTCATGTGTAAGAATACATGAATTACAAAGCTTGTCCAGATTGAACTGGAACAAGGGTTAGAGTACTTGCCTTTAGCGTCTGCTACAATTAATAACACGTGCTTTGGTTTAAGTCTTTGAGTCTCTACAGTAATGATAATATCACATAACACATTAGGTCATGAATGAACATATATAGTCCTTAATGTATCTTACCCTTCTTCTCAATCTAATTATAACTTAGATTTGTTATTATTGTTTCCGGTTTTTCGTTAATTCGTTCTCATTATGTTTATGTTTGATTACTTATCTTCAATCTTTATGCAACATTATTAAGGTTTAACAGTACCTTATAATGCTTCATTAAGTTCTTTAGTTCTTTATTAAACTGTTACGATTCTTTCTCTACTTGTAAACCTTCTTCTCTATGCTTCTTTTAAGTCAGCTGACATGGCCACCATTCCTTTTCTCTCAGGAGTGCGCATGTACATGAAGTGCAAAGATTGATATGCATGTCGGGACTGCATGCGGCAAGTGAGTCTCCTTCTATAGCCTACCATCATGGGCGCCATTTAGCAAGATAGATTATGTCTCGGCCTCGCGCTTCACAAAGACGGCCTCTAAGTGGGAGTCGCGTTACGTTGGCTGACTACTGTGTCTTAGAAAATTTTTGCAGATTTTAATTTTGTGAACTTCCCGGATGCATAACTTCTTCGTTATAAGTCCGAATTAGCTCGTTCAAAAGCTTACGGTTCAAAAATTCCATACTCTATGAGTTCATGCAAGAATTTTATCTATTTAACTTTGTTTGTTAAAAATTCACCTATTAGTTCATTTTTAACGAAAACGATAAACATTCGTGAACGTTCAATGCTCGTTTCTTCGTTCTAAGTTGGAATTCGGTCATTTTTGAGTTCGCAACTCTATAATGCCAAATATGACTTGTCTCCATCGAAAACCAACGTTTCCGAGATCAAACACAAAATACGACTTCCATTCCGAAAATCTCACGAATTCGATGATTATCGTCGAATTGTGTGAGTTCCGCCATAACTTCGTTACTAACGATTTGATTATTGTTCTAAATGGATTATAACCATCATATAAACATTTTAAATTACTTATTACATCAACTTATTTTCAAACTAAGTTTTGACTTATTCTTCATAAGTTCATTGCTTATCAACTTATAACTTTCATGATTTCATTTACTTATGACTTATTATTGATTTATGTCCTTTACTCAATGTTCTCACATCTTATCCAACATACTAGCTTCATATGACAAACATATTACTAGTTCATCATAAGTTCATAACTTATTTAGGCTCAAGTTGCTTATTCATAACTTATTCGGCTTAAGTCCATTCATTAATCAATTCTTATATATTCTTAACATACATGCTTATTTCATTACACTTCTCTTATCATCCTACAATGATAGAGATGGAAGAATATTGGACACAAGATCATTACCTTTGATGAACTAGTTCTTCTTCTTGGAAAATCTAACAAAGGAAGCTTTGACTTACAAGTGCTTATTCTCTCTAACCAATAAGTTGCTTTATATTTGGAAGTTGTTAGTGTTTTGAATATTGAACAAATGTCTAGAAAACTTCCTCTATTTATAGGCTTGACAAAGTGAGGGCATTAGAGTCAATAACACATCCCACCTCCTTACTAACCTCCTTACTATTCATATCTTAAGCCCTAAGTAAACTTGCTAGCCACATTAATTTCTTGATCACCACATAAAGTTCTTGCCCATCAAGTCTATCCATATTCATCTTGGTTTGCTCCATGGATCATGGCTAATCCATTGGATCATTACTTTGGACTTGCTTAATTAATCTAACTCATTCCTTGTTGGGCTTGCATTACAATAGTTTGGGCTTGCATCTAAATTCTCATTAGACTCTACCAATTTAACAATAATCCTACAAGTCCAATCCATTTAATTAAAAGCCTTATCATTATACCATACGTATAATTCTCGTATTCTAGCTCGTATATTAATTCGTAATATACGTTATCTCATTACTCATACTTGTTCGTACAATACCTCGTATCATACAATCATTACTCTTTCTTCTTAACGTTTAATATTTCTAACGTTCTCAAATTAAGTCCGCATGCGAAATATTATGTTTTCTATACTTAGATTATTATTACATAATCCATCTCACATTAATATTATAACGCTACGTATTTCTTGGAAGTTCAAAACTAATTCCCGAGCATAAATCGATGAATAGTGTTTTTCAGAAAATTTCTCGGAAAACTTTTATTTTCGTTTTAGAAATTCAAACACTTTAATTCTTCTACGTAGTTAAAATAGTACGACGTTTGGATGTTCCTAGGTTATAGAACGACATTCATCTTACTAACACATATTAATAATAAATAATATTATTTTATTCATTATTAAATTGATTTACAAAGGTTCGATTTTTTAGGGCGTTACACTATTGATAATGACTCAAATCGCATCTATGCCTTGAAAAACCTTGGGAAGACGAGTAACGAAATTCATGGTAATGTGCTCCCACTTCCATTCTGGAATTTCAAGTGGTTGCCATGGACCTTTTGGCACTTGATGCTCCGCTTTGACTCATTGACAAGTTAGACACCTTGAGATAAACTCTGTTATCTATCTCTTCATATTGCTCCACCAAAATATATGTCGAAGATCACGATACATTTTGGTACTCCCAGGATGGATTGCAAATGGTGTGTTGTGCACCTCCATCATGATTTTATACTTTAAATTAGGGTCCTTAGGAACACAAAGTCTGGAGTTGACTCTAAGTATTCCTTCGTCATTGATTCTTGTTTTCGGGATAACACCTTGCACTTTCTTCTTTATACGCATCAGCTCCAGGTCTGTAGCTTGAGCAGCTTTAACTTTATCGATTAAAGTCGGGTCCCTACAGTCTTTAACTCTATCTTTATCCTTTACAAGTCATACAAAATGGGCCTTTGTGTTGACAATATCACACTCGTACTCGTATATGATCTTCTACTCAACGCGTCAGCTACCATGTTCGCTTTTCCAGGATAGTATTGAATGGTATGATCATAATCTTTCAACAGCTTGAGCCAACGTCGTTGTCGTATATTGAGTTCCTTTTGGGTGAAGAAATATTTGAGGCTTTTATGATCTGTATAGATCTCCACCTTCTCCCCATACAGGTAATGTCTCTAGATCTTTAGTGCGAAAACAACTGCTGCTAACTCTAGATCATGAGTATGATAATTCCTCTCATATTCTTTGAGTTGTCGTGAGGCATAGGCTATGACTTTCCCATTTTGCATGAGAATACATCCTAACCCTCTTCCTGAAGCATCGCTGTAGATGACAAATCCCTCCGAACCAGATGGTATTGTCAGAATAGGTGCTGAAATGAGTCTCCTCTTGAGTTCTTGAAAACTATTCTCACATTCCTCGCTCCAACCGAATTTTGTATCTTTTCGAGTCAGCTGAGTTAATGGAGTAGCGATTCGAAAAAATCCTTCCACAAATCTCCGATAATAACCAAACTAAGTTTAGAAAGCTATGTACTTGATCAACGACTTAGGTTGCTCGACTTTGTATTGCTTCAATCTTCATTGGGTCAATAGATATTCTGTGATTTGATATCACGTGCCCAAGGAATGCTACTTCCTCAAGCCAGAACTCGTATTTCTTCAATTTGGGATAAAGCTTGTTTTCACGAAGCTTTTGGAGTATCAGCCTCAAGTGTTGCTCATGATCTTCACGAATTTTGGAATATATATGATAATGTCATCAATAAAGACAACCACAAAATGATCCAAATATTCCTTGAATACTCGGTTCATCATCTCCATGAAGGCAGCATGAGCATTAGTCAATCCAAAAGACATGACTAGGAATTCGTAATGCCCGTACCGAGTTCTGAAAGCAGTCTTTGGAATGTCATCAATTTTAATTTTTAACTGATGATATCCAGAATGAATATCGATCTTTGAAAAGAATTTGGGTCCTTGCAACTGGTTAAACAGGTCATCAATACGAGGTAACGCGAACCTATTTTTGATGGTGATGTGATTCAACTCCCTATAATCAATACAAAGTCACATACTCCCATCTTTCTTCTTTACGAATAGAACAGGAGCACCCCAAGGAGACGTACTAGGACGAATGAAACCGATGTCTAACAACTCCTGCAGTTGGGTTTTTAACTCCTGAAGTTCAATAGGAGCCATTCGATACGGGGCTTTGGAATTGGGTTTTGTACCAGGTTCAAGGTCGATACAAAATTCAATTTCACGCTCTGGGGGTAGGCCTGGAAGTTCTTCAGGGAATACGTCAGGAAATTTATTAACAATAGAAATATCATTCAAAATTGACGTATTTTTGTTTAAATCCGTGACATGGGCTAAGAAAGCTTGACATCCATTTTTCAATAAATGAATAGCTTTATGGCTTGATATGACAGTGATTGACTTTAGTGGTTTGGTTGCTTAAATTCGCATAATAGGTTGGTTAGGAATATGAAAGCTAACAACTAATTTTTGCATGATGAGTGGTTAACCAATTAATCCCTAAAATCACATCAAATGCAAGTATTTTTAAGGAAATAGGATTGACAGGTAATGTACGGTTGCTGATTTGAATAAAACAAGACTTATAAACAGTGGATGTGTAATAACCCATATTTTTATAATTAAATATTAATTAGTTTTATTTTATACAATTGTATTTAAATTGGAAAAGGTAAGTGACTATTTTTTTATTTTCTTCCTTGTTTTGTTTGGAAAGTTAAATTGTTTTAGTAGATAATTAAATAATATAAAAAAAATGAGGAGGAAGACTATTCCGTTTGTTAAGGTTTTGTGGAGAAATCATTAGGGAGCTGGAGGCTACATGGTAGATGGAGGAGTCTATCGAGCTTGAGTATCAAGATCTCTTTGAAAATTAAGCGCTTCCATTCTTTTTGATTTCGGGACTGGAATCCTTTTAAGGGTAGGTGATGTAATACCCAAAAAAAATAAATTAAAATAATAATAATAATAATAATAATAATAATAATAATAATAATAATAATAATAATAATAATAATAATAATAATAATAATAATAATAATAATAATATTTAAATTCATAGTTTAATTGGGTTTTTCTTATGTTGGGTCAAATTGTATTTAATTTGTGTGAACTATAATAAGTATGTGATTACATTAATTTGGGCTTTTATACTAATTGGGTCTATTTTGTATTTGGGTAATAGTAAAATTCTATTATAATTAGGAGAGTTAGTAAAACAAAATAATAATAAATAAGTAAAGCCCTAATCTATCTCACGTATCTCTATTAACTGACTGAGAAAAGAAAAAGAATAAGTGCAGCCGCATTATAGAGAAGAGAGAAAACGGCGAACAAGGGAGTAATTGGCAGGTATGCTACAACTTGAGAATACTTATTAGATTTATGTAAAAGTAATACTAAATATTTTAATAATTATGAGAGACTTGACTGCTTTTGAAATTGGTGGGATTGGATGGTGCCTTTAATTCAATTAGAATGTATACAGATGAACTCTTAGAATCCTAGCATGATTCCATTATTTTTAATTATTTATATATATGTTTCGTGGTACAAGCCTGCAGCACTGCTGCAGGTGTTGATTAATTTAAATTAGTTATATTTATATATTTATATATATTATATTTTTATAATATTTGGCTATGAAATTGTATACATAATTAAAAAAATCACTTAAAGTTATATATATTAATTTGAATTAAGTAATTTTACGACATAATTGTAAAAGTTCTTAATAAAGAAATTTATTAGTATTATGTTTTAATGATTGGATTGTAATAAAATTTTATTAAATTATTTATATTGAACAAAAAGAATTTAGCGAGTTATTTTTAGAATATAAATTTTGGAGTATTAATAATTGATAAAAGGCGATGATTAAAGGCATATTAAATAGATTATGAATTATTTTAGAATTATTAGGTTGGATTGTTTTTAATATGAGGTGAATATGTTTAGGTTGCGAATAACGTTTCGTATTTGATGTCGTTGGCAATTGAGGGTAAAATTTTGTGGAGTGTGCTATAAATGACTTGGAAGTATCAGGTACGTATTCCGTACTCCACTCCTTTGATTGTAGTTGCATTCGTGGTATCTCGTGATATATCGTCATTTATTTTCTTATAATCCTATTGGAATTCTTAAATAGAAATTTGATAATTGATACTTTGGTTGTATTCAGTAATTTAAACTAATTTCCTTCTATTAAAATTGGTACATATTCCATGATTTGTTCAGCGAGACTCTTGTTAAATTTGATTTGTTCGTCTTGTCCCTTGTTTCGAATTCTGTTATGATTTCACATAATTGTTTCCTGTGAAATTCATACATTACTTTCATTTTGGAGTTGACATTGGACTCGTATTTGTACTATTTGAATTAGGTTATCATGTTTAGTATTTATTTTAATTATTCTAGAAATTACATATGTTGCTACCTTCTTTTTGAGACATTGTGACTATAATTTGATTTGGTTCAACATGTACATATAGAACCCTTTTTGTTGGTATTATGTCGCATGTGTTGTGATATGGTATTTTGTTAGAATATACCGTAGGGTATACCAGAGCTATAACCACCTGTGGGGGTACCACAAACATGTTGTCTTGGCACGAGAGACATGACAGTTTCCGTGGCGGTGTGATTAGTCCACGACGTCTCCGTTTTGGGCTCCGGAGGTAGTGGGCCATTTGGTGTTTTGTTGTGGGAGGCGTATGGGTTAACCCTAGTTTTCTGTTTTACGAATTGGTGATGTTGTGCCAAACACACTATTCGATTTGCATACATTTGGATTCGCGGTCCAATGTGTGATTGCCTGTGTGGCATTATTTTGACTTGCCTGTGTGGCATTGTTTTGATGTGCCTGTGTGGCATTATTTTGGTTGCCTATGTGGCATCATTTGATTTGCCTGTGTGGCATTATTTTTACTTGCCTGTGTGGCAAAGTATATCTCTGAGCTCATTCGGTATGAAATAACTCCAGCCATTTGTTTCAGCCTCTTATTTTATTGGATTAGTTTTGTTGGTTTCTGTTCAGTTCAAGTTATTGAGTTAGTTACTTCAGTTCGTTACTTCTTTATTCTTTTATTGGTTTCGTTAATTATGTTGATTCAGATATATTCCATTCAGATCTTTGGATATTATATTTTCGTCCGTATTTGCATCTGAGGCTTTGTTCAGTTTGTCTTAGTTGTTTTCATATATCAGTTGTATATCTTTTGTATATCTGTATCCGTACTGGGCAATTGGCTCATGCTGTGTTTTTTTTCCAGCAGGTTTGCAGGGGTGATTCAGGGCTAGGGTGATGAGAGAGTTGCCTTTGACCATCTAGGTTGTTTCGAATTTTAAGTTTTGATTATTGTGACTCTATTCGGAGAATTGTATTTAGTACTTTATTAATGGATCACCACTATTAATATTTTGAAGTTATTAGTGTTCTGTTTACTTATTTTGAGGTTAGTTGTGCTTTGCACGTGGCCTCCCTTTTGCTTTTCGGGAAGGGGGTGTTACAGGATGTAATGAAGGTTTCTCCCAACGGAGTTTCAACAGATAAGTCAAAGTCTAATTTCTCCGGAGTCAAATTTAAACGTTGAGCGCTAGTAGGAGAAATAAAAGAATGGGCATAACATGTATCAAATAAGGTATAGACTTCGCTAGAGTTTATGATTAGCTTACCCGTGATGACCTCGTTCGGGTTCTTCGCTTTCTGGGAGGTCACGACAAACGCTCTCCCTTGAACTACCGGTTTTGACTTCTCTGGGACGGACTTTGGTGCCTCCATCCCAGCTGGACTTGGCTTTACTGCACGACAAAATCGGGCTAGGTGACCTTCTCTTCCACAATTGTAACACATTTTGGACTTCTGCGTGCAATTTGGACTGATGTGTCCCTCCCCTCGGCATTTGAAGCATACGATTGGTGGTCGTTCTCCTTCCTTAACTAGGGTGCTGGTGCTGACGTCTTTCCATCATTGTTGAATCTCCTCTTCTTGAAATGTCCACTTTTATTATCTTGGTCATGATTACCACTGAAGTGGTTACCATTTCTAGCATGTTAACTCCCTCCACGTTTGTTGTCACCTCTTCGATGACTGCTACCACTAGTATTATCATTTTACCGGTTGCTCTCTCTTGGTTGGGTTGATTCATTATCGCGCTCCAACAACTGAGCCCTATTTACAATATCTGAATACAAACATAGTTTGTGAGAAATGAGGTATTGACGTATCTCGGGTTTCAAACCTCTTAGAAATATCCGTGTCATACGCTCCTCATTGTCTACCAAATGGGATGCAAACTGGGATAACATGGCAAACTTCGCATCGTACTGTGACATGGTCATATTATTTTGTTCCAACTTGATAAATTCCACCTCATTCATGTGACGAATACTTTTGGGAAAGTACTTGTCATTGAACAGTTCTTGGAACTTCTCCCAAGACATTTTGAAAAGCAGTCGAAATGCGTTTTCTTGATTCCCACCAAGATGTCGCCTCTCCTTTCAACATGAAGGTGGCAAGGAACCTTTGCTTCCTGAGCATCCCAAGACATCAAATATCTTTGTGATCTGCTTTATCCACGTCTCCGCCTTAAGTGGTTCTGGCTTTTCCCAAAACTCCGATGGTCCCAGCTCCTTGAATTGCTTAGTTGTGACCATCTGTGAGTTGTCAGTGTTTCCACCTGCATTTTGAACAGGATCCGCTCTCGCCTGATGTTGCATGAATTGCATAAAGCCTCTGAACATCCCATCGTTCATCATTTGGTCAGTGTTGTTATTTTCCTGAGGATTATTGCCTTCCTGATGGACATTATCCTGGGTATTGATCGTTGGTGACTCAACGGTCTCATGTGCTCCATTGCTTATCTCAACATTCTTGGATGTCATTTTCAAACACTGCCACAAAACAAAGGTTAATTGACATGCCACATATTATCCCTATATTTTGACCGACAAATTAAATAACAAATAAACTTAGGTAGGTCATACTAGCGAAGGATTTTCCCGTCTTTCCCCCTAGTTCTAGTCTCACATCTTAGCCAGAGATCATATCCCTAAGCTTTGATACCAACTATGATGCCCCAAAAATAGGTATACATCACCCATTCTGAGTCGCCAAATATATGGTACAAAATTCAAATACAACTTAATTATACAACTGTCGTGTAAAGTACAACAAAACATAAACTGAGAGTTTCAACACGAATATTGTCTTCTAGACAATATCCAAACTCAAATTCAATATTATTACAATTATTATCACACTATTTCACACAATAGTGAGGACTACTAATGCACCATTTCAGACCATCACTCCATTCCTCGACTAGTCCCGGCTATGTTCTCATTTCCTGAAGAGAACAATGAAAGCAAAGGGTGAGCTCAACTAGCCCAGTAAGAAATATTATGACCAAGATAATGCAGAATTAATTATCGTTAGCCTTCAACAGTGTTAAACTAATAAAATACAATAGACATCAAGTTTAAATGCAGCGGAACAAGCAATCCATTAGAAGAGTCAAGTAGAGCATGATATCTACTATCTTCTATAATTTAAAAAGTCTATCATCAATTTTATCGCTGAGAATCAGCTTAATAAATAATCCACATCATCGAATCATCCCTGCACTACGACCAAAAATATTCATTAGTATCACGACCACAAATTATCCGTGCACTACGGGCCAAGGATATTCATGTTTTCATCAATGGTCATAATTATGCCAACAACTGCCCCTCAATGCACTACGGGCTAATGAGGACTTTTACCACATCATTTGTAACATTACGGTCATGATTATACCGAATAATCCATGGTCATAATCATACTAATCAACAGTCCATCTATGCACTACAGGCCAAAGATGACTTTCATAACAATATAAGCATGAGGATGATGATAATGCTATAAGAATT
This sequence comes from Panax ginseng, assembly GCA_020205605.1. Lineage (NCBI taxonomy): Eukaryota > Viridiplantae > Streptophyta > Magnoliopsida > Apiales > Araliaceae > Panax > Panax ginseng. The sequence continues at coordinate 73,042,598 of CM035142.1, read as the reverse complement.
AAATTAAATGAAGGTAAAGGATAATTTTTTAAAGATTTATAATTTAATTTATCTAAAATTCAACAATGTCCAAATTGTCAACATGATATTTCTTTGTGGAGTAAAATTCAAGAATAATATTGTGTCAAAAATGATTTGGACCGAAAAGAAATCAATTTTTATCAGGAATAGTACCCTGGGTGAATAGTAACCGAGTGAATAGTACCCCGTGAATAATACTTCGGGAATAGTACCCTTTGAATAGTACTCTGACATAAAACAGTTAAAACTTATCAAGAATGTTCAAGATAATATTTCCATGAAAAGATATTGGATGAAGCGCAAATATCAAGGATATTCTACTAATTTCATGGTGTATAGAAGCCAAAACTTAACCAAATGAGTATAGAATTCAGAATCTGAAATAAAATAATATTACTTATATACTACAGAGTATGGAAGAAAATATTATTTCTTATTAGTATTGAACAAAAATAATATCTCTTACCTTAAAAAGGAGAGTATTCCAACTGGTATAGCAGGGATATTCTTGAAGAAAACTTGAACTATTTTCTACGCTCAAAGCTTCTTAAAACTCGAAAGAAATACGCTCAATATTATAGAAGAAGAATTATTTGATTTTGGTGTGATTTTTAATTCTAAACTACGCATCTTATTTATAGGAGAATGGAAAGGATAAAATTTGGAAATAATCACGGACTCCACAGTAACTTTTTAAACGAAAATTCACGGGCGCAACTTTCTGATTCACAAGATTTACTGTGCACTGCATAGTAAAAAACTATGCAAATAAAATATAATATATTTTATTTATAATCAAATAAAACAAAACTTATATAATATATATTAACAAAAGTCATCAGCCACCTTCCCCCACGTGACATCAAAATTTTCCTCCCCCAATTTCAGTTTTCTTTTATACGTGGACCCCACATGTGGGCCCCCACCTTTTATTATATATATATACTGAATAACTTTTTATCGATTATTTTGAAAAAATGAGTAAGTGGTGGTCCATATAATATGCGAAATTTACAACAAATACCTCATAAAAATCCTCTCAATATTTTTAACAACATTTATTCATCAATAACATAATTTGCAATATTAACAACCAGATCATTCTCAGGAAAGAGGGGGCTTTCCGATAAGGATTTCTCTTTATTGGCGCGTAATTAGGTGACCAAACCCCTTTCCTCGACAAAATTTTCTAGACATTGTCAATGATGCAAATAATAATATGAATAACTTGTCATCTCAATTATTGATTTAATAATATAAAATATTGATAATAATTGAATCAAATAACGTGAGATAATATGTAGCAATTACTATAGCAATAATTGAGTATAACTAATTGACTTCTCACGTAAGCATCAATAACCAATACCGTGTGCTACTATGCAACCACGCCAGACATCGTACTTTTACCCACGGGTATTCCAAATAATTAATGATAAAACTTTTGCCGTTATTTTTATTAAAAGATATTTCGCAAGCTTAACTCCTCACAATAATGAATTACATTGTGGGGTCCACCAATGATTGTGCCATCGTACGAATATTCCCTATTAAAACGAATATTCCCCGACCAATCGAATATTTTATAACCACTTGCTTACTTTACAAAATTTATAAATATTACCCACAACTATAACATTATAATAAATTCATACCTTAATATTCAAAAATGATATTTAGAGAAAAATTCATTTTTTTCATAACAGTTGGGGTCTTAAAATCACACTATTTCACAATATAGTGAAGACTTCTATAGTAACTATCTCGGACCATTACTCCACTCTCCGACTAGTCCCAGCTACATTTTCATTTCCTGAGAAGAACAATGGAACAAAAAGGAAAAGGGTGAGTTCAACTAGCTCAGTAAATAATGTTATGACTAAGATAATGAAGAATAAATTATTTTTAGCTTTCAACAATGATAAATCAGATAAAATATAATGGACAACAAGTCTTAGATCAACAACTGCAGCGAAAATAGCAATCCATTAGAAAAGTTAAGTAGAACATGATGTCTGCTATCTTCTATGATTTAAAAGTTCATCATCAATATTTTATCCATGTAACACCAATCAATAATTGTTTCAAACCAATGAATTATCTATGCACTACGGGCCAAAGATATTCGTTTGTATCACTAGTGGTCATGATCATGCCAAACACTTGTTCATCTATGCACTACGGGCCAAAGAGGACTTTTACCACAAACCATTATCTGTAACATTAAAGGTCATGATTATACCAATATACAATTCCTTGTCATAATCATACCAATCAACAGTCTATTTTTGCACTACAAGCCAAAGATGATTTTCACCACAATATAAGCATGAGTATGATGACAATGATATAAAGAATGAATCAAGTGAGATCATGGACAAATATTAGAGATTTATAATTTAATTTATTCCGAGTTTAAGAATGTCCGAAATTCTCAACATGATCACCAATTGTGGAGTAAAATTCAAAAATTATATTTAAGATTTAAATTAAAAGATAATTTGGACAAAGAAAAGAAACTAAATCCTGTCGTGAATAGTACTCTGGCATGAATAGTACCGAATGAATAGTACCCCGTCATGGAAAGTACCCCGAATGAATAGTACCGCGAATGAATAGTACCCCGAATAAATAGTACTCCAGATGAATAGATTAAAATTTAATAAGAAAGTTCAGACCAATATTCTAATGAAATGATATTAGATGAAACGCAAATTATTAAAGACATTCTACTAATTTCAGAGATTTTCACCATTTAATAATAAGGTTATAGAAACAAACATAATTTCATACCACAAATAAAGAAATATGAAAGAAAATTGTGACGCCCCCAAAATAGGTCCACACGACCCATTATGAGTCGCCAGATATCACACTATAAAAATCAAATACAAACTTCATTTATACAACTGTTGTACTGTCGTGCAGAGTACGACAACACATAAGCTCTGAGTTTTAATATAATATTATCTCATAGACAATATCCAAACTCAAATTATTACAATGCCATATAAAATACAGCAGCAAATATTTCAAGACCCCAAAGAAGAACAAGAAGATTATTATCTTATTCATTCTAATGAGGTGCACTTTTGACGCTTTCACAGTCGAATTCTCATCACCCTATTGTTGTTCACCAAAATCAATTATTAAGTGAAGTATAAAATATGACACACACATCTTAGGTCCTCAATACAGTTATATATTGTATGTCATATCGTTTTATAATGTATTGAGAAACTTCGACAGTCTCGGACCATCACACTATTCCCATGTTATCCCCGCTAGACCCAGCTACACTCTTATTACCTGAAAGGAATTGTGAAGCAAGGGTGAGCACAACTAGCCCAATAAAGAATATTATGACTAAAGATAATTACATTATCAATAGCTTTCTTCAATAATAAATCAAAGATTTAGAACATATGGTAGATGATAAAACTTTTCAACCATAGTTGCAGCGGAACGAGCAATCCATTAGAAGAGTCAAATAGACCATCAGGTCTATTATTTTCTCCATGTTAAAAGTCCACCAATAATGTTTTATCCCTGTAACATCAATCTACAATTCCTGTCCACAATCATATGAATAACTCATAATCATAATTGTGATTCTAAATTCATCTTTACACCCATGACGAAGATAATTTTCATCACATATCTTCACCTGAAACATCAAAAACCATGGTTATACCAAATCACAATTCCTGCTCATAATCATACTAATAAATTCATCTTTGTACTACGACCAAAGATATTCATTAACAATTCATCTTTGCACTACAAGCCAAAGACATACAACTGTAAAACCAATAACCAACAGTTCATCTTTGCACTATAGGCCAAAGATATACAATCATAAAACCAATAATCTTTGAGACTCGACAATAGTATCACGACCACGAATTATCCATGCACTACGGGCCAAGGATATTCATGTTTTCAATTATGGTCACGATTATACTGAATAATCCCTGGTCATAATCATGCCAAGTCCATCTATGCACTACGGGCCGAAGATAACTTTTACCACATCATTTGTAACATTACGGTCATGATTATACCGAATAATCCCTGGTCATAATCATACCAAGTCCATCTATGCACGTAAGCCACAGATTGTAAGACCCTAACTTATTATAAATAAAATTGAATTTTCTCTATTTATTATCTTGAAATAATATGGAGTTAATTTGATATAATACTTTGGTTATGGGTGAAATGTGCAAATTTTGCAAAATAAGCAAGTGGTTATAAAATATTCATTGTGTCGGGGAATATTCGTTTGGTCGTGGAATATTCTTTCTGTCGGGGAATATTCGTACGACGGCGCAACCATTTGTGGGCCCCATAACGGATAACTGTCGGATGAAGAAAACGACAAAGTTTGAGTTTTATAAATAACGGCGTAATTGTTACCGTTAACACTGTTGGAATACCTGGTGGTTAAAATACAGTAATACGCGTGGTTGCACAGTAGCACACGGTATTGCACAGTATTGATGAATTATTGATCCTTACGTAAGAAGGCACTACTCAATAATTGTTACAGTAGTTACTGTTCAATATTTTATTTTATTGATTCAATAATTGATGCGTTGATATTTTATATTATTGTTGTTTCAATAATTGTCACTGCACAATATTTCTCATTATCAGATCAATAATTCATATTATTTGAATAATATTATTAGATAGCATTATTGACAATATCTAGAAAGTTCTGTCAAGGAGAGGTTTGGTCACCTAATTGCGCGCCAGTAAGGGGAAATCCTTATTGGAAAGTCCCCTCTTTCCTGGGAACGGCCTGGTTGTCATAAATGTGATTCTGTCATTTTATTTGTGAATAATTAATTATTGATTCATATGATAAGGAAATATTTATTTTATGTGGATATAAATGTTGGATATATTTATTGTGGTTAAAAATGAAGGAGTTAATGTTGAGGTGTTTTATAAGTATTTTTGTCGGAATGGAGGTATTAAAAATTAAACAAATATTTTTGAGATATATTGTGTGAGTTATAATTTTTAATCCGACCATTGGATCGTTGTGATTTTTGGATATGTTATACATATATAAGTTGAGTATATGTCCACAAATTTTGAACCGTTAAAAATGAACTTATGATTTATTATGAATTTTAAGAGGTGACTGGTTCAGAAATTGTTGAAGTTTCAGAATTTATCATTTTGGTGGAAAATTCTAGAATTGGTGGGACCCACTTTTGGTTGGTGAGAAATGTGCTGGAATTTTTATTCAAATGTGGTGGGTGGGAATAGTAGTAGGTAAAGCCATCAGGTTGCAGGTCAAGTCTGCTTCGGCGTGCTAACATTTTCCTATAAATAGAGGGCTAAGTTAGAATTGAAAATCACACCAGAAACAAGTTTTCTCTCTTTCTCTCTCTATATTATTAAGCGTATTTTGTGAGTATTTTGATACTTTTAGAGTTGCTATTCAGCACAAGTTTCATTCAGCCTCATATCCGATATTCCGATTAGAAGTACTGTTCGTTTGAAGTAAGGGATGTTATTTCTTCTTAAATGATATTATTTTCTTCAATATCATTATGCCGAAATATTGGTCTGAACTTTTTATCAAATTTGGAACTTTTTGTATCGGAGTTACTATTCACGTATACGGCACTATTCACGAATACGACACTATTCACCGAAAAATGAAATTTTCTCCTTTTTGTCCAATATGTCTATTATGGTTACTATCTTTGATTGTATCCATGTTTTGATCTTTATTCTTGAATTTTGCTTCAAAATTGGTTATTATGGAGTATTATTGATCTTGGATAAACTATAATACGAATATCTAATATTTGTTATTTTGTTTCACTGGATTCGTTCCTTTAAAATATTTTTCATCATCCTCAGTCCTAAATGATGATATTACTGAATATCTTTGGCTTGTAGTGCAAAGATGAATGATTACATAATGAATATTTTTGGTCCAGTAGCAAAAAGATGAGCAGTGTTGAGATGAACATGACCAATCTGGTGATACAAATGAATATCTTTGGCCTGTAGTGGAAAGATGAATATTTGATTAAAGATGTATATTGATTGTTGTTACAGGGATAAAAAATTGATGATGGACTTTTAAATCTTAGAAGATAGTGGAATTCTTTCTCTACTTGACTCTTCTAATGGATTGCTGTTTCCGCTGCAGTTGTTGATCTAAAACTTGTTGTCTTATATTTTATCAGATTTTTCCCTGTTGAAGACTAATGATAAATTGTTGTATATTATCTTAGTCATAATATTCTTTACTGGGCTAGTTGAGCTCACCCTTTTCCTTTTTGTTCCATTTTTCTTCTCAGGAGGTGAGAACATAGCAGGATCTAGTCGGGGTATGGAGTGATGGTTCTAGAAAGTTGTTTTAGCAGTCCTCACAATTTCTGAAAAATAGTGTTTGAATAATTGTAATGAGGACTTATTTGAGTGTGGATATTGTCTAGAAGACAATATTTGTATTTAAAGTCACAGGATGTGTTGTCGTATTTTGCACGACAATTGTATTATTGAAGTTATAGGTTGCTTTCTGTACCATGTATTTGGCAACTCAGAATGGGTGTTGTATACCTATTTTGGGGGCGTCACAGTTGGTATCAAAGCTTAGGGATATGGTCTCTGGCGGAGATCGGAGAATAGAACTAGGAGGGGAGAGATGAGTAAATCCTTTGCTAGTGTGTCCTAACTAACTTATTTGTTGGTCGGTCATAATATAGGGGTATTATGTGATATGTTAATTTGTTTAATTAACCCTTGTTTTATGATAGTATTTAAGAATGGCTGCTGAGAACGTTAACAATGGAGTGTATGAGACTGTGGAACAACCTTTAGTCATAAACCAGGAGAACGTACAACAGGAAGGCAATATTCCTCCTGTAAATAACACTACCGAGCAAATGATGAATGATGGAATGTTTAGGAGCTTTTTGCAGTTCATGAAAAATCAGATGAGGGAGACTCGTGTACAAAATACGGGTGGAAGTGATAGCAACACATGATGTCATCCACCAAAGCAGTTCAAGGAGTTGGGACCACCAGAATTTATTGGAAAGCCGGATCCGATCAAGGTGGAAATGTGGGTCAAGCAAATTACCAAGATATTCGATGTCTTGGGATGCACGGAGGAATAGAAGGTTCCATTCACCACCTTTATGTTCATGCGGTGAGGCGAGACTCTTTTGGTGGGAGTGCGTGAAGCGTACCGACTCTCGCACTCAACATGTCTTAGGAAACATTTCAGAAACTGTTCAATGACAAGTACTTTCTTGAAAGTATTCATCATATGAAAGAGGTAGAATTTATCAGACTGGAACAAAACAATATGACGGTGTCCCAGTACGAGGCGAAGTTTGTAGAGTTATCTAGGTTTGCACCTCATTTGGTCAAAAATGAGGAACGAATGACAAGGATGTTTCTGAGAGGTCTAAAGCCCGAGATTCGGCAATATCTTATATCTCATAAATTTTCTTTATATTCAGATGTTGTAAATAGGGCTCAATTATTAGAGCGAGATAATGAGTATGTGCAACCGAGGGACCACAACCAGGGTCATACCGGTGGCGGCAGCCATCATAGCAATGAAAACCAACACGGAGGAAAGTATTCGGACAAAAACGGTAACCACTCTGGTGGTAATCGTGGCCGTGATAATAGAAGGAATGAGTCGGGAGGAGATTTCAAAAAGAGAAGGTACAACAATGATAATGTGAAGACGTCAGCACAAACATCAACTATTTCTAGGGGAGAAGAACGAGCATCGGTCATTCGTTACAAATGCGAGAAAGAGGGACATATCAGCCCAAACTGCCAACAACAATCCAAGGTATGTTATAACTGTGGAAAGGAGGGCCATATAGCTCAAGACTATTCTGTAGCAAAACCAAGTTCAGCAGGGATGGTAACTCCAAAGGCTGTCCCGGATAAGTCGAAATCAGCGGTTCCTGGAAGAGCGTTTGTCGTGACTGGCCAAAACGCGAGAAACCCAAACGAGGTTATCACGGGTAAGCTAATCTTGAATTCTTGCGAAGTTTATACCTTACTAGATACCGGTTCTACCAATTCATTTATCTCTCCTGCTTGTGCTCAACGTTTTAACTTGACTCCGGAGAAATTAGACTTTGATTTATCAGTGGAGACTCCATTGGGTGAAACTTTGGTTACATCCACTATTTATAAATCTTACTTAATCCAAGTTGGCACTATCACATTACCCGTAGATCTTATCTCTTTAAAGATACTTGCTTTTGATGTGATTTTAGGAATTGATTGGTTAACCACTCATCATGCGAAAATTGATTGTTTTTGTAAGGTTGTTAGTTTTCATATTCCTAACCAACCTGTTATGTGAATTCAAACAACCAAACCACTAAAATCAATCACTGTTATATCAAGCCATAAAGCTATTTGTTTATTGAAAAACGGATGTCAAGCTTTCTTAGCCCATGTCACGGACTTAAACAAAAACACGTCAGATTTGAATAATATTACTGTTGTTAGTGAATTTCTTGACGTATTTCCTGAAGAACTTCCCGGTCTACCCCCAGAACGTGAAGTTGAATTCTTTATTGACCTTAAACCTGGTACAAAGCCCATTTCTAAAACCCCATATCGAATGGCTTGTATTGAACTTCAGGAGTTAAAAGTCCAACTACAAGAGTTGTTAGACATCGATTTCATTCGTCCTAGTACATCTCCTTGGGGTGCTCCTGTTTTATTCGTAAAGAAGAAAGACGGGAGTATGCGACTTTGTATTGACTACCGAGAATTGAACCATGTCACCATCAAGAATAGGTATCCACTACCTCGCATTGATGATCTGTTTGACCAGTTGCAAGGAGCACAATTCTTTTCAAAGATCAATCTTCGTTTTGGATATCATCAGCTAAAGATTAAAACTGAGGATATTCCAAAGACTGCCTTTAGAACTCGGTACGGGCATTATGAATTCTTAGTCATGTCTTTTGGATTGACTAATGCTCCTGCTACTTTCATGGATATGATGAACCGGGTATTCAAGGAATATTTGGATCAGTTCGTTGTTGTCTTTATTGATGACATCTTCATCTATTCCAAAAGTCGTGAAGATCATGAGCACCATTTGAAGCTGATACTTCAAAGGTTTCGTGAAAACAAGCTATATGCCAAGCTGAAAAAATGTGAGTTCTGGCTTAAAGGCATTCCTTAGGCACGTGGTGTCAAAACATGGAGTATCTGTCGACCCGACGAAGATTGAAGCCATACAAAGTTGGGAGAAACCAAAGTCGGTGGTGATCAAGTAACGTAACTCGGGGGCTTAATCGTTACTATCAGAGATTCGTGGAAGGATTTTCTCGAATCGCTACTCTGTTAACTCAACTGACTCGTAAAGATACAAAATTCGGTTGGAGCGAGGATTGCGAGAAGAGTTTCCAAGAACTCAAGAGCAGACTCATTTCGGCACTTGTTCTGGCAATACCATCTGGTTCAGATGGATTTGTTATATACAGCGATGCTTCAGGCAAAGGGTTAGGATGTGTTCTCCTGCAACATGGGAAAGTCATAACCTATGCCTCGCGACAACTCAAAGAATATGAGAGGATTATCCTACTCATGATTTGGAGTTGGCAGCAGTCGTTTTCGCGTTGAAGATCTGGAGACACTACCTGTATGGGGAGAAAGTGGAGATCTATATAGATCATAAAAGCCTCAAATATTTTTTCACCCAAAATGAACTCAACATGCGGCAACGACGTTGGCTTGAGCTATTGAAAGATTACGACGATCATACCATCCAATACCATAATGGAAAAGCAAACGTGGTAGCTGACGCATTGAGTAGAAGATCATATGCGAGTACGAGTGCAATGTTGTTAACACAAAGGTCCATTTTGTATGACTTGCAAAGGATGGAGATAGAGATGAAGGCTCCAAGTACCCACGTGATGATATCAAACATACGAGTAGAACCGACTTTAATCGATAAAGTTAAAGCTGCTCAAGCTACGGATATGGAGCTGATGCGTATGAAGAAGAAAGTGCAAGAAGGTGCTATTCCAGAAGCAAGAATCGATGAAGAAGGAATACTTCGAGTCAACTCTAGACTTTGCGTTCCTAACGATTCTGACTTGAAGCATAGAATCATGATGGAGGCACACAACACCCCATTTGCAATCCATCCTGGGAGTACCAAAATGTATCATGATCTTCGACATACATTTTGGTGGAACAATATGAAGAGAGAGATCGCGGAGTTTATCTCGAGGTGTTTAACCTGTCAACGTGTAAAGGCGGAGCATCAAGTGCCAAAAGGTCCATTACAACCACTTGAGATTCCAAAATGGAAGTGGGAACACATTACCATGGATTTTGTTACTGGTCTTCCCAAAGTTTCTCAAGGCATAGATGTGATTTGGGTTATTGTTGATAGATTAACCAAGTCTGCTCATTTCTTGCCGATGCGTGAGACTTAATCCCTTGAACGTCTTGCTCGTATGTACGTGAATGAGATTGTAAGATTGCATGGCATGCCAGTATCCATAATTTCTGATCGTGACCCAAGATTCACTTCACGATTTTGGGTTAGCTTACAGAAAGCTATGGGCACGAATTTACGATTCATTTCGGCATACCATCCTCAAACGGACGGACAATCGGAAAGGACTATTCAAACCCTTGAAGATCTATTAAGACTCTGTGTTCTAGATTTCAAAGGAAGTTGGGATAAGTACTTGCCACTGGTGGAATTCTCCTACAACAACAGTTATTAAGCAAGTATAGGCATGGCTCCATTCGTGGCGTTGTATGGAAGCAAATGTCGCTCTCCAGTATTCTGGGACGAGGTGGGTGAATCAACATTGTTGGGACCAGAATTGGTACGCATAACTACAGAGAAGATCCAAATGATTCGACAACGTATACAAACGACACAGGATCGACAAAAGAGTTATGCAGATCTTCATAGAAAGGACGTGGAATTTAATATTGGAGATCATGTACTGTTACGTATTGCTCCACGGAAGGGAGTTACAAGATTTGGAAAGAGAGGAAAGCTCAATCCATGATTTGTTGGTCCATTTGAGATTCTTGACCGAATAGAAAATGTGGCCTATAGACTCACATTACCTCCAAGTATGTCTCGTGTTCACAATGTTTTCCACATATCTATGCTTCGTAAATATGTGAAAGACCCGAACCACATTATTGAGTTAGAACCGGACGAGATAGCCAAAGATTTAACGTACGAGGAGGTACCTGTTAAGATCTTGGATAGAAAGAGCATGTCTTGCGCACCAAGGTTATACCACAAAGTAAAGGTTTTGTGGAGGAACCATGCTATTGAGGAAATGACCTGGGAGTTGGAATCAAAAATGAAAGCGAGGTACCCTCACCTTTTCGAAACACCAGGTACGTACGTCAATTTTGAGGACGAAATTTCATAAGGAGGGGAGGTTGACTTATTATAAATAAAATTGAATTTTCTCTATTTATTATCTTGAAATAATATGGAGTTAATTTGATATAATACTTTAGTTATGGGTGAAATGTTCAAATTTTGCAAAATAAGCAAGTGGTTATAAAATATTCATTGTGTCGGGGAATATTCGTTTTGGTCGTGGAATATTCTTTACGTCATGAAATATTCGTATTTACAACGTGAAACCATTTGTGGGCCCATAACGAGATAAATCGTGGGATGAAGAAAACGACAAAGTTTGAGTTTTATAAATAATGGCGTAATTATTATCGTTAAATTGTTGGAATACACGGTGGTTAAAAACACGAATCTGGCGTGGTTTACAAGAGATAGCACCGGTATTGCACAAAGTATTGATGAATTATTGATCCTTACGTAAGAAGGCACTACTCAATAATTATTACGGTGAATTCTTTATTCAATATTTTATTTTATCAATAATTCTTTGCGTTGATATTTTATATTATTGTTGTTTCAATAATTGTCACTGCACAGTATTTCCCATTATCAGATCAATAATTCATATTATTTGAATAATATTATTAGATAGCATTATTGGCAATATCTAGAAAGTTCTATCAAGGAGAGGTTTGGTCAGCTAATTGCTCGCCAGTAAGGGGAAATCCTTATTGGAAAGCCCCCTCTTTCCTAGGAACGGCCTGGTTATCATAAATGTGATTCTGTAATATTATATGTGAATAATTAATTATTGATTCATATGATAAAGAAATATTTATTTTATGTGGATATAAATGTTGGATATATTTATTGTGGTTAAAAATGAAGGAGTTAATGTTGAGGTGTTTTATCAGTATTTTTGTCGGAATGGAGGTATTAAAAATTAAACCAGTGTTTTTGAGATATATTACGTGAGTTATAATTTTTAATCCGACTGTTGGATCGTTGTGATTTTTGGATATGTTATACATATATAAGTTGAGTATATGTCCACAAATTTTGAACCGTTAAAAATGAACGTATGATTTGTTATGAATTTTAAGAGTTGACTGGTTCAGAAATTGTTGAAGTTTCAGAATTTATCATTTTGGTGGAAAATTCTAGAATTGGTGGGCCCCACTTTTGGTTGGTGAGAAATGTGCTGGAATTTTTATTCAAATGTGGTGGGTGGGAATAGTAGCAGGTAAAGCCATCAGGTTGCAGGTCAAGTCTGCTTCGGCGTGTTAACATTTTTCTATAAATAAAGGGCTAAGTTAGAATTGCAAAACACACCAGAAACAAGTTTTCTCTCTCTATATATTATTGAGCGTATTTTGTGAGTATTTTGATACTTTGAGAGTTGCTATTCAGCACAAGTTTCATTCAGCCTCATATCCAATATTTCGATCAGAAGTACTGCTCGTTTGAAGTAAGGGATGCTATTTCTTCTTAAATGATATTATTTTCTTCAATATCATTATGTCGAAATATTGGTCTGAACTTTTTATCAAATTTAGAACTTTTTGTGTCGAGGTTACTATTCACGTATACGACACTATTTACGTATACGACACTATTCACCAAAAAATGAAATTTTCTCCTTTTTATCCAAGATGTCTATTATGGTTACTATCTTTGATTGTATCCATGTTTTGATCTTTATTCTTGAATTTTGCTTCAAAATTGGTTATTATAGAGTATTATTGATCTTGGATAAAGCATGTCTGAATCTCTAATATTTGTTATTTTGTTTCTTTGGATTAAGTCCCTTTAAAATATTTTTCATTATCCTCAGTCCTAAATGATGATATTACTGAATATCTTTGGCTTGTAGTGCAAAGATGAATGATTACCTAATGAATATCTTTGGCCCGTAGTGCAAAGATGAACAGGTGTTGAGATGAACATGACCAACTGGTGATACAAATGAATATCTTTGGCCTGTAGTGCAAAGATGAATATTTGATTAAAGATGTATATTGATTGTTGTTACAGGGATAAAAGATGTATACGACACTATTCACGAATACGACACTATTCATCGAAAAATGAAATTTTCTCCTTTTTGTCCAAGATGTCTATTATGGTTACTATCTTTGATTGTATCCATGTTTTGATCTTTATTCTTGAATTTTGCTTCAAAATTGGTTATTATGGAGTATTATTGATCTTGGATAAACTGTTATACGAATCCCTATTATTTGTCCTTATGTCTCACTGGATTCGTTTTCTTTAAAATATTTTTCATCATCCTTAGTCCTAAATAATGATATTACTAAATATCTTTGGCCTGTTGTGCAAAGATAAATGATTAACTGATGAATATCTTTGGCCCGTAGTGCAAAGATGAATAGGTGTTGAGATGAACATGACCAACTGGTGATACAAATGAATATCTTTGGCCTGTAGTGCAAAGATGAATATTTGATTGAAGATGTATATTGATTGTTGTTACAGGGATAAAATATTGATGATGGACTTTTAAATCTTAGAAGATAGTGGAATTCTTTCTCTACTTGACTCTTCTAATGGATTGCTATTTCCGCTGCAGTTGTTGATCTAAAACTTGTTGTCTATTATATTTTATCAGATTTTTCCTTGTTGAAGACTAATGATAAATTGTTGTATATTATCTTAGTCATAATATTCTTTAATGGGCTAGTTGAGCTCACCCTTTTCCTTTTTGTTCCATTTTTCTTCTCAGGAGGTGAGAACATAGCATGATCTAGTCGGGGTATGAAGTGATGGCTCTAGAAAGATGTTTTAGCAGACCTTACTATTTTTGAAAAATAGTGTTTGAATAATTATAATGAGGACTTATTTGAGTGTGGATATTATCTAGAAGACAATATTTGTATTTAAACTCACAGTATGTGTTGTCATATTTTGCACAACAATTGTATTATTGAAGTTATAGTTTGTTTTCTGTACCATGTATTTGGCGACTCAGAATGGGTATTGTATACCTATTTTGGGGGCGTCACATAGATGACTTTCAACACAATATAAGCATGACGATCATGACAATGATATAAAGAATCAATCAAATGAGATAAATGATAAATATTAAACTTTTATAATATAATTTATCTAGGGTTCAAGAATATCCCAATGTTATCAATCACTTAATAATCTCATAATCTAATATCATTAATATTATAATAATATTTTAATCATTTCTTAAACTTATAAACAATTTATTTTAATTGTTTACACTTTATCCAATAATGCATTTAATCATCCTAAAATGACAAACTCATAAGATTTCATCACCAATGATCAAATCCCTCATAAAAAATCTGCATATACCTTATATAGGATTTTCAAGCCATAAAAATCCTATTTATCAATTTTTTAACTTCACATAACATATTTAACTCATATGTTCGTAACTAAACCATTTTTATGAAAATTATCAAACCAACTTATTATTTTTCTATCCTTTGTCCAAACATATATACATATATTTCATAGACAACAAGTATTTTTTTTTTTATAATTTTTCAACTCCCTTAAGTATTTTTCAAAAATCAATTTCTAATTAATTCCTTAAGAAATTAGCTACCTCAAGTTTAACTCCCGAAATTCCCAAATCTTGGCAGGATCTTACACATGTTAACGTGAGCTTCCAGTTTAAATTTCATGGTCATCAAAGTTATAGAACTCCAGTTATAGCATTTTTCGTCGGAAAAACCTAAATATTGAAATAGTCATAACTTGTTCATTTTAAGTCGGAATGAGCTCATTTTTGGATAGGAGGTAATTTATACCATATATTTCCATGTCCCAAATGGCCGGAATTTTTCTCACAAATTAAATGGCCGAAACAGCCCTTAAAAAATTTTGGGCAGTAGTTTTTTCTCCTTCTTCACTTTTTCGTCCTTTGTTAAAAATAGTCCATACAAAAATCTACAACTCCTCTTTCAGTGATTCCACTTGGAGATGTTAGAAAAATTATCATAATATCCTCCCAAAATTTTCCAGAATTTTTGAATGTCCGAAAAATTACAAAACTGCAAATGGATTTTAACACGTTATGCGGTACTCCACGTAAACAGATCATATCCACAATTTAATAAGGAATGAATACGAAGGATCATTCACCATGCATGCGGTAGTCCACATATACAGGTTATTCCAACAGAATAATAAGGAATGAAATAACGATAGCTCTCTTCATGAATACGAAAGAAATAATACCCCTTACTATAATAATAATATCCATTACCTCAAAAGAAGACTGAATACTGGAATAGTGAGGTAGCAGACTTCTCTTCTTCTTTCTCTTTATAATTTCTCTCTATAATAATTGCTCTATAGCTTTAGTGAATTGGTGAGAAATGAAGGAAGAATGACCTTCTATTTATAGAAAAATATAGTTTCAATAATTGCACGTTTTGAGGCTCGAAATATTACCGTATAATACCTCTCTCTTTTTGTTCATTTTTAATTTAGTCCTGCAAGTATTATCAAACTTGCACCACCTCCCATAATAGTAAATAATGTGAATCAATAGTTCAATCATGTGAATCAATAGGTATAATCATGTGAAAATACGAATTACAGTATAGTACCTCCATCTATACCTCCATTTTTAACTTAGTCATGCAAGTATTATTAATCTTGTACCAACTCCCCTAATAGTAAATGAATGTGAATCAATAGTACACACATGTGAATAAATAGTTATAATCATGTGAATCAATAGCAATTAATTGCTCATTTATCCGGTTAATTACCCGATTGGTCAATATAACTTCCAGACATCAATTAATATCGAATAAATGTTGATTTCCACTAACACTAATAATCCCAACATAATGAAACTATTTTTATGAAAAAATTTATTTTTAAAATTTAAAAGTTTCACTTTTTCCAAAAAAGTCAACTGTTGACTTTTTGACCTAAAAGTTAACCCCGATAAATTTTGTATTTATAGTCTATTGTTACTAATTTCATCGTTCCGGACTCAAATATCACGTTCGCGTCTCCAAATTCAACTTTGAACTCAAATTCAATTTATAATAACATTTATTCATTATTATTATAATTCACAATATTTAACAACCAGGTCGTTCCCAAGAAAGTGGGGGCTTTCCGATAAGGATTTCTCCTTATTGGCGCGCAATTAGGTGACCAAACCTCTCCTTGATAGAACTTCTAGACATTGTCAATATTGCAAATAATAATATGAATAACTTGGCCGTCTCAATTATTGATTTAATAATATAACATATTATGAAGATGATACTGTAACAATAATTGAATCAATAATATGAGAGTTATGATGCAGCAATTACTATAGCAACAATTGAGTATAACTTAGTGACTTCTCACGTAAGCATCAATAATCAATACCGTGTGCTACTATGCAACCACGCGTAATACTGTTCTTTTACTACCGATTATTTTATAACAACTTGTTTACTTTGAAAAAAAATTCACATATCACCCTTAACTTTAACCTTTTATCAATTTAACCATTTACTAAATAGAATAATTATAAGAAAATTGAATATTTTCATTTCATAAAATTCATGGTCTCACAATCTCCACTCCTTATGAAATTTTGGCCTCGAAATTTACGTACCTGGTAGTTCGAAAAGATGAGAATACCTTGCTTTCTTTTCGAATTGTACCTTCCCAGTTATATCTTCTGTATCATGATTTTTCCATTGCTCATCTCCTGTATTTCAGATATCATTCTAGAATATATCTTCAAAACAAAGGTCAATTGACATATCACAAATTGTCAACTTATCAAGTAAAATTTTTGGCTTAGGTAAGTCACACACTAGCGAAGTATATTACTCGTCTCTTCCCTCCTAGTTCTAGACTCATATCTCCGCCAGTGACCATATCCCTAAGCTCTGATACCATTTGTGATGCTCCCAAAATAGGTCCACACGACCCATTCTGAGTCGCCAGATATCACACTATAAAAATCAAATACAAACTTCATTTATACAACTGTTGAAGCGTCGTAAATGCGATACGATAACACATAAGCTGTGAGTTTTAATACAATATTATCTCATAGACAGTATCCAAACTCAAATTATTACAATGCCATATAAAATACAGTAACAAATATTTCAAGACCCCAAAGAAGAACGAGAAGATTACTATATTATTCATTCTAATGAGGTGCACTTTTGACGTTTTCACAGTCGGATTCTCATCACCCTATTGTTGTTCACCAAAATTAATTATTAAGTGACGTATAAAATACGACACACACATCTTAGGTCTTCAATACAATTATATATTGTATGTCATGTCATTTTATAATGTATTGAGAAACTTCGACGGTCTCGGACCATCACACTATTCCCCTGCTATCCCCGCTCGACCCAACTACACTCTTATTACTTGAAAGGAATGGTGAAGTAAGGGTGAGCACAACTAGCCCAGTAAAGAATATTATGACTAAAGATAATTACATTATCAATAGCTTTCTTCAATAATAAATCAGAGATTTAGAACATATGGTAGATGATAAAACTTTTCAACCATAGTTGCAGCGGAACGAGCAATCCATTAGAAGAGTCAAATAGACCATCAGGTCTATTATTTTCTCCATGTTAAAAGTCCACCAATAATGTTTTATCCCTGTAACATCAACCTATAATTCCTGTCCATAATCATATGAATAACTCATAATCATAATTGTGATTTTAAATTCATTTTCGCACCCATGACGGAGATAATTTTTATCACCTATCTTCACCTGAAACATCAAAAATCATGGTTATACCAAATCACAATTCCTGCTCATAATCATACTAATAAATTCATCTTTGTACTACAACCAAAGATATTCATTAATAATTCATCTTTGCACTACAGGCCAAAGACATACAACTGTAAAATAATAACCAACAGTTCATCTTTGCACTACAGGCCAAAGATATACAACTGTAAAACCAATAATGCTAGACTCAGCTTAATAGTATCACGACCACAAATTATCCATGCACTACGGGCCAAGGATATTCGTGTTTTCAATTACGGTCATGATTATACCGAATAATCTCTGGTCATAATCATACCAAGTCCATCTATGCACTACGGGCCGAAAATGACTTTTACCACATCATTTGTAACATTACGGTCATGATTATACCGAATAATCCCTAGTCATAATCATACCAAGTCCATCTATGCACGTAAGCCACAGATGACTTTCAACACGATATAAACATGACGATCATGACAATGATATAAAGAATCAATCAAATGAGATAAAGGATAACTATTAAACTTTTATAATATAATTTATCCAGGGTTCAAGAATATCCCAATGTTATCAATCACTTAATAATCTCATAATCTAATTTCATTAATATTATAACATTATTTTAATCATTTCTTAAACTTATAAACAATTTATTTTAATTGTTTACACTTCCAATAATGCATTTAATCATCCTAAAATGACAAAATCATAAGATTTCATCACCAATGATCAAATCCCTCATCAAAAAGCTGCATATACCTTATATAGGATTTTCAAGCCATAAAAATCCTATTTATCAATTTTTCAACTTCACATAACATATTTAACTCATATGTTCGTAACTAAACCATTTTCATGAAAATTACCAAACCAACTTATTATTTTTCTATCCTTTGTCCAAACATATATACATATATTTCGTACACAACAAGTATTTTTTTTATAATTTTCAACTCCCTTAAGTATTTTTCAAAAATCAATTTCTAATTAATTCCTTAAGAAATTAGCTACCTCAAGTTTAACTCCATAAATTCCCAAATCTTGGCAGGATCTTACACATGTTAACGTGAGCTTCCAGTTTAAATTTCATGGTCATCGGAGTTATAGAACTCCGGTTATAGCGTTTTTCATCGGAAAAACCTAAATATTGAAATAGTCATAACTTGCTCATTTTAAATCGGAATGAGCTCATTTTTGGACAGGAGGTAATTTATACCATATATTTCCATGTCCCAAAAGGCCGGAATTTTTTTCACAAATTAAGTGGCCGAAACAGCCCTTACAAAAGTTTGGGCAGTATCTTTTTCTCCTTTTTCACTTTTTTGTGCTTTGTTAAAAATAGTCCATACAAAAATCTACAACTCCTCTTTCAGTGATTCCACTTGGAGATGTTAGAAAACTTATCATAATATCCTCCCAAATTTTTCCAAAATATTTGAATGTCCAAAAAATTACAAAGCTGCAAATGGATTTTAACCCGCCATGCGGTACTCCACGTAAACAGATCATATCCACAATTTAATAAGGAATGAATACGAATGATCATTCACCATGCATGCGGTAGTCCACACAGACAGGTTATTCCAACAGAATAATAAATAATATAATAACAAAAGAATTCACTGTGCATGCGATAGATCCTTGCAGAGGCAGGTTATTCCAATGAATAATAAATAATGGAATCGAGTCGTGTAAACGTACGCATACGAGACATGATATTCCAAATGTAATAATAAATAATGGAATAATGAAGAATGTCACCATGTATACGGTGAGTCCGTGTATACAAAAGTTATTCCAATGTAATAATAAATAATGGAACCGAGTCATGCGTAGAAGCGCATGACAGGATATTAAAACGTAATAATAAAGAATGGAATAATAGAAGAATTTCACCATGTATGCGGTACTTACATAAACAAAGTTATTCCAACATAATAATAAAGAATGGAATAATAGAAGAATTTCACCATGTATGCAAGATTGCAGACAGACAAGTTATTCCAACATAATAATAAAGAATGGAATAATAGAAGAATTTCACCATGTATGCAATTACTTTGCATAGGTAAAAAGTTATTCCAACATAATAATAAAGAATGGAATAACAGAAGAATTTCACCATGTATACGGTAGTCCGCGTATACAGGTTATTCCAACAGAATAATAAAGAGTGGAATAATGATAGCTCTCTTCATGAATACGAATGAAATAATACCCCTTACTATAATAATAATATCCTTTACCTCAAAAGAAGACTGAATATTGGAATAGTGAGGTAGAAGACTTCTCTTCTTCTTTCTCTCTATAATTTCTCTCTATAATAATTGCTCTATAGCTTTAGTGAATTGGTGAGAAATGAAGGAAGAATGACCTTCTATTTATAGGAAAATATAGTTTTAATAATTGTACGTTTTGGGGCTCGAAATATTACAGTATAATACCTCCCTCTTTTTCTTCATTTTTAGTTTAGTCCTACAAGTATTATCAAACTTGCACCACCTCCCCTAATAGTAAATAATGTGAATCAATAGTTCAATAATGTGAATAAATAGTTATAATCATGTGAAAATACGAATTATAGTATAGTACCTCTATCTACACCTCTATTTTTAACTTAGTCATGCAAGTATGATCAATCTTGCACCAACTCCCCTAATAGTAAATGAATGTGAATCAATAGTACACACATGTGAACAAATAGTTATAATCATGTGAATCAATAGCAATTAATTGCTCATTTATCCGGTTAATTACCCGATTGGTCAATATAACTTCTAGACATCAATTAATATCGAAATAAATATCGATTTCCACTAACACTAATAATCCCAACACAATGGAACTATTTTTATCAAAAAATTTATTTTTGAAATTTCAAAGTTTGACTTTTTCTAAAAAAGTCAATTGTTGTCTTTTTGACCAAAAAGTCAACCTCGATAAATTTTGTATTTATAGTCTATTGCTACTAATTTTATCGTTCCGGACTCAAATATCACGTCCGCGTCTCCAAATTCAACTCTGAACTCAAATTCGATTTTTAATAACATTTATTCATTATTATTATAATTCGCAATATTTAACAACCAGTCGTTTCGTGAAAGAGGGGCTTTTAGATAAGGATTTCTCCTTATTGGCTTGCAATTAGGTGACCAAACCTCTCATTGACAGAACTTCTAGACATTGTCAATATTGCAAATAATAATATGAATAACTTTGCCGTCTCAATTATTGATTTAATAATATAACATATTATGCAGATGATACTGTAACAATAATTGAATCAATTATATGAGAGTTATGATGCAGCAATTACTGTAGCAATAATTGAGTATAACTGAGTGACTTCTCACGTAAGCATCAATAACCAATACAGTATGCTACTATGCAACCATGCGTATTACTGTTCTTTTACTACCACCCTTAACTTTAACCTTTAACCTTTACTTTAACCTTTTATCAATTTAACCATTTACTAAATAGAATAATTATAAGAAAATTGATTACTTTCATTTCATAAAATTCGGGGTCTCACAAAAATGATATCCCTTGACGAGTACAAAAGAATGATATCCAATACGAGTATGAAAGAATATACGAAACTTGTGACGCCCCCAAAATAGGTATACATCACCCATCTTGAGTCACCAAATACATGGTACAGAAATCAAATACAAACTTCTTTAATACAACTGTCGTGTAAAAATACGACAAAGCATAGCTGAGTTTTTACATAAATATTGTCTTCTAGACAATATCCAAACTCAAATTCAATCTTTATTACATTTATTATCACACTAAGTAGTGAGGACTGCTAAAACAACCATCTTGGACCATCACTCCGTTTCGACTAGTTTTATTTCGTTCTCATTTTCCTCAAGAGAACAATGAAAGCAAAAAGGGTGAGCTCGGCTAGCCCAAGAAGAAATATTATGACTAAGATAATGCAGAATAAATTATTATTACCCTTCAACAGTGTTAAACTAATAAAATACAATAATTACATCTATAATTTTATAAATTATTATATTAAATATTTATTGAATTATATATGTATTTAATGGATGTGTTTATTGTTGAATAAATAATGGTTCAAATTTGATTCGATTTGGTTAATTATTTGTTAAGTAACTAATTAAGGAAATTAATTAGTATATTCTAATTTAATTTAATTATTAAGTTAGAGAATTTTTGATTAAATAAATTATTATATTTTAATTTGAAATTGTGATTAAAAAAATGTGTTAGTGGATTATAGCATGATGTTGTTAAATTTTATTCAACTAATCCTTAGTTGATGTTCGTTGAATTCCAAATTACCTTGAAATGTATCCAAACCAAACTCACTTTGGGGCAGACTTGTACTCTAAATACTGAGATGAACAACCCTATTATTAGGGGTAATTTACGCTTAGCGTCGAAATGTTTGTGCACAATACATTGTACAAAGGGTTGATCCCCCTAAGTACGAGGAGTCCCTATAGTCTTATGACTGTTAAAGTTTAAGTTGAAAAATTACTTATAACTATGGACATAGTTCGTGGTCTTAGGACCCTCGGTTATATACTTCAGAATGTTGAGAAATCATATTGCTTAACTCTATCGAGCCTCTTATCTAAAGTTGTTGTAAGGATTTTTCATTCATTGTTGTTTCAAGTGAACTTTGTTTGCTCACTCTTGCTTATATAACTATTACAGTTAAAGATGAGAAGGTTGATGTACCTAGCACCAGTAAGGGAAAAGGAAAGATGAACAAGTATTGAAGACTTGTAATATGATGATATTTTCTTATCAGTTTTAATTGAATGGTTGTAATGAAGTTTATTTATTTTCCACGTTTGAATGATTGTATTTAAAGGTTAGACAACTTGGGAGATTTTTATTATGTAACCCTTGAAGGGGGACGATTTTTATTATTCAATTTGATTGTGATTGGGTAGTTAGATATGAATGTTTGATTAAGTGAACACCAAATCCTGTGGGAATGAAGTGCCTGGGTTTGGGGGTGTCACAAGTTGGTAATAAAGCCTTAGGTTATGAACCTTAGGTGGGGAAAACCCTTAGGAAGTAACCTTCGAAAAGATAGTGATGATAAATTCTTATCGAGTTTTAAGGAGAAAGTAATAAAATACGTATGTGCTTACGTGATTATAACTTATGTGCTCGCGAGTGTCGAGTAGTAATGATTAGTAATTAAAACTTAAACTTAGGTTGACAGGATGACTAATATAGGAGGATCCAGTCAGGCTAGGGAGGAGGAGCCTCGAGATATTCAGGTAGTTTGGGAACAATTACTGTCACGGGAAACAGTTTCGTTGTTCACAAAAGTTGAGCAGGAGAGAGTACCTGATGAGGATGATGAGATAGAGACAGACAAGGAGGATCCCGTGGAGCTGCCACAGACAGATGAAGAGGATGAGAAGGAAAGGATTCCACTTAACTCGATAGCTGGCCGTATATACGATGAGGTGCATGACCGCAACGTGGAACTTCAAGATACTGTCAAGGAATTGCAAGAGATAATAGCTGAACAACAGACCTCAATGGCACATAAGGACGACGAAATTTAGGACCGAGAAGAACATCTGACCAATGTTGAAGATAAGCTGATTCACACTGAAGGAGAGAAAGAGCGAATGAGAGCAGAGATTTCAGAGTTGAAGATCTAGTTGAAAGAGGAATCTACTAAGAGGGCAAGAGCTAAAGATGCGTATGAGGAGGCTGATCAACGAGCCAAAATAGCAGAGGGAGACGCACAAACAAAGAGAATGAAGATGCAGGAAGCGAATAACGTGTTCAACACAGTGATTGATCGAGCTCAGGATCGGGTCATGGGTTATCCGATTCAGTTTGAGACGTTGCCATCGTACATACTAGATCGTCGAACCATGTTCCGAATTATGGAAGAAGAGCGTCGTAAGGCTATGCAGTATCTTAGTAGGACATCGTAGGGAGTGTACTTGATTTATAAATTATGTTATGATAAATAATATGTAAATCCCAAGTGTTATGTAACCTGTGGGATATGATGATGATGTCCTGAAGCTTTAGTAGTTCAGGAAAATAATGTAAATAGCAGTGATGCTATTGTTATGATGTTTTCAAAGAAATTATGAATGAATAAAAGTTATTTATCTTATTTTATCCAAAGTGTTATGTGTTATGTGGTGACTACTTTTATGGGGGCAAGTTAAGTAGAAATTACTTAAAAGAGTTGAGTA
The DNA here is from genome assembly GCA_020205605.1 of Panax ginseng. Taxonomy (NCBI): domain Eukaryota; kingdom Viridiplantae; phylum Streptophyta; class Magnoliopsida; order Apiales; family Araliaceae; genus Panax; species Panax ginseng. The sequence goes on along the minus strand of CM035142.1, from coordinate 73,018,204 downwards.
ATAATCTATTGAGTGTATTTTTAACAGAAAATGCCTCCAAGACGTCAACCACCCCGACAGAGAACATTGAAGGAACCAACAACAATAATCTTTGAAGCTAACCCTGATTCAAAGATTTGGTGGCGTTATTATTGGTGCACCTGCAGAATCAACCACAAAATCAAGCTACAACGTTTAAGGACTTCAAGGCGGTTGGACCACCAGAGTTCCGTGGGTCCATGAACTCGATTGAGGCATAGACCTGGGTCATGGAGATAGAGAAAGTGTTCGATGTTGCGGGAGTAGGGGAAGATCAGAAGATTGCTTTTGCAACCTTCATGTTGAAAGCAGAGGCTAGTTATTGGTGGTAGGCCAATAAAACTCGAGGAGGACCAGGGGTTATGGCTTGGGATAGGTTCAAGGAGATGTTCTTCGAGAACTATTTCCTAGAGAGTTTGAAGAGTCAGTTGGAAGTGCAGTTTTAGAACCGACGCGAGGAACGATGATGCGGTGTCGGAATATGCCATGCGAAATTCAACGAGTTTAAGAGGTTTGCGCCATATCAAGTCAAAGATGATTTAACGCTTGGCAAAGAGGTTTGAGCAGGATTCAAGCCCCGTTTGTATAGTAGGGTTTCCTTGTTCCGGTTGAAGACATTTCTTGGTAAGTAATAGAAAAGGCAATTCTCATTTGAAGGTGGAGGCGAGGTCAGTAACCAAGTTCAATCAAGAATAGAAAAGAAGAATGAAGTGGAGGTTAAGAATGGAGGTGGTGGTAATGGAAATGGTAACAATAATCCGAAAAGAAAGTGGAGTGGAAATGTGGGTCTTTGGAAATCGCCAGGTAACGTGAGAATAAGAAGTTTGAAGCATGTGCTACATGCGGGAAGTTTCACAAGGGCGTGTGCTGGATAGGGAAATGAGTATGTTTTAACTGTGGCCAGGAGGGTCACATCACCCCGAATTGCAACCAGCCTAAGAAGAATGTTTTCTTCACTTGCGGGTCCAAGGATCACTTTGCTCGTGAGTGCCCTAAGAAGAAAGCTGGAGAGACAACGGGAAGCAAGGGAGGCAGCAGTGGAGGTACTTGGGCCATTACTGGACCAACAATATCAAACAAACCCACAGCTAGAACCTTCAACATGACTGTGCAAGATGCTGTACAATCAAAGGATGTGGTGTCAGGTATTATCCCAATCAATGATATTGATGTTTATGTATTATTTGATTCGGGTGCTACTTGCTCATTTATATATAATGAATTTGCTATAAGACTAGGATTGCCTAGTGAAGAATTGAATTTCCCTTTAAACATAGAAATTGCGAATAAGGAAGTAGTTCCTGTTAGATTCGTATACAAGAACTGTAGGGTGAATATTAAGGGAAATATTATGATGGTAGATTTGATTCCGATTAGGCTTGGAGAGTTTGATGTTATCTTGGGAATGGATTGGTTGTTCAATTGTGGAGCGATAATTGATTGCCAAAAAAAATGTGTAAACCTTATGACTCTATCAAAGGTAGTTTTCAATGGTAGCAAATCACCAAGACAAATGAGATGTCTGACGATTATGCAGGCCAAGAAGTTGTTGAGTCAAGGTTGTGTGGGTTATTTAGCCTACATAGTCGATACTCAGAAGAAGGGTGTGAAACTGGAAGAAATACCAGTGGTTACGGAATTTGTGGACGTGTTTCTGGAGGATTTGCCAGGACTTTCGCCTGATAAAGAAATCGAGTTCGTGATTGACTTAGCACCAGGAACCGCTCCGATATCGAAGGCCCCGTACTGAATGGCTCCAGTAGAGATGAAGGAACTGATGGTACAACTGCAGGAGTTGTTGGACAAGAAATACATTTAACCGAGTGTGTCACCGTGGGGAGCATCGGTGTTATTCGTAAAGAAGAAGGATGGGTCAATGCGTCTTTGCATTGATTATAGGGAGTTAAACAAAGTCACTATTAAGAATAAATATCCATTGTCGAGAATAGATGATTTGTTTGACCAGTTGAAGGGTGCTAGATATTTCTCAAAAATAGATTTGAGAAGTGGGTATCATCAACTGAAAGTAAGTAAGGAGGATGTACCGAAGACAGCATTCCGAACGTGCTATGGACATTACAAATTTTTAGTAATGTCTTTTGGTTTGACAAACGCCCCTGCAGCGTTCATGGATTTGATGAACAGGGTGTTTAAACCATTTTTTGACAAGTTTATGGTGGTGTTTATCGACGATATTTTGGTGTACTCTAAAACTCAAGAGGAACACGTGGAACCCTTACGTCTGACTTTGGAGACGTTAAGAAAAGAAAAGTTGTACGCGAAATTCTCTAAATGTGAATTTTGGCTGGAACGTGTATAATTTCTTGGGCATGTAATTGATAAGGATGGGATTTTCGTAGATCCATCAAAGGTTGAAGCTGTGATAAATTGGGAACAACCAAGAACTCCATTAGAAGTGAGAAGTTTCTTGGTATTAGCAGGGTATTACAGATGGTTTATCCAGGATTTCTCCAAGATTACCACTCCGTTGACAAATTTGACGAGGAAATCTATAAAATTTGTTTGGACGGAGAAGTGTGAAGAAAGTTTCCAAGAATTGAAAAAGAAGTTAAGTATAGCACCTGTGTTGTCATTACCAGATAATACATGAAATTTTGTGGTGTATAGTGATGCTTCACACAAGGGATTAGGATGTGTCCTTATGCAGAATGGCAAACTCATCGCGTATGCATCAAGACAATTGAAAGACTACGAAAAACGGTATCCGACTCATGATTTAGAGTTGGCGGCGGTTGTGTTTGCTTTGAAAATATGGAGACACTATCTCTATGGAGAGAAATGTGAGATCTACACAGACCACAAGAGTCTGAAGTACATTTTCACTCAGAAAGACCTGAACATGCGTCAAAAGTGGTGGATGGAATTGATAAAGGATTACGACTGTGAGATCTTTTATCATCCAGGCAAAGCAAACGTGGTTGCAGATGCCTTGAGTAGGAAAGGCAGAGAAAAGTTGATGTTGTTAACTGATAAGGAGGAGCTTATTTTAGCAATGGCAAGGTTAGAGTTGGAAATCAAATTTCCAAAAGAATCCGATGCAAAATTATACCAGATGAAAGTCAGTCCAACTTTGGTGGACAAAGTGAAGAACGCTCAACTGCAGGATGAGGAATGCAGAAAAATAAAAGAAAGTGTGGGCGAGGGAAAAGAAGTAAAATACAAGGTTGATACAGGGGGAATGCTAAGATTCGAGGGACGAATCTGGGTTCCAGCAGTACTAGATATTAAAGAGGACATCTTGACCAAAGCTCATAACTCAAGATATTCGATTCATCCAGGGGGTACGAAGATGTATCAAGATTTGTGGCGACATTTTTGCTGGCCAAATATGAAAAGAGACGTTGCAGAATGCGTTGCAAAGTGCTTAACATGCCAGAGAGTCAAGGCCAAGCATCAAAGGCCAAGCGGATTACTTCAATCGTTAGAGATACCAGAATGGAAATGGGAACATATCACAATAGATTTTGTGGTAGGTCTTCCAATGACTCAGAAAGGATATGATGCGATATGGGTGATAGTGAACAGATTGACAAAATCTGCACACATTTTACCAATAAAGATTAGATTCAATCTTGATCAGCAAGCAAAGTTATATGTTAAAGAGATCGTGACGAGACATGGAGTTCCAGTGTCAATTGTGTCAGATAGAGATCCGAGGTTCACATCAAACTTCTGGAAGAGACTACGAGAATGTATGGGAACACAGTTGCGAATGAGTACGACATATCATCCGCAAACAGATGGCCAAAACGAACGAACAATCCAGACATTGGAAGATATGCTAAGAGCATGCGTCATGGATTTCAAAAGAAGCTGGGATGAACAATTACCATTGGTGGAATTTGCCTATAATAATAGTTACCACGCAAGCATCGGCATGCCGCCTTACGAAGCATTATACGGCAGGAGGTGCAGAACTCCACTGTGCTGGGATGAAGTCGGTGAACGTCAACTGTTAGGACCGGAACTTGTACAACAACTACTGAGGTTGTCAAACTCATCAGAACAAGATTGATAGCAGCTCAAGACAGATAAAAGAAATATGCTGATCAACACAGACAAGATCGTGCATTCGACGTAGGGAATTACGTATTCCTAAAAGTTTCTCCTTGGAAGGGAAAAATTCGGTTCGATAAAAAGGGAAAGCTAAGCCCTAGGTTTATTGGACCCTTCGAAGTGCTGCGAAAAGTTAGGGAGGTGGCTTACGAGGTAGCTCTACCTGCAGAATTACAAAACATTCATATTGTTTTTCACGTTTCGGTGTTACGACCGTATAAATTTGATTACAAACACGTGATTGAGTACGAACCATTGCAGTTTGAGAAAGACTTGTCCTATGAAGAGGTTCCTATCCAGATAGTCGACAGGAAAGAACAAGTGCTCAGGAATAAGGTGATACCTTCTGTGAATGTAATATGGAGGAACCACAATGTCGAAGAGGCTATGTGGGAACTCGAAGCTGAAATGATGAAGAATTACCCTGAGTTATTTGTTTAATCTGTGTCTTCGATTCTGGGGACAAAATCTTTATAAGTAGGGAAGAATGTGACGAATGAGTTGTTTGAATTGTGATTTTGAGGACAGAATCCTTGTAAGGAGGGAATGATGTAACATTCCAGAATTTTATAAATTGTTATATTAAATATTTATTCAATTATATATATATTTAATGGATGTGTCTATTGTTGAATAAATAATGGTTCAAATTGATTCGATTTGGTTAATTATTTGTTAAGTACCTAATTAAGGAAATTAATTAGTATATTCTAATTTAATTTAATTATTAAGTTAGAGAGTTTTTGATTAAATAAATTATTATATTTTAATTTGAAATTGTAATTAAAAAAATGTGTTAGTGGATTAAATAAAATTATAATTATAAAAAAAATTATAGTTTTGTGGTATTGATTTATGTGTTGAAGTAATTTAGTAAATTGTTATTAGAATTAATTTAATTGATTATTGGAAATTAATTTAATTAAAGTGTCACAAATAACTTTACTATAAAGGAGTTACTAAAATAAATTAAAGGAGTTTAATTCAGTTTTGCCAAACAAGGCCTAATACCTATTAAGTCTTTAATCTAATTGTGTTTTACCAAACAAGGTGTAAGGGTTAATGGGTTATTTTAAGTGGGTAACCAAACAAGCCTTATGACTTTTTGATTTTCAAAACTATTATAATTGATATCAGTTATATTTATATTTATATTATATAATTAGTACATATTATATTATATACGTTATATTTTGTCAGTACGCTAGTTAGAGTTAGGAAGAAAGACTTAGAGGAAGAAGAAAAAGAGAAGAAGAAAAGTGAGAGAGAAAAACTTGAGAGAATCCTAGAGAATTTGGGAGTGAAGTTGGAGAAAAGCTTGTTGATCAAAGAGAAAAGTATCATCTTCTAAAACAAGGTATGATCCTACCTTTTTAAGTTTTGAAATTTTAGTTTTCTCTTCCTTAATTCTCTGTAAAAATTCTTGTGAAAGGATAAATTGTTTGATTGTATGTGTCTTTATATGATAAACTAGTGTTGTAAAACTATTTTCATAAGTTATGTATGAGTGTAAGCAATGAATTGATGTTATGTATGTGGTTTGTAAAGAAGAACTATTTTTACAGTGAGTTTATATGAATATATATATGAATATGGTTTAGTTTAAGGTAAAATTAAGGTTTAATGAGTTGTTTAGTTGATAAATTGACTTTTGAATTTGAAAGAGCATGTATAAACATTGATAAAGTGCTTTGAATTAATTGTTTTGATTGAAAAACAAAATCACAATTTTGATTTTCATTAAAAACATCAAAAAGTGAGTTTTTATCAAAAATAGTGAAATTGGAGGTTTTAAATTCGATGTTTGTGTTGTTTCATGTGTATAATCATGTTAAACGTCTTTGAAATATGTTTATATAAAGTCTCTGTAAAAATTCATGCTAATTAGGCTATTAGAAGGTAGCTTGTAGGCCAAAATTGGCTTTGTTCATGTGATTTTCAGTGTGGCTATTCAAAGTTCGCAAATTGGCCATGTAGCATGATCTTGACTTCTTAAAGATAACTTTCGCTTGTAGATCATCGTAAGCACACCACGCAATGTCAACCCAGTAGTTTAATTTTTGCGTCGCTGCAATGTAACCCACAAATATAAACTATATAAGCCATGAGCATGACGAGCGAGCGTAATGGTCTGACAATGTACTTTTTGTACTCAAAATCTGAAGAAATTGTTATGTGTTAATAATAGGACTGTTAAATTATGATTTCAGTATTTCTATACCATGAATGAGCATGTTATTAACAATTAACTTGTTTGTAATTCGATTATGTGATTGAAAATCAAACATTATATGATGAATGTACTTAGTTATGTTTATAAAGTGGTAGTGACTAACTATGTCATGATGACATATATATATATAGGGTATTGTGATTCGAATTGTTCGATTTAGCCTACGAGCAAGGCAAGTTCTCTAAATCTATTATCTTGTTGAGTTAATTATTGTTTTTAATTCGATTACACTATAATGATGCAAGACTTCTAAACTTTATTTTTAGACTGAGCAAGTTATTCTTGTATTTAACTTGTTGTTTAACATGCAAATTTATATATTCTAATGTTGAACAGTTTTATCATTCAAGTTGCTATGCATGCTTAGTATTCAATTCTAAATAACCTTGGCTTAATATTGTTCAAGCAAGGTGGGTTATAGTTATTCAATATGTATGCTGTTAGATTATTCCTAAAGCAAGATTATAATTTACTATGTTGATTCAGTTATGATTATTCCATAGCATGATGTTGTTAAATTTTATTCAACTAATCCTTAGTTGATGTTCGTTGAATTCCAAATTACCTTGAAATGTATCCAAACCAAACTCACTTTGGGACGGACTTGTACTCTAAATACTGAGATGAACAACCCTATTATTAGGGGTAATTTACGCTTAGCGTTGAAATGTTTGTGCACAATACATTGTACAAAGGGTTGATCCCCCTAAGTACGAGGAGTCCCTATAGTCTTATGACTGTTAAAGTTTAAGTTGAAAAATTACTTATAACTATGGACATAGTTCGTGGTCTTAGGACCCTCGGTTATATACTTCAGAATGTTGATAAATCATATTGCTTAACTCTATCGAGCCTCTTATCTAAAGTTGTTGTAAGGATTTTTCATTCATTGTTGTTTCAAGTGAACTTTGTTTGCTCACTCTTGCTTATATAACTATTACAGTTAAAGATGAGAAGGTTGATGTACCTAGCACCAGTAAGGGAAAAGGAAAGATGAATAAGTATTGAAGACTTGTAATATGATAATATTTTCTTATCAGTTTTAATTGAATGGTTGTAATGAAGTTTATTTATTTTCCATGTTTGAATGATTGTATTTAAAGGTTAGACAACTTGGGAGATTTTTATTATGTAACCCTTGAAGGGGGACGATTTTTATTATTCAATTTGATTGTGATTGGGTAGTTAGATATGAATGTTTGATTAAGTGAACACCAAATTCTGTGGGAATGAAGTGCCTGGGTTTGGGGGTGTCACAAGTTGGTATCAAAGCCTTAGGTTATGAACCTTAGGTGGGGAAAAGCCTTAGGAAGTAACCTTCGAAAAGATAGTGATGATAAATTCTTATCGAGTTTTAAGGAGAAAGTAATAAAATACTTATGTGCTTACGTGATTATAACTTATATGCTCGCGAGTGTCGAGTAGTAATGATTAGTAATTAAAACTTAAACTTAGGTTGACAGGATGACTAATATAGGAGGATCCAGTCAGGCTAGGGAGGAGGAGCCTCGAGATATTCAAGTTGTTTGGGAACAATTACTGTCACGGGAAATAGTTTCGTTGTTCACAAAAGTTGAGCAGCAGAGAGTACCTGATGAGGATGATGAGATAGAGACAGATAAGGAGGATCCCGTGGAGCTGCCACAGACAGATGAAGAGGATGAGAAGGAAAGGATTCCACTTAACTCGATAGCTGGCCCTATATACGATGAGGTGCATGACTGCAACGTGGAACTTCAAGATACTGTCAAGGAATTGCAAGAGATAATAGCTGAACAACAGACCTCGATGGCACATAAGGACGACGGAATTTAGGACTGAGAAGAATATCTGAGCAATGTTGAAGATAAGCTGATTCACACTGATGGAGAGAAAGAGCGAATGAGAGCAGAGATTTAAGAGTTGAAGATCTAGTTGAAAGAGGAATCTACTAAGAGGGCA